>JAQPZY010001578.1:0-1200000 GCA_029931535.1 Margaritifera margaritifera
TTTTGATAGTAGTTAGACGTTGTACTTCGTCACTACAAATATCGAGGTGGGGGGAGAGTGTGCTGGAAATAGAATTAATCTTTCTTGATAAAAGGGAGGTCCTGATAAGGACCGTTGGTTTTTGTTTTTTGGAAGAGTTCAGTTTAGAGGTGGTTGAGCATCTCCCTGGCTTTGCCCTGCATGCAGGGCAGCTCCCCCTCCAGGTTTCTTCTTTTGTTTCTTTTTAAAAGTTAAAAAGAAGGGAGGATGGTTTGCTATCATATTCCCACTCCTCTTCCATCATAGGGTGGGCCCTGATCGGGATTTTGCTCTCCCTCTTCTCCTCTTCCTTCTTTATCATATCTTGGATGATGTGAGATAGCACATTCCAAGATTTGCTTTACCTCACGTAGGTTTCTTAAGCTGATCATTTTGATTTAAAATAAAACGGGGTAGCTTTAACCGGTGAAGACGTGGTTTTAATATACTAGAAGCGCGAGACGTGAAGGAAAACATCCCTTACACCTAAAAAAACAAAAAAACATCACCCCACTACCCTGCGTCTGACGTCATTCGTTCTACGTCATTCTTGGCTTCGCGGAGTTTACACTCCATGAACCCTGACTCTAAAAAGCGCGGACCTAAAAGAAACTACTTTTGATAAAAAATCAAAAACCTACACACCATACCATCCCTAAATTTTTTTTGTAAGGGATATTTTTTTAAAAACAAATCAAACACACAAACACACTATCTACATTATTTTTTTGGGAAGGGAAATTTTTTATATATCAATCACACACCACACACAAATCATATAAGGGAGAAGGGTTTTTTTGTTTGAGGGGTATCACAAACAAACAAAAAATATATACAAACAATATAAAACACACACTTATAGATATTTTGGCAATATTTGAGAGTAGTAATCTTTTTCTAGAGATTGTGTGGCCCTAAGAAGGGCCGTTGGGTTTAAGAAGTTATGTTTTTTAACTTCTTAAGGTGGATGTAGCCGTGGCAGTAGCAGCTCCAGCAGGTCGGCCACGTTTAGCGATAGTTGGTCTTACCGCTTTCAGACAGGCAGGTCTCTTTCGGGTGAAAGAGTAAGCAAATTCCTCGCAGTCAATCTTGCATTGGACTTCACCGTCAAATAGTTTGCTGGAGTGCTGCTGCATAAGTTGTTGCTGTTGTTGTCTTTGTTGCTGTTGCTGCTGCTGTAGGCGTTGTCCTGCTTCCCATTCTGTTCTTTCTCTAAGTATTTCTTCTCTCAGGACCTCTTCTACTAGATCATGAGCCATTTGAATGAACGTCATGGTCTTTCTCTCTGGGTTGGTCTCCACCAAATGATTCTTCACCCTCATTATGTTCACCATAGCTTCATTCAGCTTTGTAATCTTGGTAGCAGCCATCTTCTTCTTCTTTTTCTTCTTGGAACTGTTGAGATCTTGACGAGTCAACGAGAATGACTACACTGGCCAGTGAACCGCCTTATATGCTTAACGCGCGGACGCGATGGAAAACATGGTAAGGTTTTTTTTTTCCAGATCGACAGGGAGATCATAGATAGAGGTTTTTAGATCGATAGAAAGAGAGAGAAAGAACATATTCATTATTTTTTCAAATTCAATAAAAAAACCACACAACACCATTTTTTTTTCAACAATTCACAAAATTTATTATTCAACAAGAACTATTCTAACAATAAAAAACTAACCATGTAACAAAGAAAATTTTTTCAAACAGGTACATATTTACAAGGTTGACAACGTTGGAAAGGTAAAGTAAATGTGAAACTTTCTACCATGGACATCATCATTTTGATGTACACTACGATTGTGAGCTAAAGACAAGAGATAACCATAACGTTGACAAAACCATTGTTGTCTTTTAGCATCATTTTCGAACATAGTCACTATCAAAATAAGTCAGTAAAAGTTCTAAGGAATATCCAAGACTGCGGTGATGAAGATAATGAACACAATATTGTCCACACACCATAGAATCTGATCCTTGTAGTCTCACATTATTGAATCGAGTTGAGACGGCATTTCTTCTCATAAAACCGATGATGTCTTTTTCCAAAGGAGGTAATCCATAAGAATCAAAATATTCCACACAGTGATCGTTGGGAAAGTACACGGCAATCCAATGGGTTCCTGGTAGATGACTGTCGTCAGTATTGATGACATAAGCATGAACGTTTTTTGGTTTACGATGAGGTAGTTCATCTTTAGCACATACCACAGGATTCCAAGAAGAAGGATAGGAACTACGATTCAATAAGTAATGAAGTTCCCTGGTATCCATTTTTTTTTGACTTCAACAATGGAAATAACTCACTATCAATTTCACACCTGACTTTATGCTTGAATTGTTCTGTCTTGTAATTCCAGGAATATTCACGTCGGATAGGTTCTGCACTCTGTTCAATGAGTCCTTCGATCCGTTTGATCTCCCGAGAAGAGAGTGGAGGAAAAGAAGAAGTCTGCAAGACTTTATACCACTGTCACAACACGGGTTCATCTGAGAGTTTTGACCAGGCCGTTTCCAAATATTCATCCAATTGTTCTTCGCCTGTCATCATCATACATTTGACGTGTTGTATCTGACTGGGATGATCGGTTTTGACATCCATAACATTGTTCTTTAATCAGACTGTTAATGATTGGACTCAATTCCTGAGCATAACAGGTCACTAACTGCTTTTCGTGTTCTGGCCATCGAGAAGGATATAATCCAACAAACTCCGTAACAACAGTATTAGTCTCTTCTTCTTCTTCTATTCGAGGTTCTGAACGAATGACTTCGTCATTATCATCCTCCTTTGTAGTAGTTGGTGACTGTTGAATCACTTCACAAAATCCCTCATCTATCTCCATAGGTTCTACGTTCTGCATCATTTTTTTTTTCTTCTAATAGTCTACAATGACTTCTCTCAAACTGTTGATCTCTAGAGTGTTATCAAATTCTGCATACAAGACGACGTTTCACTGTCTGGGCTAGAGCTTGACCAAACTGAAGTTCCACACGAAGAGGGCCTGATTTTATAGGGTGGAAATGTCCTTCATCGCTGCCTTTGGTCCGGAGTGAAATCAAAATCCCCACAAGGCATACCCTCCTGCATAATCGTCGTACGAAATACCGTGGCTGGTAGGTCGCGACCTAACTGACCTGTGGCTTCAAACAGACTCAAGTTAAGATCGTAAGTAATTTCTCTGGGCACCAAAGTCAGGTTCAAAAAGGTCTGGTACACAAGGTCTTGCCATCTCGACTGACATCTATCGTGGTGACGTTAAAGTGCTCAAACTGGAATGGATTCTGATTGTTGACTCCGTAGAAGGCTGAATTTTAAACCATGCCAATGATCAAACGTTTTGGGAGCTGTCCTTGGAAGATGTGATCTTCGACTATGGATCGGAGTCCAGCGGCTGCAGTAAAGGTTTTCACTTCCACACGTCTAAGAGGATACTTAGCAGTGGTTCTGCTCAAGGTTTGACTGATGTCGTTGGCTACTTTGGGTAAGACTTCTTACACGTCGCACGTAAAGTTTGCTTCTTGGATGAATGTTTTTCACTCATTGTTTTTCACTCATCAAATGGAAAGTACCACGACTGCGATTCAGTCTCAGACTGTACATCGACTCCGTTCAACAAATACTTGCCTTGCAACCACATGTCCAAATGTAAAACGATCCATCAGTTCTAAACTTTGTCTGATTTTCTCTTTCGACGCTCGTTAAATCCGACATTTTTTTGGGTCTCCTACTACTGCTGCTGCGTATCCTGCCGCACCTTGTACACCTATCTGAGCTACCGCTGCTATAGGTAAATTCTGTATTGTCAAACTATTTTCGCAGGTCCAAGTTTCCAGACCACAGAAGCATCCAGATGAGTGTTCTTGGCATCTTTTCCGTACGTCAAGAGATTTTCCAAATGAGCACGGTAAGGGTAAGTATCCAAACTGCTGCTGACCAGTTTGTTTTTCAAGTTACAAATCTACTCCGCTGAACAAAGAATGAATGAAAATATTGACGGAGCGACTCTGGAATTTTCCACTGGAAGGCTGTTGTCATTTTTTTGTACTACCAGTTTCAGGTACAAGTAACTATTATTCAGATCGATGTAATCTTCGGTTGTCCTTTGATTTCAAATTTCGAGAGGAGCTGAATCCGTCAAAGACGATACAGGATGAAATTCCACCACATTGGGATTCTTGCATTGTCATCATGGTAGGAGGCATGTTAAACAGATCTAGTTCGGTCTTGGTACATTCGCAAGAATCTCGGCGCATCATTTTCACAGTTTTTTAATAATCAAATTACCGTCTAATTCTCTAACAGTTCTTACTTCTTTTCTTATTTTTTCTGGAAGTACTACCGTGTGTTCTTTTATGAACTTTGAAAGGATTTCTATGTCGTCGTCGTCTCTTTCTACCTTGTCCTTGCTGCTGTGAAGTAATGCCAGAACCTGAAGCTGTGAAGCGTATTTATAGGATTTTCTCGGAGACCTAAAAGATCTTTACCAGTCGTCATCAACACATTTTTTTGCCTGCTCTCAAAAAAGCTTCTTTAGGATTTTGTTTGTCGATGAGGACATTTTGCAAAAATTCTTTTCCTTGTGTCAAAGCGGCATCTTTAAGGCAAGAAATCCTCGAGACACCATCGGTTTCAAAATAGGAGCTACTGTCCTAAAGGCTGATTTTAACATTCTCCTAACCATGTCCTCGTTGTCTCGAGCCACTCCTTGGTACACTGGATACATGATTTTTTGAGGAATGTTAGAGAACTTGTTGTTTTTTTCGAAAATGTAGTTTCACCGTGACTTTTCCTTGGTCAATGAATGGTACATCTTGTCCTAAATCTCCTTTTATACTAATCTGGACAGTTGTCAAAATACGATTTACTGACTGGAAGATATTGAGGATGTACAAATTCACGGTGAACGTGAAAGGTGTTGCCACCAATACTAGCATTACTAGTGGTAGTACTTCCACCCTCATTCGTCCACAGTAACACTAGAACCACCACCACCACCAATATCCAATTTGAAAGGTATGACTCTCAGTAACGGAGCAGATGTGTGTCCCACCACGTTGTACTCCACCACATTCGGAGTACACAAACATTAAATTCAGTCCACCATTCTATTCAATAGGATGTTTAAATTTATGTGCAAATTTCTACGTTGGTTCCAAACTCTATATCATCTTCAGCGCCAAGCAATTATTTCCACCAAAAATGCCAAACAATCCAGATGAAAATTCAATGCTCAAATATCTTTCTCTCTTTCAAAGGTAAACCTTTATCTTTCTCAGTAATGAGTTGCCCTCTCTCTTTAAAAAATTGGTATAATTAAGCGGCGTGCCAAAGCATGGTAAGCCAATTCGTACAAATTTATTGGCTGCTGATATGGCTCGGCTAAATTGGCGTGCAAACTGAGTTCTTAATGGTGTCCACCAAATGTTCAGGACTAAAATAATACCCTGTAGGAATTCTCAGAGTAATCTGAGGAATAGACAGTAGGTTGAGTAGATTTAGGATCTGGTACTAACTTTTTGAATGCTCCTTTCATGTCTGGATCTTCAGGGTCTTCTTTCCAGATTTCAGGATCATTATTCACCAACTCATCATGTATAGTTTTGTTCAAAGATTTGTACAACCATAGTGTTTTGAGTTTTGTTGATGTTTATGATTTGCGTAGGATGAATGATTTCTAACCAAACTCACTTCCCAATGAGCATACGTGATTCCAATTGAATGGATTGAGGTAATTTGGCCGTGAAACAACATAAGCGGTTGTTGGGAAACACATCCATGGAACTGTCACTAGGTAACGTTAAATAAAATTGGTCATTCATAGTTCCAAAGTGGTGGTTCTGGTGTCCGAGGAGTCACTCAAGTGGACAGAAGAAGGATGTTTCAAACAGGTTCCAAAAGAGGACTGGTAGTATTTTGGTGGTGGTGGTAACTGGACGAGAAGAAGAAGAAGAGGTGGACTGGCGTTGCTGTGGTGACTGTTGTCGTTCGTGGTCGGTAAATTTCAAAGAGGGACTGGGTAAAAGATAACCGATGCAACTGCTCAGTAAAATGGTCCACAATTGTTTGTCTCCTTGTTGTAAACTCAAATTGGCAATCGCCTGCTCCGATGACACAATACACTACAAAGATTTGGCAGAAAAAGACGATTTGATTTCTGGGCACACGTTCTCCACACCACACCCAAAGTGGTTGTTTTTGTAATTCTTGAGAGAGAGAACTCTTGTGAAGGAGTCGTTGAGTCGTCTGAGTAGCTAAGCTGTGTTGAATGGCATGTTGTGAGTTTACTTCTTTTTCTTTTTATAGTCGACGACTTGAGAAGCTGCAATCCAAGAATCAAAACTAGGGGATATCCTTTCCAACGTACTTTGACTTCTTCTATTCGTCGTTTACCCAACTTTACGTGTTCTTTGTTCGAGAATGCTTTCGATGTCGTACAAGGTGTCTTCTCTTTTAGTCACTCGTTGTACTCAGGCAAGTAAAATGTTCTTTGAGTACCTCACCGTGCATGTCTCTCAATTTATAGACGGGAGGATCACGTCCACGGACGGGGGTAGTGACACGAAACAATTCGGTAGTCCAGTTAGGTAAATAACCTTTGTCAAAAGTACGTTTGGTTTTTCCGATGCGAACCCCAATCTCCCGTCTTTAACTCTAACAAAGGGTGTCTTCTTTTTTTTTGGTCTGCTGGGTGAACCAATAATTTATCAACACACAGACACTTCGTTTTCAAGGCTGACCTCTTCGGGGGCACATCCAATGCTACGATGGTACGATTGATTGTACGCTTTGACCAAACGAGGTAACACGTCGATGTACTTGAGAGTATGTTGATGTGTAAATTGCGTTCTTTAAAAGTTCTTTGAAACGTTCCACGATACTGGCTTTGGTTTCAGGATTTTCGGTAGTAAAAAAATGAATGTGTCTTTGTTTCAATTCTTTTTGAAAAGCTTGATTTAGAAATTCGGTGCCTTTGTCCGTTTGCCATCGTAAAGGTTGACGTCCACTTTGTTTCAAGACCAATTTTAAGGCCCGTACCAATTCGGTACTGCTTTTAGAAGTCAAAGGCACGACCCAAGCAAATTTGGAAAACACATCGATGACACAAAACAAATATTTGTGACCACGATTGTAAGTAGCTAAATGAGAGACGTCCGCTAAATCAGCTTGCCATTGATGATCGATTCCTTCCACTTGAGTGGTACTTCTAGAAAATTTGCGTCGAATGGGTTTGTGTAACGTGTACGTCGATTGTTCTTGTAACCATCGTCGTACTTCGGGTAAACGTACACTTTTCAATTGACTTTTAGCAGCTCGATATAATTTTTGAACTCCTCCGTAACCAGCAGCATGACCAGGATTGTAATAAAGGCTAGCTAACAGTTTCTCCATGATCTGATCAATAACTCAACCACTGTTCGATGCTACTACTTTTGGGTGTCGTGAGGTTTGGACGATGTAGCTTGACGGTTCGACGAGCCACAGGAGTGTATGGCAGGTTTTTTCTTGGTCTCTTTTTTCACTTTAGTCTTGCTGTCTTTCTTTTCTTCTTCTGCTGAAGAAGGAGTGAACATCTTTTTATGAACCCGAGCTTTCATTTCTTCTCGATGAGGAGAAGGTGAGGGTGTCAACAAAGACGCGGCAATTTTACTCGGTATGCCAGCAGACGGAGTTTGAAACACTTCTCGAGGCTCGTCTTCTTCTTTTGTCATCCCCGTGGCGGTGTCTCTTTTAGTGGAAAGTCACTTTAGGTTCGCTTTTCATTAGAGCCTTAAAATCTCTCAGAGTGGGTGGAGCTGTTTCGGTCGACTGCTTTTTGACGAAAGAGTTGCAGACGTTGTAAAAGTTGACCGTACCGTTGCGATTTTTCTGTTTCGGACAAATCGTTACGTTCCATCAGGGATTGTATTTCTTGTTGTAACTGGACATTTCGTTGAGATTAGGATTGACTGGTAAATGAGGTATCCGTTGTTCGTTCCAACGATGAAATTCCATCCATCGTTTGTAAGGTACTAAAGTCAGTTTTCGTCCTTCCATTTCATTCAAAGTACCAAAAAGGTGTGGTCTTTTCAGAGAAGGGTGGTCCTTTTTATCTTCTTTTTTTTATCGCATGACCCCTCCTAAAAGTGGTCCAGCAATCGTTCCTAACAAAGGAGCGGCTATTTTTAACAACGGACCTATCAACATAGGTAGAAATCCTCCTTGTTGTACCAACATTTTTTTCTTTTGTTGAAGAGGTATTTTCTTTTTGACCATTTGACGAAGAACATTCCGATGTTTCCCTAATTTTTGTTTCTGTATCTTGGACAAAGGTACCGTTCCTTTCAACACGTTCAAACAACATTCACACACGGTATCGATGATTTCTTTAGGAGCTGTTTGAATGAGTTGTTTTCGCATGGGAGGATTGGATTTGGTCAGGACAGACAAGACATCCCAATGTTTAGCCAGATGAGGGGGAAGTCGTCCTTTTTTGTTTTCTCTTTTTTTTGGTGGTGGTGTGCACGTTGAGGTCCTCTTTTAGAGGTGAGAAGGAAGTAAGTCTGAAGTCTTTGGCCTTTTACCCTTCTATTTTATACTGGAATACGTCTCCACTGGTTGTCTGCACGACGTACCAACTTCACGACAGGTCTCACTCGACGTTGAGGTGTTTTCAATGGACTAAATCGTCTCAATTCTTCTTTGGATAAATCCACTAAACTTTGTAAGATGCCATGTTCTTTCTTGGACTTTTGGCTTTTAGGGAGATGGTACTTTGTGGGTGGCCTGCTGCCATGGCTAAATCAGCTGAAGTCGACGGTCCCGACGGGGTAACTTTCGAATTAGGTTTCCATTTTTTGCATCAAATTATAGGAAACACGGATCTTAAGTCTGGTTTGACAGGCATCATGGTAAAAGAGGGGTGGTGAAGAAGACAAAGAGGAAGAGGTGACGCAAAAGGAGACCTCGCCATCATGGGGGACTGTGATGGTGGTGGTGGTGATGATGGTAAGGGTAGTGGTGGTGTTTTGCGGGTGTACGTTTGCGTCCTGGCTGCAGTACCTCTTTTACGTCGGGTGATAGTAGTGGTAGTAGTGGTAGGTGTGGTTTTTTTCTTCTTCTTCTTCTGGGTACGACTTTTCTTTTCTTAGGCTGGTTTTCTTCTTCTTCTTTGGACTTTTCTTCTTCTTCTTTTTAGGTGATTTGGGTTTTTTGACTTCGGCTTGGGCATTAGGATCCCATTTCAAAAGGGAACGAATCATAACTCCTCCTAAAGAACCACTTCCACCAGGAGTTAAAATGATTTGTTTTTTAGTCCGTGAATCGATTCTAGGATCAGCCAGTTGTGACAATGCTACTTTATGTCTTTGAAAAAAACGTTGAGTTTGATGAGGGATGTGAATGATGCCTTGTAGTAATTGACGTGCCGTCAAAGTAAACCATCGTAACACTTCTTTAAGACTCGCTTCTAACAAATGAGCACGCGGACTTGTGCATTTTTTTTCACGACTGATGCCTACAAGGCACGAATCAATTTAGCCGAAGGATGAGATTGAAAGGATGTCATCTTCTCTCAAAAAGAGTGTGAGACAGAAATGACGTCGTAGGTTGTTTTTATAGTTTTTTTTAAAAATGGGCTGAAGGGGACGTGTAAATGACAGGGCCACCTTCTTGACCCCAAGGGGGGAAAGATACTGGCACGAAATCTCAAATAGTCAGGAGTGGTGGGTTTTAAGTCGATGAGATAAATACTCGTGAGGGGTTTGAGTGGCATCGTCGTAACACATAATTGAGCCAAGGAGCCCCTAACTGTTTGTCCTAACACTTGTACTTGAGATTTGTCTCTGGGGGCTTTTAAACAAGACCACGTATATGAGCATTCAAACTAAAGGTTTCGATGGGCTTTACTTTGTTGAAATAAATTTGTGTAATGTAGACAATACTAGCATTACGATGGTGTCCTTTTCGTGTAAACCAAAGTTTAATTTCTTCTTCGTCTTCTCCTAACATGTCATCAAAAATAACTAAATGAGTTTGACTCACGTCAGACACGATTCCATCGTCTTCGTGAGGAATACCATCCACAAAGAAAATGGTTTCTCCTTGACTTTCTTTTCAATAACGTGTAAGACGGTTGCCACTCTTTGTAACAACCACACGATACATTGAGGTGGATGATCGAACAAATCAGTTTTGTGTTCGATCAATCGTTTGACAAATTCGGTTTTCCCTGAACCACTGGGTTCTGCAATCAACATGTTAAATGGATGGCGCAGATACAAAGCATTCCAACTTTGACGATCTAACTTTTCGTCAATCACTTTAACCACAGAAGAGGAGGAGGAAGCAGACGAGGTAGAAGAAGATGTAGCCATGATTGAGGTAAGAAGATTTTTGAGAAGAAGACAAAAAAACCAAGGCATTTTATACGTTTTCATACACGTTTATTTTTTTAGAAAAAAAGTAACCAACCAACCAATAACATATTTTTTTTTCCAAGTCATTCAATCTTTTACAGTACGAGTGAGAAAATAGGCAAGTAAAATCATCAGGTACACAATGAAGGCTCCTACTAAAACCATCAAACTGTCATATAAACACGTCAATGTACAACAATTGTTTCGTGTCCTAGTCATGAAAGACACTGTTTGTGGTGACATTCTTCTTCTGCTCGTCTTTTTTGTTTTTTTTTTTGAATCCTCTGACGGTAGCGGTGGTGGTGGTAAGAAGGGTCGTGTTCCTCCTCAAGAGGTATTGGAACCACAGTAGTGGTGGTGGTGGTCAGGTACTTCTTCTTCGTCTTGTTCTTCTGTTAGGGTTTCCCATCGAGGTTCCCATTTTTTCACTTTTAGAACCTTATGAACAAGTGGCCAAATCTTTGCTGAACTGGGCCACTTCTTGTAACCAATACTGGAAACCAAGGTTTCTCCAGGGGCGTACATCTTTCCAATGGAAAAGGCGTTGGTGTAAATCACTAGCAAAACACACTTCTTGAAATTATTTATACACAGATAAAGTGTGACGAAATGTCTTCTTCACATGGAAGTGCAGTCACTAATTTTCATTACCACTCTCAACGCTTTACGTACAATGTTTCTTTCGGTGGACTGATAAAATCAAGTTTTTATAGTCTTCTTCTTCTACTAAGTCCAAAAAAGAACACAGGGTCATATTGTTTTTGGAACTCAACAATTGAGTCCAAAACAACCACGGATCCTTCAAAAGAATCCAAGGCAAACACTTGTCCTCAAAAATAGTCCACAACGAATGTCCTGTTAAACGAATTCCAAGATAAGAAGTCACTATGACACACACCACATAACGTCCAAAATTCAATGGACAAAGTTCTTGTATCACTTTTTTATAATCCTCTAAGGTCTGAATTTTATCTATGATTTCCTTCCACGTTATCAGTTTCACAACTGGCGTGTAGAGTTCAGGCTACCTAATAATAGTCACTTAGTGGTGACGGGCTAGATCTTTGGCAAACTGTGGTACTTCTTGTAGCCAAGCATCGAAGCCAACACTTTTCCAGTCACGTACATCTTTCCAACCTTGAAGTTGTTGGTACATCCAACTAACAAGGCACACTTCTTCAAACGTGTCAAGGCAAGATAAATTTGTTCTAATGTCTTCTTCCCCACTTGGAATGTTCATCACCACTCTCAACACTTTGAGTATAATTTCTCTTTCGTGTACCGATAAAGCATGAAGGCTCATGTTTGACTTCCTTCCACAGAATCCGTTTCACGAGTGACGTGAACAGTACAGACGTGCCGCCTCTTTATAGGGGTCGATGGCTAAGGTAGGTATCTTGGGTGGCATGTTTTTATAGCCAGGCTCCCAAGGTTGGTACCTTTTGAGAAAGTCTCCGTGAACGTAGCTATTGCAATATAAGTTTGCCAGAATCAATCTTCTACGACTTTGGAAGATAGCATAGTTCACAGCTCGAGAAATGACTTTGAGTTTACGTTTCACTTGGATTTTGACAAACTCTTGGTAAATCTTTTCGCGCACATTCAAAGGCATGCCACTAATGTACTTGGGTAAAGTTTCCGATTTGGAAAGAAGTAACTCTCTTTTGTATTCTTCACGATACTGGTGATAGTCGTTGTTCAGAATCAAATTTCTGATGCGGTGAAAGTAGCCATAGCCTTGAAATCGAGGAATCACTTGAAGTTTACGTTTCACTTGAATCTGAACCAACTCATCGTAAATCCGTTTTTGCAACTTTGAAGGCAAGTCACGAATTCGGTCTTGTAGAGTAGGCTTCTTGGTGACAAAATACTCACACACCAACCAAACGGAATCAATAGGTAAAGGATATGAATATGATCCAACACAAGTTTCAGTGATTATCCTATCTAATTTCAAACCATGAAAAGGCGATTCGTCTTGAGGGGACAGTTCTTCTAACAGTTTTTGGTATTCGACTATGTTAGCCACATTTTTTTTCCTTCACATCCTTCCATCGAATTCTATATTCCACTGCTACATTGTAGGTAGCCCCCACCAATTTCTTAAATTGGTGATGTAAATCTTCATCAATGTCTGACCATTTGAATATCTTCTTAGCAATCAAATGTCTTATTGTCTTCAAATACCATTGGTTACAACAGGTCTGTCGTAAAGGATGTAACTGTTCTTTACGTTTCAGTTGAATCTGAACAAATTCTTGGTAAATCCGTTCTCGTATCTCCAAAGGTAATTTACCAATACGATCTTCTAAAGTAGGAGGAATATACTGAAAAATGTGTTCTTGTAACTCAAAAGGTAAACCACAAATAAGTTCTTCTAAAGAAGAAGTATTCTCCTTCTCCGCCATGGAATTTTTTTCTTTACTACTTCTTCTTTTTTTTAGCATCTGGCTCATCGTACCCGTACTCTTCTAAAGCCACTAAAGGTAAGAACTGACAATGCGGATACCATCTGGCATGTTCAATGTAAGCTGAGTCGGTAGGCTCCCAATGGTGAAGTTTCACACCACAACTAAAACATTGAACTTTATCTCCTTCTCCCGTGTATTTAAATCCAGATCTAGCTAAAGCTTCGGGTTTAGGTCCTTCTAGAAATTTTGGCCACTTGTCTTGGAATGACTCGAGTCGACTTTCATACTTGGAATAACCAAGTAAACTCACAGGTATTCTGATATGCGAATAGGGACCCACATTCACCTTGTTGTCATTAACGTCAATACCAGTTCCTTTAGTATTTCCAGTAAAACATAAAGGGCGTACTGCCTCTTTAGAGGGTGGTCGATGAGTGAGACTTCCAGAGGGTCCTGAATCCAAGATGTTACAACGTAAGGAATCCGTTTGAACGTGTGAATCGGGAATACCAAACCGTACAGAATCCGTTTCATTGCATGGTACTGTATCACACTCCAAGTCGTGACTCATCTTTTTGCTTGCTTCTTGGTTAACGTTGAAAGTCAGAATGAAGGGTTAGGCTTGGAAGGGGTTCCTTTTTTATACCTGTCGACTGTACCATCCGAAAAGTATTGTAATGTGATCCGTGGAAACGCTAAAGAAAGGTAAGCACAGTTTGGTGACCATCTGGTATGTTCCAGGAGAGCGGATTTCTTACAATCCATACGAATAGTGGCACCACAACTAAAACACTGAACTTGTGTTCCTTGTCCAAAGTAAACACAACCTGCTCTGGCTAAAGCGTAGGAAGTAGGTAATCCATTGTTCCTAAGTTTTTTTGTACTCCATCGATGAGGACAATAACAATAGTCAGGCATGTGTTTTGGCCAATTTTTGAACGTTTTCAAGCGACTGTCACACTCACCATAGTCAGGCAAAACCCATGTTGTTGTTGAAGACATCTTTTTTTTCAAGAGGAGGGTTTCCTTTTTTATACTTCTCCAAATCGGTGTGTCCGTAAGGTAAAGTGGTGTGATCTGGAAGTCTCACTCTTTTTTGGTACACGATACGATACACTTTTTGAACAGGTCGAGTCACAATTTTATGATTTGGTAGGCGAACAATCTTGTGAGGTTCTAACGTGGCTACTTGAAAATCTTTCACTTGTTCAGACAGCAGAGTATTTTTTAAAACCTCAAAGTTCACGACTTGGTTAGTTCGATAGTTCAGAGTCAACCCTTTGACTTTACAGGAGGTGTGAAGTTGACCTTGTGGGTCACGGTATCGGTACCCATAATTTTTAGTGCCACCGCTAGCAAAACTCAGGATGGTATCTTGAGGGTGCTCATCTGTCCAGGCTCCTAAACGATCTCCTTGAATAGTAGGGTGGGGGTAACCGGGGCGATGAATGTAAATGCAACTGTCAGTATCAAAATACAGAACACGATCTCCCAAGACTTCTAACGCTTCGTCATACAATTTCAAACGAGCATGAGCAGTTACGTAGGCGGCAATGACTACGTTACTAAACTTGTCAGGTTTGACAAACTTGGGTTCATCTTCGAAATGGACAATGATCAAATCCTCACGGACGATTTCGACGTGCTTGACTAGAATACGTTTGTCGTCCACCAGTTTAAAGTAACGATAAGGATCGTCCACGTATTCCGTTTTGGGTAAGATCGTTCGTTGAGCCATTTTTCCCCACAAACAATTCAACATCACTTTAGCAAACGATCGTTTTCCTTCATTTTTTTCTACGTCTTCTAAAGTGATGCCTTCGATCTCACGGTACTCTTCTTTGAATCGGACTTGGTCTTCGGGAGTCTGACACCACGAAGGATAACCACTAGCTTCTTGTTTCAGTTTGAGAAATTGGTTCACGTACCCCGAAAAAATGCCTGGATGATTAGTGGCGTCGTCCTTTTGGTATTGGACTGTAGTTGGAAAGTGCCAGATTTCATACACGTTCAATAAACGGTATCCACGATCCAATGCCCGAAACAATTCGGCGCTGACCCACGTTCCTATCATCGACCGTTCTTCCTCCGTGTGGCGACAGGAATGATCTTGGTTACACGTTTCGGCACACGTCCGACATAAAGGAAACATCAATTTTCCTTGACAATGGCAAGGTAAGATGGGATGAAACAAGTTTGTATGAGGTAAAACTTTACATTTGATTAATCCTTCGTATTGACGAATGTGTTCCACGTCGATGTGTTCTGTTAAAATTTCAGGGTGTCCAGTAGGAAAACGAGCATATTTACACACCCAAGGATACAAAGAACACACGTCGATGTATTTGATTTCTTCTCCTTGGGATTCATTCACGTCGTACAGTAAACGAGTGGCATTGGTTCGTCCTCCAAATAAACTGTGGCGTGGATCTAAAGGTTCGATGTCGGCTGCGTCGTAACTTTGAGTGATGGTCTTAAATTCAGGATCGGTTTTCAAACGTCGATCATATTTGTGTTCCCACATTTCTATCACTTCGTAACCTTGACTTTCTAACTGGAGTCGTCGTTGACAAGTCTGTTCGTATAACTGATCCATGGTAGAATCTGAATAAGGGCTTTTCATGTCTCGGTCAGGATAGCAGGTAGGGCATCCGTGAAACAAACATCCCTGAAACTCGTACACTATGTGCGGGTTTTCTAAATCCCAACCATCCACGGAATAACCTCCAATCTTTTTTTCTCCTCCTCCGTTTCTAGCATGTTGTATCCATTTGTCTTCTTTTTGACATAAGTAATGAAGCCAACGTAAAGCTTTGACCGAATATTGACGACTAGCAAAAACCCCCGTGTTGGAGTCGATGATGGCGAGTTGGTTCTCGGGCATGAAATTTTGTCTGTAGACTAAGGAACAGGCTTTAGGTAAGGTGGCTGCATCTTTCAAAGGATCGACCTCCGCACTATCGAGAAATAACTCTCGAAATTTTCCACAACAACGCCTTAAGATATCTACATCCGATCGACAATATTTGAGCATCTCTTCTTGAAAGTCAAAGGGATCGTTCTGGTGAGCACGGTACCAAGCGTGAAAAGCTTCTCGCTGTTCGGGTCGCATTCCGTCGGGGTCGTAATCACGAAGGTCAGGTAAATGAGGTAGGACGGCCTGTTGATTAGCTTCCGTGTAAGAGAAGTGAGGAAAGTAACCTTTAGCCATTTCTGTCATGCCGAACGTTTTTGGCATGCGACTCAAAGGCATGGCTAAATAACTCATCGAATCTTTGAATTGAACTTGTCCTACTTTCATGTAGATGAGCTTTTTTCCGTTCATGGTGACTTCAGGACGTTCGGTTCCATGGTTCAAATAATAATTAAGTAAAAACTGTCCATCGTATCCCGAAAAATTGTGAGCTATGACGGTGGCATACCGATGACAATCTCCGTAACGATGAATGTCTTCTTCGCTCCAACTGTCGTGGGTGGTAGGGTCTAAAACCCATTCAGCAAACTCAGACAAAGTATTCACTCCACTAAAGATTTTTTCACGTCCTCCTGGAATACGACTACAATGAGGACAGTGAAAATGAATCGATTCTTGAATGCACTGATCACAAGCCCGATGTGCTACACAGAAATTGGGAATGTGAGTGCCTGTTTCTTGCATACATTCAAAATCAAAAAAGATGAAATCTACTTGTTTCTTGTTTTTCTTCTTCTTTATTTCTTTCTTCTCTATCTTGTCATGCTTTTGAATAAAACATCGATGATCAAAATCGACGATCTGATGACAAATAGAACATTTTTTCTTGCCAGCACAAACGTGTCTCTTGGGGTCGTTGGAACGAATCAGCTGTCCACACGTAGAACACGATTGCAATAACTCACAAGCACATTTTTGTTGGTGACCTTGGGTCTTGCGATGTTGTTCGTAGCAAGTAGGACTGACAAAACGGCGTCGACAGGTTTCACAATAAATGTGATGTTGTTGTGGATCAGGAAGGCATGGTGGGTCGGCTAAACAGCCCCGACATCTTGCTCCACAAGTAATGTGTTTCTCCCGACTATTACACTCTTTGTTACATTTCTCACAGTAGTAAGAGTATCCCAAAAATCCAGTAATACTGGTAATGGTATCAAAATGTTCTTGATGGTGATAAAGATGAATGTATTTTCCTTCAGGAAAATCAGGGCCTCGAAACAGTAGAGCTCCGCGCACTTCTTGAGGGTGAACTTTTAACGTATAATGAGGAGCCAAAACATCTTGAAGTTGCTGTAATTGAGAAATGCCACACACGGTCTCTTTAGGGATCCCTGCTTGTTTCAACAAGAGTTCTGCCTCTTTTCGTTGTTGGGGTCTTTGCGATTGTCGAATGTTTTTCCAGGCTTTTTTCCATTCTTTACTCTCGTTCTTGTTAGCATAGGTACGACCCACCACAATAGCTGGAGCTAAACACATTGAATCTTCAGTATTGTTAATTTGGACGACACTACGTTTGGTAGTAAGAAGATCGTCCACCAATAACGGTTTTCTGCTTCGTCCACTTCCTCGAGGTGGAGAAACGTGTGTCATGTAAAGGGTGGCCTTTCCATCGGTGATGGTAAATTTGTCATTGGATTGTTGTACATGTTCTATTTTAGACATGACTTTGTCTGGCGTTAATTCTGCCGAGGTGCTAAATTCAATCCAAACGGGACTCTTCAATTGGTCATGATGGATGGCCAGTCTCAAGCGATCCTCTTCTTTGGCTCCACATTGCCGCTTCAAGTTCTGTAAGACAGATTTCCACAAATCGCTAATGAACCCCGCCGCTTTCTCGGGAGGTACTTGGGACTTGAAGTCTTTGAAGTGTACTGTGTGAGTATACGCCGTGGTCCTAAATTTTCGAGAAGTGATTTTTTGCGTCTCTCGAATCCTATAGTAATTTTCAGGAGCCACGCCGGCGGTAGTAGGACTTTCTTGGTCAGGGGATCTGGTGTTGGTAGTAGTGGTTTTGGTTTTGGTTTTGGGTGGTGGTGGCTTGGAAGTTTGGGTTTCAGGTTGTTCACTCATCTCGTCTTCAAAGTCACTGGCATGGACTTGAGCCAGTAGTTCCTCTAAGGGTGTTTCAGGGGGCACGGAATACCTTCGTCGCCGTGGCTTCTTGGTTTGTTCTTGTTCTGGTTCTGATTTATCATGGTTTGGCCGTGATCTTTTCATCTTGAACTCTGATTTGAAACTGATTGAGTCTTTTTTCACCCAGGTACCTTTATATAGAGAGAGAAGAGTATATAAAGAGAGAGCTTCTTACCTTCAGAATCAGTCTTTGGTGATTGAACTTTCAAACTGCTGCTGAAAAAAGATGGAAGAGTCAAAAAGACAGATTGCTTTTTTGGTGAGAGATTTACAGACAGTGATTCGAAAGTATACTACGTACAGTAAGAGTAAAGACTACTCCTCTTCTGTCAATAGAGATAAAAGTGAAGATACTTGTTACATCTGTCAAGAGAAAGGACATTGGGCTCCAGATTGCCCCAAACGTCAACAGCAAAACAGAGATAAGGGGAAAGATATCTGTTATCATTGTAAAGGACCAGGACATTGGTCTTCGGAATGCCCTCAGAAGAAAGAACAAGAAGAAGAAGAAGAAGAGGAGAGGGAGGAAGTTGATTCAAAATCAACAAACCTTGAAGAAGAAGAAGAACATATCATCAAGAAAAGTAAGAAGAGAGTAAGAAGAATGGAAGACAGTGAGAATGATGATGAAGAAGAAGAAGAAAAAATGGAAGACATGATTCCTGTGACGCTAAGGATTTCTATGAAGAAGAAACACAAGAGAGACAGTGAGAATGAAACTCCAGTGTTTAGATTAAAGAAGGACAAGCATTACAGAAAGTGAACTTTGTTTTCTTGTGTGGTTTTTTTTTTTTTTTTTTTTTTTTTGGTGTTATATGTTATATTGCTGAATTATTTTGTAAAAAAAAAATTGGATGAATACACCAGACTGGAGAGAAAAAAAGTAAGTGGTTTTGTGTTATTTTGTTTTAGAGTAGAAATGCACACACGCACGCACTCACACTTTTACCATGGTGGGATTTTTTAAAAGTTTTAACTTGATTTTTTTTATGGCAATTTGATTTCTTTTCTAGAAATCTGGTGGTCCTTAGAAGGACCGTTGGGTTGTTTTTGTTTTCAAAAACAAAAAAAACCCTTTCAAATTAACTTCAAATGCCGTAGTCCTTTACCACGGCCCAATCCATATCCAGTTAATGCTGCTGCTACTGATGGTGTTTTCATTATGGTGGTAGTCACTGGTGGTGGCGTTGGTGGTGGTGGCATCTCACTAACACTGGAAGGCTTAGAAGAAGAATGTTGTTTAGCCCGTGATGGTCTTTTCCGTTTAGGTGGTTGATGAGTTAAAGAATACTTATAGACATTGGTCATCCATTTTAACTCATATAATATCTCTTCTAACAGACTTACAGTTCTTTCTTGAAGACTGATGCTTTCCTTTCCTGTTTCCTTCTTCTCCTCCTCTTGTAACTGCTGCTGCTGCTGCTGTCTGATTTCTTCTTCTTCACTTTGTTTTCTTCTCTCTTCTTCTTCTTTCTGCTGTTGTTGAAGAAGAAGAAACATTTCTTCCTCTTCCCGTTGCTTTTTTACAAAATTTTCCATCTCTTCCATTTGTCTTTTTTAAAATTCATTCACCATTGGTACAGTAGTAGTAGTAGCAGTAGCAGTAGAAGTATTGTCAAACTCTTGATTTAGTAAATCTAAATCAAAGTCTTCCGGCCGGAAGTTCAATAATGCCGCAGCATTCATTATCGTTGCAGGATCACTCCAATACATTGATGTAGTACTTGTCTTTTCAGTCTCCATGAAGGCTGTCGAAAAAAGTAATAAACCCCCTACGAACGCTACGATACCTTTATACCCGAGATGACGTCACACCCCCGCTCTTTTCCCATTGGAAGAAAATCCGACCGACTTGTAACGCGCGTTTGGATTGGTAGTTGATTTCGATCCATTTCAATCCGATCGTAAGGTATATATACAACCGCTGGTTTCATAAAGCTTCACCGGTTTTCTCCAAGACCACTCCTAAAGACTAAAAAAATCATGTGGGTTAGTGTGGAATCCTCCAGCATTGTTTCAGGAATGCTGTTTAATCCAGCATTCCTCATGTATGTAAAAGCTTCATGGGCTACCACAAAAATTACAGACAAAGCTACATGGCATAGACAGACTTATGTGGAGAGACAAGGCTGTCTAAAGAGGGTTTTGTTGTATGGGCCCGAAGTTAGAAGAAGTTTAAGGAAAAGAAAACCCTCTAGGAGATGCTCCTGTTAAAACAACAACAACAACAACAACAACAACAACAACAACAACAACAACAACAAAAAAACAACGGTCCTTTTTAGGACCACCCATTTTTTCAAGAAAAGATTAATTTTTCCAATATTGCCTATATAAGTGTGTGTTTGTATATGTTTGTATATTATTTTTTTCTGATAGTCTACCCTCCTCAAACAAAAAAACCCCCCTTCTCCCATGTATGATTTGTGTGGTGTGTGATTTTTTTTGTAAAAAAAAGGGGATGTTTTCCATCACGTCCGCGCTTCTCGCATATAAAGCGGTGCCTTCCACAGTTGCGCCATTCACACTTCATTGCTGAAGTATGCTTGACATCATTGATAATCTACAGGAAGCCTGTGACTGGATGGTGGAAGTTAAGTATTATAGGGAAAAAATGATGTGGTATCCAGTCAGTTGGAAGTGGGAAATAGAACACTTCACCTACATTAACTTGATTTTAAATTTAATTCAAGAAGTGAAGAAGGAGGAGGAAGTTAAGAAGAGTAACAACTCCTCTTCACCTTGTCGAGTAGGACTTCTTAAAGAAGTTTTGGATTGCATCCATAAATTGGATGATCATTTAAAATGTATCATCCTCACTCGACAAGAAGCGGCCCTGCTCCGAGTGGAAACCATTATTAAAAAAATTATGGAACAGGAGGTCGCCAAAATCAAGTTAATGTGGGTGAAGGAGAAAAGAGAAAAACAATTCAATCGTCTGAACTTGAACTGGATGAAAATTCAGAACAAGTTCAGACAATTGAATCATCCCGACTGGATACCTGAGAAGAAGGAGGAGAAGAAGAAGAAGAAGAAAAACAAGTTCCACCTCCCAGGCTTCCTAACTCAATGTTGGGGGAAATAAAAATATTCCTCCTCCAACGGTCCTTATCAGGACCACCCTTTTTCAAGAAATATTAATTCTATTTCCCACACTCTCCCTCCCCTCGTAATGTAGTGACGAAGACAACGTCTACTACTATCAAAAACACCCACCCTCCACCCCCGTTTTTTGATGGTAGTAGACGTTGTCTTCGTCACTACATTACGGTACGACTCCCGCTCGTACCCAGAGTGCCCCCGCCATGTTAAACTCCCGTATGAGTCTCAAGTACCCCCTCACACGTTAAACTCCCGTGTGAGTCTCAAGTGCCCCCTCACACGTTAAACTCCCGTATGAGTCTCAAGTGCCCCCTCATGAGTCTCAACACCCCCCGTCTACTACTATCAGGTAAAGGTATTTTACTTTCAGATACAAGTTTTCATATTTGAAAGTAGATGCAAAATCTATATAGGCATTTTGCTAACTCAGATAAACTTTAATCCAGCTTTTGTCAACCACACTTCCTGGTTAGTTTAATTCTTCCAAAACTTCATGTCAAATTGTGCTCTGTATCTGTTAGCAGAGTCATCATTGCAAAATCTTCAAATGTAGTTATAAAAAATGTTTAATGCTTTGTATGTGAAATAATTTTTTTCAGTGTAGTAAAATTTCATATCTGTAAATGTGTGTGCAAATGTCTTTATTAACTGGTGCTTTAAACGTAATTGAAGAACAATGACGCGGTGTTATGATTATTAATGTCTCACATCTTAAGTGCATTATTTAGTTGTCACAAATCTGTACACTTTAATTCTTTTCAACTACAGATTAACCCTGGCCCGTCTTTCAAGTACTAGCTTTTATGATGATGATGATGATGATGATGATGATGATGATGATGATGATGCAGTATGTCAACTTTTAATGGAGCCTATCAGTCTACCTAAAGTGTCACTGTATGTAACAAAAACATCATTTTTGCTTTCTTTTTAATCATGGCTTTTCTATATCACGTGAAAGAGAGAAAGACTCAGTAAAATAATATTTTTTGTCCATAAACTTGCTTCATTTACTGCTATCGATTCGTCCGCTCATTGATTCACCTGTGAGTTTAATCTAATACATACAAATGTGTATACAGTTATACATATTTTATTTTAATGCCTTGTATTATAGTAAGCGTTTTAGTGCTAATACAGTTATATTTGTAGACTATGCATTGCATCTGGGTAAACATTATGCTAGTTATTTAGTAATTTTATTTTAGAAAGTTGCCTATAAAAGTGGCATTAGTTGTAATTTTTGTATCTTAAATTTCTCATTTTCATTTAGCCTATACAGAGAATCTGCTATGCATAAATATACACAAATGCTTTTCATATAAATAATCACACGATGAAGCAAATTGTGCGTGTGTGCGCGTGCATTTTTTTAAAAGCAGATTAGACATTGAAGGTTTATTTTGTACCAACTTATAAACTCAGAAAAAGTGCAATGATATTCATATGCTAGTGATTTTCTGTGATTTAGTTTTATCATTATACAAAAATCTTAGGAGAATGTGCGTGCACAAATTACTTTTTATTGAGATTAATTAGGACACGTCTATGTATTTCTGTGTGTGTGGTTTTTAAGCAGATTAGTTTTAAAGTCACGTTTTACTCTTTCGGATCATATACTCAGGATAAAATAATATATCTATATAATTTTGATTCTGATCTTTTCATTTGTTTTTACATTGATATCAAGATTGGGATGTGTGTGTGTGTGTGTGTGTGTGTGTGTGTGTTTTATGTAAGTAGATTAATTTTGGAGTGATATTGTGAATTTGATGATCATACTCATGATATAATAATATGTATATAATTTTTATTGTGATATTTGTTTTCTTTACATTTAATTCACAGTTAGCGTCGTGTGTGTATTTGTTTGTATTTGTTTTAAGTAGATTTGTTTTAAAGTAACATTTGTACGGTTTATGATCCTAAATTTGGGGTATGCATGTATGTAGTAGCATTTTACGACACCTCAGCACGATTGTGGCTATATAGTGCCAACTGATTGTAAAGTTCGAAAAATGCAAAATGAAATGCACACAAGTTTAGAAATATAAACCCTTCCAGATAAATGTAAACATGAAGTACAACAAGATAAAATATAAAACGTAAAGAGGTTACAATTCTGTATTTAATTTTGATCGTGATGTTTTTCTTTGGATTGCATTCAAAATTAGGGACATGTGTATATTTGTTTAAGTTGATTAGTTGTCAAGTCACATTTTACTTTTTATGATCTCATACCCAGTGTCTAATATGTATATAGTTTTGATTGTGGTCATCATTCTCTACATTGAAATAAAAACTAGGGATGTGTGTATATTTGAGTGTGCGTGTATATATTTAAGTAGATTAGTTTTCAAGTCACAATTTACTTTTGATATTTTTTTTCAGGTTTTAATAATTTGCATATAATTTTTATAATAATCTTTTATCTTTAAATTAAAAAAATAGGAATGTGTGTGCATTTGTATGTGCGTGTCTTTTTATTTTATATAATTAGATTGATTTAAAGTTTTACATTTTGTGATCATATACTCAGGGTATATTAATATGCATATAATTTTGATTCTTTTATTTTTATTTACATTGAAATCAAAATTAGATATATGTGTGTATTTGTGTGTTTGTGTCTTCAAGTTGTTTATATTTAAGTACATTTGTTTTTAAGTCACATTTTTACTGTTTAATAATCATGTTCTCAAGGTATATAAATATGCATTCAATTTTTATTGTGATTTGTTTTCTTCTCTACATTTGAAATAAATATTAGGGATGTGTGTGTGTGTGTGCGTTTACTTGAGTAAATTAGTTTTGAAGTCACATTGTACTTTTGATGATAATTTGTGTGTGTGTTTTCGATTTCTTTTAATTTGAGTAGATTTTTTCAAGTAAAAATGTACTATTTATAATCATATACTCATGGGATACTATGTGTTTAACGTAATTTGTTTCTTTACATTGAAATCAAAATTAGGTATGTGTGTATTTGTGTGTGCATGTGTGTGTGTATTTGTTTGTGTGCATCATATATTGAGAGTGTCTTTAACGGCATATTTAATTAATTTAAATGCAATGCCGCACTTTTAAAGTGTGCTCTTATCAGTTTGATCTGACACAGTTATAGGTCATATGACATCCCTCCTACACTCAGAGAGAGAGAGAGACAGAGAGACAGAGAGAGAGAGAGACAGAGAGAGAGAGAGAGAGACAGGGAGAGAGAGAGAGACAGAGAGACAGTGAGAGCTGTACAATGTAGACCGTGGTCTCTGTTTATAGGATACATACACCTGTAAAATATGACCGAGATTATAACGAGAGCGTTGTGCGATGTAGACTGTGGTTTTTGTTTATAGGGTATAGAATTGTCATATAATTTAAAACAAAATACAGGAAAGTACAGCTAAAGTGACCTTGTCCTGTGTAGTAAAAACAACCGTTAGGCCTATGTTTTCTTTGTCACTTCTTTGCACAATATTAAAAGATAAAAAATCTAGCTGCTTTTGAGTCAAATATAATAAAGCAGAAGGTACCATGGGTAGCAAATCCATGTAAATGCATTCAGTCTATACAAACTTTGATTGGCGGATACCACAGATATATATCACGCCCACTTGTACGTGGGCTGTATGGAAACGGCGCCAAATCATCGTAATATGCAGCACAAGGGATCAAAATGGCAGGGATAGAAATGGCGCCATTCCCCTGAAAATGACGCGAAATCGGCTTTGCTCCTTCATGATGACGGTGAGGATCATTGATTTCATACTGCTATCATAAAGATAAAATTGAATGGAAAACAAATTATCAAGCTTCCCTTGTTATATTATTATTTTCATTTCATCAAATTAAACGATTGAAAGATTCGCATTTTAGAAAATCAATAAAAATATAATTATTAATCGAGGATGCCAACATTTCTGAAAAATTACTTGCGTAGATAATATATTCAATGATAATTGAAACCTATACTTTTTAATTTAATTTTCTACAAAGTATATTGCATTCATGAACTCGTAATTTTTTTGTTGTCGATATTTCGTGCAGTATAAATTGTAGAAATGTAATTAATATTCGTCAATATTTTATGAAACCGAAAGTGACTGACGTGTGCAATGTAACAGTTAAATTAAAGTGTTATATATAATGTTTACATATTTAATTTCTGACATAAATATTTAACTTTTTCGATATTATAGGATGTAAACAAGTTGTTTACTTACAATTCGAGGTCAAGTTTGCTTTTGTTTACAATGATACTGGTTTTTCCACTAGAATTACTGATATATGTCTGGCAAGCCATATGATTCTTTTGATGATGGCCATGGGTTTAACGCCATTTTCCCCGGGAAAAACCCCAGGAAAAACCACCGACCCACGAAAAGCTACTGGCAAGCTTTCTCACTTACCCACGTTAGCCTAGCCGAGACTCGATCCCACGCGGAAAGAGGTGAGATGTCAGTGATCTGTAAAGGCGAGCGCTTTAGACCACTCGGCAATCTGGGGCCCCCGGATGGCTATAACAAAAGAGGAAAGATCAGGGGTGATTAGATCAAATATCACCAAATTCAGGTATAAGCTATAGAAACACAGTACACAGGGGCGGATCATTGGAGGGGGGGGGGGACATATCATTCTTATTTCCAGGAAAGGGCAAGGTTACTGCTATCCGAGCGAAATCAAGTACATCACATGCTAAGTACCCATTTATATATAACACATTTTTAACGTATGCCAGGAAGGGTAAAATGGAAGATAAGTGTATAGCATTTTGTTTCTTGTGAATATCTAATGCTAGCAGTATGAATAGTATACATACAAATTACAGTTGTCTGTACCTTTTGAAAAGCTAATTGCTGGACGAATGTAATACATCAATTTAATTAAAGAAACATATTCTAAATACTTGGAAGTCGTTGAAAGTCACGACGTTTGCAAGGAATGTTTGGTACGAAATTTCGTAAGTGATTGTTCTTTTGCATGAATTATGACATGTATGTTTGCATGCATCCTGTTCATCATTAGATTGTATTACTATAAAAAAAGGATGGTAGATGAGGAGTGATTGTATAGAACGAAGTGTTCCATAAAATCATACTATAATATTGTTCGAAGAAAGAATCGATGAACAGTAAAATACCTGGTAAAACTATTTCCTGCAATTGGTGGACAATTAGAGCTCTGAGCTATATATGAACAATACAGTGTCATTCTTGTAATATGACTGTTATAAAAACAGTATGATTAGGGTGACCGTTATAAAAACGGTATGATTAGGGTGACTGTGACCGAAATTAAGTACATCAAATACTTGGTACCCCATTATGCATAGCACATTTGGATTGAACTGTCATCGTATGCTGTGTAGAGACGAACATGAATAGGTAAAGAAGCCAGAGAGAGAGAGAGAGAGAGAGAGAGAGAGAGAGAGAGTTTACTGCAGGCCTGACATCTCATTAACAGCTGTAAGTCTGCAGCACATATCTTTGCTACATGTGAACCCCGGGTCCCTGCGTATTTGTCATTCACTGCGCAACGATATATGCATTCAGTTATATGTATCACCTTAAGATTAAAAAAATTATACAACGTTCGCAAATAGTAGTTTGAAATGTTATCTACAATCAGACCAACAACTCCAATGGAAGAGAACGTTAAGATAAAATTGATGGAAACCAATCGACAAGGCTGCTTTTGGTGTATTATTGTTTTAATTCATCAGATTAACCTAGTATGAAAAATTTAAACTTTAGAAAATCACCAAAAAAACACAATTGGGAGGCGGGTTAACTAACATTACCAAAATTGTCATGATGAATCTTGTCAAACAATCACGAGGAACATTCTGCATTTTATTTCTTCTCTAATTGTCCACAATTGCAGGAAATAGTTTTACCAGGTATTTTACTGTTCATCGATTCTTTCTTCGAACAATATTTATAGTATGATTTTATATATTCATTGTCTCATCATGTAACTATATTAAATGTGAAATTTGAGAAACAGTCATTTAATATTGTGCATAAAAAATATAGCGTGTTTTGACAGCATATTTCATGTTAATTTAAACCTTTTTTTATTGACTTCTTAATATTTTTTCAGTGTAGAACTGCAAAGAGCATTTTGTCGATACATATTGAAAAAAGAGGTTGTATAAAAGAAGCACATTGTGAATGAATTCAAATAATTTAATTTGACATACATGTCGCTTAGAGCTATTTGGTTTGAACTTTCTAAAGAATAATGTCTCTTAAATGAATTGTGACAGGTTTATTTATATGCATCCCATGCACCATTACGTTGTATGGCAAGGGCACTGGATGGTGAGATGAGGGGTGATTAAAAGATCTCCAAATTTATCTTTAAGCCATATATATATGTTATAAAAACGTGATGCTTTTTGCCAAGAAAGGGCAAGATTCATGTGGTCCGAAATGAAGTACACCACTATCACTTAATGGACAAGTATTTATATATATATATATATATGTGTGTATGTGTGTGTGTGTGTGTGTGTGCCAATAATAGTATGCGGGTCTGCTTAGGAATTGTTCACTTATTTAAGGAAAACATATTTTCGAAATAATTTCACGAAACATATTTAGATTAAAACACAAATAAGAAACGTGACGTTAAATTCACAAAGGAGCTGTGTGTTTCAGACGAATATTACTGTTACTACAGTAATAATGTTTAATATTGCTGACCAGATATCTTACGCAAACATGATGATAGTTTAAGTTTACTGAGTATTTGAATTGTTGTTTACATGATAAAAACCAAGGTCAATGTTGACCGAAAGGTGGATTTTGATGTTTCGTATCTCATGATTGAATTTACAGAACATGTACTCTTTCTTATCTCCACTAAATTCACTGGAATGTTTGATCTGTCTTTTAATAGTCTACAAATATTTGCCTTAATTAACATTTAACCGAATTAACAACCACGATAAAGGTTTTAATTTCATTGCTTCTTGGAGCGTCGGCTTGTCAAAAATTGCAAAGACTCGGATCAAGGATATTTAATTTTATTTATTTTTTTAGTTATTGTGTCAGCGGTTTTAAAAAAAAATATTTTAATCTGTGTCTGGAGATAAAAAGTCTTCGCATAATATGCTGATTGGTCACTCTTAATCGATCCATATATTTGTTATATGTTTATGCTCCCATCATGGTGCAATATGGGTTCTGAAATTTTAAAAAACCCCAGATATTGGAGTACTTGGTACGCAAGAAAAAAAATATTTTCTATTTACAAAATACTGAATGATAATGAACATAAGCAAGCCAGTTTTTAATGTACTTTACTTCACTTTATGATCCGGACGTTTAATTTAAAATATTTGAAATTTATATCTTTTTCTAGCAGCAGGAATTGTAGAAATGCAATTAACATTTGTATATATCTTTTGCAAAGATAATTATCTGACGAATACAAATGCATACATTTAAACAAATAAACATATTGTGTATACTTTAAAGTCGTTCAGGTGTCTTTGAAGTGAAATATTGCAAGAGATTGCTTTTTTTGCATGAATTACGACAGGTATTTTTGCATGCATCTCGTTAAAGGTTATGTTGTATGGCTAGGAAAAAGAAGTGGAGATGAGGGTTGATTGGGTAAAAGATATCCAAATTTAGCTCTAAGCCATAGAAACACAGTACATAGTTAATTTCGTAACAGATATGTTATAAAAGAGTGTTGATTTTGCCATATACGGGTAAGATTACATTTCTGTACGCATGCAGTGAAGAGTAATATTAAAGTTGGTGTATAGGGATATATTAAGACCCTATGGAATGTACCGATGGTATTCTGCGGTTTTCTTTTACTTATTTATTTGAATGTACAAATGGTTCTGCGCTGCAGCGAGGTCCCCGACGGATTCCTCAGCAGGTCGTTAGGATTGAAATACACGGAATCATTCCTTAGGTAATAATCGCGAGTAGTGGAATGGGATTATTCACGGTCGTCATGCGGATGACATGGAATAGCAGCATCATGTATGTTTGTGAACTATATGTGCATGTATCATTTAAAAAAATATTTATGCGTTTGTCATAAAGTTTGCTGAAATACTTATACATTTACTCATACCGGTTGATAATCTATGCCAGCACCCATTCAAGCATATTCTTGTGTTTGTGAAAAATAATATTTCATTGAAATTGCGTCTCATTTCTCCACGACGGCAATATATTCATAACTTCATCGTATCTGCTATACCAGCGGCATATTTAATTATCAGTCAAGTGTAGGGAACAATTTCAACTCAATCAAAAGCGAAGCGAACAGGGTCATATCGATTATATTTTCCAAATGTCATACTTCATACATGCCAGCTAAGATGTGGAAAGGGTCTTTTATTATAGGTCATTTAATTAAGCGCGTCATTGATATCATATTAGTTTTGTACATGTGTAGGTAAGTCCTTCAGTCCTTTCCTTTATGTAGTTTGTAAGAGATTGATGTATATGAGTGAGTTATGGTGTCAGAAATTACATAGTCATTTACTTAAATGTCGTAAAGAAATATCTCATTCACACGTACTTTTAGTGTGTCTTCACTAGATCCAAGCCCATCCGGATTTATCCTATTACAATGGTGTCAGAAGTGGGATTCGAATTTGCTGAGAGTTAGCATTGGGTTATATAGGTCTTGGCGCCGGTACTGTGTCCGCGTATCAGTTTCATATGGTTACCTTCCTGACAAGGACAAGGCAAGTGGGGTGAGTGAACATTTTGTTCCGTCTGTGTTGGGTGTGATTAAGCTATGCTAGAGTATTTAAAGCTGCAATAGTTACGTGTTGGCATGAGATCCTACAGTGGAATATTCTTTCCCTCTTTCCCTTTTTCTTTATCTACTGCGCTTGTCATAGTTTTATCCATAGCAACAGATTGCTTTGCGTATCGTTTGCATAATTATATGTTTCGCATTTGCGAGTGGTGGTCTTATTAGCGGTTTTAATCATGACGTCACAATAGGAGGTCATAGAGATGGGTTAAAGTTTGGGTATGAGGGCGAGCCCCTTGGAATATTTGTTCAGTGGAGTAGGCTCAGGAGAGGGAACATAAATTAAAGGAGAGGAAGATAGAAATGGAAAAGATAGAATTAGAGATCAAGTAGAAAAAAGCAATAAGTGAATATGAGGAAAGAAATATAGCATTAGAAAACCAAGCAGAGAAGGAAAGAATATAATTTGAAAGGAAGGCAAGAAAGAAAAGGATTGAAATAGAGAAACGAGTAGATAATAGTTTCAGTTTTTATTTCTTGCTCTAGTCTGTGCTTCTTTTAAAAAGAGTTTTTTTTTAATGACGGGGTGTTGTGTTGTGTTGTCATGAATTGTTTGTTTCTGTGCATTGTATCTGAACATAAATATGAATAGGGTTTTGTTGCCACTTACAGCGTGACCCGTGGAATATGGTTTTAGTCTTGGCAGCTGCTAAATATCGAATTTTGCTTACTGACTGAAGTACTTTCAAAGTTGGAGCAGTAGAGCAGTAAAGGTACCTGAAAGTGTTAGACGTTATTCATTCTTGCTATGCTTAATATATGATAAAATTGTTTAATAAAATCAATATTTCAGAATTTATTCTAAATTTCTAGAAAGTCAGACATATGTCATGAAACCGTGTAATCTGATAGAATATAGTCTGTTTTACTTTATGCATTATTGTATCTAAATAGACAAGGTGAATTAAAACATATGTTGTATGTAGTAAACGAAGAGAAGAGTTCAAGCTTTTTATAATCTAGTGCGATTATTCTTGTCGCACTCAGATCCATATTCGAATGTGGTTGTCAATTTCATACAGTAAATCTTATTCCTATGCTGACCAGGTAAGTTAATTTGCATATCACTTATATATATATATATATATATATATATATATATATATATATATATATATATATATATATATATATCACTGTGTTTGTACTTAAACACGTTTTTAGATGTGACCTATATATTATACATTTTAGCATTTTAGTTGTTGTACTTTTAGCTGTTTCAGGGAGGATGTTCATCTCTGTAGAGATATTTACTCGTGATATCGTTGTTGACCTCTGCTATTATAATAATTTCGTTGACGTTGGAGAATGAATGATGTGGTCAACACAGCGTGAGAGCCATAAGGTTCTGTACCAATACAGAACCTTATGACACTCACGCTCTGTTGACCACATCCATTAAAGCATTTTCATGTATTTGGGAACAATTATATTTAATTGAAATTGAGTTTCATTTCTGCACGACGCCAACAGATCTATAACTTCTTCGTATTTTAATATAGTTCTTGTCTTTTTTAATATGTTTCCATAGTAATGATGCATTAGTGAAAGCTACAGGACTATCTGTATCAGAGTATAGATATCTAAGGTAGTATTCATTACCACGAATCATTTGTTAAAAAAGTAATTGAAAAATAAAAAAAAACTAATATAAATGTGTAAGACATATTTGTCCGATCAAAGAACTGGTAAATTATTTGCAGAAGTTATTTATATGATATTAAAAAATCAGGATGCTAAATGTATGTGTAAATGTGTTTAAAATAGTAGTATATGGTTCATATAAAACTCAAGTAAAATAAAAAACTAAAAATATAAATAATAAAAAAAACAAAAAAACCCCCACAAAGATTATCTGGGAATTATTACAAATATAGTATCTAATGAGACAGGAGATAAATCTGTACCATTACAAACAATACTATCGTCATAAACTTTCATTATTATAGACTTTGTTACCTTCTTTTGAGGTTTTGTTGTTATTAGATACTCAATTAATATTCGTGGTGCTGTTGGAATTGTTTCACTTATTGATACTTTCAATATGGAGTATTTTCATCGGTTATTAATTATATAATTCTACTAGTTATTACTGATACAATAATTTAATTGTTCAATTAAGATTTATATTAAACTGTGATAAGTAATTGTCATTTACATTCGTAACAAATACATAGTTATTTTCTTTGTCATACTTAATATTTGTTAGTAATCGTTGACTGAAGGCTTACACCAGATAATTATAGATGAGCTGATAAGAAGTTAACAGGAATTGATTTACAATTCTTAAAGCAATTCAAAGAGTTCTTAAGATCCGTTACTGAAAGCATGGAATTTGTTTTAAATTGTGCTGAATTATGATGATGATGATAATCCTGAGAATACCTTCATTATATCATTATCAACCACTCTTTCATTGAAATCACATAATAAAAATATGTTATTGCTGAAGTTCGGCTTATTAGCTTTTATGATATCCATTTATTTAAGCAGTAACATTTTCAGTTAATGCTATCTTTATTATTTCTTTTATTTGATTCTCATCAGCTAAGATTATGTTAATGTGTTCCTAGCCTATTATAATTTTCGTGGTTACCAGCTTACATTTCATATAACGTCTTCTACCACATCTGCAAGAGAAGTGTTTTTCTTATGCAATTGATTGGATGATACGTTATTTTATTTTCATCAGTTATATTATGAGTAAAATTACACAAATATAAATGAAAAGGTGACTGGGTTGTCCAAGCTGACCTCTCTTCGCTAGCGTAGCTGGATATGATTAACCAAAACTTCTCCTTTTCATTTTTTTCAACATATTGAAATCAAATGTTTCTTCATCATACTCTTCAGTTGGTATTATTTCACTAATTAAATAGTTAAAAGTTTCTGAAGTATTATTCCATTTTTTTTCTCATATGAATCTGTTTTACCAATATCTTTCACTGATTCTATAGTTATAGTGAAATTGTCTATTTCTATGTTTCTTATGTGAATTAAATTCCTTTACCACATTTACATGGAAATATATCAATTGTATTTTTTTCTCTATCTTCTTATCCTGTTTAGGTAACATAGCGTGATAAGATTTTTTGCAATACATGATTTGATTAGAAAGTATATATTTGTTAGGTTTTTATTGTGTTCATTTTATTTCAATTGGCTCAGTTGTTTCATTTGTAATGCTTAATCCTATTTTGAGGTAAATTACTGGGAAACCAGAGGTGATATTTTTTGTGCTCGAGTAAAGAGTTCATCCGATGGACCTGACAACCTCTAGCTAAAGCAATACTATTTTATAATTTCATAAAATTCTTAATAAAATCATGATTTCATAATTAGGGTCTTTTGACTTCAGAATTTGTTTATTTCTTAGTAATATGTCTGATTTCAGAAAATTGTGGTGGAGGATCAAGTGGCCCAGAATATCCCCAGTGATACATGTACTCACTAGATATTTTCTTCCAAGAGTTTCTAAAAATAGAATGGATGATACTATTTCCTTTTCTACCTGAAAAAGCAAAATATCTATTGGAAAATAATTTTATTCTATTCTTATTCAGATCCGAAAGACCGATCAAGAGTCACTATTCACCTAGGGGACATATGTGTTTGAGAAAGTTAGAGGAAGTTTGCAGAGTAGAACAATATCACGTTATTTAAATGCGTATATCGCCGTAAGGGCAAACAACAGTTCTAGAGAGATATGTATGACGCATACCTTTCCTAAGATTTATAGATAACAGCCTCATCCAGCTCGGTACCTACTTCGTCATCAATATTTTTTAAACACATATATAAAGTGTGATGAAACGATACATGCATATTTATATAATGTAAGTTACTATTTTAATCATTTAATTTCAGTTACTAGTTTAATCTTTTAATTGTTTCATATGATACTCGTTCACCATTCGTTGAATGTAGCCACACGAAAAAAGTTACTGCAATATCTGAATATTGTGGTAAAATTTATTTTTCTGCATTCTAGTAGGTATGAGTTGTACATGAAATGTGTCGGTATATCTAAAATGTATATGTACCTATAAAATTGGTATATATTTATATATATTTACATGTTGGTGAGCTGGAAACAGTAATGAAATCTGATGCAAAATGAGTGAAAACATAAAGAAGCACAGGAGGAGCTTGGTGTTACATTCTGAATACAGACGAAGAGGAGACACTTTGAAAAACAAAATATTATTTGATTCTTTCCTTGTGACGATGCATTATTTATTATTTTCCTTCTCAACGATTCTAATAGTAATATCATGCTGAGTTAAGAATGGTGTGCTTTCAAATGAATGCCATTCTATTCACGTAGTGGTCAACTTCTTAATCATCTCACATTTATGCAATATCTTAAACTTTTGGATTAAGAACTCTCCTTAGGTATGCGATGTGTGATATATTAGTGAAATTTATGTACATATGTGTATGCACGAATGTATGTATGCATGAATGTATGAATGTATGTTTGCATGTATGTATACATGCATATATGAATGTCTGTCTGCATGTATGCATTGCGTATGTATGAAAAAAATATGTTTATGTATGTATGTATGTATGCATGCAATGATGAATGAATGTATGTACATAAACCTAAACTCTTGGATTCTCCCTCTTCGTTTATTTTTGCATATCTTCATGTGTGACTGTTTATATATATTATATATATATATATATATATATATATATATATATATATATATATATATATATAGAGAGAGAGAGAGAGAGAGAGAGAGAATTTTATTTTTACAAATATATAACCCAACAGAGCGGAAAGTGCTATCCCTGGATCCTACAGGAGAATGCTTGATAATACCATTACCAGAATTTTTAAATACGAATAAATAATATTTTCATACAGGTTAGATAACTTTAATTCGTACTCTACCGAGATTCGAACCCGGATCCGCGGGTTACAGCACCCATCGCCTTGCATGTAAGCACCAACCCCTATATGATCTCGACCATCTCAACCCCGTAACCGTAACCCAGATATAGACGGAATCAACGACAGACAGGAACTGGTAGATCCAACCAGTGGATTACTAAGAAATGATGCAAACATCTATCAAATGAATTTTAATTAAAATAATCTTCTCACATGAATTTACAGCAAGTCCTTTCATAGTGTGCGTTCTGTTGTCCTTAGCAGTTTCAGTGAAAACCAAAAGTCAACCGATGCTCACTCCTTTACACTATGAATTCTACTGCCAATAGCAAATCCATAATTGATCGTTGTTTATTCTTTTGGAATCTCAGGGTGTTAAATCTTTTCTTCAGTTGTATACATAGCAAGATCATATGATCCCTGAAATAATCACCTCAAAATTGTGCTATACCAACGTTTGCTTTAAGAGCTGTCCAGATGTATGCAATATGTGATGTAACAGTGAAATGGATGTGCATGTGTGTATGTACCAATGTATGTGTGTATGCATGTATCTATATATGTCTACCTGCATGCATATTGAGATATGTATGAATGATGTATATGTATGTACGTACTCGTGAATATATATATATAATATATATATATATATATATATATATATATATATATATATATATACATGTATATATATAATTCAATAGGAAATCAGTAATATATTCATAATTTATTCCTTCAAGCGATGTATATATATATATATATATATATATATATATATATATATATATATATATATATATATATATGATTCAATAGGAAATCAATAATATATTCATACGTCATTCCTTTATACGCTTTCGCATCATCGTTATAGTTGCTCTTCAGGTAGGTACATTATGCATTCAAAGTATTCTTGTAAATACATAATTTGAGGTCATTATTATGTCAATTGCGTAGTTGTGTACAGGGCGAGATATAAGCAACTTCTTTGCATCTATATACAACACTTCTAAATGCAAACACATTTGCAAGACTGACAGAACCATCAAACGCCCCTCACAGCCCAAGACAAAACAAAATAAAATAAACTGGACAGAAATGCACTTAATACAGGTTCTGTACAGTATGCTGTTAAAGTGCATCAATGTATCGATACAATGTATAAAGTGGTCAATACAAAATAAAACAAAGTATATTTTTTAATTCACCTAATATAGGTTTCGTATGGTCATGTTATGAAAATGTATTAGTGCATTGATCGAATGTATTAAGTACCCCGTTTTAATTTTTTTTTATCTGGAATAATTAATTGGAACTATCACGATCTGGCTGTAGAGTGCGTATGAAATACAGTTCCTTTTCTTTTCTTAAATATTCACTATCAATTCATAATTTATATAGGGGAAGGACTATTTCCTTCTCAGTTGCTATGTAGATGTTTATTAACTTTTGTAAACTTTTGGACCAGGTATAAGGAGACCGTAGGCCAAAGAATTCATCTCATGCGCTATGTTTTCATCTGTAGTTTTTAATAACGGAGTAGGCGAACTTTGTTCAAATATGTAAACATATATGACAAACGCATAAGGTCATACATTGCAATGAATAGATGCCAGAAAAATTGTGGGCCCATAAAAAGGACATGTTTTAGATCTAAAATAACAATGAAGGAATACAAAAAGTATAAATTAAATCATAGCACAGATTCCTAAATCATTACCTTCCAAAAATACTAACAACAATACCTTGATTAGATGGCAACAAAGGTGCGTGAATCAGATCATAAAACATAATTTGCACGTATAAAATGGAGATACCAGACATTATGCTATATTTTATACGAAAGATGTTCTTTACTTTGTGACAAAACAATCACATCGATTTAATTAAGAATGCAGTAGAGAGTCAATGGACAAAAATTTTGACTTGTTAAATCAAAACAGTTGAAACAATTCACCGAGATATTAAAAACTAATAAACTCTTGAAAAGTGCATGTTATAAAAAGAAAAAAATAGTACCAATTTTGGCATTATTTTATAGATGTGCCGCTTAAATAAGGAAATTGTATTGTTTTAATTTTAGTCAGTTGCAAAAATGCTTCAAAATTTAAACAATAGCAGAAAAACCGTTTTATGGCTTTGTCACTAGTGACAGCAAAGATCGGATAAAATGTAAACTTGGGCATTTATTAAAAACATATTTGTTAATTTAACTGAAATCTATTATCAGTAAATATTATAGGACCCCCCCCCCCAAAAAAAAAAAAAAAAAAACAACATCCAAAACAAAACAAAGCAAAAACAAAAATGTAAGCAATAAAATATATTAACAATCAGTTTAAATATAAAGTGATAGCGAATACAAAGATGGAAACTTAAAATAATATTGTAGAAACCCAAATGAACTCAATGTGAGAATAGTGTTAAAATTGAAACAATCAAAACACACACACACACAAACACACACACACACACGAAACCACGTGTTTTTAATTTTGAATACCAATGACCGAAATAATAATAAAGTATAAAGTAAAAAACAAAACAGGTTAACAAATTTGATTTTGAAAAGCAAAAACAATCGACAACATAATTATTGGATGGCTATAGTGGTGTCAATAATTGGAGTTCATACATAAGTTGTATATTTTAATGTCTTTGATATTTTATTTGTTTTACACGGGTTTATTTATCCCTAAAACACGAAATGTATAAGGAAAAATGAAAGCATAAAAGACCACTAAATTCTAATATTTCATCCAGGAAAGCAGAAGACAAAATATCAATACAGCGAACAATAAAGTTCTTAGTATTCATTATCAGCAGATATAAAAAGAAATCACAGAAAGTTTGGCATACCTGGATCTTTTAATAAGAATAAAACCTTGAATACGATCTCTCTCTCTCTCTTTCTCTCTCTCTCTCTCTCTCTCTCTCTCTCTCTCTCTCTCTCTCTATATATATATATATATATATATATATATATATATATATAATAAACCTCTTGAAAATTCCATTTGTAAATAATTCTAAACAATTTAGAGCTTTGTTTCTCAAAGAATTGGTGAATAGAGTAAGAGTTTTAAATATGAATAATCACTACAAAGACATGAAAAGGTTCTTTTAGGAATAACAATAATAGTTTGATGAAATTGAAAGTAATATACTTGTTTGGAACATATTTTTAATTAAGCACTAAATGTAAACTATAGCAGCTGCTCTGAACATCGTTGTGAGCTGAACTCGGACTTACGATTGGCAAATGGTACAAAACTATATTTTACAAACTTACTCATCAATGAAAATAGAATTCAAGACTTGCAATGCAATTAAATAATACAATTTCATAACAAAGTTTAGATCTAAGGGATTTTTAATGTATGGAATAATTTTATTCTATTGACTTCAAGAAAAGTTTTTCTAAAAATGTTTTTTTAAACAGTTGCCTTTATATAATATAGAAATAGATCAAACTGAGCAACAATGTCAACTCATTAGGAACTAAAAGCTATTACAAATATCAGATTGGAGATTGTCACTCAATATATTTTTTAAAATGTAAAAATGAAGTATTCAAATATCTTTATCAGTCCATATACAATGTATTAAATATAGATAAAATATCTTAAATATGAATATGATGTAATAATAAAGAAAGCAAAATAAATAGACACATAGGTCCTTATTTTGCATTTTGAACAGCAGTACAAATAAATAAATGGCAATAAAGATAATATTAAATAGGCCATTAAATACTTTTAATTGATAGTACGGTATAATTGTGTTACATCTAGTTGTCCTTGCATTTAATTGAAAATTAATAAAAGTTATGAAAAGCATAAAGGAGAGATACAGTACAAATTTGAATACGTATTCCAAGATAAAGAATAACTAAGCAACACTAGTGGGCATTACAGTAATTCGTACCCAACGGCAAAGAGGAAAAAAAGGATACTTCAGGTACTTGCATGAAATAATTACATACCATGACTCTTAACAGTAACAAAAACGTAAAGAGAATATTTTAAAATGAAATATTTTAATACAAAATAATGTTTCAAAAATTGTTATTGATTCAGTTGTAATTCAGTGACCTCAATTTAAACTTCAATACCAAATAGATTCAGTACGTCAATATCCGGGGCGAATGAAGCTTTGACAATTGAAACTATGACACTTTTAATAAGTACTATATAATATTTTAATTCACATACCTAAATAGCAACGGTTATTTGGCTTCTACCACACATGACTACAAATATTTAATAGCAATAGGAAACAAAGTAAAAGATATGAAAATCTACATAATTTCTTGCAATAAAGGTGCTTTCAAACACTTTCGTTTTTTGAGTCATTAATGAGAATTAAATTGTAGCAAAAAGTTTAAAATTGTAAATGACAATGTAAGAATTAACATTCTTACAATAAAGATTATAAAAACACCATCTGAGCATGTTATAATGAGGAGAGTATAAAAAGTCCATAATAACCATTGGAACACAATATAGAAGATTAAAATGAATAGAATGCTTAAAAATAGATGATAAATAAATGGAATAATTAGTATGAATTAATTGGTAATACAGGATAACACCTTTCATCACCTTTCATCAAAAAATAAATAAATAAATAAATAAATAAATAAATTACAGTTGTCGATCGCTTTTTAATATCACAATAAAGGTGTCATCTTTGGAGTGATTATTTCCTAAAATTCGTTTTTTTTAAACATATTGTAAGTAAGTTGAGCAATACCGCATAAATCATTACGAAATAATTAGAAAAAGGACCAACTTTAGTTCACAACCATAAATGACAGCTCAAGTAAAGACTTGGGTGATGATTGATCACATTGCTTTCACAAAATAGCATCAGCAATGTTTTATGAATACTAGCCAAAAATGTATTAGTTGAATGTTAGTAACTTCTAGCTTTCAAACGCAGTGCTTGCTAGAAACAATATTTAAAAACCTTGAATACGATATATGTATGTGACAAATAATTGCGTTACAGTGGTTCTGGACAAGATAATAACGTCAGAAAGCAAGAACGAGGTCCGTATTTAATACATCCCAATCATTAGATGTTATAAAAAATATCTTAAAATAAATATGAATAGTTTATAATGTCAGATGTAAATAATAATACATAAAATTTTAAAATAAAGGAAAACACGCGTTATCATTTTAAATTTTTGGGAGCAAACATACTAATTAAATATATAAGATAAACGAGAAAGATAATACAAAATTAATTGCAATTAATTTGGTAGACGATAACGAATATGCTATGATTTTATGTCATGATATAATTTTTCATAGGTAGGTTGGTGCCACTAGGATTCAGCTTTTGTTTGAAAGAGGGTTTTCGTCATATATATCATTCGCCCCCACCACCTAAAAATGACATTATGTCAGACATGAACTAGATACAAGATGAAATTGTAATGTATATTCCATGATAAAAAAGTACAGTTGTTTATTTGAAAACCATGCATATTGAATGGCAACTAAGTTAGAAAGGGAAATCTAGTCGTGTAAATGATGCACATGCCGAGCTCGATGTGCTAACCAAAAAATAAAAAAGGAAGGTATAACAATTGTGAAAATAGAGCTTGTTGACAAAAATACAATTCAAAACCTTTTATTAGAATACTGCATTCTAAGAAATTGATTCAATAGACATTAATACTTCTAAACTTAACTATAAACTACTTGTCATAGCCCATGAAAGGCGCTGTCACTAATGACAACAAAGATATGATCAAATCAAAAGAAAGGAACTTATTGGAAACATGTTTGATAATTGAGCAGTAACCTACGTAATAGCAAGGATTAAATATATAAAACGCAAACACCAATGAGATTAAGAACACGAACTTTATATATTAATGCTAAACATATATGTTTTATTTCAGATCAAAATGAGACAAAACATGGAGTTTTGGAAAACGATAAGAATATAACATAACTATAAAGATATAAATTATAAGTTTTCTAAGAAAGATCCAATAAGACTTAATAAACAGAATATGTAAGAATAGGTGAGTATGGAAACAAGTAACAACGGTGAACATAAAACTGCCCGTATCCAATGGCAACGAAGAAATAAAGAAAAATAAATAAATAAATAAATAAAAAAACAAAACAAAACAAAAAAAAAAACAAAACAACAACAACGTCTGTGCAAACGATTTACAGTCCAAGATCTTTAGTTATTATATTTATTAGTAACACGTTTGTGAATTGAATTGGAACCTACTGTGGGTGAATTGCGCAGAAGAACGTAATTTTACAAACTTAAATAACAATCAGTGGATGCAACCTCTGCAAATTAGCTACGAAAATTGCATGACAATGTCCAAACAAAGTTGAAAATAACAATTGCATATGATTGTATGATGTAAAAGTTCCGTGGATAAAACGTGCATTTAATAATAATTGAATTAAAGGTTCTGACACAATCAATCTTAATTTGATGCATGCGTGAGACACAAAATGGTTTAAAAGTTTAATAAATAATATAATAATAAAAATAGAAAATGACACGGAGTATTAAAATGAAAACTATGATATTGAATATTTTAAACGCTTGAATGAATTGAGCATGCAAGAATGAGGTGAGTATAGGAAGAAACCATAATGAGTACATCTTAGAAAATATAGAAGGCCAAAACAAACAGATACTCTTTTCGTCTAAATGCTGATAAAAAAGTAATGAATAAATGGAAAATCAATATAAGCACAGCTAATTATCGTTCTTCACATTTAAGCGCACACAATTGTCATATTTGTTTGATGACAATAAGATGCATAATATTTAGACATTTAAGTATCAATTCCATGCAAACTTTGGGGCACTAAAGTTTTAGTTTGTTCTTCTCTTTGTTTGTTTACGAATGCTTATAACCTGCTATATAAATATATACCTATATTTGCAGAAATGACACAAGGGCTATTAAATCTATTGCCTATTCATATACTATGATGAAAAAAAAAACATCTCTAGAGTAAATGGTAATAATTTATTTTTCGGAAATTAAATTAAATTATTCCAAAAGTATTTTGTTTCCAAAATCATAAATTTATTGAAAAATGGATTATGTACAACACAAAAAGTAACATAAATGAAGTCAGACCTTGACAAGTTATAGATAAAATACTTTGTAGAAAGTTTGATTCCTTTGTCACAAAATTATTCAAAGGACAAGAAACGTTCTTTTAAGAAGAACTGCAACATTAATGAATGGCTATCTTCATAATGGCAGCAAATACAATGGTAAATAGAGGAATTCTTCTGAACATGTTCGTGTAAATTGATAAATACCGAAAGTTCGGTGAATGGAATTAAAAGACTTTAATTTACAAACATCAATAAAAATTAAATTGATGACTTCTGTTATTTGATAAATTAGCAGCAACGAATTTTTTAAATTAAAGAGATCTACATGATAAAACTATACTAGATGAATGTAAGCTACAGCTAACTTTCAAAAGTAACTTGTTTCAATAATATGTTTTATAAAAGGAAACTTTTAACCTCATACATTTATATGAAACCGATAGGGTCGAAAGAAACACCCAGGTAGTTGTGTATATGACATTCAGATCAGAACCTCTAAAAATAATATGAGCAATAACATATATTTATTTCGCTATTTTAAAAAGTGTAATTTAATTTCGAAAAGATGCATTCAGAAATCTTTAAAATTAAAGGTTTATCGCGTAAAAAATAAGTTAACAGACAATTCTAAACTTAAATTAAAATATCAAATGCTTCAAAATCCGCTGTCTCTAGTAAAAATAAAAGTCTGATAGAATGGAAAATAACACATTTGTTCGCAGAAAGCTTGCAAACTGAGCATGAATTAAAAAAGAAATAAAGCGATAAAAAGCAAACGTAAATAACGTTGAGATTAAGAGTATTCAGATCTGCCTCATAAACGTATAGTCTCTATGCCACGTGAATTGCCTTTACAAATGAATATTGAATTAGTTGTACTTAGTGTATATCGCAATTTGATACGTTTGTGAGGCACAAACTGTTGTATGAGTTACCTGAAACAAGATGAAATGTATCATGTCAATCAATGTATAAATGAAAATCCTGAAAATAAATCTTCTAACAATTTGAATATATCAAGCATAGAGAAATCAGGCTGGTATGTCTAGATATATAAATACCATAATAAATCTAAAATATATAGTGAGCGCGAAAAACATTCCGTATCCATGGGCAAGAAAAAGGAAATACCATGTAGTTGTGTACTTGGACATCAAATAACAATCAGTTTATAAATAAATTCTGTGACAACAAAGATTCGATAAACTTTAATGAACTGAACATGTAACAATGTGACTAGTATAGAGAGGATATTTTAGACGACAGATACGGTGATCGACCTAGAGTATATTTTATGTCCAAAATATAAACAAAATAACAGTATTCGTAATCTTTAAAAATGGAAAGATTTAATAATAATGAACACAGACAAAATAGTATCAGACCCTTATAAAAATATAAATAGATCTCTTTCGGCAGCAAGTTAATTAATAAATCTACTTTTAACAGATTCAAACTACAGCGAAGCACACATTATATGAATAAAACATAGATCTGATACAGTAAAAGCTAAGGCATATGTTTGTAACATGTCCTCCTTTTTAAACAGAACAGGAGCATGCCATCAATGAATATCATAGAAAGACCCAAATCCAAACATTCAAATAGCAGTCTGAAAAATGAGTTCTCTCATAATTGACAACACAGATTTTACAACAATAGCAAAGGAAAGTGTTAAGCATATTGCATAAAGGACTAATGTTTTGGTGTAGTAAACTTTCAATGTTTGAACCGTTTGTAATCTGTTGCATTTAAAAGATTAAAAATGTAGGTTAAAACAGAGAAAAAAGCAGTCTTATAAAAGATATGTACAATCAATGTAAAACAGATTTGACAGTACTGATTCTAAAAAATGGTACAAAGAATGATAAAAATATAAACAGGCTTTGTAAATAATTTTAAAAATTTAAAGATATCTTGTAACAATGTCGGGCAAGAAGTAAAAATGGGTATTAATTTAAAAAATAAAACTGCAATATTATTGAATGCTACAACTCGGATGACAACAACAATAATCCGATATAAATGAAACGATAGGTTGACATTACATTTACTTATCAATTTATAATTAAAGAAGAAAAACATTCGTTGATTGTAACATTCATGTATCTGAGATCTGTTTATTCTTTTATTTTATTTTTTTTCACAGTAACCTCATTCTTACACGCTTCCTTGTTGGAAAATCGCTCAAAGAACTTACGATTAGTAAATAAAACAGAATTTAAAGACTTAAGTTTATAATTAGAACAACGTCTTGAGTGCTGATTGGTCAGAAACATGTCTGAGAATTAGCAACGATAATAACTTAAAAGTTGAAGAATGTTAGCATTACAAATAGGTGCTTGAAAAGTTCAACATTTCAAATCGTGATCTGGTGCATACATTAGTCGCAAAGCCGTGTTGAAGATTTGAAACCAAATGTTTTACGATATGTTATACTTTTGTTGTCATTAAAGACAGTACTCTTGACCGGCGTCGCTACTGCGCTTCAAATATTTCAAAAATGGATTTATTTCAATTCATACAAATTTATATAATCCTTGTTGTCAGCGTTTCAATCGAGAAATTTATTATTGTTTCCTAAAATATGTATTGTTTTCAAATTTCTAACTGCATATTCTGTCTAATGAATCCATCTTTTGACAATAAGAAATGAACACATTTGTTTAAAATACTAACTTGTGAAATTACTTGTAGGTAGGCTACAGGGAATGCACGTTTGTTTAGCAGATCGTACAGTCTTAAATGGTTGGTATTTAAGTGTCCGGATCGCAGTTAGTTTACGCTATGCATTTATTGTAGATTTCTGGTTCATTCACAAACCTGTTACTGCCAAAATCCATAGTTTCGATTTTATTAGATAATCGTCGTCAATAGAGGGAAGGCCTTTCAATACCTTTCTTGTTGCAGGTTAAATTTGAAAGTCATACTGCATATGTAAAAATAGCCTCCGGTGTAAACTTGTACTTTTCATGGATTTTAAAATGTGTTGTTTATTTTAAAGAAATTTTATTCTTTTTCTTTTAAATGTATATAATATTCCCTTTGATTATTCATTTTAATTTTCAAGAGCATGGTTTTTCAATCATATACATGACTATATGCATTTCCTTCATACCTTTGTTGCCATTATATGCAGACTGTTTCCATATTTTTTATAGCTGTTTTTCTTCTTCGCTTTTAATTTCCAGATGTACTTGAGACTGCTCATCGCATGTTCAGTTTATGATTTTCAATATTTGTATGACATTTTGCGGCTATATGTAAATGAAAACACTTTCTTGCAATAAGCAGAAAACTAGTTCAAAACAACATATGCATGAAACAATATATAATGATCTGAAAACAACCGCTGATCTTTTTTCTCGAATAAATCTCTTTTCACGTTTTATTTTATTCTTTCTCTGAATATTCTTTCGTATTTGTTTTTTTATGTTGGTCAACATTTAAGTCTGTAAGACATGGAATGATAGATTGAGTTTGCATTTACCAAGAATTTATCAAAGAACCTTCGATAAGTAAATAAGATAGAATTTAAAGACTTGTGTTAACAATAAGAAACAATATAATTTCTGAAAATTAGCAAACTAATACTGTACAAGTTGACATCTACAGTATGAAAATACATTAGCTGAATGATAGTTGGAACTATTTTTGAAAAAATTATTATTTTAAATACTGCACTGCACTTTTCACATGCGTTCGTCGTCGTTAGAGAAGATAATATCGAGTTTTTGAAAGCAAAACTGTATACGTTCATTAAGTATCACAACAGGAATATAAATACTCTAAAGGGAAAAAAAGAGACAGCGGTTTTTCTACAAGTATTCCCACCCAACAAGTACTGCAAACGTAAACAAGAGAAACGATCCAAATTATAAAGTATATTCGTGATTAAACGATTTTAATCACAACGAATATCCAAGAGAATTGTAAATAATGCACTTGATAGGTAACGAAACTGGAAATGGACCAGGAACCTCCAATTGGTGAATAGCATAGAAAGACTTTTATTCTAACACTTTAAATAAAAACACTATTTTGAGCATTAAGACATGATTAATATCAATCTATTGCATGTATATTAGGTGCATCAAACATTACAGACAAGTGCTTGATAAGTTCATCATTTCGAAACATGGTATGGTGTATACATTAGTCAAAAATAGTAGCTGAAGATTTAAAAGCAAAGGTATTACGACATGAAATACCGCTGATGTTTTAAATGATAACTGTGACAAGAAAGATCATACAAAAAATGTGAATGGACTGCACATGTAGGAATGTGATGAATGTAGAATAATTGCTTGTACTATATCTTTTTCTAGGATATATTGTACTTTCAAAAAGTGAAGGATCAATAGCGAAATAGGAACTGTTATAATTTAACGTAAAGTAAAACAAAGATTATAACCGAGGAAAGTTGTATTTATATTGAGTACTCGAATCAAAGACCAAGATGGTTAAATCTGATCAAAACTGCAAAAGTGTAAAGTATTGAGAGTTTTTGTAATTGCGAATGCACACAATAGAGTTTCAGATAAAATGGTACAAACTCTGAGTGTAAGTACAGTGTCAGTCAATGACAAAATTGTAATAAGTGTATCTAAAAATGTAGTGGAATGAAAGGTAATGCAATGCATTTCATTATAAACGACACTAAACAATAAACATAGCTACGTGAAAACCAAGTGAAATTACAGGTAACCATTTGTTATCTTTAAATACATTAAATCTCCACAGTTTTATAGGATGCCATAACATTTGCCAAATCTTTGACTTGAAATCACTAATTTAATGCACAAATTGGTGCAGTTGGCTTTTAGTTTATAGTTTATTCAATATTTTGGTAATTTATATAAAAGTTATACATGTATTAGAAAGATAAATAACGTTGCATATGCATTAAATGGCTCCATTTCTAATGAGAACTAAGATTTGATAAAAAGCTAAGTTGAGGAAGTTACCATTGTTATAAAATCAATGTAGTCAATAATGGCAGAAAGTATTAATCTGTTTGTTACTTATTTAAATGCCTTAAACCATGGTGACTTTTCGACAAATTTTGTTTAATTCTTGATTGACAAAAAAGTAATTACTCATAAATGCCTTTCTTCCGTTATTATCAGATCTTTGTTGTCATTAAAGACAGTACCCTTGACCGGCGTCGCTACTGGAATTCAAATATTTCACAAATGAATTGATTTCAATAAATCTAAATTTATATAACACTTATGGTCAACGTTCCAATCAAGAAATTTATTATTATTTCCTATAAATGTATTGTTTTGAAACTTCTTACTGAATATTCTGTCTAATAAACCTGTCCTTTTACGATCTAAAATGAATACATTTATTTCAAGCACTAACTTGTGAAATTACTTGTGGGTAGGTTACAGGGAATGCACATTTGTTTAGCAGATCGTACTGTCTTAAACTATTTAAGTGTCCGGATTTCAGTTGTTTACACTATGCATTTATTGTAGTTTTCTGGTTCATTCACAAACCTGTTACTGCCAAAATCCATAGTTTCGATTTTATTAGATAATCGTTGTCAATAGAGGCAGGGACTTTCAATGCCTTTCTTGTTGTTGGTTAAGTTTGAAAGTCATACTGCATATATAAAAAATATCCTCCGACGTAAATTTGTACTCCTAATGGGTTTGAAAAATTGTTGTTTTATGTTAAATAAATTTTATTCTTTTTTAACATTTATATAGGATTCCCTTTGAATATTCATTTCAATTTCAAGACCATCGTCTTTCAGTCATATACATGACTATATGCATTTCCTTTATACCTCTGTTGCCATTAGATGCAGACTGTTTCCATATTTTTTATAGTTATTTTTCTTCTTCACTTTTAATCTCCAGATGTACTTGGGACTGCTCATCGTATGTTCAGTTTATGATTTTCAATTTTTGTATAATATTTTGCGGCTATATGGAAATAAAAATACTTTCATGCAATAAGCAGAAAACTAGTTCAAACAACATATGCATGAAACCATAAATAATTATAAAGATAAATAACATTGCAGATGCAATAAACGACTCCATCTCGAAAAAGAACTAAGATTTGATAACATGCTAAGTAGAGGAAGTTACCGTTGTTATACAATCTATGTAGTAAATAATGGCAGAAATTATTAATCTGTTTGTTACTTATCAAAATGCCTTAAAGAATATCTAGACTTTTCGACAACTTTATTTCTTAATTGACAAAAAAGTAGTTACTCATAAATGCTTTTCTTTTGGCTTTATCTGATCTTTGTTGCCATTAAAAACACTACCCTCGACCGGCGTTGTTACTGCGATTCAAAAATGTCACAAATGAAGTTTTACAATTAATACAAATTTACATAATCCTTCTTGACAACCTTCCCATGGATAAACTGATTGCTATTTCCTATGAATGCATTGCTTTTAAAGTTCTTACTGCACATTCGGTCTTATAAATCGGTCTTTTAACGATCTGAAATAAACACATTTATTTCAAGCATTAACTTGTAAAATTACTTGCAGCTAGGATACACGAATTAAATGCTTGTTTAGCAGATCTTACTGTCTTAAACTGTTGAAATTTAAGTGTCTGGATCGCAGTTAATTTACACTATGCATTTATTGTAGATTTCTGGTTCATTCACAAATCTGTTACTGCCAAAATCCATAGTTTCGATTTTATTAGATTATCTTTGTCAATAGAGGCAGGGCCTTTCCATGCCTTTCTTGTTGTAGATTAAGGTTGAAAGTCCTATTACTTATGGAAATATCAGCCTGCGACGCAAATGTGGACTCTTGATATAGGTTTCGGATCTTGTTTGTGAAAGGAATGATATTTGAACAAAATACAACTTAGACTTCGAAAGTTCATTTTAATTTTAAAGACCGTGGTCTTTCAATCATTTACATGACTACATGCATTTTTGTATATCTCCGTTGCCATTGGATGCAGACTGTTTCCATGTTTTGTATAGCAGGTATTTATAACCTTGCATCACGAAATATACTTTAGGCCTGCGCATTGTCTCTTAAGTTTATGATGTTCAATTGTTGTATTATACTGTGCGGATATAAATAAATACCCCCACCCCCCAAAAACAAAATACAAACCTTTCCAACAATAAGGAGAAAGCATGTTGAAACATATGCATGAAACCATATACTTTCATCTAAAATAACAGTTTATCAAAATAAATCTCTTTTCACGTCTTATTTTATTCTTTCTTTGAATATCCTTGCTGATGCATTTGTTTTTCAGTTGTCAACACTTTAGTCTTTACGATTTGGAACGATAGGTTAAGTTTATATTTAAATCCCAATTTATAATTGAAAAGGAAAACCATTTTCTGATTGTAATATTCATGTTTCTGAGATCTATCCATTGATTATTTTAGATACTCACCTCTTCCTTCATTGCTCCCTTATTTGAGAATTGATCATATAACCTACGATTAGTAAATATGATAGACATTGAAGACTTTAGTTCCGAAGGAGAAACAATAGAAATGATGATTTGAATGCTGATTGACCACAAAGATTCCTGAAAATTTGCAAAGCTAATAATGTAAAAGCTGATATATACGATATAAAAATGCAATAGATAATGATAGATGGAACCATCTTTATATAAATATTGGTTTTAATACAGCCCTTTCCAAACGCGTTCGTCGTCTTTTAAATATACAAAACGCAAACTATGGTGAAATTCTAAAAGGAAACCTATATAATAGACTGTTAAGGATGACAACATGTATATTTATGTGGGAAATATATACTCTCTGGCAAATAGAGGAAACAAAAGGCACACAAATAGAAGCAAAGTAAAAAATAAGATCTGAAAAATAATAGAGTTGAAAAAGCGATACTGGATAACAACACATGTGTTGATATTTAGATCATGAGAGTTGTGTACAGATATCGACGAGAAATACCCAGAATTAACTTACTGATTGAATGATGGTTTCTACAAGTATTCCCACTTGAGAAGTTTTGCAAATATGAAGAAGAGAAACGATCCAAATTATAGAGTATGTTCCAGACTAAAAGATTGAAATCACAAGGATGATCCTAGAGAATTTGAAATAATGCAATTTATAGGTAACGGAGCTAGAAATGGACCATGAACCTCCAAGTGAATAGCACAGAAAGAAGTTTTTCCTAAAACTCTAATTAACAACGATAGTTTGAACATTGAGACATGACTAATACAACTGTATTCCATGTGTATTGTCTGCGCCTAATTTTGCAAATAAGCGTTTGAAAATAATTTTGAATCATGATCTGGTACATACATTAGTCAGAAATCTGTTACTAACATATTTCATAGGTTTGAGTTAATCGGGTCATCGTTATCATTAGAGACACAACCTTTTAAAGGCTTTAGTGTTGCAGTTTAAATTTTAAAATCTTTACTATATATTGAATTATTTCCGTATCGTACAAACATGTACTCTTACTTGTTTCGGAATTTGTTTTTTATATTTATTTTGTAAAGAAATTATAGTTTGAAAATTTATAGAGCATATCGGTTGAAATTTCGCTTTGACTTTATAGACTAGATCATTCACATATTTACACGACTATAGGCATTCTTCGTTATACCGTCGTTTTGCATTGGATGCAGACTGTTTTCATTTTGTCGCATTCTTCATTTTCGTCCGAAATGTTCTTCATACTGCTCATCGTTATCTTAAGTTTATGATTGTCAATAATTGTTTTATTGTTGCGACTATATGCAATAGAAAATCCTTTCAAAGAATAAGCCGAAAATTAGTTGAAGCAACAACTACAATGGCACAGCTTATGTCCCCAGGTAAATCTCCTTTTAGCTCTATTTTCATTCTTTCTTTCAATATTCTTCCATATTTGCTTGCTTTTTATATGCTCTATGAACATATTAGGTTTTGATATTTGTAACGAGGTTCATTTTAAATATCTTCCCAAATGATATGTAAAAAATAATTTCTGTTATTGTAACGTTTGTGTTTCTGCGAAATATTGATTGACTTTTGATTAGATACTCACTACATGTTTGCATCCACCCTTCATTGGGAATTGATCAAAGATTATCCGATGAGTAAATAAAATAGAATTTAAAGACATTAGTTCACAATCACAGCAAATATAATTGAAGACTTCAATGCTGATTGATCACAAACGTTTCTTAAAACGTAGAAAACTGATAAAGTAAAAGTTGATATCTACTGTATGAAAATGTATTTGGTGAATGATAGTTGGAACCTTGTTAAAAATAGTTGCTTGAAATATTGTCCTTTTCAGACGTCATCGTAGACTTTTAGGTATATAATACGCAAAATGTAGAATACTTCTAAACTTCTAAAAGGTAAGGTGTAAGAATAGACATTAAATATTACGGCAGGAATATTGCTATTGCAAATAAATAACAGAAAAGAAAAAGACTCACTATGATGAAAAGTAAATACTAAGATCTAAAAGAAATTAAGATTTTAAAGAAGCTTTGTTGGATAACAACACTTGTGCTGAGATTTAGATCATGAGATTGGTGTACACATATTCACTACTAATACCCAAAATTAACTTTATGTTCCAAAAAGGTTCCTCTACAAGTATTCCCACCCAACAAGCATTATAAACGTATACAAGAGAAACGATCGGAATTATAAAGTATATTCCAGATGAAAAGATTTTACTTACAACGAATATCCGAAAGAATTTCAAATAATACATTTGATAGGTAACGAAACATGAAATGGACGAGTCATCTCCAAGTGAATAGCATAGAAAGGATTTAATCCTAACACTTTAAATAACAACGATATTTGGAACATTAACACATGACTACTACAAGTTTATTCCATGTATATTAGGTACACCCAACATTACAAATAAGAGCTTGAAACGTTCATCGTTTCAAATCGTGATCTAGTGCATATATTAATCACAAAGCCTGGTTGAAGATCTGAAACCGAATGTATTATGAAATGCCACTCAGTTTTTAAATGAAAACTGTGACAAGAACGATCCTATAAACCCGAATGATCTGCACATGAAAGAATGTGACGTGTAGAAAATTTTAGTTGGACTATACATTTTTGTAGGATATATTGCACCTTCAAAAAGTGAAGAAATAACAGCGAAACCGAAAACTATCCATATCTAACGTTAACTAAATAAAAGATTTCAATCGAGAAGGTTGTGTTTATATTGAATAGCTGAATCAAGGACCAAGATGGTTAAATCTGATAAAAACTGCAAAAGTCTAACATGTGGAAAATTTAAATAATAACGAATGCACACAATATATAGCAAAATATTTACAGATGAAATGGTATAAACTAAACATGGAAGTAAAAGGTGTGGACAAAATTGTAATAAGTGTATCTCAAAAAATATTTGGATGAAAGGTAACGCAATACATTTAATCAGAAACACACCACACAATAAACATAGTTACGTGAAAAGTAACTGAAAATGCATGTTAGCATTCTCTACCTTTAAATACATACAATTCCTCCACAGTTTTATAGGATGCCATAATATGTATACAATCTTTGACTTTAAATCATTAATTTAATGCACACATTGGTGAAGTTGGCTTTTAGTTTGCGGTTTATATAATAGGTTGTAATCTTTATAAAAATAATACATATATTAGAAAGATTGAACGGAAGGCGACCATTACAAGAGTATGTATAATCTATGAAGAGAAAAGCAACAATAGAATAAACGTTAAAGAACTGAGGGTCCACCAAAAGGCTAAAGTGGTTTGTATCGGCTGACGACGAAGACAAAGAAGACATTCAGGTAATTATTATACCTAGTTGTATTGGAAGTGAGAAAATTATTACAAGAGTTCTTTAAAAATAAAGAGTGATAACATAAAGATAGATGGTTATATTTTAACAACTAACATTGCATATACGTTGAGTGGCTCCATCTAGAATGACAACATAACTCTGATAGAATGGTAAGTTAAGGAAATCGTTACAATGATGCCAGAAATCGTTAACCTGCTTTTTACTTATCTAAACACTTTAAAGCATTTCTTTGCTTTCGACTAATTTGGTTTCATGCTTAATTGATAAAGACGTTATTAATAAATACCTTTTTCGGTTTTATCAGATCTTTGTTGTTATTAAAGGGAGCAACGTCCAACGGCGTTGCTACTACGCTTACAATATTTCACAAATGTTTTTTTTTGTTTTTTCAATTCATACAAATTGATATAGTCCTTGTTGTCAATTTTTCAATCGATACATTGATTTTCATTTTCTATAAGTGTGTTGTTTTGAAACTTCTTACTTTATATCCTGTCTAATAAATTCATCTTTTAACGATCTGAAATAAACAGACTTATATGAAGCACTAACTTGCACATTTGTTGCTGGTGCGATATAGGTAATACATGTTTGTTTAGCAGATTGTACTGTCTTAAACAGTTGCTATTTAAGTGTCCGGATTGCAATCATTTTACGCCATGCATTTACTGTAGATTTCTGGTCCATTTACAAACCTGTTACTAAGATATTCCTTTTTTTCGATTTTATTATCGTTGTCAATAGAGACAGGGCCTTTCAACGTCTTTCTTATTGTAGATTAAGTTTGAAAGTCTTCCTGCCTATAGAAATATTACCCTCCTATGCAAACTTATAATCCTAATTGATTCCATCATTTTTTGTTTTTGTTTTCCCAAAAATGTTTTAAAAAATGATTTTTTAGGAGCATTCTCTTTGAATATCCATTTTAACTTTAAAGGGTATGGTGTTTCAATTATGTAGATGACTACATGCATTTCCCTTTTTACCTTCGTTTCCACTGAATTTAGGCTGTTTAGTATTTTCTATAGCTACTTTTTCACTTTTCATCGCGAAATATACTTGCTTTTGCTCATGGTATTTGAAGTTTATGATTTTCATTTTTTTTAATGATATTGTCAATTATATGCAAATGAAAATACTTTCAAACAATAGAGAAAAACTAGTTCAAACAACATATGCATGAAGCCATATATAATGATCTAAAACCAACTGCTTATCGTTTTTCTTGAATAAATCTCTTTTCACGTCTTATTTTATTCTTTCTTATGTTTTTGTTTTTTGTTGATGAACATTTTAGTCCTGAATATTTGGAATGATAGGTTGACTTTAGATTTACTTCCCAATTTATAATGGAGGGTGAACATTTTTTTGATTGTAACAATCATGTTTCCGAGAAGTATCAATTGCTTTTTGTTACAACACCACCTCATTCTTACACGTTCCCTTGTTCGAGAATTGATCACAGAACGTACTATTTTTAAATAAGGTATAATTTAAAGAGTTTAGTTCACAGTGACATAATAAAATATAATTGAAGATTTCAATGCTAATTGATTACATAGATTTCTAAAAATTAGGAATGCTAATAACGTGAAAGTTGATATCTACGTGATGAAAATATAATAGTTGAATGATAGTTGGAACCATCTAAAAAAATTTAATGCTTTAAATACTTCCCTTTTAAAGCGTGTTCATGGTCTGTCAGATATATAAGACGCAAAATGTAATAAAGTTCTAAAGGAAAACTGTATTAAAGGACATTAAGTATCACGGCAGGAATATTTTTTTATGGGAAATAAATACTATTGAGTAAATATAGAAAGAAGACACACTAATAGAGAAGAATAAATACTAAGATCTAAAATACAAAAAGGGTTGATAGAAACTTTATTAGATAAGAACACACATGTTGATTGTTAGATCATGAGATTTTTATTCACATCTAGACGTCTAATATCCATAATCACCTTACTTTTAGATAGAAGTTTTTATAGAAGTATTCACAGCCAACAAGTATTACAATGTAGAGAAGAGAAACAAGCCGAGTTATAAAGTATATACTATAATCACAACAGAAATCTGAGAGAATTATAAATAATGCATTTGATAGGTAATGTAACTTGAAATGGACCAGGAACCTCCAATAGGTGAATAGCATAGAGATTCTTTAATCCTTACACTTTAAATAAAAGCGATATTTTGAACATTAAGACATGACTAATTCAAGTGTATGGTATATGTACTGGGTGAAAAATAAGTTTACAAATAAGATCATGAAAAGTTCATCATTTCAAATTGTGATCTGGTGCATACATTAGTCATAGACCTGTATCTAACAAATTCCATATGTTTGGTTTTATCAGATCATCGTTGTCATTAGCGACACGTCTTTTGAAAGGCTTTGCTGTTCTAGTTTAAGTTTTTAAATCTAACCGTATATTGAATTAATCCTATCATGGAAATATGTACTCTTAACGGGGTTGAAATGTTTTTTTTTATAATTTTAAGAAATTATAGTTTTAACAATTTATATAGCATGGCGTTTGAGAATTAGTTTTAACTTTAATACCTCGATCTCTGAAATATGTACTCGTCTAAATTTATTCTCTTTTATACCTACATTGTCTTTGTATGCAGACTGTTTTCATATTTTATATAGTTGCATTCTTTACTTTCGTCGTGAGATCTTTTTCATACTTCTCATTGAATCTTAAGTTTATGATTTTCAATAATTTTATTATATTTGCCACTATATGCAACAGAAAGTCTTTTGAAACAATAGTTAAAAAATTAGTTCAAACAACATATACTCGAAAAAATATATAATGATCTAAAATCAACGACACGACATTTGTCCTCGAATAAATCTCTTTTTATGTCGCTTTTTATTCTTTCGTTCAATATTCTTTTTCATTGTTTGGCTTTTACGAGTTTTGCCACATTTTAGGCTTAAATATTTATAACAATAGGGTCAGTTTAAATTCGCTACCCAAGTTTAAATTTAGTAAGAAAAACACATGTTCATTATTGTAACGATCGTGGTACTGAGATCTATCAATTGATGTTTGTTTACATACTCACCAGATTCTTAATCCATCCTTCATTGAAAATTGATTATAGAGCGTCCGATTAGTAAATAAAATGGAATTTAAAGACATTAAGTCACAACCAGAAAAATATAATTGAAGCCTTGAACGCTTTTGATCACAAACATTGCTGAAAATGACCAAAGGTAATAATTTTGATGTTGATACCTACGGTAGGAAAATGTAATAGGTGAATAATAGTTGGAACCATCTTTAAAAAATTAATGCTGTAAATATTGCCCTTTTCTAACGCGTTCGTAGTCTTTTAGATATATAAGATATAATACAGGAAAGTTCTAAAAATAAAGCAAAATAATGGCCATTAAACATCACGGCAGGAATATTTCTATGGGAAATAAATGTTCTATGGTAAATAAAAAAGACAAACCAATGGAGAATAATAAATATAATCTAAAAAATAAAAGAGTTGAAAGAAGCTTTATTAGAAAACAACGCACGTGTTGAAATTTAGACCATGAAATATGTGTTCACATATAGACGTGTAATAGCCAGGAAGAACTTATTGTTGAAATAGGTTTTCTACAAGTATTCCCGTCCAACAAGTGTTGCAAAAGTAAACAAGAGAAAACAATTCGAATTATAAAGTAGATTCGATTTTAAACGATTTTAATCACACCGAAGATACGAGAGAATTTTAAACAATGCATTTGATAGATAACGGAACTGGAAATGGACCAGGAACCTCCAATTGGTGAATAACACAGAAAGATTTTAATCCTAACACTTTAAATAACAGCAATATTTTGAACATTAACACATGATTAACACAAGTGTACCCAAGGTATGTTGCGTGTACCTAAGTTTACAAATAAGTGCTTGCAAAGTTCATAATTTCAAATTGTGTTTTGGTGCATACATTAGTCGCAAACTTGTAACTAACAAATTACATAGCAAAATTTATCCGATCATCGTTGTCATTAGAGAACCAACCTTTCAAAGGCTTTGCTGTTGTAGTTTGAGTTTTACAATCTTATCTTATAGTCAATTATTTGTCTGTGATTCCAACATATACTTATACCGGCTTGAGGAATTTGTGTTGTTAGTAAAGAAATTGTAGATTTTGTTTTTGAAAAAATATGGAGCATGTCGTTTTAAAGTTTAAAGACTCTGGTCTCTCAAACATTTACAAGACTACATGCATTATTCTTTATACCTTTATTGCCTTTGGATGCAGACAGTTTAATTTTTTCCCAATGTTGCTTTTTCACTTTCGTCGTGAGATCTTCTTCATACTGCCTATTGCATCTTAACTTTTTGATTTTCAATACTTTTATTATTTTTGCGACTATATGCAAAACAAAATCCTTTCAAACAATAAGCCGAAAAGTAGTTCAAGCACCATATGCATGAAAAGACCCTATAATTATCTCAAGATCAAGGTACATATTTCGTCGTTTTTTATTCTTTCTTTCAACATTCTTTCCTATTTTTTGGGGGTTTATTTGTTTTTATTGACAGTTTAGGCTATACTGTTTGTAACTATAGGTTCTGTTTAAATTTATTCCCAATTTATAATTTAGCAAGAAAAACATTTTTATTATGGAGACATTCATATTTCTGTGATCTATTGATTTATATTTGTTTGCATGCTCATTGCACTTATACATTCACATTTCTTTGGTAATTGATCAAATAACAACTGATTTGTAAATACAAACAGAATTTAAAGACATTAGGTCAGAATCACAAAAATATAATTGAAGATATGAATGCTGATTGACCACAAATATTTCGGAAAATTTGTAAAGAGCTAATGTTGTAAAATATTTATATCTGCGGTAGGAATATTTCTTAGATGAATTATAGCGCAGTTATCAAAATGGCCTTTTCAAACGCCTTCGTAATATGATCATTTTATAAGTAATATTTCTATGGAAAATAAATACGCTATAGTAAAGATAGAAAAGAAAAAATAGGCACTAGTGGAGAAACACAAGAAGCTCCATTGGGTGTAAGCACGTGTGATGATGATGGTATATATATATATATATATATATATATATATATATATATATATATATATATATATATATATATATATATAATGAGATTTGTGTCCATAGATACACAATCATAATTAGGAATTAGCTTAGCTAGTTCTTTGAAAAGGATTTTTTTCAAGTATTCCTATCAAATAAGTATTCCAAATGTAGACAGAGAAACGATAAATTATAAAGTATAGCCCAGATTCAAATATTATATGAGAAGGAAGATATGAGTGACTTTGAACGAATGTAGTTTTAGGTAATGTGATTGCAAATGATATTTTGATCCAAACAATTTAAAAAAGCAATATTTTGAACATTAGGATATGACTAATACAACTGTGTTCTATATATATTGGGTGCAACTAACTTTACAAATAAGTACTTGAAAAGTTCTTCGTTTCAAATTATGAGATGATTCAGCAATCATCAGTCACCAAACCTCGATGTAGTTACAAACATAATTTTGGTATGCAATAACGTGCAATCTATAAATGACAGTTGTGACAGTAAAGATCCTATAAACCCGGATGAATGCAACATGCAAAAATGTTACGAATTCACATAAATTATATAGAATGGATACGTTGATGATTGTAGAATATATTTTATTCTTTCAGGAACGAATAGAACATGTACAAATGTGACGAATGCACATAAGTTATATCGACTAGATACGTTGATGATTGTAGAATATATTCCACTTTCAAAATAAGCAACAATACGGTAACCGAAGACTGTCCATTGACAACGGCAACTAAAAAAAAGGAAAGAACCAAAGTAGTTGTATTTATGTTGAGTACTTGATTCAAAGACCAATATGTTTAAACTTGCCAAAAACTCAAAGAGAGAAATCTTAAAAATGGGACGTTTTAATGATAACTAATGAAAACAAATTAGTTTCAGATATGTTCGGAATATCAGGAACTCTTTTTTGTCCCATCATCAGTTAATAAACATTTAATAGTTAAAATAATGTAAAATCCAGTGAAGATATCAGTCTATAATAACACCATTGACCTCATAAAATCGAAAGAAACGGACTGTTATTAAAATAATTCTCTCTTGAAATAAACAGGAACCAACTATCAGTGAATATCGTGAACTTTTATTCTTATATATATATATATATATATATATATATATATATATATATATATATATATATATATATATATATATATATACGTAGGTATATCTTACTCTGAATTAGTTCAAACTGGGTATCAATATAAAAGTAGCAGATTCTCCACAAAGTAAGACATTGCAAACTGTGAACATAAAGATTGTACGTAAATTAATCGTTATAAACATATATTGAATATAAGGTTATGTCATTATTATTTCAAGCTGAGCACATTCAGAATCAGTGCTTTAAATATTGGCCTTTTCAAACACTTTCCTAACATGTTGTGTTTATGAGAGGCAAACTATAGTCAAGTTCTAAAAAAAAATTAATCGAAAGGTCCATATCAATTATAGTAGAAATATACCAATAAGAGAAATGTCTTCTACCAACAAGAATAAGCTAAGTACGTAATAATGAGATGAGTTTAGCAACGAAACAAAATCATTAATAGTGTGTCTGAAAAAAAATTCTTTTCTATGAAGTGGCAATAAAGAGTAGACAATGGATAAGTGGAAATTAAAGGAAAATAAACAATAAAAAAGGAAGATGGTAAACATGTATTGTGTATAAAGTACGTGCCATCTAATGTTTGAACCACTGGTCTTTTATTTAACTTCGGTAATCTAATGCATTTACAGGACACACTATGTAGGTTAGGTTAGGAGGAGAAGAAACGAAATGTAGAAGCAATATATGAAGCCTGTGACAGTACTGATTCTATAAAATGATACAAACTGAGCATGCAATTATGTACCTCAGAGATATAGTTGGATCAAGGGTAACGGGATTCATTTCATATGAAATTACACCACACAATACAAAATAGGTGGAAATTAATTGAAAATACAGGTTACCGTTTTCTAATTTCAATAGTATACAATTCCCTACAGTTTTATAGGATGCCATAAAATGTGCTAGAATTTAGAGTTTAAATTATTAATTCAATGTATAAGCAGGTGCAGTAGGCTTTTAGTCTGTTGTTTTTAACGACGTTGGTAATCTATAAAAATGTAATAAATGTATTAGAAGAAGTTAAAGAAATGAGACCATCACAATCGAATGTTTATTCTATAAATGAAAAAGTACGATTATTGTTATACGTTAAAGAGTTTTGGATCCTCGAGACGTAAAAATGTCCGTATCCACTGGTAACAACGACAGAAATGAAATTCAGGTAATTAAATAAATAAATACTATACCTACTTGTATTGTAAGCGCTCAATTATTGCAAAAAATTTTTAAAATAAAGAATGAGAAAAACAAAGACAGATTTTGACATGTTATTTGCAAAAACTTTTTAAAACTGTATAGACTTCTTGTAACAAAATCGAGCAAGGAGCAATAATGGCTATTAATTTAAGAAATAAAATTGGAAATGCATTGACTAGGTCTATCTCCAATAGCAAAGAAAATTGTATACGGTGAAAAGTAGAGAGGAGATTAATCTTTTTGCCGTTGTAATAAAATCTAGTTAATGATGACAAAAATCATTAATATATTTGTTATTTAGCGAGGATTTTCTCCAATTGTAGTGTCATACTTGATTGACAAACATTTCTTTAGATTTATCAAATCTTTGTTATCATTCTAACCAGCACCCTTCAACGGCGTCGCCACTACGCATCAGAAATTTAACAAATGGATATTTTATTAATTCACACATATTTATATATTCTTTGTCTTTTTCAACCTTTTACTACATATTTTGTCTATTGAATCCATATATTAATTATTTGAATTGAAGACTTTTATTTCAACACTAATCTGTAAAGTTTGTTTTTTGCTAGGATGCAGGAAAAACATGTCTATTTGGCATATCTTACTGTCTTAAACTGTTGCTTTTCTATTTTCTGAATTGCAGTCATTATGCGCTATGCAGAAACCTGTTACTAGGAAAATTCAAGAGTTTCGATTTTATCTGATCATCGTTGTCATTAGAGATATAGCCTTTCAACGGTTTTGATGTTGAAGTTTAGGTTTAAAAGTCTTACTCAATATTTAATTATTTCCCTAGCATACACACGTGCACTCTTACGGAATTTGTTCTTTATTATCATTTTTTTTATAAAATATTGCTTTAAAGAAATTATCTTTTATCTTAATTTATAGAACATTCTCTTTACAAATTTGCTTAAGTTTTAAGACCCTGTTGTTTCAGTCATTGACACGATAACACGCATGTCGATAGACCTCCGTTGCCATTGGATGCAGACTGTGTTAGTGTTTCCTATTGCTGTGTTCTTCTGTTTTCGGCTTCAAATATACTTCAGACTGCTCATCATGTCTTTAGTTTATAATTGCCAATGACTTTTGTTATTTTTCGACATAAACAAAATCTAATGATCTAAAAACAGCTGGACACTTTTTTCCTCCAACAAACGTCTTTTCAGTTTTTTCTAATCTTTTCTCTAAATATTCTTTCTTATTTATTTGTTTTACCAACATTTTAGTCCTTGAAATTTTGAACAATATGTTCCGTTTACTTTATCTTTAGAATTCATAATTTAGCATGAAAAGAATTTTCTACATTCTGGTTGTTGAGATTTACTGAGTTATTTTGCTTTATATAATCACATCAGTTTTATATGTTCCCTCCTTTGCGAATTAATCAACGAACCTACGATTAGTAAATAAAATAGAATTTAACAACTTTATTTCATAACCACAAAAAGTATAATTGCAGACTTGACTGCTGACTGGTCTCAACGATCTTTCAAAATTAACAAAAACAATTTTTTGTTATTGAAAATTTGATGTCTGCGTTATGAATTTGTATTAGGTGAATGACATTGTAAGTTATCTTTAAAACAAATAGTGCTTTAAATGTTGGTCTTTTCAACCGCGTTCTTACTTCATTCCACGCAAAAAAATATAATGACGTTCTAAAAGGATAAATGTAAAAGAGTCTAGAGAAGTGTCATTGGGTGACAAATCATGTACCAATAATTAGATCGTGATATTTGTGTTCATATATACACTAGTACAGGGGTCCCCGGGTGTCCGAGTGGTCTAAGACGCTCGCCTTTACAGATCACTGACATCTCACCTCTGTAAGCGTGGGTTCGAGTCTTGACTAGGCCAACATGGGTGTGTGAGAAAGTTTGTCAGTAGCTTCCCGTAGGTTGGTGGTTCTTCCCCCACCAAATATACTAGCGGCCATGTATAGACTATCTTGTGCTGAAAAATGGCGTTAAACCCACACAACAAACCATACACTAGTACACCAAGGTATTAGCTTAATACTTTTAGAAGGCTGTTCATGATTTATTCACAGAAAACAAGTGATGCAAACGTAAACATGATCAGCGATAAGAATTATAAAGTATATTAGAGATTAAAAGGTTTTAGTGACAACGAAGATCTGAGAAAAATTTAACTTATGCATTGGATATGTAATGTGTCTGCACAATGATCAGGAACCCACAAATCGTTTGACAAGTTTTTGCTTCAAAAGTGTATTATTTCAAATCGTAATCTGCTGCATTCATTAGCCACAAGTCCTAGTTGAAGATTTAAAAACAAAAAAAATTAATATACGAGTAACGCTCAGTTTGTAAATGAATACTGTGATTACAAAAAATAATGTTTAATGAATTCAACATTTAATACTGTGACAAATGTTGGAAATTTATTTGGGCTTGATACGGTGTTGTTTATATAATATATTGCAATTTCGAAACATAAAGTTAGAATAGCGAGACCCAAAACATTCCATATGCAACGGCTCCAAAGATAGTTGTGTTTTTGTTGAGTACTTGAATCAAAGACCAAGATGTTTAAAAGTGACCAAAACGGCAAAAGAGCAGTCTTAACAAATTAAAGTTTTACAAATAACAAATGTAGACACAATAATATCTGATACGTTCTAAATTTCGGAGATTTAAATCCAGTAAAGTATGCATTCTTTAATGACAACAGAGACCTGATGAAATGGAATGAAATGTATGTGTGATTAAAATATTTGTTTTAAGATAGAACAGGAATTAACGATCGATTAATAGCGTTAGAAGACCTTAATCTAAACTTTTATCGAACAATTCATTTTATGACTTCTTTCATAACTGGCTACATATATTTTATAACATCAGCAATAGAAAGTGCCAAACATCTAATGTATACAACATTATGCCATCAACATTTGGTTCAGTCAACTTTTACATGATTAACTAACTTCTGTGACAATTTATCCACCCCCCTCAAAAAAAAAAAAAAAAAAAAAAAAAAAAAAACAACGTAAAATTAGTAAATAAAATAAATTTAAGCGCTATACTACAAAATAATAACACGTATAATTAAAGACTTGAATATGATTTGTCACACTGATTTCTTAAATTAGAACATACATTTTTTCTTATAATTTGATAAATGCGGCATGAATATGCATTAGGTGAATGATAGTTGCGCTTATCTTTAGAAAGCAATTGTGACTACAAGATATATTTAAATTAATGACATAAACCTTTAATATATATATATATATATATATATATATATATATATATATATATATATATATATATATATGATACTGAATAAAGTACAATTGTATAGAAATGTAAAAGCATTAGATTCCCTAAAAATAAATAATCGGAAATTGTGACTACAAAGATTCTACATACATTAATTGTTGTATACATATATTGTTTATAAGATTGGGTCATCAATAGTTTGTGCAGTAAATTTAAAAAAATTCAGTACTTTCAATATTAGCCTCTCCAAACGCTTTCGTAAGCTGATGGATTCATTTTTATAACGAAAAATATTGTACAGTTCTAAAGAAAAGATTGTAAAACTATATTAGCAAACAATGGTGGAAGATAACTAAAATAATACCTATTCGGAGTAGAACTAGTTAAACGAGTAATAATGAGTTAAACGAGTAATAATGAATTAATGAGTAATAATAAGTTAACGAGCAATAATGAATTAATGAGTAATAATAAGTTAAACGAGTAATAATGGGTTCATGAGTAATACTAAGTTAAACGAGTAATAATAAGTTAAACGAGTAATAATAAGTTAACGAGTAATAATGAGTTAAACGAGTAATAATGAGCTAATGAGTAATAATAAGTTTCAACGAGTAATAATGAGTCAAACGAGTAATAATGAGTTAATGAGTAATAATAAGTTAAACGAGTAATAATGAGTTAAACGAGTAATATTGAGTTAATGAGTAGTAATAAGTTAAACGAGTAATAATGAGTTAAACGAGTAATAATGAGTTAATGAGTAATAATAAGTTAAACGAATAATAATGAGTTAAAGTGGTAATAATGAGTCAAACAAGTAATAATGAGTTAAACGAGTAATAATAAGACGAATTTATATAACCATTGCAATAAATGTGTCTCAAAAATATAGTCTGGTAAACGAACAGTAATGCATTTTATATGAAATGACAATAAACACTAAAGAACAGATAAGTAAAAATTCAGTGACAAAGTTATAGTTCGTCACCCTTAATATCATACAATTGACGACAGTATTATTGAATGACAAAGTGTTAATGTTGAGACTTTGAATAATAAATTACGTTGATAAAAGCTTCTAAAAATTTAAAGAAGAATGAAAACGTATTTGTTTTCTTCATAGAAAGAGTAATTAGAATAAATTAAAATATGGACAACATATTTGAGAATCTTTTAAAACTTAGGTGCTTGCTTTTTCACAAAATGGGTGAGATCGCAATAATGGCTCTTAATTTAGACAAGATTTGAAACGACATTGAATGGTTTTGTTTCTAATGACAACGAATACCATTTACAATGCACAAAAATGGCAATTAGTCTGATCCTGTTGGTTGAGTGACCACAAACACCAACGATAGGTGACAATAACAGAATTGAATCACTTTAATTAATATGTAAAAAAATACAGTATATATAATGCTAATAATATTTAAAAAATTGCTCTAAAGTTTTTTTAATGGGAAAAATATTTTAGCCTGATGTATTTACATCTCGCTATATTTGATGAAACTAGTAAAAGTAATAAGAGCAATAGAATCAAGGAAAAACATATTGGAAACTGGAAGGCTTCTACATAAACTAATCAAATAGGTGTGTTGCTGTCTAACGATGGCATGCAATACATCTGTATCACCAGATCTAAAAAATGGAGATGCTAGACAAATCAGATGTGTACCAATCGTATATAAGCAATAATAACGATAACAGCAAAATAAATAAAACACAACTTCCACTTCTCTGACTAAAAGAACAAAGATATTAGTAAATAAAGTAACAAAAAGAAAATTATGAAGAAAGAAAAGAATACCATCACCTGAACAAATTAAAAGAGTATAAAATAGCTTTATTTGATGACAACAAATATGATGATATTCAGATTATACACTTTGAGTTCACATATTCGCTGGTGCAAATAGGATTCTGCTTATTGTTTAAATTGTTTGTTTTTTCCCTTGAAACTATTGCAAATGTAAACAATACAAACAATAGAAACGATACAAATTGCAAAGTATATTCAAGGATAAAAGATTGGAACGAAAAGGACGCTCTGATACATTTTCAACTAATGCATTTGTGAATAAAGGTTCTGAGAATGAAATAGAAACCTTCACTTATTGAACAGAATAGAATAATTGTAGTCCCAAGCCTTAAGTAAAAACAATGAGACATATAACATTAGTATACGGAAGTGTATTCCATGTATACGGGTGTCACAAAATTAAAATAATAACAAGTTTGTATTTTTGAAATATTATAACTCCCGTAAAAATTATGTATGTAATGACAACACCTTATAAAATCGATGCTAAGGCATATGTTTGTAAAATATTTCTTTTTAAGAAAAAAAATGATCAGAATCGGTAATTAGGTAAAACAACATTTATCCAAAAACTGAACTTACACTCCTACTGATGATTTTCTTATCATTTACTACACAGAGTTTAAACAATGGTAAATCAAATATTTCTAGATTAACTACACTACTTTCACTTGCAGCAGATCGTTGTTGGCATTTGAAATTTTTTTTTTTGTAAATTACAAATAATATTATTGGTCGTTGTCCGATTTTTATCAAGAAATGGCTAAAGTTTTAAAAATTATTTTACCTGTAGCTTGCCAAAATATGTCTTTATTTGTCTGAATCATTATAGCTGGATAGCGCACAAAGACCTTAATCCATGAAATCATTTAACTTAACTAACAATCCGACTGATGGCTTCTTCTCATTTATAAATTTTTTTGTTGTTTCATGTCGTAATGTTGTTTTTGTTTCTGCTTTTGAAATCAGTAACTATATTTTGTGTCTAACAAATGCACGGATCACGATTTAAAATGATGAACTTTACAAAGACTAACTTTTAAGGATAGTTGCACTCAGTATACATGGAATACACTTGCCTCTATCTTGTTGCTATTTAAAGATTTGGATGAATGTTGTTCTATTCCATTGACTGATCTCCGGCTCTTGTTTATTTCCAGACATGTTACATACAAATGGATCAGTTTCAATTTGATCAGATTTTCGTTGTCTTTAAAATATTGTACCCTCAAATATACTTATAATTAGAGTAGTTTCCAATGGCTACGTCGTGGGAATAAGTGAAGAAAAACCTTTCTCAAACAAGAAGCTGAATCCTAGGTTGTACTAGCGTATATGTAAACACAAATCTCACGATATAAATATCAGCACTTGTTTTGTCATCAAATAAAGCTACCTTTTACACTTTTAATTTTGTCAGCTTTTTCAGTTGCTGGAAATGGCTTTAATTTTCGCTTTTCGTTTCTTTACTTGCCAATAATTTTGTCCTTTTAGATGAAACTTTGTTTTCGTTTATATTGCTTTTTTGTTAATATTGTTTATTCTCAGTTCATATTGATTGCATTTGACTTTTGATTCCTCAATATTTTTGAGATCTAAGGATAGACATTTATTATGTACTCTCCTCATTGTTACATGACTACAACCCCACTTGATTAGTTTTTATAGAAATTTTATAGTCACAGTTTTCAACTTGTATTCCTGGATTCAATTGGATTTTTTTTTTTAAACAGTTTTTTGAAACTCAGCGTAAGATAAATGTCTCAGGTTAAAATAATTGCTTTTGAATTGGAAAATACTTAATATAAATGTTATTTTGAAAGATGACAATGGAAAAGGTGTCTGAGTGTGTATGTGTGTGTTTGTTTGTGTGTGTGTGTCTGTGTGTGTGGAATATGACAAACAGGGGCAGGGGTGAGAAATATCAGCCTCATGGGGGAATGACTGACAAACGAATGACTATCAGGAGTAGCCCACATACCGTTAATTCCGACCCTGACAAATGTAATTACCTTATAATACTACTAGCTTGATAAATGTAATTACCTTATAATACCACTAGCTTGACAGTTGACGAAGAAGAAAGAAACATAATTTGCATGTTAAAAAGATGCAGTTTTAGAAATTATGTGAGTACAGTAATCAAGCAATGCAAGATAGAGTAAAAGATATATATTTACTAACATTTTGATATACCGGAAATAGGGCTTTAGCCCGTAAATCACTTTATCACATAGTTGGTATACTTTAGAGATTGTGTGTGCAGTTTAATGTTTTTGATATTTTAACATGTTAACATATCACTATTATGAATCTGATTGGTCCAAATAATCCCATGAAATTCTTGCGCAGTATTCTCTTTATTAATTGGCTGCGACCGTGGGAAGTTTCCTCACCCCGCCTTCTGGAACCATTTTTACTATTACTATCAACATTTTGGCGGCCATTGTTCGAATCGATTGCCCGAGGGGCATGGAGAAAGAAAGGTTATGTCTGTTGGAATATGGCAATATTTCCCACAGGAGCTCGTTACAAATAAAATAAATAGTATCAGTCAATGGATAGAGGGCTGGAGGGTCCAAATGTAAAACTAGAACATGAGTACATTTTTTCCCAACCCCTAGTACTAAGAGTAGTACCCCTACTTCGTGGACCATGTCGAGGCTACGAGATCGTAGTTACCCACTCGAAGGACAATCATGCTTTAAACGTTAACGTATAGTAGTAAATAAACTCACCTCTTTTTAGAAAAGAATGTGGACAAATGCCGGTCTCCCAACTGAGAGAAAGTTTTTCAACCCCAACATTCATCCAAATCAAATAATGCAAATATCCGGTCACAGAAAAAAATAAATCTTGACTCACTGTTATACATATAACACCTGTATAGTCTAAATTTAGTAAATGTTCTGCATCCACTCATCATCCCTTCACAAGAATATCCAGCAACTGGAATGAAACTTTTCTGGAATCGACACACTTTAGGTAAAAGCACTGTAAACAGTGTAATCGAAATCCATGTATTTGGCGTGCAAACTACTCAAAGCGAGCGAACTATGTAACCTCACACAGGAATTACCTTTGGAGATCCACTGTTGAAAAATGATGTCGTCCGTGTCAAATGTTCTACTGCTTTGGAAGGACAGTTTCTCTTTGAATTATAATTTGTAAAAGAAAACTACTTCTAAATGTTACTGGTTATTGAATTGTGCATTTTTGAGTCAACTCGCGCCTGGGACTATTTTTTTACTCGCAAGAATTTAAAGGTGCAGCGTCTGAGCCAGAATTTAATGAATGCCAAAATGTATCCTTTCTTCTTTCTATCCAAACTATTTCCATTAAAATAAAAACTATGTGATAAAGAGAATTTCAAATGGGTAATGATTTAATAATAAATTTATAAAAACCGTTCAATAATTTTCAGCTTTTGCTCCCCAAGGCTCGCAAAAGCTGGAAATTATTCAACTCGTTTAATAAATTCAATATTAAATCATTACTCATTTGACATCCTCTATGTCAAAAATAGTTTCCCTTGTCTTCCATTGTCCGATAATTTTTTTAATCTTTTTGTCTGCCGAAGAGATCGGAAAATCGATGTTATTTTGTATTCGTTCCTCATCAAAACTATATTCTTAGATTTCAATGATTCAAATTGAAATGAAGAGTGTATCTTTAGGAAAAATTATAATAAATTAAGACTCTGCATATTAAAGCGTAATACTATTGACTTCCACCTCTGCAGTTTTTAGCTAGATCCTGCTTATGCTAAGTGCAAACTAACGTGGTCACATATCAAAGATTTTTTATTTTGTCTGGGTTTTCACCTACTAGACGGCCTCACACTAAAATATGAGATGTCAACAGCAAGATGTATAAATGGTGAGAACTTTGTAAAATATTGACATAACAAGCTTTCAAATTTATCTACACTGATATGGCAGTTAATCCTTATCAAAGAGTTGTCTGGAATAGAGAAATTGATAGAAGATTTACATAAAATATATTAAAAACTGCATAAACGGTCACTTTTATTAAATAATCACCTGTCATAAGCAGCAATATTTTGTAGTTCTCGTGAACAAATTTGTTTAGAAAACAAATACCTCTGTTAAGCGAGCACATGTATGCAGAGGACATTTGTCTCATTTCTAAAATGTGACTGCTTGAGACAGATTTTACTGTAAAGTAAGGAGATAAAAGGCAAGTTTATTCTTTTTGACTGGGGATTGCGATTTATTTCAAAATGTTCATGTTCATGTTCATACTTATCAAGAGATACATGCAAGGTTATCTCTTGTAGGTGATAATATCGAAGGTAATTGTATGCAGCGAACATTATCGACAAATTTAAACCATCAGAGGTCCTATTTCTATTGCAACTACTATACATGACATTTGATTTAATGAATAAAGTAATGAATAAAAAGCACACCTTTTTTGAATCAGGTTAAGTGTTATCGCGCTGGACAATTTCCTTTGTAAAACCATTTCGCCTTTTCACTTATTTGTAGCTAAGGATTTTTCTATGATATACTGTCGCTATATATTCATATATCTTTGTATATTTAACACACATTTTGTGTTTTATATATATTGAAATAACTTTTGACTTTTTTTATAAGCTCTCCGGTTTTAACAAGTACTGACATCTAATAATCGAAACTTTTTGCGTGAAAAACAAGACAGCATTAACATAAATTTTGACTTGAAAGGGTTTATTAAAAATATTTGCAAAACTGAGACAATGGCTGTGAAATTTTACTTTTCAGAATTATTTGCGGGGCCAAACCCTAAGTCAAAAATCATATTCAATTTCAGATGAGTAAGAATGGGCTTCGTCATAATATACGTTAAATTTGTTTACTTACCTCAATAAATAGAGCCATTTCCATAATATCCCTACCAAAGTGATTTGTTAGAATGTGATCAAAGTTCGTATAGGGCTGAGTACGTGGATGATGACCTTGACCGTTGGGTGATAAGAGACAATATTGTTGGTCTCAGAGGGATTAGATTTGCAAAGCTGAATTATTTGTCAACCCATCTGCATTCAGATTTTAAAAAAAAAATATATGTATTTTGGTGTCAGTTTTTAAAAATATTTTCGTTATAGTCATGTAAGTATGGCACATCACAAGGGACGTTATTCCAAATATATAGGGACGAAATAACCTACTTGTGTTGCTGTGCCGTAAACCAATCCAAACCAAACAATAAGTAGTTCAAGAGATACAAAGCAAAACTGACTTGACACGAAAAGGGTTCAAACATGATTATAGAGGAATGTTTCTGAACTGCGACCCCCATATTAAAATAATCCTGAGATAGATAAGAGAATCACGGTTCGGTCATGAATATTAAATTTTTTTAAAGGATTTAATAACTGATTGATCCAATGTGATCATATATGCTTGACGAATGGTAAGTATTAGCAACTAAATGAAACATGTAAGAGAACTAAATACAGGCAATACACAAATATCTGCTGTTCATGTGAACGCTACGTAACTGTTTAAATAATGTACCATACATATGGAGTTTATAATTTAGCAATTAAAGGAATGTCTACACATGTGAGCTGGTAATTGTCATGAAATAAAGGACTTTTATAACGTATGTGGGACATTTTCCAGGGTTTGAAATTGAGAATATACCAGTTTCACAATCGGCAATATTCAAGGTAATGCGGGTTATAGCATCATATCGTTGAGTGAAATGAGAGTTAGGCTTACGGTATATTGATGTATGCATGATAACAAAAGTGGTGTACTATCGTATCCGATAAGCGAACTTAGCTCTGGTATTTGGATATGAATTGTTCTAACTTGAGAGAAAAACCTTTAAAAAAACGAACGAAACTCAAATGGGCAAGAGGATAATGTATTCTAACCGCTAGATAGTATGTTCGTGATCGAATCAACGAGATCAATCAAACATAGTTTGACACACATCATCAAAGCAAACGAGCAATGACTTATAATGATCTTTAATGGTCGACAATTAATATTATCTAAACAATTAAATTATTTCTTAATGTAACTTGCATCTGCTGTTCAACTTATTAATAATGCGAACACGGGAATACGGTTTAAAAAATCCATGGTGTTTGCCACAGAAATTGAGATTTTCTATTTGTTCTTTGAGAAAGAATGCATGAACTAGTATGGAATAAAGAAGGGGTAAGAAAGTAAAATTATGTGAAAGGAAAAGTGATTGCTTTAAGAAAGCACGAGGAATACAGAATAATCCCCGTTTTTGTGACAGGCAATATTGTGTGTGGTTCCAGGTGCGGAAGCACCGCCCTCTCCCTACCCCGATATAAACGTATGCAGAGTAATCATATGTATCATTATATAATAATAACTGCAGTAAAATGTACCGTGTACAATACGATAAAATGACTTGCCAATGGAAGGAAGGGAGGGGGCACAGGGTATATAATGTCCAATAGCATGTTAGGAAGGGATATTTTCAGGATTTCTGTGTAATTATTACTTAATGGACTACAATGAAGGAGTCGTTCTTATTCTCTGAAGGGAGAATATTCTTTTCAGTAATAGACTACAGCAAAAATGAACTTTGACATAAGTTAGTCCTGGGTAATAGTGTTTGGAAGTTGTTTATTACTTACTTGCTGGACACTAGCTGGAACCAAGGTCCGCATATATGCAGGCGTCATACTGTGGTGCATTTAAAGAAAAATACAAAGTTGTGAGCGAAATGCTACAATTGTCTGATAAATGTCGCGATAATACAGCAACGCCTTCATTAGTTGATCTAGGGTTGAGCAAAGTGCATCGGTAGTATTTGGGTGCGATGTGGATAATTTGAGAGTTAACCTTACGTTTGGACCACAATGGTGAGAATGGGAATTTAACACTACGTGTCGGGTACTGTAGTGGATGGAATTCAGTATATCGTTTGGGTCTCTATCGGGGAATGAAGAATTATCCATTACATTTGGGCCACTATGGGAACAGTGGGAGTTTGACATTACGGATGATACTATGAGCTATCGTGGGAATTTACCATACCGAGGTAACAGGAATAGACATTACATTTAGGAGACTATGGGGGTATTTCGAAAAATATCATTCTGGCCTAATTACAGACAAGAACGTGAAGAATAGTAGAAATTTTGAGGTATAATTCTATGTTTAAAGTGTATCGTTAGAACTTGGAGAGTACTATGAAAACTCCGATTCTATATTTAGAAGCGATTTTAAAAGCGAAGTTTCCTACCCGTGATAGTAACTATCGTGAAAACTTTGAAAGCACATTATAAATTCCAAGGTATGATTCTTTGTTCAGAGTTTGTTTTAGAAGTTGGAGATTACTGTGGAAATTTTGATTGTATTTGTAGTCGCGACATAATGTTACTATTCTTCTATATTTTGCATTATCGTAACGTTGTTCCAACCCACGCAGTGATCCTTCTTTACAGCGCGATGTTTGTTTTTGTCTACAATAAAAGCGATGAACTATATGGAGTTGCAATCTTGTTACTTATTTCTTTTCTTTTAGTTTGCGATTCTCAATTTTTTCCCTTTACAATATTTAAACTTACAAAATCGTTGTCGGTTTAAAAAAAAAAAAAAAAAAAAAAAAAAAAAAAAAAAAAAAACAAAAAAAAAAACATAAAGACTGTCGCCACATTGTTGATTAAGAAAACTTTTACGTAGGAAAATTAGTTTAAAATTAGAATTTCAGCAGAGATCTGTTGATTGAAGAGAAAAATAGATAAGGAAGTTCCGAAGACGCGAAGTATGATAGAAAGATGAGATGATGCGATGTCATTAAGAAGCGAAGACACTAACAGATCTAAAAAATCGAAGTTACAACAAAAATTGCGATATTACTCCGAGCATAAAAACTTGCAATGAAAACATGCAAGGTTTGCAAATGCAACCAGTTTACAAAAAGTACAAAAGAATAAGATGATAACGCCCAAAACTTATAATCATGAATTAACTGACAAATAGACCTCACTGATCTGCATCCTGTTTCTTCAATTGTTTTCACATCAGTTGACTATACATGTAATATAGTATCAACTATTTGAAATAAGACCAGATTCATGGAGATCGTTTTTGCTTGGATCCAACACAATCATTCTTTTTTCTTCATGTATGCTCCAGATCTGTCTTATATATTTTGTATTTATCAAGTAGATTCGTGGTTATACATTGTTTTGGAGTTTCAAATCCATATCAGATAAATTGCCAGTAAATTCTTCATCAATTATTGTATTATGAATTTGTTACTCATTGTCCTTTTCGTCGTAGACAGGAAAGGTGGACCAAAATCACTTTAGCTAACTTATGTGATTTTTACACTAGTTAAATGGCTAAAAAAAAAAAAAAAAAAAAAAAAAAAAAATCTAAAAAGAGTTGGGTTGGGTTTCAAAGAAGAGTGAAGTATCAATAAAGAAGAATACACACGGAAATTAATTATTAGCATAAAAATGGGAAATACATATAAATAAACGGAGAAACTTTAACTGATAATGAGTTGGAATAAAAACAAAAAAACAAACAACGGAAAACAAATAGAAAGGTATGAAATATTTGTCAATGCAATATCGGCAAAGATATCAAAGTCATTATCAGATGTCGTAACACTAGGAGTAACATATCAAATTATTACATTTTGAACAATTGATAATTTAAACGAATTACAAAGTGACAGAAGATTACATAGCAACAAATGGAACGAGATACTTTACTGGGTTTCGATAATTAAGGTTGAGGTTATCCATTTCTGCATTGAATGCAGGTTTGATATCATTGAAACACATACTTTTAAAAACAATCAATAGAGAAAGAAGAAAAACAACTTCGAAAACTGCGCAAAACTCAAAACTGAAATTAATGCTAAAACAATGTGTAGTGGATAATTTGTAATCGATTTATTTTTCCCATTGGTCAAGGTTTTAGCAACCGTTCTTATGACATGAGTTTTTTTCTATTACATAGTTAAATCTTTTAGAAAAGAAAACAAATCTCATCAGTGGTAATGTTTGCAGTTTTAAAGCATCTAGTCCTAATTGTTTTCGTCCATTTCTCTTTTCAATTCAGTATATAACAAGTAAAGAAATAATTGTTAGACCTGTTAACATTAGTACCCATGCATTTAGTTTTTGGACAGTGAAAGCATTTGTTATGTTACCTAAGATTAGGAAAGTCAAAAGAGGGCTAGAAATCGCATGATCTATATCGAGATCTCTTTCTTTATCACAATATGAAGTTTAACCATTTTCGGTAGAATTCAAATGATGGAGCACCGATTATCTTTAACGTTTTAATGTAGCATTTGACTTTATGTTTTATTTCATCGCTAAAAATAAATTACAGTTTTTGTCAAGGGAATTAATTTGACATTTTCATCGTTATGTTACCTTTTGCTAATTCAATTCATGCATGTATGTATTTATATATGCGAATAGCTACATTTTGATCTCATGTCAGTGTTTCTGGTGTAAAATGACTAAGAGAACAAAGATTCTGTTATGACCATTAAATATGTATTTCATACATAATTTTGTGCAGCTTTTGTCAGTTACTATTATTATAAATCTGATAAATTAAATAGAAGACACGTGAAAGAGAGATACGATTTAAATTGTAATGTAGAATCATCAACTGGAAGCAATATAAGTAACAATTGAGGACCCAAAAGTGCAGACGGTATCCTTTGGCAATGATGATACAAATGTAAATGGAGTTAGCTGTGTAAATCATCCATAGACCAAGAACTACAATACAGACAACACACTATACAAGAGAATATGTAATATATGAAAGGTGGTATTAGAATTATGATCACAATTATAATTAGATATTACTAAACATGAAGAGATTTTATTATTAGTATCATATTAATCCATATAAAATAATGCCTTTATTATAAAGAATATTTAAGGCATTGTAAGGCTCTGTATCCAATGACAGGTCGAATTAAATAGAAGGTACTGAATTTGTAAGTAACGTGTAGATTATTTTCTAGATAATGTGCTTCGAGTCCAAGCAGGATCACAGTCAATTTCATCGTAATCTTGTATGCACAAAAGAAAAAGAAAACATAGAGAAAAATGGAGGATAATAATACTAATTAACTGGAAAGATCCAGTACACTTGCTCGAGTTTATTTTTTTTTAAATTGACTTATACTGTCTATAAAGGATTTGATAATTGTATGATGAACTTACCTTGTAGGTTAGTGTTTTTAATAAAGGTCATTTATCTACAAAAAGAAGAGTCTGATGTAGAATATATTTAAAAAGGTTGTAGAAGTTCTACAATAAAATAAGTTTTGCCAAAAAAAACCAAAAAAACACAACAAAAAAAAACAAAACAAAAAACCAAAAAAGAAAAAAAACAACAAACAAACAACAAACTTAGTAATGCAAGAATGAACTGAGTGAGTGAAAATAAAGTGAGGATTTTAAAGATCACAATAAATAGACATGGGAATATACAATTTTAAATCTAAATTCTATGTTCTTATTGTAAAATGACAATGAACACCAATGTCTTATGCTAAAAAAATAAACAAGCTATTCCACACTTGGGACAGAGAAAGCTAGTTTTAGTTGTTAAAACAATGAATTAAAATAACAACAAAGATATAAGAAATAATACAAGTAAGACATTAATACAATTGTTCTACACAATTGTAGATAAAAGCAGATAAATGAAAACTTATGGAGACATACATCCAGACATTATCCCTTGACAACGAGAGTAGACATGTAAAAGCAGGTAGTAGTCTAAATGATTCTTAGACCGAAACTATAATATTGACAAAACTATAGAAGACAATGCTATGCAATACGAATTTTGAAGAGTTTTTTTAAATGAGGTACACTCGAAATTATTATCACTAAAATGGGCAATACAACAGCATGCCCCTATTACAAACGAATATCAAAGGCATAGAAGGACGCTCTGTCGCATGACAGTAGTTGTATGTTTACATTGAAACTAGAGCATTTGTAGGTAACAAGTTTATAAGTTGTTCAGGATGTGACAATCAGTCAATATAAAGGAAAGAAAGTCTAATGTCTAATTGTAAATTCTAGTCAACATATATTGCCTCAAAAGGTTTCATGAATGTAAGATGAAATTACTATTTTATGATAGGGTCTGAATAAAGGCATTTTAGGAAATATAATCAATGTCTTTTCACTGTAAATACAGTACTGAAGAGGAAGGTCTATAATTTTTAAATCCTAATAAATATATATGAGAATATAGAAAACTAAGGCCCAGCTCAATATTATTTTTATGTAAAATGACAATGACACAAAGCTTACTTTCTCAGTTATTATTTTCAGAAATTGGCAATGAGGATATAGATATAACTGCACGCAGTCTTGTATATGATTAGTCGACCAAGATCTATAATATTGAAAAGATGCATACACCAGAATGCGTAAAACAGTTAAGATATTAAACGTTAAGAAATAAGTTTGAAAATGAAGATATTCTATTATCACTAAATTAGTCAATACAAAATATACATTTGTCATAAACGTACAACAAAAACATTGGAGGTCTCTTTCTCCAATGATAACAAATCGAAACTAGGGCGTGTTTAGAAATTGAGCAGCATCCTATAATCAATGAATATCAGGGAAAGACATTTAAGCACAGATAAATAAGAAAACAGAAAAATGGAGTATTACTAACAAGATCTAGCAAATCCACTGGGATATATCTATTTGAATAAAAATAAACTGCCTTAAAAGGATTTGATGAATGTATGATGAATGCATGATGAATTCGCTTTTGACGGTTAGCGTTTTCCATAAAAGTATCTTTAGAATAAAAATATGTATATGATGCAGAATAAATAAATACAAAATGTTATATAAAGTGAACAATTTAAAATATAAGCAGCAGCAAATAATGCTCGGATGAAATGTGTAGCAATAAATATTAAATAAATTCGAATAAATTGAGTGAGAGAAAATTAAACAAATGTCCTATTCTATAGATAACGTTATTCTAAAAGAAAGAAAATAAAATTAGAAAGATAAAATCAGATGAATTCCATTGGCAACGAAGATAAAAAATCTAAACGCACGAAGGCGTGCATAAGAAAAGTGTAAAATTCCAAAGCAAACATTCCAACCTACAGATCATGAAATATTTGATCCATACATAAGTTGGTGCATTTATTATGTTCAGAAATTAAACTGTAAGAATCATCAAAGAGAGACACGATTAAGGTTCTAATTGATGAAACATGATATTCGACGTAATCTTGTAGCAACCAGAATAGACATGTAAGTGCACGTAATAGTGTAAAAGATTATTAGACCAAGAACTATAATACTGACATAATCTATCATAAGAAATACAAATAGAAGAATCATCAAAGATATACAAAATTAGGGTTCTAATATCGAACCTTAAGTACCAACAATAAAAATAACAACCGAGGAAACATAAGATTAAACAGAATTTATTGGCGATGATAATTGAAATGTACATGTAGGTTGTCGTGTGAAGGGTCGTTGGAACAAGAACTATAATATTGACAACAAGTATTAAAATAACCTTGTTTCTCCCAAACAATGGTATGTACCGTCTGTTTTTAGTTAGTATTTCGAGGAAATAGAAAGTAGAAAAAATATAAGAAAGGAAATACATCTATACAACTTAAGATAAGAGATATACAAAATAACATTTGATGAAACAGACAAGATTGCGTCAGTTGATAACAATACTAGAAATGTAAACGCTGTTAAGTTGTGGAAATGAGTATTAAACCAAGAACAATAACACTGACAAAATGTATGGCAGAGAAAGCGCAAAATATGAAATATATCAAGTATTCCGAATTTTAATCAAAGGTTGCTACGAGGTGCTCATTGAAATGAAAAGAATTAGTCAATATAAACTAATACCTCTATTATAAACGAAAATCAGGTATCTTAGGGCGATGCGTCAGATGTCAACGAAGATCTGATTAACTCAAAACAGAGGCATGTGTAGGTAACATGTTGAAAGATTGTACAGGATGCTATAGTCAGTGAATATCATGTACAGATTTAAACTTCACCGGCTATAAAGAAAACTAAAAAGTGAATGATTTCTGTACTGAATGTTAATGCAATTGTTTCACACCTGCTAGGGCAATTATAAAAAGACATGTGCATAACTTCCTAAAGGGATTTCATGAAAGAATGTCCAAGTTAATTTTCTAAGTTCGTGTTTGATATAAATGTCTTTTATGGGGAAAACCCTAATCGGAGTTGTTCTAAATATAAAACTGTTGTAGAAAGAAAGAAACAAAGCAAGTGACTCAATGATGGAAACTGCGAAAATAAACATGTTATTATTTGTAATGAATTGGGTGAGTGAAAATAAGGTGAATATAAAGAAAACCCTAATAAGTGCATATAAGAAAATAAACAGTCGAATGTCAATTCAATGCTTCTAATGAAAATTATAATAAAAGAAACCCCAAACAAAACAAACAAAAGTGATATTATATAGTTTGTGAACAAATCATTCCATACGTAGATTGCTGAAACTAGTTTTAGATGTCATTTGCACGAATTAAAGAAACCTGAAATGACGAAAGAAACAATAAAGGAAAGACGCGAATAAAGTTCTCACATACAATCAACCATAGATATTGTCAGGGTCACAATAATGTTAGCAAAGACAGGCATGCCATAAACAAAAGGAACCATAGCATTCACCAAAACTATAAAAGAAAATGTTTACAGATAGTAAACATTAGGAATTTTAATACAAAATTTATTAGGACATACTCCAGAAAATGAAAGATTGTGTTGTCACTATTGTAAAAAGACAACAACCCCCCCAAAAAAACACCCCCCCCAAAAAAAAAAAAACATTACGTCAAAACCATGAATAATATTCTTTAATATATTTATGCTGATTGGTCACAATTATTAAATATTTGCAAAGCCAAATTCTACTAGATGGAAATGTATTATATCGCTGATAATTATTTCTGTAAATAATTTGATTCTAAATAAGAAAGTCTTTAAATCTTATGCTTTAACGTGACACAAATATGTGTGCAATATTGTAGTACTGTAACGTCGTTATATTGGTTTAATTTGGTTTGGATTTTTACGGCACAGCAGCACAAGTAAATTAATTGGAGTAAAGATCCTCGACCAAGAAAACTCCGCGGTTGGCGATACGGGCTGATTTGAGGGTAAACGTCGAACCCTCACCCTTCCAGTTGCGGATCCAGAACACAGACCACTAAGACAAAGTATCTACTGCCTTCATTCTCGTCTCTTACATCAGTCAGGAGAGGTAATAACATTGGGAAAGAGAACAAATTGAAAACTGACCATTTGGATTTTGCAAACGTTACTCAAATACAGCATGTACGAATAAGGTAAGTAATAGAGCTCAAACAGAAGTTCTCAGGAATATATGTATTATTATCAATCTTTAATTTTTTCCCTTTTTGCAAATGACGAAAATTTATAAGATGAAAATAATTAAAAACGCATCTTTTCGTTACCCATCTTAAAAATAAAATAGTAAAATTAAACGAGAAAGTGATTAAAGAGCTAAAAGAAGCTTTGTTGGAAGACAACAATTGTTTTTTTTCTTTTAGAGATTAGTACAACTACCGTTGAGTCTATTATGCGAAAGGAAGTTTCACTTCATTTATTCCAAAACAGAAATAACATTGTTACAAATATAAACTGCATATACGATGAGAATTGTGAAGTATACTCCACGATAAAATGACCAGAGTAACAATATTGAACAGAAAACAGTCCGTACCAAAACCCAACGAAAGTAGATAAAAAGATCCAAATAATAAAATAAATAATTCACAGATCAAGATGAAGACATAAATCCAGCTCTTGTGAACCTGATTGTGAATTGATGAACGAGCCTATGGCTGGTGCATACAAGAAAATAGAGACATTTAAATTCAGAAATATGAAAAGATAAAATTTAATACATATTTACATTTTTACCATAAAGTTTTCATAAAAGTCGCAAGGACACATTTTGCAAAATGTTGATACATATGTAATAGAGACTAACAAAACGTTCAATCTGATGCATTTATATGAAGTTAAGTTGGACAAAATTCTGCAAAAATATAAAACAATTATAGTCTAGAAAATGAACAGATTTGGAAGTGTGGCTACGAAATGTCGCAACATGTGTGATCAACTCGGGCATATGAGAATTAGGTGTGTAATATATCTCAGTCGATAAGCTCAGAAATATAGACATTATAAAGTATCATTGTTAAATACCAATAAACAATGACAATGGCAAAAATGAAATAATTGAAGAAAAGAAAAAATTAAAGGTCGTTCCTCATCTTAATGACAAATATATAATGAAGAAGAACCGAAAGTAAAGAAGAAAAAGCATACTAAAAATGACAACAATTAAAAGAGTTCAAACAAGCTCTATTGGATGACAACAAGCATGCTGTCAATCAAATTATGAGGTAAATTTTCCTATTTAAGTTGGTGGAATTTGTTTTTGCTCACTGTTGAAAAGGTTGTTTTTATTCATTTATTTCACAAAAAATAATACAATTATTACAAACTAAACTGGAGATACCATGAGCATTGTAAAGTTTATTCCACGAAAAAAAAAATGATCAAGTACACAATGGAACACGAAAACGAACCGCATTCAATGGTATCAGAGGTAAAATGAAAACTCCATTTAATCGTGTAAATGATATACATACCATAGTCTTTAATAAGAGAACGAGTTGTAAAAGAAATATGTTATAAATTTGCAAAATATAATTTATTTACAAAGAAATTTCTTCTTGCATTGTAATAAAAACGTTGCATAGACACTCGTATTCAAAATCGCAAACTTCAATATTAATGTCGTTGAATGAAATCGGAAAGGAGGCATTTGTTAGTAGCATGTGTGTAAATGGAGCAGAAACGTACGCATGGTGAATAATTTAAGTAACACAAGTAAATTACAATGAGACAAAGACCATACGGATCTGCTGCATAAAAGTGCATACTTGATGCAATTAACTATACACGTTAGCGGGTGAAATAAAGCTTTTAATTTTAGATGTCCATCTAATGCATTTATTAGACACATAACAAGATAAGAAATAACAATAAGTTTATGAAAAAGTGTGGTGGCAACACTTATATAAACTTGAATGAATTGAATTCAACACATAAGAATGACTTGAGTGTGGAAAAAATATGGATACTAGATATATGATGACAAATCGAATATCATTTCCACGGTAAGAAACAAAATATACAAAGTGACAATAGTGAACCTAACATCCGTCCGTTTCCAACGGCAACGAAGAAAAAAAATAAACCCAGTTAGTTGTGGATATAATTCAAAGAAAAAGAACTTGAAGACTAATCAACACTGTAAAAATAATTTTTTTAATATGGAAAGTTATACTAATAATTAATATTGATCATATATTTTAGGTTTCATTGCAAAATCAAGAGATTCTTTTGTCACAAAACACTTCAATTAACAATCTATGTGTCCAATCCAAATGTAAAATTGATCTTTTAAAATTAAAAATTTGAAACGCATTGAATGGCTCTGTTTCTAATGACACGAATATAGAATTCAAACTAGAGCAGTTAATTTTAACATGGTTGTCAATTCATCAACAACCATACAATTTGCGAATAACATAAAATTAAAGAACTTTTTGAAAACTAGGAAAATACATTCGAAGATTTGTATGCTAATTGATAACAACGATTTCATAAAATTAGCAAAGCAAACTTATCAACTTTTAATATCCAAGCGTGGAAATGTACATATGTGGTTCATACGATTCAAAGACTAAGATCTTTCAAGCTAACCAGAATTAATACAAACTGTTGACAAATTATCATCAGGTATTTTTTTAAAGTCAAGTCAAATGATTTAGCAGAAAAGTAGTCAATACACAGACTATTTAATAAACTTGTAAACTGCAGTATCATAGCGGCTAAAGAGTTCACTGACAAAAGACAGCAACGATCTGATAAAATGAAAACTAAGTCATTCTGGTAGCAACATGAAGTAATATGAATTGAGCAGGAATCTAACATAGGTGAATAGAATATAATAAGAATAATCCACAGACACACACAAATGTGTATAATGACTTATCTTCTAGTTGAATTCAAAATTATTATAAAAATGGCAAAACAATGCTACAAACATTTATTAGATAACAGGTTTGGTCGTCAACGTTTCTTGCAGTAAACTTTCAAGGTTAGTGCTTTGCAACATTTGACTTTCGATAAACGTTTGCTTTGTTGTTGTGGGCTTAACGCCATTTTTCAGCACATGAAAGGCTATACATGGCGGCCAGTATATTTGGTGGAGGAAGAATCCGGTAAAAACCCGGGAAGAACCACCGACCCACGGGAAGCTAATGGCAAGCTTTCTCACATACCCACGTTAGCCGAGCCCGAGACTCGAACCCACACAGACAGAGGTGAGATGTGTGAGTGACCACCTTAGACCACTCGGCCACCCGGTGCCCCGATAAACGTTTGCAATTCTACGCAATTATAAGACTCAGTCCAAGGTAAAATATAAAACAAGTATTAGAAAGAAACTGAAGATGTAAAAATTAAAACCGTGACAATAACAATTATATAAACTTAAAATGGATTATGTGTTTTCGATATATTTCTGACATATTATACTGAAATCAAGGTACCAAACCCTACTTTTCTAACGACAACAAATCGAAAAAGAACATCTTTGTAATTAATTGTTTACCAACGTTGCTACAAAATGCATTCACATGTGTAACAGTCCTAGGGATGCTATAAGACGGAAAATCTTAGAATTTGAAATTTTCAAATTGCCAGAAGTTATAAAGTTTGAAATTCCACCCATTGCAAAAGTAAGCTTTTCTGATCTTTAAAAAAATCATTAATCATAAAAGGCTGGTGTCCTAGAGGAAATCAGAGCACAATTGTTTAAGTGATGCAGACCATATCCATTAAAGCATTGCCTCCATTATGAACTATGATATCAAAAATGCTTCTTTTCGAGATTAAAAGAAATCTGTAAAAGTCAAGTCACTCTTTAAAAGAGAGGCAAGAGAGGATAAATCAAATTATAGGCCGATTTATATTCTTCCCAAACTATAATAAAATACTCGAATCACATGTCTATGCACATTTTATTCCATTCCAGCAACACATAATTTGTTATCCATAAATCAATTAGGTTTTAGAAAATTCCACTCCTCTCAAACGGCGTTAAGAAATATTCCCAACTCCTGGTATCAAACAATAGGTAAAAGGAATCTTAGTTGTGTATTACTGTTAGCTTTTAGAAAAGCATTTAACCTGATCAAACACAATATTATATCTTTCAGAAATTATGACTTTATGGATGTTCCAATTTAACACTAAATGTTTTAACTCATATTTAAACTAGAGATTTCAAACCATTGACTTTCTTTGCATTTTAAGTAATCCATCCTTGATTAATGTAAGTGTTTCTCAAAAGCCAATATTATGTCTACTGCTTTTAGATGAACTCCACTGAACATACTGACATGATTATGTATGCCGATGGCACAACTGCTCAAGGTGTAAGTATAAATATTGATGAGATCGAGAGCAAGCTAAATTATGACATATCAAACATTTCAACTCGGTGTGCTAAGAATGCTATTTAACTATTTATAAACCCAAGGATTAGGAAATTGGCACTACTTAAAAGAAAAGATGAATGCGCAAAAGGTTCTTTGATAAACTGCAGACATAACAAGCTTGAATGTGTCACTCATAAAAAACTTTCTTAATGACAGTTGACCAACCAATCAACTCTTTGTGTGAAGAATGAAACATTTCTAACGCCAAATCAAGAATGTGTTTTATAATTATTTCACGTTACCTAAGTTTGTTTATTGTTTCATTATTTGTGGTCATTGTTCGTTTTTTGTTGTTTTCTTTTACAACGCATTGTACGCGTGGAAATTCTTGCGGCTGGAACTCTTTTAATATAATTAAAGGAACCTGGAACCAGGGTATCTAAATCATTTTATTCCAGTTCAGAAAGTTATTTCTGAATCACACGTTCTTCTACTAAAAGTCAAGTAAGCATCATAAAATATAAAAAAACTGAGAGATATAAATGAGTTTTACATATAGTGTTGGTTTAATATGGAATATATTCTATAATAATATCGTACAACCGTTGCTGCTCTTAAACACAAATGTTAAACATCGCTATTAGTCTAAAATATAATTGTATCGCTTTTTACAATCTTGCCGGTCTTTTTTCTGGCGCCAATCTTCGTTAACACTAATCTTATATAAATCATTATTTTATTGTATATAACGTGAATAATGTATTTTTCAATACATCTCAAGCCTGTGTGCAATATGCTTTCATCTCAACAGTTATGGGCAATAAATAAAGCAAATTATTATTATTAGTAGTAGTAATAATAGAAGTAGTAGTAGTAGTAGTAGTAGTAGTAGTAATAGCAGCAGCAGCAGTAGTAGTAGTAATTTTAGTAGTAGTAATAGTAGTAGTAGCAGTCTGTAATAATGAGTTGACTAAACGTAAACATCTTAATAAGCATATCTTAAATATACGATTGGCTAAAAGAAAGTGAAATGCGCTTCATCTTAAAGTTCAATACAGAATAAATAAATAAATAAAATAAATTTAAAAAAATAAATAAAAAACCCAGATGTAGATTAAATGAAAATAAATCTTTACAAGCATAACATAGATTTTAAATTGGAAGATGTAAATCATGCCAATATTTAGACTTTCAATTATTATTTCCAGAATAAGATAGCGAAGCAAGCATTTAGCTTGTAATTTTTCTATGTGAGTGTTTTGAATCCTTAAAAGAAGTTAAAAGTGTGAGAGGAGAATGAAACATAGACATCATGAAAATATGCTATTCAATTTAAGAACACAAAAAATAACCAAATAACAAACAGAATACACATTAAAGAAGCCTCAATCCCGAAGTAGACACGAAATCTATATAATCGAGTAAATGATTAGTGGATCTAGTTCCATTAGTCAATGATAAATGTATGCAAAAGGTATTCATTTAAAATATCAGAGTGTGATAAATCTGAAGACAAGCGTTGACAATTTATTTATAAATACTTTTGAAAATGTTGAGGTTTCTTTGTCACTAATTGGTCAATGAACAATAATAGCTCCTAATTTTAAGAATCACTAAGACTTTGTATGGCTCTATTTCTAATGATAACGGAAATTACATACAATGAAACTGCACAAGTGTTCTGAACTTAATTTTTAAAGAGAACAAATACCCCGTGATCAATGAATATAATAAACTAGAGAAACGTTAATTAAGAAATATGAAACTTTATAAGTGAGTACGTTTATGGTGTTTCATAAGAGCAATTTACTAAAATTTGCAAAGACACATATTGTGAAAGATTTAAACTTACTCGATGAAAATATAAATGTTTTCCTCAAGGCCATCATGTCAATCATTGTCAAATTGCTCTATCAATGTCCTTATTACTCATTGGATCAACAGTGTTGATGTTCATTAGCATCTGAAGCGTATCGTGCATTATACAGTTTCTCTTTACACTTTTGATATTGTTCATAGGTGCCGTTTAATATGTTTAACCAGTGTTGCATTACTTACTCAAGTGTTTCTGCCGAAATCATTTTTGGATCGGTCTTTCCTTTTTATCTCACCTACGCCAAAGGGCACCCAATTTATAATTAAAGACTCAAAGACCACCACGGACAACCTTTGATTCCTTTATTACATATAACACCTCCAAAAAAAATTCTGCATTTGGCCTAAACTCTCCAGATTTCAACATTAAAACAGTATGCGCCTTAAAAACGGTAGTTTTGTCCTACCGCCAGTAGAATCACATATATATTTTTGCCAAGTGAGCACTAATTATAGGTAACCCAGACAATTTGTTCCTCATTCATAGGTCACATGCTTCGCTTTGTACACAAAGTTTACAGCTTTCGATAGAAGTATGGTAAGTAGACAATCTTAATAAGGGTATTAATAATTTAGTAGTCTTTCAACAACTTGAAATTAAAATTCCGCATGTCCTGAGCGCGATCGAAAGTGTCTCAGGCAAATTAGATTTTTTTCGACAAGTCTGGTGGGCACTTTACTTAGAATACAGGAGGGTCCCGATTTGAAATTAGAGGAGCCCGTGGCGTCGGGTTTTCGGATTTGTTGAGCACTGATCTCATTTGTTTGTTTACAAGATGATAATCAAGCGAAAGTTGCACTTTTCATTTGATCCGATGCTGCAAACGGAACATTATTTAACTTGAATCACCATATTTCACAGTTGGTTATAAAACGAGGCACGAAATCTATTGATAATCGACACATTTTAAAATATTTCTTTAGTTGTCCTATTTTCTTAAAAAGAAGAATATTATTATGTAGCAGATAAATACTAAGTAATTCAATTTAAATTAAAATTACCGCTTATGAGATGCAGTCAGAAAGGTTCCTGATTGCAATTGCAATAAATCTACTAATTATTATGGTTATATATTGATAAGAGAATTCAAACAATGTAAACATAGTGCAATGTACAATAGATATTACTGTGACAAAAGTCTTGTGCATCTGAAATGTAAACAGTAAAGTCAGAAACATCTAGTCTCGTTACTATTTTCTCTTAATATTGTCTCTGATTATCGTTTCTATGTTGTAGAAACTTGATGGTGTGCTACGCTAAAATTTCTGTATATTCAGTCATAACGATGTAAATATTCCAGTAACACTATACATCAAAATAAGTGAAAATAGAGTTTTGAAATTTTCCTGACAAATATTCGTATGGACGAATTATTTTGTCGGTGGCCTAAGTTGCGAGTAGGCAGCCACGACAATAAGTGTACACGTCGAATATTTTTGTGTATAAATTCAATAACTATTTATTCTATATTTTTAACCAAATTAAGACAATGTGTTATTTTACAAAGCTTTATTTGCAAAACAAACAGAAACATTATCTTATAAGCTACAAATTAAATTTTAATTTTCACGCGAATGAATTTTAAAAACCCTCTCCATTGAAACCTTTCAGAGAATGGAGACCGTATACGTACTTTAAAGACGTGACATAATAGCAAGAGTGTGAAGGGAACTGCTACGTTGCGTTGCCGGCAAAGGTTTTCTGGAAGAACCAATACTAGTACTCTTTCTCATTTTGTCACCCGATGATCAGGAATCTGACAAGCCATAGGCAAATTCAATCTAAAGCGACTTTGCACACTTGACAGCCGCTTCTTTATCACATACACAATTATAGGAAAATGGTAACTTATGTGGAAGATTAGTTCCCATGATCGACATTTGAATACTTAATACCTAAATTATTAGTATTTTATTTGCACTCAAAAGGTTTTTTATTCAAATGAATAAATAATTAAGAGGCAACTATTAGATATTCAGCTAAAATATGGAGTTATTTCCTTTAGCTGTTCAAACTAGATTAAAGTTACGTACAACGGAATCTAAATTATAAATGCAGTTTTTTATGATCACATCAGTCACTAATAAAACTACGGTGGTTCTGTTTTTAGTCCTTTTTGTCATTTTACATTTAGTAATTGTTCATTTGCCACTTGCTTACAATGCTTTCAAGGTATTAATATTATCATTAGTTCTCTAAGGTGTTTCAATGAGATATAATAAACGATCGAAAACATGGAATAAGAAGATAATTCGAAACCATCGACACTGAAGCATAGGGGAAGTGAACAAGCCATTATATGACACTTATATAGTTTTAACATTTGTCAGCAAAGACTTCTGTTACAGATGAAAAATGTAAGGAATATAAAAAAAATTATCATAGAGTAGCGGTCCCTAGACTTTATATTTCTTTTTTTACAAGCACATTAGATTGCAATAGCTGGTAATGTTATAATGCTATTTAATTTTAGGAGCGGTTTATTTCTTTCTTTAATTTATATAAGCCTTTGGCAACAAGTTCGCCACATTTATTTAATTTCGAAGTTCTGTGTTAAATTTGTTTCCCTTATCATCCAAAATGCCTCCGTTCTGCCAGTTGTATTGGAAATCACTCTTTCTTCTTTCGCAGCTGTCTCGTCTTCCCGACGATATTAGGTCAGTAACTCCAGATTCCCTCCTTCCGTTTTTCATCTCTGGTGTACATTTCACCCAAATATTGTACACCATTCGTCACTAATAGAACCACAAACGTATCTCTTATGATTATCATAACTGACCATTTTCTTCGGGAATGTAGGCTTAAGAACTAAAGTTATGTTATTTACTTATCGTCGATTGGTGAAGGCTTAGCTTCTATATAGCACAGCGAAGGACAAATACACACCAAACACAACCATACCTATATCAAAACACAGGAAATATCTTTTCCACTTACAATATTGTTCCCAGATATGTTCATTTGGAAAACAGAAATATCGAAGTAAGCAATTTATGTGATTTCAATATATTTGGTTCTATTATCAATTTCATACTGCAAATGTGTTGTTAATGTTGTCATTCTTGAGCTTAACATGTCCAAATATATTAAGGTATCCAGTTAGCAAGTGCGTGCTTTGTAGAATAATAATAATTTTATTTTGTTTCGCACAATAAAAATAGTTCCAGGTACAAACACAAAATATAGGAAAATTGCATTGAGAGAAGCAAGCTTACTATCTATCTTGCTGCATAGAGCAAGTGGAAAAGTAATCACACGAGACAGACCATGTCACACATACATTACTTTACAAAATCTTTTTATGTTAGAAAAATGTAAAGAAATCAGACAAATCATTAAATAGGCATATTTGACATCATAAATTGGCGCCCCTTTGCAGCAGTTTAGGTTGTACAACATTTCCATTTTTTCAACAAGATATTGCGGGTCGCTTGGTGTAATTCAGTTTCATCTGGCAGATAGCTAAGCATATAAAAAAGCAAGAATAATTGTGAATACATATGGCACAGAGATATTCTGAATATTGGAGAGACAATTGAAACGTCACACGTTCAAAATACATGTATATAGATTAAGTTTATAATGCTTGTTTTGTATTTGTATATTTACTGAATTTGAACAAAAAGTACAAATGGACGGTCAGACAGGTAATCAGTTAAATGAACCAGGGTGATTACCAGTATATTGGCAGAGAGAGAGAGAGAGAGAGAGAGAGAGAGAGAGATTTGCACTGATTAGAAGACAAATTTTACACTGCACTACAAACATTATAGATGTGGTGAGTTTCTTTCTTAAACAAAAGTTGTTTAGCCTTGTATACACTATACTATTAAGATCTACAGTAATCTTATACGCCTTTTTGCACAAGTCAAAGTTCTGTTAAGTGACCCCACTTTCTGATGCAGAATGAGCCCATTTGATGATGTAACTGTATTTGTTTTGCCATTTTTTACATTACATCATTTGTTTGTTTTTTTACATGAATACACGGTTATTTCGGTGTGATTACTTTTCGATTAACCATTGCTTCAACCTCAATATTTAGTTTTCTTTCCGCATTCAATTTTTTCAACTTTACATATTTTTTCTCTGAGCTTTTATTTGTATTCTGCTTAAAATTGATTTATTTACTTGTCCAAGTGAGAGTCGTTTGCTGGTCCTGTGATCTAATTTAATATGAAGAAGAATTACTGACGTTAATGTTTAGCTGCTTTTATTTCCATAAATTATTTATGTTTTGTCTGCAAGTATTTATTGGCAACATTATGCTTTAAAAATAACAATATATAGAAGACATATGGAACATTTAGGTGTTGATGGTAATTTTTTAGTTTTATAGCAGAACAATTTTCAGGCATCATGTCTATTGTGTCGTCTACATGGCTGCACACATTTTGTAATCTTGTAATTTTTATTCGGTAATAAAATAATTTAAGTACTTTTTGCAAAAGTATTTGTATTAATGGTACCAATCCTGACAAATCATTGATTCCATAATAACGATATTTGTCTCCATCAAATACGAATGACATATCCACGTGTTGATTTCATCTTCAACACCAACAACGTGTCTTCTATGTGTATTGGACATGTAAAAAACCAATGTTCATACCTATCAAGATTATATTTTGTTGGTCCTTTCGGACTATCACTTAATGGATGTTTCGTAGGCTCAACGGCATAACAGAAATATTATTTATTTGCATTTCGAAGGTTAACACAGCCATTTCTATCTTTTACCCATTTTGGTAATTATATATCTGATCTTTCTCTCAATGTAGCGTTATGGCGTCAAATATTGCATCCTACTAACATACCACCTTCTATCGTTCCGTGATTCGTGGCCAATGTCTGTGTGTTGTATATCAAAAATCGTATCAATTATGTTATTATCAAAAATAAATTTTCCTTCAGATTTTGCTCGATTAATAAAATTGGACTCTTACAAAATCAAAGTCTCTGAGTTGTCTGCCTAAACTATTTTTCAGGTGTGGTTCAACATCATCAATTATAATTAAAAATCATGATTTTTTTCCTCGTAAAAGAGTCCTGGAGATTTTCGACAATAAATTTTTTGTCTGGTACTTCTGTTAATTTAGCTTCTAGTTTAAGACGGATTTCAAGGAGGATGTTCTTTTCATCTTTCAGTTTTTTTTTTATGTTTTTAATCAAACATTGAAGTCATTCATTATAATACTATTTTTTTCAAAATAAATTTGCTATTCGGATCAATAAGTCCATCTTTTGGCAAATTGGCGGATTTTTATCAGTAGTTGGTATCATTTTTTGGTTCCACGTCGGAAGTGTTGATTCCTAGTTTAAGGGTATGTGATGACTGTTTCAGGTTGTTATTGTAACTAACAATTCTACTTGTTTTCATCACCATATCAATAGGTGACCAAAATATGCAATCGCAACCAACAACATAGTTTAGTCTAATTTTGAATCTGAAATACATTGCTCAAATCTTATCGTGATGTTTTCATCTGAGTCAAAGCCTTGCTTACCCAAAATCAATTTTTCAAACATCATCATTTTATCAGGGTATTCTACAGTGGAAACATATTGTGTAATAGGTGTTATCTTTTGAACTTGAGGGCATACAATTCATATCACATACGACCTAATACTTTAATTTACTCTCGCTGCTCCTTCTTATGTTACTATCTCGCAAAAAGAAATAAGTCCATTCCTTTTTTATCACTTATTAACAGTGAGTTAATTTCATCATCCAACACACTGCTCCAATATTCAGTTGTGCTAGATTGGTAATTATAATGACGTTTGTAAGCATTTGACACATCAATAGGCGAAGGTTCTCCAAAACATTGATGTGCCATTTTATGTTCTTCAGGCCCATTGGGAATCAAGTATTTATTTTTTATATTAATGTCTCTACATTTATGATTCGATGGACTATTAAAGTTAGTATAAATTATCTTAATCTACGATGTTACTGGTTGAATTAATATTTTTTTCATCAGGTAACGGCATTGACAATTCAGACAACAGTTTTCCTATGCGAAAGAAACACGAAACCTATATGTCGATTTTACTTAATCTGCTAAGCTTTGATCTGTTAAATAACAATAGCATATTCCTCATCCTCATGTTGCCATCCATAATGGACAATTAATTCATTTATCAGAATCTCATATGTGGTCTGTATCTATATCTGAATGTTCATTGTCAAAACAGAAAGTTTATTTATTAAAAAAATGTTTAATGGCTTGTATGTGAACTAGTTGTTTAGTATATAGTATATTTTGTCTCTTCAAATATTTGTTCAATTTCTACTTTAACTGAAAAAGATACAGTAAACTGTTTGTTATTTGCTTTTAAATCTGATGTCCTTTATTTCATACCTCAGTTAAATCAAAATCATTCAATTCCTTCAGGAACTTGCTCGCTTCACTCAGGTAGTTTTGGAGGTAACTTCGTATTGATAACATATTGGTGGCTGGGTATGGTAAAAAATAAATACGGAGGTAGGAATGTTGTCTGGAAAGAAGCTGTTTTATACAACTATAAAGTCGAGACAAGATAAAAAATCTTTTCTGTATTGAATACTGTGCATGATGAAAATAACTCAGCGTATGACTAGCAAAATTTGACACTTAAAATTTGACACAAAATTTGACAAAAATAGCAAAACTAGCAAAACTAGACTGAATCATGAACCTAAAGGAATCTACAAATCTAATCGTTATTTTCACAGTTTCCCTTCTTACCATCCTTTATAAATCAATCAAATATGAAATTCTGACAAAATGAAATGTATTTATCGTTGTTAGTTGATATTATTTCTACATCCTGAATAAGATAATTTTTATAAGCGTTTTGATAAATAGATGAATGTGATATACAGGCGAGTTGTGAATGAACAAATGGATATAATTTTGGTATTTTTGTAAATTAACTTACAGTCTTTATGAGCATGACCTCTGTAGCTTTAATATATTGTTTGTTTATGTTTTCTTTGCAAATATGACAATGAATGTTGCATTAAAATATTTTTACTCATCATTAGTTTTGGTCACATATATCCTGGGCCATACCTCTAATCCTTTAATTCTATTGTTTTTATTTCTTTCTAAAAAACCAACACTAAGCCTCAACACGATGCATTTAATAATCACCATGAACCTACTATCCTCACATTTTTTTTTGCTATTTTTTAAAATCCTAGGACAGCATGATCTTACTTAGACATTACACTTTAAAAATAAACACAACACAGACTTTTTTAGTCTGAAACTTAAAACTTATGTACAGAATCTATTGCTCGCGTTAGTAATTATAATTTTGAATTTCTTCAAATAAATACCTTCTAATGCCATAGCCGTGATACAAATAGAACTTTAGAACAATAAATAAAAAAAAATCACAAAAAAAGAACAATAACAAAAGAGAGAGAAGAAAGTAACAAACAGGCAGTGCACCTTACTTCTGTATTTTTGTCCTGCAACTCAGTTTAATGCCCAAGGTAATTATCCAAAATATTTAAAGAGGTTAAATATATTATACAGAGAAAAATTATTTTACATACAGTGCACTGAACACTTTCTGCAATTGCACTTTAAAATTTGACACTGACGATTCTACAAAGAGATACAGAACACAGTGTTGTACAAAAGTGTGGGAAAATAGCCTTTTCTGATCCAAGTATACCAGAGTTAGTAAATCAACAAATAAGTGTTGCGTCTTCTTTCGATACAAACACTGATGTCATAATGCACGATACTATTATCTGATGCTCAAAGGTTTAATCCAACTACAATGATATAGATCTAAAACAATTGAACACAATTTAAAATAACTTTAATATTCCTCCTCAAAATAACAGGATATGTGTTAATGGAGAAAATCAATTACTTATTGATAATGACCCTGAAGAATGTAAAACTCCAGCTAATAAAAAAGCCAGCTTATTACACTGCCAATGATACCTGGCAATGCTACTGCTGCCTTTTCAGTTAACTTAAACAAATAGTTGGTAATACGTTTCATACTTCTTTTAAATATATCAACGAATGAACTACTTCCACAACTACCATTATATATTCCCTAGTACTTATTCCCATCCACCATTATATATTCCCTAGTACTTATTCCGCATCCTCCTAGTGATAAACCTATAATTGCTATGACATCAATAGTTGTAAACTGTCTCAATTGTTACAGCTTTTTTCCTAAACACTTGCTTGAGTCTTTCACGTAATCGGAACTTTTCTGTAAATTTTGAATTAGTATTATTAATATTTTCTTTAAGGAAATTCTCTAAATCTGTTAAATATCAACCAGTTGTGCTCTTTAAATTACTTAAGTTTGCAATATATTTATTTCAATGTTGCCTTAGTGTTTTATCTTTTCATTTACTGATGCCTTTTTAACTTCCTTTATATACTGCAGGTTTGACATTTGTCAATTTCCATATATTTCCTTCTTTTGTCTAACCTATTTATGGTAAAATATACTTTCACCTGTTTGATTACCTATAGTGCTATCTGAATATATATATGTTTTTAAAAAATACTCTTTAAAGAAATTTGTATTTCTTCTGTGGCTATTTCCTGTGTCTGCACAGGCTTACTCCTTTAATTTCTAACGAGGCTTAATTAAGTGACATTGTTTTCATCAAGCTCAGATCCATGTTTGAAAAGTTCTGTGTAATCAACAACTACTTGCGTAATTAATTGTTGAGTGGTCTGCTATGGAGTTTCAAGTCCATCATTAGGTAAATAATTATCAATCAAGGTTCTTCAGTTATTGCATCCTCAATAGATCTTCATCTTCGTCGTAAACAGTACTATTAAGTATGATCAAAACCTCTAACACCACCTTCGGTCATTTTTAAACTATTTAAGTGGATCAAAGACAACTGAGAAGCTGATTAAGGACGTACCATTGAAGAAGAATAATACAAACATGAATTACAAATCAGTAGAGCAAATGGAACATACAAGGAAATAACTGATAACATGTAATGGATAAGGAATTGGGAAAAAAGGATGGTAAACACATTAAAAAAGAGACTTGTGTATGTGAGATCAGCTAATATATCAAAGTAATTGTCAAATGTCGTACGTTTTGCAGTGATATCGCTAATAAGGAATTTTATTTAAACTGATAAGTTGAATAAATTACAGATTGAGTTGACATAAGATTATGTGACTTCAAACTGAATTAGATTTTTTACTGGATTTACATCTTTATGATTAAGATTACTAATTCAGCACTGAGTTTAAAGGCATTAGTTTTAAAGAGTCAAAGAAAGGAAGAATAAAACAAAAAACCACTGAAAACATTCCTTAATAAATGTCAGCTGAATATTTTTTAATCTGTGCGTCTGTCACTAGTAGTAACAACTGATCGTATTACAGGAGTGTCTGGAAATATTTAAATTAATGAGGAAAACAAAAGAAGAATCTCAAGAAAACCAGATTCAAACAAATTAGACTAAAAGAAAATAAACTGAAGTATGAGATTCAAAATTTCATCAATGATAAAGTAGGCAGAATTTAAAGCTTCTATTTCACTTTTTGATGGCATGTGTCATGTTTGACCTGTTTTCACTAGATTTCATATCCCTTGTGTTTAACCTGTGAAAACATGTTTTGTTGTTGCTCTGTGTACGAAATAAAGACAAGAGGAACAATAAATAACATGATCTATATATCTTGATCTCTTTGACAACGCTTTCGTGCTTTATAAAACTGAACCAATTTTGGTAAAATTCAAATAATGTACTCCAAGCGTTTTAAAAGTTGTATCAGATTTTATGTTTTTTGTTTATTGCGGGATATTTTATGATAAGACTGCTAAGTCTAAAACAGAGGGAAAAAAACAAAGGCTGTCTATTTGATACATTTAAATTAGAGAGAAAATACTAAGTCACCACCATTGTATCTAATATTACCAACTGACTATGTTATTGCTTTTAGACTGACGTAATTAAGTATGACTTATTTAAAGAGACGGAACGCTACAGAGATGTTAGAAGAAGTATAAAACAGCATGCCCGTTTTTAAATTGGGCAGAAGTTAGCATGGCGACTGTCTCATATGGAATGAGTGTTCTAGCTGCTAGTTTAGGTGTCGAGGGAAACGCTACAGGATTTATAATTCCTATTAGCTTTCCGCGGGTTTTGTGCAATATTACCAGGGTTTGCTGCAAAAGATTTTAAAGAAAATTTCGTATACAAATCAACGTATGAAATACAATTGGATTGTAACCTCTGCCATAAGTAAGTTGAATAGTATTGATGCTATGGTGAGAAATATAATAAGCGATAACGAAATACGTCACGAGGAATTGAATAGAATAGTTACCGAGTATATCAGATACAAGTAGATGAAGATTGCAATCAGGAAGAAAGCTTGTAACACAGAAATCCAAGACATTGAAGAGCTAAAAGATGTAATATAATAGTTACCAAGTACACTAGTAACAAGTAGATGAAGAATACAATCAGGAAGAAAGCTTGTAACACAGAAAACCAAAATATTGAAGAGTTACAATTTTTATATAATAGTTATCGAATACACCAGATATAAGTAGATCAAAAATGCAATCAGGAAGAAAGCTTGTAACACAGAAAACCAAGACATTGAAGAGTTGAAAACTGTAATATAATAGTTATCGAATACACCAGATATAAGTAGATGAAGAATGCAATGAGGAAGAGGGTTTGCACCCTATTTAAGACGAGGAAAAGAATATAAAGCAGAAATAGATTTGGAAAAAGCATGCCTGAAACACTAATTCAATAATGTTTGCTACGAAGTGAGTAACAGAGCAAAGATAAACTAAGGTTTGCTTTTGTGTTTGACGGTTTTAACGGAACTTTTAACATAGTACTGGATATGACTGTAACAGGATTGAAACCAGGTGGGATTGGATCTAGAGAAAAGACTAAATACAATTACGTTAATGATATGTTTATTTATAATGCATATGAATGATGAATTAATCTGACACCTAACTCATAATCATAAGGTCCAGCAGTGGATAAAACAAAACGATGCGTACAAAGTTCAACGAAGTATATAAGAAAAATGATATCGTTTCTAAAATGGAACAGATCAAACAATGGAATTTCAACGCAAATGATCCCGTAAAAGAACGGATATGATCAACGTATGTAACGCAAATGATCCCGTATATAAACTGATATAATCAACGTATAAAACTATCACCAAATATGATTAATATATGGAATTATACACAAGTGTGGTAGACATGCGGATCTATCGACACGATATAATCAAAGTATGAAATATATAAATAGTATCATTGATATATGGTCATCCACAAGAATGATGCGTGTATGATTGATTTTCACTCATATAGCAACATTGAAATTAAATTTTCACACATATAGTGATATTGAATTAAATCAAGAATGGAACTTATGATGATATTTATCTCTTGGCGTCCAGTCAACGATCACGAGACGTTTCCGATTCCACAGCTTCTGTCTAATGGTGAATGAACGGCCTCGCGTGGTCCACTTTTCGCGGGCTGCCGAAGGATCCCTCGAGAACCTCCTTATCCCGCTGAACCTCTGGTCCAGAATCTTCGGCCATTCACACTGAGAACACCAGACCTGTCCTTCGAACCAACGTCACCATCGCCCGCAACATCCGGGTTACACAAAACCCCAGAAGCCTATGACCCCCCATGAACAGCTCTACAGCTGAAGATTGCTTCCGAAAAGTAGACAGCTACATGACAAAACTCATCTGTATTGTGACTATACAGAGAATTTAGGGCTATAAGTTCCCTGGTTATGGTCAAATCCACGGCCAGAGAACTCGAGCTAATCGGGTTTCTCACCGTGGGTATCTTGACGTGCAGCAGTGGGTAAACCGAACTATTTTGAAAAGCTAAGGCTGAAACTCTACACCCCCGGGTAACGCTGTACGCAGCAACGAAACCCATATAGATTTACAATCATAAATATTACAACGGCATTTTAGTATACACAATTTCGTGACAATGATATACCGAGGAAATTAGAGCTAAGTGCCTTTCCCAAGGGCTTATCAAAGCAGTTGCTCCAGGCTGGCCTTGACGGCTATAGAACTAGCGGCGTTTTGGATTATGAGTCAGATGCTCGGCTAACTGAGCTACCGCGGCTCCCAAGGATACAACATAAATGGAAACTCTGTATATAGTGGTTGTTTACATATTAACTCTGTTTTAATATGCTTTACTTAAATGAAAGTAATGTTTCTTTAGAAGGGCTACCTGATGATAGTAAATTTTCCATTATATTACAGAGAACATATCATGAAACCGGTTATTACACTGTTTCAATTGATCAGAAAAACAATGTGTTTTATTTTATGAACGACAAGAACGAAACATAACCGATGGATTATGTGATCTTCAAATGTACATAAACGAAGTCAAAGAGGGAATGACTGAAAATAACGATAGCGAAGAAAGTATTGATACTTAGTGCATGAGGCACATTTCAAAAGTTCTAGTAACTCCGGGTAACAATTACACAGTGTGTATAACCAATAACAACTCTAAGTTACATGGATTTAATAGTCAGAGGTCAATACACACTTCTACTGAATCGGATTGAGTCTTTGAAACCTGCAAACTTACATATTTTCTGAGACCAGATCAGTAAGACCAAAAATTATTCCAACGGATATGATATGTTCACGGTGACTTTGTCTGATACAATGTTGATGTAAATTTCAAGCAATTATAAAGAGGCGTACTAAGCAAATTCAGCATCAGCATTAAAAATGAAGACGGATACCTGCTAGAATTTCACGGTATGATTGTAACGTATGTTGTGTGCGTTGAGTACATAACACAGTGGGATAGATATCTTTAAGAGATTCTATTGACTTTAGTTTTAAATCCGTTGAAATGGAAGGCGTGAGTCCTTTATTAAATCATTAAATCAATCAACAAACAATGACTTATTCTTGAACAATAACAATATTACAAATGTAGGTAGTCATATATATTCACATTATGAAGTATGTACATAGACGTATTAACACACAAATACGTAAGATTTGGAGCATAAGAATTTGAAAGATACAAAGACATGGAGAAAACACGTTTATAATAAATTAACAGTTGCGAATCAGAGTATCAAATAAAGAACTACTAAAATTGAAACGTTGCAAGAACAGATTGACGATAAAATTTATGACATAAAATGGAACAGACTTGTTTAACCAGAGATTTAATACCCTGTCTAGTAATAGAAGACCATTGGAAATTGCAGGAGACTCATGAATTAGAAAGTTATATGGAAACAATATAAATTTCTAGAAGACTATGGTAGTTTGAAATCACAGCTAGAATAGATAAAGAACGACTTAAATAATAAAATACAACAAAACGATTAAGAAATTAAAAACTTAGTTATTATTTTAGAAGTGCTTTAGCAAAATTGTAAGGAAAAATATAACTGCTAACACTAATACATTATTGCCGTTGCAAAAAATATTGATTTAAAAGAAATAATTACAAAGGTACATACAAACGAAAATAAAATAAATGTGAATGAAATAATGATTGGATCTACGAGAACTAGCCACGATGTTTCAATTACTGACTTAAGCGGCCAAACAAGCAATCTAAAAAATAAAGATTTATCAACTAACAAAAAATGCTGGAATAGAAAATAAAAAGAAACAAGAAAGCCCACAATAAACAACATAGCAATATATATATATATATATATATATATATATATATATATATATATATATATATATATATATGAAACTAGTTAATAGTATCGGTGTAGTACAAGGATAAGTTGCCGTACTAGACAAACAATGTAAGACAAATAAGAAAAAAAAATAATGATATCAATCAGAAGTTGATAAACGAAACAGATCTTCGTAAAACATATCACGATAAGACACATATTACATTAGGTGAAATAATTAATAACTTAGAAATTGAAATAAACAAAAACATAGCAACATTCAAAAGTGACTACTACAGTGTGTCAACCGTTACTAACTTGAAAGCATAGCTATGCCGGCATTTTAAAATTTAACTTACATTAGTTTCAAAAATGCAAGTTGAAGTTGGAAGATGGAATCTGAGACGTATTACCTTTGAGAACTTGAGTATAACTTTTAAAAAATACTTTTCCTTTAAAGACGAACATAATTAAAAGTATATTCAAATTTGTCAAGTCTTCTTGTAAACACCCTTAAATGACATTTGAGTCAAACATGTGTAATATCAAATCGCATAGATTACATATTTGACTATTACTCAAACATTGTTCTTGTGACTTTTCCAGGACAACTCGAGCAGAAAAGACATGTCCATTCCAAGAGTGTTCTTACACAGTAAACTAGTAAGATGTAAGTAGCTTCCTCCATTTTTTGAAAATGTAATGCCTGATTCATATTCATAAAATTTAAACGTTCTGAAGAATTAAGATTTAAATTATCTACAAGAAAAGAACTTGTAGGATGTAAACAGTGTTGATAGCTATCTTCAACCTTACCGCATATACATATTATATTAAGGGAACAACTTTCCCTTTTTGCAAAGCATGCTTTGTGTCAATTTATGTAGATGCATGCATGTATGCTTGGATGGAGGTTTGAATGGAATTATTTGATATTATATGGGACATAAGCATTCGTTCTGTTTATAGAGATTCATTTTGGACTAATGTTGATGTATGCTTGTATGCTTGGATGGAGGGTTGAAACGAATTATGCATCTGTGACTGAAGTATTCATTCTCTTCGGAGGATTGTGTTTATACAGATCCAATTTGTACTAATATGGAAGTATGCATGTATGCTTGGATGGAGGGTTGCATAGAATTATGCGTCTGGGACTTAAGCATTCGTTCTCTTCGGAGAATGTTGCTGATAGCTTTGGACTTATGAGTTCGCTATGGAGAAGATTAGTTATGTAAGCAAGGAGATATAAATGGAAGCGAAGTCGGTTTAATTAAACATGGTGCCGTCTTTCATAGTTATGTGGCCATTAAATGTTTCATTGAAAACTGTTTTTACTGTTTCCGCCTAAGTAACCACCTTGCACTTTCGAGTTTGTATGTACATTTGTGTGCATGTTTTATTATTGATCATCATAAACAAAGAGTTAGAGGCTTAATGACTGATAAAGAAATCAAGTCTGTCCAACCTGAAATATATAATGTACTTTTAAAATCTCCTGTCAAAACGGACGGCATATCTCATACACCTTAATATGTATGCTAAATTCACTTTTTCCTCAGGTTTGATTTTCTTGACCATTACAATCCTGATTTTGCTCTGCGTTAACTACATCTTTGATTCGGCTTATAACATCAGCAGCGGCATCCTAAGGTTACACAGTATGACGCATGGACGCTTTCTCTGTTATACGTGTAATGGGAGGCTGGGTAACCACATGTTTCAATTCGCATCTCTAACGGGTGTAGCCGCTCTTAACAACCGCACTCTTATTGTTGGAAAGGAGGACTATTTATATAAAGTTTTCGATCTTAAGAATGTGATTGTTCTGGAAAATAGGGATGTTTGCAACACGTTCAACTTCATTGAGGAAAGCTTGGGTTGTTGTAAATTTGACGCAAGTTTGATGACTCTCCCAAAAGACAAAAATTTCAAAATAGGCCTGTATCTTCAGTCATGGAAATACTTTTACCACGTGCAGGAGGAAATACGGCGACTATACCAATTTAGAGACCATGTCAAAGAGAAAGCAGAACGTATAGTAAAGACTATAAGGTTAGGCAATTTAAAAACTTCTCCTACTGTAATAGGAATTCATATACGTATTGGCGATATATTGGAAGAGATGAACAATAGATTTGGATTAGTGATAGCACCAGAAGGATACATTTATAAAGCCATGGACTATATGAACGCGAAATTTCCGAATACTGTATTTGTTGTTGCTTCAGATGATTTGCAATGGTCTAAGACAGTTTTGAGCGTAAGACTAAACGATAGCATTCACTTCCTTGAATACGGCAGCACACCGGAAGTAGACCTTGCTGTGTTGGTGTCGTGTGACCACGTGATTCAAACTGTCGGCTCCTTTGGTTGGTGGGCTGGATTTCTGGCGGGAGGCGTATCAATATACTACCCACATCCAGGGCGTGTCGGTTCGCCGATAGAGGCAAGATATAATTATGAAGATTTCTTTCTTCCAAACTGGATTCCAATCGATTTATAATTTTGTGCCAGCACCGGATTCAAACTGTAGGCTTTTTGGACTGCATGGCTTGATTAAGGTGGTATATCAATATCTTGCTAACATCCCAAGCTTGTCGCTTGTCCATAGAGGCCAGATATAACAATACAAATGTATTTTTTCCTCCAAACTGGATTCTAATAAATTTATTTAAAAAAATAAAAAAAATAAAAAAATCGATTCTAAAACATATGTTCTGGACTGATTTATTGATGTATCCCAATAAACCGTAGGCATATATCATATACAATATTATTAATTGGGTTTACATTGTTTTTCTCAAAAACATATGGCATGCCCCTAAAGATGATTGAAACTAGATTATTTGCACTAGCATGATATTATCACGCACAGATGCGTGCACGATTTTTTTTCCTTTCACCATTTTCCTAACCTCTGAACGGACGATAAGATTTTATACCATTAGGCTGAATTAAAGACTGGCTTCCTCTCATCGATATATTTCGCAGACTTAGGATACGCGACTTTAGTGATCTAATGTTGTGCCATCTTTTATGGAAGACATGAAATTTTCCTCTGAAAAGCCTGCGGGCTTTTAAGAATAAACAACTTTTTAGTTTTGACCTCAGGACATCCTTTTGTCCTGTACAACTTTTGTTTGTACTTATATATAAACAGTCTTTAGGATCTTTAAGCCCTCTAACTAAATTATAACTTTAGTTATTGCAAAATGCTTGTAAATATTCCACTGGTACACTAGGGATATGCGCCTATTCAAGTAACAGAGACTTTGAAAAATAAGAAACCATTGTTCCTTTGCATAGACTTCTATCGTTATACACCTTGTAGTTTATGAATAACATAATCATCGCCTGAAAAAGATGATCATCTGAAACATGTTTGCTGGATGATGAAGCAATTCTAAATAAATTACCAAAAAGTTAAAATATGACAGATCTCTAGGTCGACGATTGAACTTCTCTTTCTCATTAAAGTTACAAATTAATTAAAAAGAACACAATTCTTTATTTCCGCATTAGTTCATTTAATTTGTTTTGCAAATGTCTTTACATAGTGTTTTTGTCCATGAAGTCGGTAGGTAAGTGAGAACGTTAAAACAAATTTGCAGTCAAGGAAGTAACGTTAAAACTCTGCTGACTACCGAAATAGTATATTGTCATTTACCACGAAAGTTGAAGCAGGCCCGGACACCGAAACTAATGAATATTTAGAATGCTTTACTTAACTTAGATAACCATTCACTGTACTCTTTGCAGTTACATTCCCCAAGCAAAAATCTAGTTAGTAGTGTATAAACCTTAGTTCTGGGCCACTTGACCTTTGACATTTTAACCTGACCTTTGACATTCCACCATAATCTCTGATCTTCTCCATAGGTCACTAACCTTTAAAAATGTATAAGAACAGTTGTACACCACTGTCCTTAAAAATTGTACGACTCCTGAGCCACTTAAATTCTGGCCAAGGTTCTGCCCACATAACCATTGACCTTAACAATAGCCCACTGATGTAATAAACTTGAACCACTGCCCTTCACAGTTTTTCGACCCCCTTACACACTTAGTCTCTGGCCAAGGTACTGAGCCACTTGTCTTTAGTAAAACCTGGGCCACTGGCAAGTGGCCTTGGTCCAGAGCCACTGATCTTGAAATTATTTTTACAACAACAGTTCCATATACACAACAAGTATATATAGACCAAAAGTCAGCGCCTATCCCCCATTTGTATTATTACTTTATTAATGTTTTAATCCATTCACATTTTATATATTTAAGATGAGAATAATCCATTTAATAAAAAAATCAATCTTAGTTAATGCCACTTTTCAACTAGCTTATATGTGGCACCGGGCCTATTCTTATTTCGTCAGGGACTTTAATTGATATTCAATTGGTCTTTTAACGTATTCACATCACAACCCTTAAAACACACAATTAAGAACACAAACCCACCAATAGCTCGTGCAGGCAATGGAACTAGAAAATTTGTTTCTCTTTTTCTATTGCATTTAATTAAAAATTAATCTTCATTCCACACACCACAAATACAGGATGAAAAGCCAGCGCGTATCATCAAATTGTATTAGTCATATTATTGTGTTTTGCTTTTTATTTGCATACTTGAGCAGTATAGTTTTTATTTTTATTTTTATTTTTATTTTCTATTTTTTGTTCATTGGAGCTTTTTCTTTGATTTCCTAGTAATTATTTTAATCTGCTTTTATGCGGCTAGCTTTCGGAACTGAGGTCTGCCTCCAATTATAATTATATATGCAAAATAGTTTAGGCGGAAACCTGGGTTTGATCCTTACACCTTTGTTTACAGGGCTGTTAACTAGTTGAGATATATAACTTTTATTATTAATAATATCTACAGCGAAGCAGTCTTGCCCCTACTATATTTATACTGTCCCGTCCCGATCCGCATTATATTTTTATACAATTTTGTTTTCTAAGGCTTATAAATATCTCCAGGCAATAGATGTTCTATACATCTTATAAGGAAAACCAAGGTCAAGCTTTATCTAAGGCAGAGATCTTGTATACAGTTCGATCGGTAAAGTCACCTACATTATAAATTCATACCAATCAATAAATAGAAGCCTCTAGTTATTATACGTACTTTCGATCATCAAAAACGTATAGAATTTAAATTTATAGACGATAAGAATATCTCAAATAAAACCAAGTATACAGGCCTGCCGAGAGGGGTGGGAGTGGGTGGGTAATTGCCCAGGGGCCCGGCAATATCTAGGGGCCTGCCGTCAACTCAGTTATAAAAAAGAAATTAATCTTTGCAGTAAATATTAAAATTTGTTCCTCGCAAGATCTAAGTTAGGGTAGATTACTACATTACTATTTATGTACAAAAAATTAAACTAGTTTTGGGGCCCATGACTGCTGCCCAACGGCCTGGAATTTCTGTGGGCGGGCCTGTACATATGTGCTTGTTTTTAAATATAGTTCAAATAAACATTCTGTCTAGACACGTCCTACATTTCAACCTTGTCGTAAAACCGATCAATATACTACGAGCATAATACCGTATGTATTCAGTACGTGACGGATATATATTACGATCCTAAAGTCCTCTTGTTTTACGAATATTAATCAATTGTGGAGGCAAATTAAACTTGATATAAAACAATATTTATGTCCGATAAGAATTAAACTTTAATTCCTACAAAATATTCTCAACATAGATTTTGGATGATAAAACAGTCTACACACTCATTACACAAACATACCAAAAATAAATCTATATACAAGAGTTTATCTTAATCACGCATATAATCAGTACCAGGCAGATATAGCTGATTTAGAAGCATATACAAATTTAATGATGGTAATATACATATTTTGACAGAGATAGATGTATTTCGAAAATATGCATGGGCTATAAAAGTACAAGCAAAAATGGAGATGACATACATGATGCCTTTAGAAAAATATTTCAAGAGAGAAAAAAAAAAAAAAAATTCGATGAAGGAAGCGAATTTTTAACGTAGAGATCAAGGAAATATTGGATAAAGAAAATACTGAGTATGTTTCCACTAAGAAAAAAAGCCTCTGTAGAGAAAGATTTAATGTAACTCATAAGACTAGAATGTGGAAGACTTTTACTGAAAATTAAAACACAAAATGGGTAGATATATTACAAAACCTTTTTGATGAATGTAGTAGATCATATCATCGATCTACAGACATGTCGCCAATTGAAGCAATAAAGGAAGAAAATAGATCCATAGTATGGATACACTTATTGGGTTATCTGATAAGAGCTGCCTATGGGAACACCCAAATATAAAATAGGTGAGAAGTCAGGATTTCAAAATATAAATCCATTTTTGCTAAAGGCTATTTTACTACTTTCACGGAAGAGATTTTTATAATCAGAGAAGTAATTTTAGGAGACACCTTAGTAGAACAATTAGAAAACGTAAAGAGAGAGAATATTGAGGGAATATTTTACGAAGAGAATTTTTGCAGGATGATGTATTCAAGATTGAGAATATTAAAAAAATAAAAATAAAGAAGAAATGGCAAAAGATATCCGCTGGTCAAATGGAAAGGATGTGAGGAATTTTATTAAATATCTGGATGCTAAAAGAAAATGTTTTGTCGCGAAACTCATTATAATAGTTTTATATAAAACATGTACAGTATACAAATGGGAAACAATTATCTGTTTTGCGTGTTATCAAATTAAGGATATTGACGAAATGAAACGTCGAAATGCGTAGTAAGCATTATGTAAAGGTTTCGCAAATGTAGTAAAATCTCAATATTATCATCATGGAGGAGATAAGAAAATCAGAGAATAAAACGGAACAAAAATTACCTGTGAATCTAAAAAAGCTATAAAGAGGAGACTCAGTTTTCTTTGATAAAAGCGTGTATATATTTCAGACTAATTTTATAAATGGAAAACCATGAAAGAGACGAAAAATGTTTCACAGATATTTTGATCAAAACAAAATAGTACTATATAAATGGCACAGAATTTGTTTAACACAAGCATACCAAAATCTTAAAGACACAAATTGCAGCCGCCATTAATTTGTCTTCCACCTAGAACTGAAATAAAAAAAACTCTGAATGAAACCAAAATAAAAAAAATTGTCATTCGAAAGCTACAGGACTCGTTTAATAAGCGCTCAAATCAATACAGATTTGAAGCTGGAAAAGAAACTAACCAGAAGTTTTTTTTTCAAAGGAGTTGGACCATACTTATGGGCAATAATAGCTAGAAAAATTGGACATTTACTTTCAGTAAAAGTCCAGACAGATTTATCGAATCAACTCGTAAGCAAGGATATATACGAAGATAGAAAACATTATTATCGCTATGTAGATTGCTGTCATAGAACACACAAACATAATGAACACAAATAAAATAGAAAGTAAAGCTGCAAAACTGTTTTATATACTTTATGCTAAATGTGGTCAGGAAATAAGTATAGATAAACATTGGTTTTGTAATAAGATAAATTATGTAACTGTACATATTGATGAATATAAGCCAATAGCAGGAAAGACATGCATATATTTACCAGATTGGATAACAAAATAAAAGCCCTATATTAATGCACCAAATAGTTACAATATTTGTATGCAACAGAATATATTTTAAATCCATCTAAGGATCATCTGTGTAGACGATAAAAATATAACTTCGATAAATATTAACATTGGTTTTATAAATTTCCAATAAATATACAAAAGATAAAAAAAACTTTTGAAAATGAATTTAATGTATCTACCTAAGTTTATGAACCAGTGAAAAAAAAAAAAACAAAAAAAAAAAACAACAAAAAAAAAACAAAAAGACAAAAAAACAATAAATAGTATAAGATCAGTTAGAATAACATAAAGAGAAAGAGACAGACATGCAGATATTTTAATCATCTTTGAAGGAGACAACTATCATTATTGTGGATTAAAGGATTTATCAAGATTTTAATTTAACAATTTAACTCAAATTAAGAAAGACAAAGAAAAAATACTGCTGTAACAAGTGCTTGAATAATTTTTTTTTTTATTCCGAATTAAAATTAGAGGAACACAAAAGGCTATGTTATCAAACATCTAACACAATAGACACAATACCAAAATTAAATTTAAAAACTACTAAAATCATCTAAAGACCCCTTTTGTTCTTCACTGTTATTTTCAAAGTACTATTGAGCCAAATAACTCATATTACTGACGCTAGCGAAGCAAATCTGACGTCCCGTTTGATACGTCGTGAACAAGAAAAGCAGCGAAACAGATACCAGCAAGCCTTTGCCTTTATCTTAAATCAATCGACAAGAAGTATTAACCAATAGTGTCCAGATGAGAAGACTCTATAGTTAAATTTATGAATATTTAGGATCAATTGCAGAAACTGTTTATCAAGAACTGAGATCGTATAACGCGGCTGAACTGGTAATCAGTAATAAAGATAAAGCATTATAATTCCAGCAATATATATATATATATATATAAATATATATATATATATATATATATATATATATATATATATATAAATATATATATATATATATATAAATATATATATATATATATATATATATATATATATATATATATATATATATACATATATATATATAATTTTGAGCAAAGGAGATAAAGTCAGACGAAGACAACTACAAAGTAACATATCATAGTTACTTAACTGGAACATATATATGGTCTAGCTCATCTGCAGTGTAATTTAAATTCAAAACATTCGAAATTCTTTCCATTATTTGTTCATCATTTTTCTGGATACGATTCTCATCTGATTATCGATCGAAGCCTTAACAAAAACAAAAGACAAAAACAAAACAAAACAAAACAAAACAAAACAAACAAACAAACACATGCATGAAGTTTCAATAATAACAAATAATGATAAAAAATATATATCATTTAGTAAGGATTTTATAGTTAATATATTTGAGAAATGGGCTGAAATCCCCCAAGAGTTTTTTTTTTTGTAAAGAGAACAGTTCGATTTTTCGATAGTTATCGGTTTATGGACTAATCACAAGAACAACTTGATACAAAGTCTCAAGGATGATACATTGATAGAAAGAATACAAATGTTAGCTTATACGAGGGCATACGATTTGGAAGAAACGTTTACGAGAAAATATATGAATTCCTTTCCCTATCTGGATTCATTTGAAACATTCATCACCAAGTGATTTGTTTTTCTTCAACACTACCCGATCAGAAACAAAACGGATTACAACTATGTAAAAGATGTTATGATACATTTCAAATACAATTATCTTGGAGATCTTCACGACTAGTAGATAAAGAAAGATACTTGAATGCTGTGCGATATTTGTCAAGAATTCAGATTTTTCTGTATGTAAAAGTATAAACAAGTGCACCTGGACTAGCTCATGATTCTGGTTTGAAAATAAGTAAGTTAGACCTATATATGTTTTAATGATTGAACCTGGAATCAGAGGAGGAATGAGTATGATACCTAATAGATATGCTAAAGCAAATCATAAGTATTATAGAGATGACCAAGCAATAAATGATGTGGAAGGCCAAGGTCATGTATTATGTAGCTAAATATCAGCAATTTGTATGAATGCTCCATTTGAAAACCCAGGCCCGTTAGAAGCTTTAAATGGACATACGAAAAAGAAATAAAACAAATTAAAGAACATTTGATGTATTGGAATGATGAAAATGTATTTGAATGAAATTTTAGAAATAGATTTAGAAGTGCCAAGAGATATGCACGACTCTTATAAAGATTATCCTTTGGCACCAGAAGAACTAAATTCTATTGAGGATGTTTTACCTCAACTACAAAAGAAATCGATAGAAGATACAACGGGCACTAAACCTTCAGTACATACATTAATATGTACTTTAGCAAAAATAAAGAAAGATATGTTATTCACTATCAAAATTTGAGTTTGAATGTTCAGTTATGAATAAAACTAAAAAGATTCATAGAGTACTTAAATTTCAAGAAGATCCGCGGCTAAAATCATACATAGAACATAATACACCTTTAAGACAAAAAGCAGCTAATGACTTTGAAGAAGACTTTTGAAAAGTTATTGAGGATTGCTGTATTTGGAAAACAAATAAAACATTTAAGAAAGAGAACTAATGTAAAATATGAAGTGAAAAAAAAAATACTTCATGCTTCAAAAGGGCATTTCATTTGCAAGAATACGAATACCAGAGGAAGATATTGTATTAGTATAAGCTATGCTCTAGTTTAAAGGGCAAGAAAATACAGTTAGCCAAACTAATTTATGGTGGCTTTACAGTGCTAGGAGTAAGTAGGTTGCTGACGTATGACTTTTACAACAGCAATCTAAAGAGGCAATATTATGACAAAATGAAATCATTAATGACCGATACATGTTCCCTGTGCATTAGTGTCGAAACCGACAACTTCTATAATGATATGACACAAAATATACAGTTTAAAAAAATGAATGCATTCATGAAATAATATTACCTAACGAGAAAGTTGATGGATTGTTCAAATATGGAGATGAATGGCTTACCAATACAAGAATTTTGCTGACTTAGAAGTGTATTACAAAATCCGTTGTTAAAAAGAATCTAAAATTATAACTATAATCATCAAGAAAGGAATGTAATGTCACGATAAATAAGGTCGCTCATTCACCATACACTGATAAACGCTTTTTAGTTTGATAAGATGAATACTTTAATTCATGGCTATTATCCTACTACATTGTGATCAAGCGGATATTCTAGCCTCATTGGGGATCTCAATATTTTGTAACTTGCATTCAGCAAAACGTTATGGAAAATAGTCGCGTATATATATATATATATATATATATATATATATATATATACATATGTTTAAATTTGAACTTTTATCTTCTTCATATCTTGATTAAAAATATGGTGCTTTTCTAAACCAGACTAACACCTTTTTTTACAAAAAAAAATCAACATGTAGTACTTCCAGATTGTTCATCAACAAATTTACCTAACTTTGTATTATGATCATTCAACGTTTTATTAATATCGTCAATTGCAATACTCTTTAGGTCCACTTCTATGTTTAATTTCTCTCTTTCAGATTGAGCTGTATCAATTCTTTTACTTAGTGACAAAGTCTTTTTATCTCCGTCGTTATTAATTTCGTATTCAATTTGCACGGTTTTGTTGCTATCATTTGTTCTATGTCATTATAAATCTCTTCTTAATCGTTTTACCTTTTTAGCTAATTTGGCAATACTTCTTTGTACCACACCAATATTGTTAAGACGACCTTTATCTCTATATAATTTATTATATGTTAGATCTTTTTTCTATTGAAGCAGATTGTTCATTTTTGAGAGTCACTAAGTCTTGTTCTGTTAAATCTTATGGATACATCGTATATAGTTTTCATGAATCTAATCGTACGTTCACTCACGTTAACCTTATTTTTAAGTCGACTATCTTTCAATGAACTTCTTAAGCATCAACACGTTTTTTTACACAAAACCTATAATAGCTGTATCATATTATTTTATACAATATTGTTCAAGTTGTAAACATTGTTTTGTGATTGACTTAGTGCTTCATCTTTTTCTCATTGCATTTAAAACTAAACTCACTAATAAATCTTACAATATTTCTGCTATTTATTTAGCACGAATCGGGCATATTAATTACCTTTGCCTTAGCTTACATACTGACGCGAGCTCAGTTTGTGGTTTCATATATATATATATATATATATATATATATATATATATATATATATATATATATATATATATATATATAGAATAATATAAAAATCTATAACTTTAAGTCTTCATCTTTAATTATGACAGTTAATCGGTTTATAATACCTCTTTGTAATTACAACAGATTCATGCAAAGAAATAAATAAATGTGCATTGAAAGAGGAACGGAGAAAATGCACATGCACATTTATGTAAAGCTAGGTACCACATCGATCCATTCATACATACATACATATTTACATGTATACATATTTGCTTCTTCTTGTAATTTTTCATGTTTTTTTCTGGTGCTGCATCAATTTTGAAATCTTTATGTATGAAACCTCCAACCCAATCACACTTGATAAAATTATCAAACAATACCATCAACAATAGTTTAATACGGCATTTAAGGAGATGCATAATACATTATCATTAGACGAATATGGTGCTTAACATCTATTAATGGTATAAAGCTATATTATATATTTTTCTAAAATTATGGGTGCAATAATCATTCATTGCAAAGGCATTCCATGCTGTCACAGTCAAAGAGAAATAACTAAAAAGCAACAGAGAGCGTCAGGTTAGAGTTATGTCTCTTATTATTTCCATGGCAACTCTTGCGCCCTAAATGACTGTGTAATTTCTCATTAGTACTACGAGCCATGTTTATTTGAGTCATACGTTATTGCCTTGAAATGTACAGACAGGGAGCATTAAAATTCGATCACGCATAAACGTACATCTTACTGACATTATAATCTGATCAATACAAAAGATGCATACAAGGTAATCGATCAATGTGAAATGAAAGAGAAACGGTGGAAGTTCGAATTTAGGTGAAACTAGGTATCACATACATGCATACATGCTTTTTCTTCTTATGATTCTTCATGTTTTTTGTGTGAAAACATTTCATTTTGAAATCCTCACGTAATTAAGTCTGCCCTTAAAATCCAATATTATAATAAATCTGTGTGTGTGTGTCTCTGTCTATCTCAAGTGTGGATAGGATACACATTTATTGCAACGCCGTTTTGTTATGACGCAGTCAAAGAGAAATTACTCATGATAATATTACTACCCAATGGAGAGAATAAGAATAGATTTATGCTCTTCGTTATTTCCACAGTAACTCTATATCCCGAATCTGCCACATAGTTTTTCATTATTGAGAAAATACAGATTTGTTTGAAGGATATATTACATTTCAGGAGATATCTGGGAGGCACGCAAGAGTCTAAATCCACAAGAATACGGCTTTTTCTACGAGACAGTCAAAGGGACAACAACTCAAAATAACGTCGTTTCATTAAGGTGAGAGTCATAGTAGAGTTGTTCCCCTTGTAAATTCCACATCAGCTCTAGCTTCTAACCAAGTCTGTCTTGGCTCTTTACCTGGACAAACGTTTTAAGAAGCCTATTAATATAGCCTTTTAATACGAAAAAGGAGGAAAAGGATTTTAGTAAAGGTTGTCTTAGCAAGAGCGTTCTTTCTACGACAATAATTATGCAGGAATCTAACTTGCATTTCAGTTGAATAATTGCAAGGAATGAATTTAGTGAAATTAACATAAGTGACACGAGTAGTATAGTGGGCTGATATGGGGCAAATGGGAATAGGGACAATGGGAATGAACATTACGGCCGCCATTTTGAAATCAGCCTGTATGGAGACAATGGCAATTCCATGTTAAAAAGTCCATAAAATGAATAGTATGAACCTGTATGGAGATAAGGGGAATTTAATATGATGCCACAATGTTGAAAACTTTATTGGGACAAGAAATATAATGTTAAAACTACATTTATTGACCAATACCCACACTTTCTAACCAGGACCCATACCCACTGACCAGCACCAACCTCTACTAACCAGCATCCATACCTACAGACCAGTACTAACCTCTAACCCAACATGAACACATAGTGACCAACACACTGTCTTATTGATCAGCATCCATACCTACTGACCAGGACCCACCTATACAGAGCAACACCTTTACTTACTGACCACTACTCACCTCAGCTGACCAATATCCACACCTAGTGTCCAACACATAATCTTACTGACCAGCACACACAGCTACTAAAACACCCACGCTTATTAACCAATACACATTGTTACTGACCACCACCTACACTTGATAACCAATACAGAGTGTTACTGACCAGCACCCACACATACAAAAAAATGTGTTAGGCTAGGATGCAAACTTAGGTGGTAAAGTAATGAGGATTAACACCTACTTTTAGAAGGATATTCACTCACTATCACCATCCAACACTCATCTTTTTACAAACCAAATGGAGAAAGGGATGTCCATTGGACAGAATATATAAAGCAATACCTATACAGAAGATTATGTTGGCGATGACGGTAAATTTGTTATAAATAGATATAATCAAAGGAACCAACTCATAATAATACTAAAGTGGACGGACTAAATCTACTGCTAATATTACGAAACTGTCATGGAATTTAGCGGGGACTTGAAAACCCCCGAACAATATATTAAAATGCCATCTCTCTCTCTCTCTCTCTCTCTCTCTCTCTCTCTCTCTCTCTCTCTCTCTCTCTCTCTCTCTCTCTCTATATATATATATATATATATATATATATATATATATATATATATAATCTCATCATGAAACTATATTGATGCGGATATGAAATAATCAGCTTTTCAATATTTCTAAATAAAGAAAAAAAGAAAAATCTGGTCTCCCAAACTATTAGCGAATGAAAATGTATTGAAACGTGTTTGTTTTTATTCAGAACTGTAGAATGTGTGATCTACCTTTATATATTTCAAACGTATTTAGAATTAATATGTATGCTAGTTTGACGGATACAATATATTAATGAAATGATGGAAACGAATTGTGCCTACATGGCTGTTATTCATCTTTAAAAATACCACACTGCCTATTTTTCCTGAGAAAGTTTTATAAGCCATTCCGCTTTTGCTCGAATTATTACATATTTTATTGCGTTATATGATAGCATCAGGCCTGGAATGAGGAGGGTAATTTAATACGAGATCTATAAGCGTAACTCTAAACCACAGAAAGAAAATGCCCTGGAATTTTCTCGAAAGGCTTGTTTTGGTAACCGTTATGCTTCCCTAGTGATAGAAGTTTCTCCTTAATGTCTAGTACATTATCGTTGAGGTTTCAACGTCTGCTGTGAAAGAGTAAACTTGAAAATCACTAGTGTATATGTATGCTTTCAGGCTAAATTAAATGCAACAAAAGTATAATGCGATTTTGCTTAAATATTTCCGAATTTATTTGATCTAACATACGTGTGAAATTATTTCGCAAGTGAAAATGAAAGCGTGTTGAGTACATCTTTGACAATGAATATTTTGTTTCCTTTAAACATCCTTAGAAGAAAATATTCAACCTTACCAGCAGAAACAAAGGGTAAACAAGAGGGATTACAGTAACGTTTTATTTTCCCTTTATATAACATTAGTAATATATGAATGTAACATGTACAGATGGATAAGTAAAGGAAGGGGGGGGGGGGCAACATTGCATACCTGATACCATAAAATGGAAATGCTTTGTTACAAAATTGCGCTGTGATGTTGTGGATTAAACTTCACGTTATATGTATACATTTATATTCACGTTATAAATATACAGTTTTATGTTGCATCATACTATTGAATTGACTGAATATTCGCCAATAGTTTTGATAGAGTATGTAAACTTAGAAAATTGAGTACCATGGAATAGGCATTAAGATAAAACTGAATGGAAACCATGCAATTGGACAGTCTTTGTTGAAATATTGTCTGATTGTTCTTTTGTTCTTAATTTATCAAACGTAGAGTTTGAAAGACTTTTATAACATACATTTTGTTGATAAATCATTTTGTTCCTGTGTTATGCATCGACTTGTATCAAATATTGTTTGACCAGACATATCACCGCTGATAGATCCTTTCTTTAATTTATCTTTTATCAGTTATGTGTTCGGAAAATGTATTTTTTTAAATCTAAGTTTAGAGATGATGAATTTTCCACATGACAATAATATTATAACGGTTTGTCATCAATAATAGATCTAGAGACTCTTATATATGTATTGTAAAAACCGTGATATTTGAGAAACAACAATTAAGTATTTTCCACAAAGGAAAAGGCTTGTTTTGACAACATATTCAATGATAAAAGTAAATTTAATCTGCAAATTTTAATATAATTTTATACACAGTAAAATATGCAGTTTTTAGCGCAGTGTTCAATTAAACATAATTGGAAATATTAATACTTATCATGTTTTGAATTGGCGATATCTGCCTGTAGCAGTGTAATTTGTAGAAATGTAATTGCCATTCGTCGATGAGTGTCTGACGGATTAAATATATCGATTAAATTCATGAACGAAATAGTGAATGAATGGAAGTCTTTAACCTTGATATATACGACTTTACCCAAGACACTGTCTTGTGCAACTTTGGGAGCGATTGCTCTTTTGAATGAATTATGTGGGTAATTTCTACACAACCCGTCCATCTTTCTTTTATACTGTTATAGCAAGGTCTAAGTGATGAGGATAATTAAAAAAACAAATCTGTAAATTTTGCTGGAGGTCATTATGCGACAGGTATGTTTGCTGATCGCGAAGGTGTGTTCCATGACAGGGCAAGGTTAATGTCCAAAATTGAGCACATCGTCTTAGTTACCCCATTATGTATAGCACAATATGTTTGAATATTTTAACATATGACGTGAAGAGAAAAAGATGTACTGAGCAGTGTATAGGAATGCATTCAGAACAAATCAAATGCACCAATAGCATTATGCAGTGTTGCATTAATATTGCTTAATTTATTTGATGACAGCATATATTCTAAATACTTTCACAATGAATATTATAAAAAGAAATAAAATAAAAGAATATTAAGTGCGACGTGAAAACAAATAAAATATCTTGGTTGATGAAGCATTTTTACTCCGAAGAGGAATGCATATCTTTTGCTTCTAATTAAGCGTGGACTTGAGTCATGCATATTTTTTTAGGCAACTGTTCACACAGGATGATCAACGTTTGGATCGGGTGATTGGGGTTGTCTACAATTTCTAGTTTGCTACACTAGTAGAATATTAATATTTCGCTAGGGCATGTTATGTATACATGACGATGATGATCAAAATCCTTTAACAAGCAGTCAATTTTCAATAATATGTACAATAATAATAATAGCGCCATGTTAATGTAGACCGCATCAATATGCACCACGTGGTATGTATACTGTTACGAATAGCATCTGATTATAAAATTTAAGGAGAGTTCCCCATTGGTTTGAAGAATCTGCACAAAAAGTAATTCACTCTCATGTAATAGAGCATTCAAATACATTGCAAGGGAATTAAAACCACCATGCAGTCTTTAATGAAAGATTGTTGAATTAAATTATGGGCTCACCAGATTATACATTTGGAACGTTCTCATTTTAAAAAGTCAGAGTTAAAAGCAAAATGACTAAGAGTGCCTTCAAAATGAATAAATAGTGTTGTTGGGAAGGTTTTTCAACAAACGATCAAGATAAATGTTTCTTTGTTTATGTTTGAACTTGTTTTTGAATCTTTCATACCTGGAAATCGGGTATTATTTGCTATTATAAATATGTACTGCATCATTTACAAATAATTGCCGTTGAAAGTATGATCCTTTTTAGACACGTCGGTATCTTCTTTTAGTAGTATGAATGATATAAATGCACTTAAAATTCATCGATACTATTTGAATATATCAAATAAATTAAGTAAGTCAATTGTGAGTACACAGTAGACGTTGATCTTGATAGATGTGGCAATGCCTGAATATTTTGTATAGAATTTTGGCAGCGATTACTCTTTTTGCCTGAATTATGACAGGTTCATTCAGATGCATACTGGCCACAATTATATTGTTAAGCTTGGGTAAATCTTACTCATGATTATGCAGTCACTGCGAGAGCGAGTTAAACCTTCTCTCCGCTATGACCTTTACCGCTCTTTGAATTAACCAATCAAAGTTTCTCTTTCAAACACGATCGATAAAATGGGAACTTTCATTTATACGTTGAAGATTGTTACATGGTTTTGTTGATGACGTATTTTTGTTTATGCCAACTCATGAAAAACGAGGAAATGTCCGCACAGACAGTCACGGTTATAAAGCAACGAGGTATAGCATTTGATAACCACGCAATATTTGTAGCATATTCTCTATGATCATGTAAATACTTATGAAAACAACTGAATTGAATTGAATTGAATTGTTGTTTTCAAGATTACGTTTTTAGGCAAAGAGACCACATTCATATAAAGGAAAGAATGATAGCTGCCAAAAGGGGGTGGTAACGATAAATATCGCCCACTCTCGAAGTTTATCGCTGTTTTAGGAAAATGATTAAAAGTTTCAGACACCCACACAAAAAAATAAAAAAAAAAATTAATATAATTTATCTTAATTGAATAGGTAAATATTGTCAAAGTACCACAGCTTGTTTCTCGCGTGAGTCAATTTGGTTGTAATTTAAGGGCACATTGAACGCATTATTGGCTATATCATGCAGATGATATCGAACTTGATTATTATGTCGCAAAAAACTCCAAAAATATGACCCAGCTTTATCGTCATGACATCATGGTGTTACGTTATATGTTCTAATGCACCTTTTCTCGTGGTTTTTCTAATATATATATATATATATATATATATATATATATATATATATATATATATATATATATATATATATATATACCACAATGCCTGGTATTTGGGAACATTGTTCTATACCTGGCATTTGGGAACACCATGTTCCCGAATGATTAGCTGTCTGATATTTTGTAGGTGTTTGAATAACTTTTTTTTCCCATTTGAACTATATAGTGAAACCAGGATGTGAAATAGTTATTAGGTAAATTTGCTATTTTTGATAACAATGGCCACACTGAACGCCAGATCAACAGCATTTTGACAACTTGAAAGTTTGTTTCATTGAATTTTTGGCCATTCTATTTCGCTTAATGAGAAACTACAAAATGTGTCCATAAGACACGAATACCCCACCATCCACTTTCATAATCTGGATGACAACTTACAAAGTTATATATACATATGGGCAATAGTTTGATAAACTGACCGATGGAGTTACGGAATAACACGGCTAGCACTATAGGCATCTTTCACATTTGTGGTTGGGCATACAAATGAAGCAATATATATATATATATATATACGTACATATATATATATATATATATATATATATATATATATATATATATATATATATAGTACTGTATGGTAAGCAATCCCACAAGGGGTTGTGACTTACGGTGGCATAGGAAAACTTGAACACAAGCTTGAACAAAGATTTTCAAATGACTTAGACTTTGACATTTGCTCACATGGGCGAGTGTGGACATACACATATGAAAAGAGCATTACTCACTGAAGTCATGGTCCAAATATGAAAGCAATTACCCAAGGCACTCTGAACTTATGATGTCCATTTGGTTTAGTTGTACTGTTCTTACTCTAATGCCTTTTTCCTTACTGAAGTATATCCAGGCACAATCAAATGGTCTAGTTTGTAAAACTCTGTGACCGCCATTTCAGTTGATTGAAGAGCGATGGTATCAAATGGGAATGCCAAAGTTGGTTAACTTGCGACATATTTTCTTTAATGAAACGTATATGTTTGATGAAATTTGGCCATATGTGATTAGCTGTATTCATTTCATTACCGAACGTTAAACTGTACTTCAGCTGACCTCAGCATTCCTCAGCTACCATCGCTCTTCAACCAAATGACATGGTGGTCACAGCGTTTGAGAAACTCAACCATTTGATTGTGCTGGACATAATTCAGAAAGGAAAACTGCATTAAAGTATAGTATGACTAAAGCAATAGGACTCCAATCTGTGCAACTCTGTCAATATGGGCTTCCAACTATGCGAGATATTCTTGAAGATTTAGCCTCTAGTTCTGAGGTTAACTGACCTCAGAACAAGCTACGCAGCACCAATTGTTCAGGCAGCAAGAAGTCAACCCCACATTAATCATATCAGGGTCGGCATCTTACATTGTAGGACTACCAACTCTTCTAACATGTCTAAATAACTGACACAATATATCCACCTCTGCCTTATGGCGGGCGTATACTATTTATAACACAGAGGGTAATCTATGATTACATAGCTCACTTCTACTTTTAGTAGTCTTTATTATTATGCTGAAAATAAATTCAGACTAAAGTGATCTTGGCCCTTTTTCAAACTAGACTTATTTTTTGATCTTTTACCTTGAACATCTGAACTTTTCAAAATTTAAAATGTTAACTTTTAATCGACACTATTTAGCCAGTATTGTGCCGACATCCTGTGACACCACCTACCTACTGTGACAGAGCGTAAAAGATTTAAACGATAAAAACAAACATTCTTTTATATGATATAAAAGTAAAGATACTATGAGTCGATAAAAACCAGAGATTAATGTTTTTTTTTTTTTTTTTTTTTTTGTTTTTTTTTTTTTTTTTTTAAAATGTTTTTTAAAATCTGTTTCAGAAGATACTATAATCGTCAACCCCTAGAATCCAGATTTTACTGGGTGAAAATCAGAGGCTTGGGTAACCTGGGAGTGAGAGCCAGCTGTATATACATATCCCATGCATCAATAATTGTCATGAATAGCCACTACAGACGAGGCTTCCGGTACAAAGCATTCTGCATGAAGTCCCATCATGTGATTCCCATACTCATTCACATGCACGATACATAGTTAACCTGTTATTGGTAATATATCACATTATACACTAAATAGAAATTAGTATAAAAAGTTTACCACCGAATAAATGTATTTATTTCTACTTCCAAACGCACTGTTCAGAAAGAGCCTTCTCTGCATTCTAGGATGTATATAGGTCTAGCATGGATTACTCTACGTGATCATAAACACAAATACTTAAGCAATGTTAGCAAAGCATAAAATGTAGGTCACAATGACTTTTGGTTTTAAGGGTGCAGTGGTAACAGAGATGCATCCATTTATCAAATTTCATGACTGGAACATAAAAAGCACGTACTAAATGAACTTTCAACACAAAATTGCAACGAAGTTACTTAAGCATGAACTACAGGTCACATAGACCTCTTTTGGCAAAAAAGATGTAGAGCATAGCAAGTTGCATCCACTCACTAAGTGTCACAATTCTAGGTAGGATAGTTATGCATATAACATGCCAAAACATCGTGTGGTTATGCGTTAATTGCTAAAATCTAAGCAGAACCAGTAAAAGATAAAATATAGGTCACGATGAGCCTCTTTTTTGGAAGGGTGTGGTAGTAACTGAGCTGTATATCATCTTCAATTTCAGGATTCGAGCATGAACACCGATCTAAGAAATGAACATCAAACGCAAAATGTAACCCAAGTCAGTGAAACCTAAAATATGGGCAATAATGACGTGCTACTGAAATGAGGGTGAGGTGTTCATCAATATTCATCCACAAGTTTATTGATTCTAAACATAATAGGACATACACAGCATGCCAGAAACATGTGTAGTCATGAGCTAAATGCAAAAACTAAAAGCCAGTAAAATGTGAAATATAGGTCAGAGTGACCTTTTTGGTGTGGCTTTAGTACAAAAAGGTATAGTACTAAAATGTAAACAATAGTCTAGTTTAATGATTAAATCGTGAACAGTAAAAACATCAAACTGAACCAAAGTCAGTGGAGTGTGAAATATGGATCACAGTTACCAACTTTTAAAATGCGAATGTAGTACTCATCAAGATGCATCCCCTCACCCAAGTTTCATTATTCCAGGTACAACAGTATTATAAAATATATAAAAAAAAAACAATGTGATCATGAAATAAATGCAAGAACACAAGCAAGTAAAATATTTAATGTAGGTCACAACGACCTTTTGCTGTAATGGTGTGGTACTGACAGAGATGCACACAATCATCTAGGTTGATGATACTGACACGAACAATGCATCAGATTGCAACCAAGTCAATGAAGTAAGAAATATAGGTCACAGTGGCCTACTTTTATGATGAGGGTGTAGTACTCATCAAAATGCATCCCCTCATCAACTTTTATGAATCTAGGTTTAGCAGTATATATGAGCAAAAACTTGTCTGGTCATGAGCTAAATGGAAAAACTTGAACCAAGCCAGTAAAATGTAAAACGCAAGTCAGTGACCTTTCTTTGTGGTAAGGGTGTGGTACTAACAGATATACATACAATCATCCCGTTTCATGATTCTAGCATGAACAGAGCTTGAGAAAAATCCTTAAGGCACACAATTTAACCCAAGTCAGTAAAGCATGAAATATAGGTCAGTGACTTACTTTTCTGATGAGCATGGCTCCCCCACTTCTTAAAAGTAATATTTCAAGGTTTTTTCCAGGTTTATTCTTGGAAGAAATTGATATTTTTAAATGTTTACTTATGACCCTTACTGAACAGAATTAAAAAACATTCTGCCTTAGAAAACATGCATTTTAAAATCAAAAGCTGTTTCTGTTTCTCGACTCTCCCATAACATCTGAATTAGACCTATGTCCATGCACTAAACCACAGGATGTACCACTAGAAACAAGTTTAACTATTTAAATTCATATAAATTTGCATGTAATTTTAATTGCCAGAACAAAAATGTTAACTTTAATCCGCTAAACTACATATATTGATATGAAGATAGTATTTTATAAACGAGTTATTTTAAATTTTGACAAGAAGTCCTTAAAAAGTATATACCTTTATATAAAAAAGGACTCTATTTCTTTTTTTAAAAAAATCCACTCATGCAGGTCTCATTGGGAAAATTTGTCCAAGAACTCGTCCTTGGAGTGTGTTGCAACATATACTCACTCCTCTTATCACTTTACTCAACACAGTACACTTTACATGTATCACTACACTACTTACGCTCTTACTAAAAAAAAACTAATGGCACCTGATGCAAGCTTGATACAAAATGATTTAAACCTGTCGTCTTCACTCTGAACATAATATTTCATGATTTAAACCCATTTTAGTATCAAGTTTACAATGGGAGCCCATTTAAAAAGCGAAGTCGGCTCCCTTTGCGGCATGTTCTGAACTGACAAGAAGTAGGCAAAATAGGCAAAAGTAATACATAATTCATGTATGCTATATGTTAAGCAATGCTGAGGTTCAGAGCTTGTTAAGGTATAAAATGCAGAGATATTCTTAATGTGTGAATCTGCATCACTTAGCCTTGGAACGAGTAAATAGTAAAGTTTTCCATGGCATAGCCAATTTTTATGCAGTCAAGATGTGAGGACGAGTGGTTTTCCTGAGCCCTGCTTATGTCTTGTTGGTGCCATAACATTTACTTTCAACAGAATCCAACTATGGATTGTATACTTAATGAAGTTTTGTCAAGAACACCCAGAGCATGGTATTCTGCACTGAAAATTGCCCTAAAAGTTTATAGATTTCTACGTATTTAGCAAGGTCTGATAGTAAAATCCACTGCAAAGGCAAGTTGGGGATGTCGAAGGTTACTAATAACGATAATGCTTAACACAGTGTTCCCAGTGCAAAACAACTCAGTTAGATAGTTTTACCATCATCAAGTGGATGCTGAAAATTCTCGGTTTTTCCCGATTGTGTAGAAACCCTGGATGAGGTGTAGTATTCATCAAGATGCATCTCCTCACCAAGTTTCATGATTCCATTATTTATACAGTGTGCAGAAAACCTGAGCTAAATGCAAAACCTTAACCAAGAATGTACAACTAATGTACATATATGTCCATAATCACCCCCCTCCTTTAGGGGTAGGTGCTATGAAACCCACCCCAAACTGTTGAAATGGACCCAAGAAGACTCACTGAGATTCAGTAAGGGTGTACATATGTATTTGCTTTTATCTGAGCCGACACCGATGCCGGAGGTAGTACAACAGCTTACCTCTACTTCAGGCAAGACAAAACTCAATGCTCTGATAATACTCAGTGGATCAAAATTCATATAAAAACAGTACCCAAATTGGTAATAAAAAGAAGTGTTTTGTTAAATCAAACTTAACTAAATAATGGTTGGTTACAGATAGTTGGAGCCTTTTGTTCTGTCCCCATGTATTTGTGTTAATTAAATGTATTTCAGTATTTTTCATTTTTACATTTTTTGGCTTTTGTTTGTTCCTTGGTCCTTCCAAATAAAATGGGATGCTTCTCCCAAACTCTCTCTATATGTCCACCAGACGGGTACAGTTCTCTTTTCAAAAGGAAATCAAAGTTGCTCTTTAAAACTAGGCATTCTTGTGATCTCCATCATGCCCCTCTTTCAGAACCTAAAAGAGAAATGTTTACAAATATTGCAGCAAAATGATCACGATTCTAATTTTTTTGCAGGAGTACATACTGTGACTCCTTGCAATGGATAATACTATTCATTATATTTACTCAATAAGAACCAACAAGTTCATTCAGTAAATATGACAGCCAAGTTGAAGGGCTGCAACACACCATGTTTCATGTCCCCTGGCTATATGGTTCATGAAAACAAGTAATATGAGCTCTTACCTACGTTTAATCACTTTGACACTGATCCAGTATCAAGTTAATACATTTGAACTAATTCGAAAATCTAAATGATACAGAAGATGTTATTGGATTTTTTGGCTCCAACAACATGATAAGGGTCATTTATTTGGTCAATGTCAAAAACGTTCCTCGTATTCTCAATGTGTAACTTGAAGAAAAACACGAGTGCTCAAAGGACCTGAAGCTCTACTGGCCAACAAGAACTTTGCCGAAATCCAAATTCTATTTACAGCCGCACTGACCCTGACCCTTCCGAAACCAATTTCAACAGGAAGCTTTACCTCCCCAAAGGTAATACACCAATGATATTCCATTATAGTTGGGCAATGGAAACTTGTATTAACAAATGGAAACAACAGGTGCGAATTTTTTTCATTTTCCTTAATCTATCAAGTGGCTACACAAAATTAGAACAGGGTCTATTCTAGAACTGAAAATGATGTGTGTGTGTGTGTGTGTGTGTGTGTGTGTGTGTGTGTGTGTGTGTGTGTGTGTGAACGTAGGATAGATTTAATTAAGAAATAAAGTTAGGGCTTTTTCCATACATCTGCTTGATAGTTGATTTTTCAGTGCGGATTTGTTTATGGTGCATCCTAGAACATACCATGAGTAGATGATTTGATGTAAACAAATCTAGGAGAAAGATGGGAAATTCTTTTGAAGAAGTAAATAAAATCATTACAACATAACAGCTTGTGACTGCCTATCAAACTCCTTAGGTCATATAAGGAATTACTACTAAATGAATAGGAAAGGTAAGAGTACTGAAGTAAATCAAAATCAAATTTTGATCACATCATGCCAAACTAGAGTATTTAGTACAAATGCACAAAGGCTTTTATTCCATCCCAAATATTGCTGAAAATAAACTGAAGGAAATGTAATTTCAAAATGAATACCCGACTCCTGTCAAAGTATCAAAATTATCTGAATTTCTGAAGAATATTTTGTTATAGGAAAATATAAAAAGAATTAAAACCATAGGGAAATATTGTTGACATACTGTTATTTCTGTCCACACCTGATGTACGTTTCATTTGGGGCTTTTCTTCATCTGAACTGGAGTCTCTGATGATTGCAAACAAAATTTAATACGTTATACATGTTGTATCTTAGAAAACTACCATAACAGTGCTTCAGGTAAGATAATTCACACAGTAAATTTTGAGCAATGCATCAGATTTCCTTTAGTGACTAACATATTCACATGCATGGATTTTGCAAGCATTGGTTTACCAGTGGTTACCACCACCACCACCCCCAATTAAATATACCTGAATTGCATTTTCTTCCCTTTTTTTTACACATTAACAATTAATTGGATAAACTGAGTACAAGTACTTTAACATATTTATTTCAATGTTATTCATGGCTTCTATCATACAGCTGTACAGCACAGTTAACAAGCAATGATACATATCAAAATTTTGGCACCCTAAGAGCCACGATAATTTCTTGTAGAAAGGCCACAGAGTTGTTAGTAAATTATATGACCACCTGTGCATGACATCGTAGCATTATTCTTTTATTATTCTAATTAACCTTAGAAATTTAGTTAACTTACTTCACACGTGACACTGACTTATGTCAGTAAATAGCTTTATGAAAAAGTAGTTATCAATTAGGGCTGTTCCAGTAAAACATACTTGGGACCCAGGGAAGGCACTTTCAAAGTGGAGTAGCCACCCATACAGGCAATTTAGAACTTTTATTATTTTCAAAAGAACTCCGAGTAATCTGAGTATTCAGGGATATATTTTTAAAAAACTGCCTACCTCGGGAAAAAGTATGTTTAAATGGAACAGCCCTTAATTGAAACTAAATAGAAAAAAAACCAATGATCTTTTTTTCTCCATCACCATCAGAACTGTATTTGTTATACTACAGTCTTTCATTATCTGAACATTTCCATATGATTTTAGCACAGAAATAATACTATCATCTATGTATTTGATATACATAACTCTTGACATGGATTTATCCTAAGGAGTAGTTTACTACCTAGTTCAAAATGAAATATGTAATTTTACTTGCTGGCTCAACATTTGTTAGGATGAGACAATGCTGGTATTCTCCATAAAAAAATTCAACAAAATTACATTGGGAGTAAATTGTATTACATACATGTGAAATGAGAATAAAGTTAGCCAGGGAACTTCACTTTCCATGTGTACTGGGACAAAAATGAATGTTCCATAAAAATCAGAAACTACGCCATACCCTGACATAAACATCATTTTTGAACAGAACAGAAATTCTTAACGGTTTTGAAGTTTCAAAAAGGCATTTGAAAATGTAATATTTGCCGAAAATCTGAAGAGTCTCGTCACTGACTGCAATTGTTTAATCAGTAACTATCTCCATCACTCTTTTGACTGTGAGCTGTTTCTCAGCACTTACAGCACCCACATTAAGCAGGTCCAACAAGATACAATACTTTGGGCTTTACTTCTTAGACTCTGTAAAAGTATGCAAGTCCAGGGTTTTTTTTGGACTTAAAAGGTTCTCTTGTTCATCTTGCTTTTAGAATTTTCTAAAAATACTATTTGCATTTATGTCTGCTACACATTCACAAGCACGAGGTTCGATACCATTCTTGATCATACCAATGCTTATAAAAGTTGAATACTGTGAGTAGTCAACATTCAAAAGCATTGGTATGATTGAGAATGGTAGAAGAATTAAACTGTTTATGAACAATACTTGCTAAATTTACTTTTCATAGATGTGTGCAGACACTAGTCTCAACTATTGTGGTCTTTACTTCTGGGTTGCAACATGCCCATATGAATTCTGCCATAAAAAAGGTTACATGCTGCAAATTACAATCAAATAATGTACTGTAATGTTGCAATGTGTATTGTCTACACTGTATATGTATCTATTTGCATTTTTTATATAATGTTTATGTGTTTACATGGACATGCAACTTATCTGGAGCTCTGAATATGTTTACAAATAAATTGAAAACTTTATAATCTAAAAACAAAAAGCAAACGAATACAAACGTACAGTTTATCATTAATCACTATCCACAAAAGGATCACTTTACTGCATGCAAAAATGTTCTCGCTGAAACAGTAGAAAGATCCTTAACTCGCCTGGATGTATAAAACAAATTGTATATAATTTCACAAATGTTAAGATAGAATCAGAGGAGGAGTGAAAAATTGCAAACATTTTGTCGCCATGTGTTGAAGTATGGAAGTAGCTTCTGGATGGTTCATTTCTTGAGGCACATAAACTAGGATGAATTAAAACACCATCATGTAAATGATATTAGAAATAATAAAGACTGACTTTTGTTACTGATTTATCAAATGAAAAATATGATAATGTTCAGTACTCTACCAGCAGGACGTTTCCTTTTAGTTCTATGTTCTTTCTGTGTTGTGGTGCTTCTTTCTGTTGAAACATACATGTTCAAAATTCACTTTTATACAACACTTTGCGACAAGTTATAACCAATACAGGTCAATAGAAATTTAATGTACTGATTAGTGACAGACACTATAAACATAAAGTACAAGTTCTAACTAGAGAAATGGGGACAAATTTGCTAAAATAAATATGCCCTCACAAACTATGACGGAAATTATTTCTTTTTTGCTTTTGTCCTACTGTACAGCAACATAAGCAGGTTTGTTAGTGCCAAGGCAATTGAAGAAGCCAACGCAGGCCAATCCAATGGTAGGATTTAAACCCACGCTCTTTTTTGGTCACGAGTCTGGCACCCTAATCGTATAGTCTATCGTAAATAAGGGCTTCTGACAATAAAGTATGTACCATGATTGCTCAACACAGTATCTTCTTATGATGACCATAACATGTACCAAGTTTCACAGCAATCCACTAAAAATTACGCGAGTAGTTGCATTCATAAAATTCTGTTATATACTGTATGCAGCTGTAAGTTCAAAATGGCAATAGCTCTTTAAACATTCTAAGGATCCCACAGATTTGTTAATATGTGCATCTTGAGATAATGACCATAATATGCACAAAGCGTCACAGCAATCCATAAAAAGTGCAAGACAAAATGTTGTCATCCACTACATTCAGCTGCAAGCCAAAAAAAGAAATAAGTTGTAACAATTGCAGGAGGAAAGTGATTTGACAATATACTCATCTTTTGGTGATGACCATAATATTTACCAGGTTTCATAGCAATCCATCAAAAACTGCACGACTAGGTGTGCCAATGAGATTGTGCGCCAGACGGAAGGACGGACAGAAAGACACTAGGGTTCCTGTACAGATTAGGCTATAACAATTTATATAATCCTCTTTAGACAAGACAACAAAGCTTACAAACTATAAACTATAAACTGTATTTGTTAAACATGTATGCCCCAAGTGATATAATTCTATTATCAGTATTAAGACAGTCAAAAAAAGTATGGTGTCTGCCTCAAGTCCCGCTGAACAAAACTGCAAGTTGACTTCAAAACGGATTCTCTAAAGCTGTCTTGTTACTAACTTCCAATTTTATTTGGTGTCATTCATCGGAAAGTTCAAGTTGAAAAAAAAAATACATAATTCGGGGTCAATCAAATTGCTAAATGGCCTCGTGATCCAATCAGTAAAAACAAGTAATCCATACTTGTTACAACTCCAGCAGGAATGTGCTATACATTCTGTAAAATACACCTGAATTTTGGAATGGGCCATAACTTCATAAACACCAGGGCTACAGATTTGAGAACGTAATCAAGCCATCTATTTGCCTACAAACTTTCATTTCTCTGTTTAAAGTGGTGTTGATTTGATCATGCTAACAAAATTTTTATCAAAACAAGAGGCCTATGTGGGCTGATGTCACTCACCTTTCATATATGGGTCTAAAAGGTAAATGTAGTAATAAAGCAGGCGCCTTAGGTTGAAAGACAACTATGTGAGGATAATTTCCAACATTTTGTTGAAATTGGTGGTATTTGACATGATGTTTAACTGTGTTTCAAACTTTGAGCAACTTCAGCTTGACTAGATGGTGCAATGGCAGCTTCTGTATGAACGTCAAAGATGTTCATCATGCTAGGTCTCTACCCGTCACATTTGGTCTAATATGATAGGGCAGTTTTGGAGAAAAAGTCATTCTGTAATATATATATATATATATATATATATATAATTAGTATGCCAGTATGCCACTATAGCAAAGGACACTACTCCATCTGACAAACTGAATCACCGTGTTACTGGATCTATCCAATGTTGTATTTCCTCAGAAAAATTCAAAAGTTTGTTTTAACAAATTCAAGGACTTTACAAGGATAAAACCAATGTTTTCGAAATTCAAAGAGTTTGCAAGGCAACCCCTCAAATTCAAGACTTTTTCAAGGTTGTATGAACTGAGAAAAAATCTGCCCATTACCCATAGAAATGTAATTCTTTAGTGTTTTCCACCTGCAACCCCAATATTTCTGTAAACAGCCTTCTGGATAACAAGTCTCTATAGGAACCAACACTTTACTAGTCAAACACTTTGCAGGAATTTAAGTCCAATTGTGTATGTGCAGGCTAATACTATAGTTGAACTATCTATGTCACCAAAATCTGCTATGGTCAGCAGTCGTGTGTCCTTCGGCAGTCACTCATCTCAAAATGCCTTGCCACTGACTAGCCTGCTATGTAGTGATTTGTCATAGAACAAAATTTAAACTGAAAGCAAAAACAAGAATGCTTGGTTTGTGGCTGTTCCAGTAAAATATACCTGGGACCCAGGGAAGGCACTTTTAATGTGAAGTAGTCACCCATAGATGCAATTTAGAAGTTTGTATCATTTTCATACTAACTCTTCAAGTAATCAGAGTACCTGGCATATATTTGTTAATCACTGCCTTCCCGAGGTACCATGTATGTTTAAATCGAACAGCCCGTAGGACTTCATCTCTTCTCGTCTTTGAACAACATAGTAATTAAGTACAATTATAATTGTTTCTTTTTTATTTAAGAATAATTTACTCTATTATGCTCAATTACTTAATTCATCAAATTTAATTTTTTTAGGTTAAAATTTTTGATCTCCCGATTAAGCGTCTTGCTTATCTCATCATCAGGTGTCATACCATCTATTCCAATATCGTGCAATCTTTTTCCTTGAAATTTCGCTGCATTGCCCGAGTCAATAGCTAGCAGTAGACGACTCACTTTTGCAATTTCAACTGTGGAATCATGAAGGCGGTAGACATCCTTGTAGATATTTACGTCATGGCCCATGTGGTTTGCTAGCCATTCTAATTCATCGGGAGTTAGACCAAAAAGCTATATGAAAAAAAAAAAAAAAAAAAAAGACTGCAATAGTGGCAGCACCATATCTGACCACAACTGCCCCAAAAAAGTCCAGACTGTAAAATTCCCAGAATTTTCACCTTAGACCCCATTATTTTATTTTAATATTGCCAACAGACAGAGCAAAAAAATATCAGTGGCTTCGTAACATCTTTTAAACAGCAACTGGTCCCTTTTTAAAATCCTTTCAGTAAATTACACTAAATTTATCTAACATCTTTTTTTCACACACTGACTCCTGGAATATATACATATGGCAATTTGTAGCTCTGAAGAACATGTATTTTCTGTGACTGGGATAAAGCTCTTGTCATACCATTTCATATATGCTTAAAGGGTACATGTCACATGCAAGTAATTTTATATGCATAGCAGTCAAATCCTAATCCTTCCAAGGATGCATCAGAAAAGAACTGCAGGTATCTAATCAAACATAATGCAAAACGAACACCGCCAGATAGAGAGTATCTCAGCACATTTACATCTAACTGGAGCCAATACTGACAATCAAATCAATAATTAGATACCTATTTATTGCATCTTAATACCTGACATACTGTAGCATTGTATTTTTGAATTCTAGTCGATGTAACCAGTTCTGGATGCTGGACAGTTGCTTCCTGCTAAAATCTAGATTGTGTGCACAGGTTTCTTAGAAAAATATTAAAACTATATATTTAAAAACATTAATTCTTATTTTCTGTATTTAACATTTTGACTCTGGAACATAGAGTTACAATGAAAGTGTGCCCCATCCGGCCCCTCAGAAATTCCCATATTACAGGAACTTAACCTGTAAAACAAGATATAACACTGACGACATCCAAGTTCCCATATACCAAGTTCCATAATACAGGAACTTGTCCTGTAAACAAGATACAACACTGCAGATATCCAAGTTCTCATAGACTAATTTCTCATATACCAAGTTTCCATATTACAGGAACTTAACCTGCAAACAAGACATAACACTACAGATATCCAAGTTCCCATATTACAGGAACTTAACTGTAAACAAGATATATATACGAATAAATAATATTTTCATACAGGTTTGGTGTATATTTGTAATTCTCTCTCTGTATATATATATATATATATATATATATATATATATATATATATATATAGATATATATATATATATATATATATATCCCACACTCAAGTTAATTAGGAACAGAAAGCAAAAGCATTATTTATTAACATAAAGATAACGCAATTTCCTTAAATATCCCATTTTTTATTGTATCTTATTTTTTCACTCATGTTAGGATATTATGCCAGTTTAATTTCCCAGTCAGCTTGCCCTGGGCAAGATGACTTTTATAAAATTTGTAAATCCCTGATAAAGATATATATATATATATATATATATATATATATATATATATATATATATATATATATATATATATATATATGAAACTTCGCCTGTCATTAACTTTACAATGATATAGTTTTTATCCTGAATCGAATGGCTTCTGTTCAAGTTCTAAATTTAAAATAAAGTTCATAGGTGCAGTTGCTCTTGTTAAACAAAGCGACAACATTCCTTAAGTTTTAATTTGATACTATCATTAGTTTTTTAAGTTCAGTTAATGTAAACGTAAAAATTGGAAACTAAAATTTAGAAAATAAAAATCGTATATATAGCTTTTTTAAACAGTCATGTCTAAGTAAACGAAAGCAACCATGAAAACAAAACATCTTACGTATAATTTTATTTTATTTCGGTATGGCTAGAAACATTTCGCATTTTGTAGCAAAAAGGAAGATGTATATTTATCGTCAGTCACATTTCTGCCATTCTGAATTAAATTGATGCTGAGTTTTGCGAAATAAAATAATACATATAATGGTGGAAAACATAATGGCATATGTCTATATGCTCCAACACTCTTTGAGGTGATAACTAAAAGAGGGGTACACATGCCTTCTGAGAGAATATGATTCCCTTTTCGTCTTTTTCGAAACCTGAAATGGCTCCCAAACATGCAACATGTTCATCCGAAAGTACCATTTGGTGCTCTTTCTGACATGACTTGTGAAGACAAAAACAGAAAAGTGAAAAATAGAAGTTATGTCTGATTCACACGAATGCTTGTACCATCAACTTTGTAGCATCATTTTTTGGTGATGTGTGCATGGTCGATATGGTATAGGGGTTGGTGTTTACAGGCACGGCGATGGGTGACGTAACCCGCAGATCCGGGTTCGAATCTCCGCCCCTTTAGGAGCTGCAAGAAATACCGGTAAGTGTCTAAATGTACGCTGAGGTGTTGCGGACGGTTTTGTCTGCCTCAATTGTATGATTGCGTCAATTGCATGATTTTATGATGAGGTGAGATCAGATCCAAACCGTCCATCAGTATCAGTACATGTTTGGGGGATGATTTATCGGACTAGTTGCGTGCAGGATAATTTTGGACAAAATCGTGTAAGTGCAAAAATATGATCTATGTAGAAGTTGAATCCACTGGTAAAAGTCTCGGACGAAGGAAAAGAAACTTTTACGCCGATATTATAGCCAGTACCCAGATCTCAAAGTATTATTACGGTATCCAGTGCTTTCCACTTTCAGACTAGGAGAATGCTGCATTAGTAGTCGGCGGTTCGTGTTGTGTACTACAAATACGATTGTTCAGTAAACAGTCATATTAAATATCATTTCACTAGCAACTCTGCCAAAGCAGTTCTGTCGCGCAGTCGGGTTTTGCTGTAAATTGTCGAATTTGTGCAACTTTTGGAACCCAACTGGTGTCGCCAGTTTCAAAAGAAATACATAAAGCCGAGGAGTTTGCTCCCAACAAGCTCATCAGTGATGTCTTGCTCTAATTATGATATAGAGCCAAAAAATGTATACCATCGACATAAAGGACGTAATAAGCTTTTTTTACATTAAACGTGGAGATTTTAGTTTAATTTTAGCATCTATTCCATACAATCTCCATAATATGTATTCGACTGGTAGAATTCAGTGCACCGCAGATTAAAGTGTATAATTGACTTTTACTAATGTCAGTTATACGATTGTAAAATGACATAGTTAGAAAGGGGGAGATAACTCTTAAAGCTCACCAGTTATATCTTTCAACAAAACAAATATTATCATATTTGCAAACTCATGCAGCCTTTACAGCTTTAATAAAGACTGCTGTGGATATTGTTATTATTTCATATTGTTGTTACTTGCATGTATATTATCCCTTTTTCAACAAGGAGTCGAAAATGCGATTTTTTTGTATAACATTCTGTGTAAAATGTGCCTTTTTAAGTTTTGAGTTGATATTAAATGGAGACCCTGGACCACTCAAAATGATGGTTTTCGTATTTTAGACGGTCTGGAATATACTTGTATGTGCTTTAGCGGTTTATGAATTATATTTTTGAAGTTAGCATGGCACGATTAAGAGAAATGTTATGTCTTTATTATCCTCTAAAATGATATAATTAGAGTGTTGTAGAGGGTATCATGTTAACCTCTAAAATGCTATGTTTACAGTGTTTCATGATTATATGTTAATCATATTTTAAATGATATCATATATTACATAAAATTGTTTTATAATAATTTTCTTAAAAAGTATTTTCAAACTGCTATTATAAAGCACTTAGAAATTGTTTTATAATATTCTCAAAAAAATTTTAAAAATATTGTCTGATTATAATATACGCGACCTTCAGCGCACAATCTACCCTGGAAATTCAAATGTAAGCCCAATACATTAGAACATATTTGTATAGAACCATAAATGTAGGAATAGATAACCGTATATAGTTAATTAAGCGTTCAGTAAAAGTATACGCTTATAGCTCTTTTAGGGTGTGAGGGATTTCGAAAATAGAGATTTCTTATTTGAAAGGCTTTGAGACACACATTAGAGAGGGCCAATTATGGATATTGGCCCCTTAACGGATTGTTTATATATATTTTTTCAATAAATTTACTTTATTAATATTTTACATGTGATGTCTCCAAGGGTATATTGGTATATGTACTTATATTATTGCACTCCTTCTATTTTATTACTCAAACACTGCCAAATAAAAGAGTAGTTTAAAAAGACGTTACGAATTTCTATCTGATTTTCCAGTTACGGAAATCGAAATAGTATGTAAATAAACACAAACTATTATTGGGTACCTATGAATTAAATTCTGGTCCGTAACCTTTTCATTTAACACACTCTTGTTTCTTTTTACGATCGTGTTATGATCGTGTTTTAATATTTTTTCCATTATAAAACAGTTCGTTTTGCTTTGTGTAATTCTTGTTTATAAAACGTTCCTTCAGTTTTGTCGTCACCTAAATCTTTTTTTTTTATACACAACTGGGGTTGTATACCTGATATTTGTTATTTTAAACAATTCTTCACTCCAGTTGAGAGTATATTCTTTTTCGAATGTTAATATTTAACTTTAAATTCCTACCATACCACCTATTTTGTATTTTGATTATCCTCTTTCGAAACCAGAATCATCATACAGATTCAATCAAACAAATTATCATTTTTTTACTATCCTGTATAGGAGTCATTTTAATACTCCTATGTTTTGTATTGTTATATTTTTCTATCATTTCTGGTAAAACATTCTAATATTTATTTGTGTTGCTTGCTGTGAAGTACTTCCATATTGTACATTTTAATGTTCGATTGAATCTTTCAGCAACCACAGCTTTACCTTTAATATAAGTGTGGTAAATTTTGAAATTGTTTTCATGCAACCATTTTCTAAATATTTTATTACAAAATTCACTACCCTGGTCAACCCATAATGTCTCAGGCTTCCTTGCGTTTATGATTATTTTTAAAAGCATTGGTTATATAAATTTAAGTATTATTATTAATTGTTATGTTTCAAGCGTATTTACTAAATGTATCAATAATGTTCAGCAAATATTTATATACTTTACTCCATTTACTGAATGTTTTTTTATAGCAACTAAAGCAGGTGACGATATATAATCTATTTTATCAGTTAGTATACGGCGTTGAGGGAATGTTTTTATGACTAGTTTATGCAACTCATGAGCTAGTTCTTTAGTCCATTTTTTCCCGTTATTTCATTTGAATATTTCCAAGCTTATGTCTAGCGCTACTACTTGGCATTACAACGAGTTGTATCAATGCTTCTTGACTCAATGTTTTACCCGTATCTAAATTTAACTCATCCAGCATTTATTATCACATTGATCTCTTTGAGTAGGATTTTCATCATAACAGTAAATATGGCGCATACACATACCATCAAGCTGATTGACTGGCAGTCCATTTTCTAACGGATTTCAGGAGCACAGTAGCTGTAAGAAGGTAACGTGAGTTCACCCTTTGGCAGCAATAGTATGATTGTCTTATATATTGTTCACTTTACCGCTTTTTTATGGTAAAATCGTGTTTTTGCCAGTATTACATATTTCCAAATTGCCTTTCATTCAATTTCTGCCAATTTGTGTTTGTATCTGTTTATTTCCTACATCTCACACAATATGATTTCATATTTATATGATTATATTACATAGTTTTTGGCACAAAGTTTGTTTTCTTTCTTCCACATCATGTGCATACTCCTTTCAGAATGTTTCTACCAGTTTTAGTTTTTGTTATAACGTCATTGTTTGTGTCTGTTTGTTTCTTGCATTTCAAAGAATATAATTTTATTTTATAATTATATTACATAATTTATTGCATATTGTTTTATAACTTTTTCATTAAAAATTGGGTTTCTAAACTTAGCCATATTTTAATCGGTTCCTCATCTTTATAATGGTGAATTGTGTAATATACGGATTAATATCCACACATAACTGAATCAATATATGGTATATGCGCACTATTATATGTAAATGGCTTTTTGATTTGTATCATATACTTTTAATAGTATCACTTTTAGGCAGGCCAAAATGAATCAAAATATTATCATTGCAAATAGTAACCCACTCTGTACACTTGCGTTCAAAATGGTTTTCATATTAACAATCATGGTTTCATTTGGGTTTATATTTTTTGGCAACATATCTTTGCTAAAACAACCTCTAAAATAGTTTATCTTATTCTTTTTCATAATTCTTTCAATTTGTAAATTTGTAAGAGGTTTTATCTTTTCATAAATGGGGGTATTGTTCCTGGTAGAAAAAGCCCTTTGGCTAACTTGATTACTTGATTTTAATACCTTTGCCACGAGTTCCTGGTAATGTTAACCCTCTAACAAAAAGGCCAGGAATCAATACACCCCCCCTGCTAAATCAAGAAGCAACGGTCCAATAAACCCACTTTGTTTGTTCTATTTTAATAGTGCACGTTCAAATTTTAAGTCAAGATCATAATGTTCTTTTTTTTGCTTTCATAATACGGTTTACGTAATTGAGACGGCTCAAGCCTAAGTACAACTTGCTGAGTATTTTTTTCTCGTAATTTATCTTTTCGCTGATGTGTAAATCTCAATCTAAATTCAATGTATGGCATTTTATATTATTATATTATATTAAAAACAATGATTTTTAATTCCTACAAGCGTTTCTTCCTAATAACTGATTCAGCTGTAACTTTTTGGGTTGCTCCTGTTATCGCCACACTTGCATCAGCTAATCCTAGGGTTGGTAACATTTTTTCCTCATGTAGGTAGTATCTTTGGTAGAAGTGATTTCATAAATGGTAAGATAGCACCAATAAAACTTTCTTGATCGTTATTTAAAAATATTCATCTTGCCATCTATAACGTTAATTCTTATATATCTCTCACTCAACGCAACATAATATACTTGCTATGGTGCATCTGTTCCTGCCGGGAATTCGAAATTACCTCCTAATTGCCATCTTATTTCAATATATGATTTTCAATATATGATTAATTGCTAGCTGTGTTTTGATACATCAAAATGAAATATTTGATACTATGTTGAAAAATCAGCTATATTTATTGTACTCCCTGTGTTATTATCTTGATATTCATTCATTGCTTCTTGTAACATCACATCTGCACGACTTCCATTTAAATTATTAGGATTAAAACATATTGTAGAGCTCTCTCGGTATATTAAACCAAACTGATTCTCACAAATATATGCATTAAACTAGCGTTATCAAATATAATATTATTTAGTTTTGGGCATAAGTTCTAGCAGCTGATTGAAATGCAACAAATATATATCATGGAAGCTGCTCAGTTACGTATGTTGTTATTGTCCATTTGGTGAGAGCTCGTTTGCAATATACTGTTGTCTGTACACACGCATTTGCTCAAAGTATAATCCTTTAATGTATCCAGATATCAATCGTGAATCTATATCAGCTTGCATTTTTATATTAGGTTCAAAATTTATCATAAGTGACAACAGCAGCATCTTTTATAGTAATATAATTGTTATGTGAACGATCTAATATTAGCGTGTGTTTAATCCCTCTTGTTTTACTGTCTATATCTCTACAACAACCAAATCAGTGGACCATGGTAAAACATACTTATTTGTTTGTCACCTGTTGCCAGATAATGTCTCTTTGCACAACCAGTGATTTCTCAAGAGGTTTACATCAAAATGTGTACGAAATAAATTGCCTGTTATATTTATTGCATTTGCCACAGTTAATAAGTTTATAGCAGTATTGAGTTCGTTGTGTTCTGCCAAACCTTTACCGCTATCCTTGAAGCAAAACACATTCGTTGCAGTTGCAGGATTATAATCACCTAAAAATGACACTAAATGCATCATCGTTTAAGTTTAATCATTTTCCCCACAAATTTCAAGCATGGCTTTATGTAGCAACATAATAATAACGCTATCTCTAGTTTCCAAGATAATCTGATTGCCATCCATATTGGTATCACGTGGTAGATACTCAATATACTCAATTTCAATCTCACTATAAGTAGATTTGATTTTATTTCTCATAAAAGCGCTTCCGCATAATATTTAGAATCTCTTTACTAATTGTTTTGGATTCTAATAAAACCTTATATTGCCTCCATTTGTGATACCTTTGAATTTGTTGATCTGTAATATTTTTCTTTAAAGATTTGTCGATATTTTTTTCACCATCTTTTCGTTTTCAGATCAGTAAGATTATAGTCAATCTTGTTTCTTAAACACTTACCATCATTGTTATATGCTTTCAATTTAATTTAAATAATTTATTAGGGTTAATATACAACTTGCCAAAATATGAATCATCATCCAATTTGTAACATTTATTTGGGTTAATTAGAATCACATTATATTTCCAGTCATGTACCTTTCATTTTTACTGTGAGTGTGTTTTTGTAACAACAAATGGTTTTCATGCTCCAATAAACCACGTATTTTTTATGCATATAAATAACGTTGATTATTTGGTTTATCACACCCTTTCTCAGCATTAATGGCTCTAATTAAATCTTTGTTTATTTTGTATCTGTTTGCAGCTATTAATGCTGATGGTATAGCAGAATTATATTTACTTATAATAATGCTGTCCAAACCGTGGTCCATTACTATATCGTACTGTGCTGGAGGGGGCTACATAATTTGCGGTTTGGGGAATGATAAAGGTGGTAATTCTATTGGTGGAGGTAATGCTTGTATGATCTGTAAATACATTTTTGCAAGTGTTTCAATTAGTTGATCTCATTTGTTGTCTGTCTCTTCAATTTTCTTATCCATTGGTTCTTCGGCTTCTCGTTAAAACTCTTGTTTGCCTTTATTTCTTAAACAAATCGATCTTTTATTTCCATCTTGTTTTCAAGCCAATAGTCGCTTTACGTTTCGTCATACTAGTAACCTTTCAAAGATCACTTTCTATGGTAATATATTATATAATATTTATTACAAAATAATGTAAAATGATGTAAAAGAAATGAATATAAAAGTGAAATAAACAAATGAAAGATAATAAAGTAATGTCAAATAATAACAAATAGTACAAAATAATGAAACATAATGTCAACTAATGCAAAATAACGTAAACTAATGTATAACAATATAATAAAAACATTATTATATTGAAACATACGATTGATTTTAATCTTATGACGCACCAGTATAAAATTTGTGGAAATCATTATTGTATCTTTCAGGGGTGTTTACGACATTTTATCAAAAACAATGAAACTGTAAAGATTGTGTGTTGCTTCCTTGTATATATTGACAAAGCATTGTTTGTCAACATCACCAGAACAATAATCAGCTGAAATTTGCTTTATATCTTTTTATTACATCCATTAAATTGTTCACAACATTTTGTGCAGGAGCAGATGCATTTTGGTACTTCATAATAAGACTGAAATTACAAGTTTTATTACGATTCAAACTGAAGTGTTCTTTTTATCTGTTTCATCTTCAATGGTATCAAATAGTTCTTCCAGCATGGTATATTGTTCCTACGTATTATTGATGGTATGTAAACTAATATTTATCATAATGAAGACATATAAGCAAACGGGTCATTTATACATTTGATTTTCTTTGACCTGTGATTCTGGCAATAAAGTAATGAAAATCAGGTAACAAGTCGTAGTGTTTGGTATTTTTAGATTGTTCAACATTGAAAATTATTATTTCCATTAGACAGATTTATTACATAAAATACTATAAAATTTGATTTAAGATTGATCTTCATAACCATTTAGTTTATAACGTTTAAGGTAACTTTCCAATGGGTCTACACGATTTTCTGTATTTAGAATCATGATTTGATTTTAAATAGGTAAGTAATTGTTTCATATACTAAACGGTGAAGGTATTCATCCAATTCAGTTTTAATATTTATATCCTCATTTCTTGTTGCATATTTAGTAGTATCCAATCTGCAGTCTTAGTGCTATTTGCTACTGTTTCAAAAATTGTATAGGTCATTTATATATATATATATATATATATATATATATATATATATATATATATATATATATATATATTCCATTTAATATTACTAATATGGAAAATTATAAGCAAAAGGTTGAGCAAACATTTGGATTTATCTAAAAAGAATTTTATAAAAAAATCCTACTTCTTTTTAATAATTTCATACAATAAATTTATCTTTAATATGTTATGAGCAGTAGCCACTAAAACACAGAAGTATTGTCTGCATAAATAAGTATGACAGAAGAATACAGACAAGCAAAATAGAATATATTACATATATATGAAGCAATAGAACATTTTACTGGGCCTATTAATAACAATTGTTTACCATAAGACAATTGTGAGAGCTGGCGTGCAGATAGTTTGGATGCTGATATTGAAAATGTTACGTATCATACAGAAATTTTACGTATAATACAGAATTTGATATCAGAAAAATAGATTAAAATAGAAATTATAAAAGTATGCAGAGAATACCTGATACAACATAAAGATTCACTTTTAACTTATAATGAATAAACGTTGTATAATATTATCTTACGATTTAAAATAAAATAAAATAATTAATATCTTTCTTGATTACGATTTCCAGCAATCTGATTTGTCAGACCCTTTTGAATTTATTTTGCTTATACCTGTACAAACCGACAAAGTATAATAATTTTAATAATTTTTAAGTAAATCAACTGCAACATAAACATTTCTTTTATAATTGTATGATTTCTCTATCGTTTTCGGACATGAATATGATTGTAATGACAGTTTAAATCGTTACATAAAGAATTTTATTACTCTATGTAATCAAGAGTTGTTTTTAAAAATGTGTACCGTTTGTCGTTGAGTGTATGGACGTATACGTCAAGTCAGGGACAATTTGCATGATTATGTGGAAAACTAATTCTAAAAAAATAAATACTTGAAGCCTACTTTGTGCTGTTTGGGGTACATATTTTTTAGGCATTCTTGATGGCGCCTTCTCATTGATTAAATAAATGTATATTAGAGATTCAACAATCTTGACACATTTTAAGATCTGTTCATCCTGATGTGGAGAAAGAAAGAAAAGGAGAGAAATAGAGAATGTAACGAGAAAAAAAATGATATACTCCTAAATATGGAAATATAGGTCTGAATAACATGCATAATTACTGCAATTAAAGAATAAGAAGAAAATGTTTATTACAAAACAAAGTAAAAATAAAATCTGATAAAGCGTTAGCCAAAAGAGGCTAAACTGGCAGCCAAAGCTGAGAAAAAGGAAACCAATCAGGCAGCTAAGGCTGCTAAACAGTCCGCCAAGTTAGCTAAATTTATGGTGAGTTCTTGAAAGGGCTCTAACACTTTTATTTTAGCAAGCAGCCAAGGAAGCTAAATTATCTAAACGAGTAGTAAAAGAGGTTTTAAAGGCAGATAAATAAGCAGCAAAGGTAGCAGGATTGGCGGCTATGGTAGCTGGGTAGAGAGTTTAACCTAAACCAGTTAAACCTAATAGAGTAAAAAATGTTATTACAGTACCTACAGCTAAATTTAATCTCAAACAAATATCTCAGGAACACTGCTATATAATTAACTATGAGAACGGTCCTAATATTAGTGACTTGAATAACTTTTTAAGTAACATAAAACCACACATTGTAGGGATTCTAGATTAAAATAATGGAATAACATATATCATTGGGCCTAAATATTATTTTACAGAGCGATAGATGTTAAATAACTGTAAGATTAAAAGCTCTTGAAGAGGAAATGTATGTGTATTTCTCTAATAAAACTACTAGTATACTAGACAAAGATAAGCTTGATGATAGCTTAGGTGAAGAATTTTCAAAATTAAAAGGAAAAGTTGAAAAATTCCAGAAACTAGGCTCTAATTGGCTAATTAGAAGAACTATATATTGAAATACTTGTGTCAAACTATGAATCATTTAGAGGAAATGGCTAGATTCTACTACCGAAAGAATTAGAATCGGAAAAGGATGTAACAATATTACGATAATAGATGCTTTGAATGTTCTATATTAGCAGCTATATATCCTGCCGCATATCATATGGAACTCATAACTAAATATAAAGATCATATTAGTAATTGACAATATTACATTTTCTGTTATATTAAAAGATATTCATAAATTTGAAAAATTTAATCATGACATAGTTGTGAATGTTTTTGTTTGGGAAAATTTATTATATTCACTCAAAATTTCTAATGTAATAAAAATAAAAAAGATAATATCGATGTGTTATTAACAAATGGAAATGAACACCATCATTATGTATTAATATATTTCAGATCAGTATATAATAGTAGTAAAATTAAGAGGAACAATATATCTAGAAGATGCCTGCATATTTTTAGCAGTGATGAACTGTTAGAAAAACATAATGTTGCTTGCGAAGGGATTCACTCAAACGGACAACTAACAATGTTATCAAAGAAAGGTAAAATTATTTTAATATTCAAAATATTAAATAGCGGATGAGAGTCCCATTTATGATATATACTGTTTTTGAAATATATAATAAAAAAGTAAGTTAATAAAGAGGAAAATACAAGTCAAATTATTGAGCAACCCCCGTGTGCTTTTTCATATTATGTTTAAATATGATGGATATGTGGTGAAGCAAGAATTATACTTGGAGATAATGCGGTTGAAAAATTCCTTTGTAGTCTAAATAAAGAAATTAAACAAACCAGAAATGATTTTAAAAAATCCATCTAGCATAAAATATTACAGCTAATTTAAAAAATACAACTCTTAGTCATATTTGCGATTAGAAGTTAGAAGCTGATTATAAGGTTAGAGATCCTTGTCATATTACTGGTGAATTTTTGGGTGCCGCACATAAAGGCTGTCATATACATCTTAAAATTTCTCCATATAAAATACCAGTAGTATGTCATAATGTACGAGTATATGATGGCAATTGATAATGCCTGGTATTGGAGGATGACATGAAAGAATAATATGCATACCTAATTATATGGAAAACAATATATACTATTGGAATTGGGCAGCTACAATGTATTCGTTCTTTACAATTTCTTAGTAGCGGTTTGGATAAATTAGCATCTAATCTTTCCTAAGGAAGATTTTAAGATAACGGGTAAATAACTGATAAGATAAAATCAAACTATTAACTAAAAGGGCCGCTTAACCATACTTTTATGTTGATGGTTTTGACAAATTTGACAAGACGAAGATGTCTAGACAAGAGCGCATTTTACTCATTGTTAACTTGATATGAAATATCAGGCGAAAATTATGTGCAAGCTCAAAACCATTAAAAAACATACAAAATAAATAACTTTGGCGAATATCATGACCTATACCTAATAACTGATGTTATGTTACTTGCTAATGTTTTTGAAAGTTTTAAAAATATGGCACTGAAACATTATGGTTTAGACCCTGCCCATTATATCAGTAGCCTTTGTATGTCATGGGATACAATATCGAAAAAAAAAAAAACAAAAGCTAAATTAAAATTATTAACATTTATAGATATGAATGTATTTAAGGAAATGGAGCCTTAGAGGTGGTAGATCAATGGTTTCAAAAAGATAAGCTAATGCCAATAATCCATTAGTTAGTGATTATGATAAAAATAAACCAAATATTTGGATTATGTACCTTCATACAAACAATTTGCATTAGTGGGCAATGATTCAATATTTACCTGTTTGCGGATTTAAATGGATTTAAACAGACACATTACTTGATACTATTCCTGAGCATTCTAAAAAAGGTTACATATTAGAGGTTGATTCAGATTATCCCGAGAATCTGCATGACTGGCATAACTGTTATCCATTAGCACCCGAAACAATAACCATTAAGAAAGAAGGGTTAAGTGACTACTCAAAACAATTATCACAAGACTTAGATATTAAATTTATTGATTGTGACAAATTAGTACAAACTTTAATCAATTAAGAAATACATAGTACATTTTACAGACATTTTCCATTATGGATAAAGTTTTGTATGAATGTCACCAAAGGGCATAGAATTTTATAATGTAATGAAGACAGATGGATGTCTCCATATCTCCAATTAAATACTCATTTTAGAGCACAATCTAAAAATGATTTTGAAAAGATTTTTTAAAGTTCATGAATAACTCAGTATTTGGGAAAACTATAGAGGACCTGTAGAAAAGGTATACTATTGAGTTAGTCATGCCTGCTGAAATAATAAAATGAAAAGGCTAGTGGCCGATCTGGCATTTGTATCAACAAAAATATTTAATGAGAACTTAATAGCCGTTCATATACGTGAATCAAACATTAACGTTGAACAGAGACTTTATTCGGGTCAGTCAATATTAAATTTATCTAAGTGACCTATATATGACATTTATTATTATCATTTTAAAAGATACATATGGTAAAAACGTTTAATTATTATATATAGATACTGAGAGTCTTGTTTGAGAATTTAAACCAGAAAATATATATCATTACATGAAAAGGAACCATATAATAAGAGTGATAACCCAAGTGATGACCCTTTATATGATACATCTAATAAAAACGTTGTAAGACAATTAAAGGTTGAATGTAATGAGAAAATAATAGAAGAATTTGCTGGATTACGGCCTAAAATGTACTCTCTAATGATTGATGATTAACAGATTAATAACGCTAAGGGCGTTTCAATATCGACTGTTAAAAAGGAATTAAATAATAAACTCTACAAGAAATAATTATTTGAAAAAGTAGAGATGAGGTATAATATGTTTTCCATAAAAATAATTAAACAAAGGTATATCGCCTCTAGATACAAACATTATATTACAAAAGATGGAATACTGTCTTATGCTTATGAAAGAAAAGGATTTGTTACAAAGGTTTTGTATGAAAACTTAATATCTAATTTATATGAAATATTTTATTTTAGATCTTGTTTAATACCTACAATGTACATTAGATAAAAATGTTGTTTTTAGATGGTTTGTAATACTATAAGTACCTATATATCAATGTACCATTGGAAGCAAAAATTATCATCACCTGTAAAATATATGGAAAAAAATATAAAATCCGTTAGGGGGTAAAATCCATAAGCTTCCCTCTAGAATATTTATATTTTAGAATATTTCAAACAAGAAATCTCTATTTTCCAAATCGCCCACACGCTAAAAAGGATATAAGTGTGTCATTTTATAGAATAATATTTCATTTACGATATAATGATATATATATATATATATATATATATATATATATATATATATATATATATATATATATATATCTATATATATATATATGCCCACATTTTTGGTTATATACAAATGTTCTAATCATAATGGATTGGGCAAATCGTGACAATCCCAAGGTAGACAGCACATTGATGGCCGTGTATATTCTACTTATATTATATATATTTTTTTAAATAGCATTTAAAATACTTTTCAACATATCATTATAAAACACAGTAAGCATATCATTTTAGAGCTTACCAAGATATCCTTTGAAACCTATAAACATATCATTTTAAGGGCTGATAAAGGCACACAAGTTCTTAAATGTGCTCTTAAATGTATTGTTTCAGCTATAAATATGTCATTAAATAGGTTAATAAAGACATAAAAGTGCTCTTAAACGTACCGTTCCAGCTATAAACCTATCATTCCTAAGCCTCTAAAACGCAAAGAAAAAAGAAACATAACTTTAGAGCTGACCATGAACTCCCATTTTATAACTATGTTTTGGTTTGAAATATATGCATGAGCAAATATTTTATAAACAAAATCCTTATATTCATGTTCTCTTTTAACGTTTATGGGATCGAGTTCTCATTAAAAAGATTGATCAATAATATATCTGTCCCCTAGTCCCAGGATGTCCAAATTTTCGTATGGAAAACTATTTTCGTCAAAGCGCAAAAATGGACTTATCTTATAATACTTGTATATGTATAAGACATTACATGCAGTTTGAATGTGAATTACAGCAGTTATACGTAGATGCAATGTATTATAGTCTCTTTGTTGATTAGGCTCAGAGAACTAATTCATTTTCAGTAGACATCAGTGTTAACGTTTGAGAACGTGCACGACATCGCCCAGATCACAACAGATGTAAGTTTTGATTAAGGTAGCAAAAGTTTCTGAGGGATGAAAATGGGGTGCTTCAAAGTATTTTGGAGAGATAAACGTGAAGTGTGGAGTTGAGTAAACATTTTACTTCTAATTTAGTTTTTCTCTCATTTGACGTCAAGAAAAGTACATATTCAACCTTGGGAACGGAAGCACGCGTTCCAGATCAGAGAGAGAGAGAGAGAGAGAGAGAGAGAGAGAGAGAGAGAGAGAGAGAGAGTCGCGTGGCTTGACATTCCAAAATGTTCTTTCAAGTTACATTCTGATTTGTACATTTTAACATTATTACATATAGCAAGGCCAATATGAGTCTTTTATTCGGACGAGTCTGAATAGCTGATTTCACCTCGTGGTTAGAGAAGCTTCGGATCGATGCCTTTGTTGTGAATCTTGGGGACGCAAGCACGGGTTGCAGAGAGAGAGAGAGAGAAAGAGAGAGAACTATTTCCGATCCTGAGATCTCGTTACATGATAACAGCTGTAAGTTAGCAGCAAATGTCGATACTTTGTAAACACGATAGCCCCAGGTCAATGTGGATGGAAATGCAGTGAAAAACGTTATTTTTATCCACTTATGTCAGCATTAAAAGAGTGAATGTATACAACGTCGGCCAATAGTTTCAGGAACATTAAACAATTAGAAAATTGACTCTCATGGAAGAGAACATTAGGATACAATTGCATGGAAACCAAACAATCAATCCGTCTTTCCCGTAATATTCTTTTTAGGTTTAGGTCGTAATTCATCAAACTAAACGTTTGAAACTATCGCTTAAATCGTTAAACATAAAATCATTAAACGGGAAATCTAAAAAGGGCTGTTGGGAAGATATTTCTCAAACCGAGTAATTAGCCAGTTAATACAAAACGGACGTCATAATATACCGTATTCACGATGCTATATGGTAGCTATATGGATTAAGTTGCACGAAATAACGATATAGGGGTTAGAAACGTGTACTGATAAATCATACCAATGTGAAGCAAGAAGAAATACTTGCAAGTGTGAATGTATGGTCATTACTTTATAAAAGGAAAATTAGTCGTGGTATTAGCGCGTTAAAAACCCATAAATAGATAAAGAGTGTTGTCTTGAGATCCTTTTAAATAGGGGTATCGACCTCAAGCAGCATCACGTAAGTGTTCAATATTGCTTGTTTTGGGTGCTGTTAGACCCCTTGCGTCCATCATAACCTATATTAAACCTGTTAATTTTAATGAAATTTCTGCAAAGTGTAATTAGCTGCATTTTACTTACAATTATTCCGATTACATTGATAAATATCATTCATACGTGTCCATATCTTTCATTAGCAGTATGAATAGTAAGACAAGGAATTACTATTGTCGACCGTTTTGAAAAGGCAACCGCCATTTATTATTTTGCACAAAAGAGATATGTTGTTTTGAGAACGTATTAAATTATATTTTACTTAATTTCCAGCAAGTTATCATGAGCTATTTTAATTCCATTTGTTAGGAATCATTAATAATAGTACCTTTTGATGCATACAACGACCTCATTGCAGAGTGAAAGAGTATAAAACATATGATGATAGGAATGAATAGTCTGTAAGAGCTCTAACAGACCAAACTAAAATAAAGCTGAACTAACGGACACGTCTTGTAAAATTATTGGTTAATTAATAACCCCTCTCAACGAAGTTGCTGGAGCTCTATAGAAAAAACGTCATCTGTCAGTCTGTGTGTCCGTCCGACCGTGTGTCGGTTTGCACTTCTGTCAGCAACTTGGCTTCTTCAAGATGGCCTGAATGGGAATTCATGGAGCAGAAGCACATTTAGTATGTACATTTATATTGACTAGACCTTGAAAGAGTTTGATTTACAGCCTTCTATCTCAATATTTAGAGGATTTATGGGTCCTGCTTGCCCGACATAATGACGATGGTTTCTGCAGCTTAACTTTGACAAGAAGTGCTGGATTTCAACCACATCTAGCATATCCACAACATGATTTACAGGATTTATGCTGCCTGAATATATGTGCTTTTCACTTTGGTTTCATAGCATAACTTTGCCAACGTTTGCTGGAACTCAGCGAAATCTTGTATATGGCTTTATAGTGATGAGTCCTTGCTCACATTAGATTTCCCAAATTAGACGATATCATCTACAGAAGTAATAAACTGATTGCCCATATTATTGACTTTGGCTTCAGCAGTATACCTTTACCAACGTTTGCTAGATTTCACCTATATTTGTGTCGAGGTTTTGTTGTTGATCACACCTTGAACGACTTCAGTTTCCAGAATTCCATGGCATTATTTCGAGGAGTTATGCCTCCTGATTGCCATTCCTCCTAACCTTGGTTTCTGCAGCACAACCTTACCACGGATTGTCGGAATCCAACCAGATTTGGTAAGTAGGTTGATGTTGATAATACTTTGAAATAATTTGATTTATAGCATTTCATGAAATCATTTACACTGGTTATGCTCCCTGATTATCCATAATTCTTCCTTTAGCTTAAGCAGCAGTATTTTACCAAATATTACTGGATTTCAACCATATCTATCGTGTAAATTTATACTTATCAGAATTGAGTGAGTTTGATTTCCAGTATTCCATAGCATCATTTAGATGAAATTTTGCCCCTGATTTTCCACTCTCCTAAGTTTGGTTACTGTTTTGTTATTTTAAGGAACGCTATTTCTTCAAGGATTGATGGATTGCTGTCAAATTTAGAACGCATCTTTCTATTGATAAGACATTGAATATGTTTAATTGATATCACTCCACAATATCAAATACAGCAGGTATCACGTATCCCTTGAAAGTCTGTCCTGCTGCATTTGGTTTCCACAGCACTACTTTTATAATGGATAGTTTGGACTTGAATCAGATTTAGCATGCAGTTTTATATTGATACGATCATATCGTCTAAGCTTTCCCAATCATCTGACTTTGGTTTTTGCAATATTACTCTGCGAATGATTGTTGGATATTACCCAAATTGGCATGCTGCTTTATATTGATAAGTCCTTGAATAAGCGGGATTTCTAGCATTCCACATCCATCATTTGGAGGAGATATTGTTCCTGTATATCCATTCTCCTATCTTTGTGTCCCAGCATAGGTTTCTCTGTTTAAGACCCTGTTAAGCAAACTAAATTTAGCGGGTCCCTTTGTGATACATCCATCGCTAGCAGCTCTAGCAAAATTTAATTTATTACAGTGTAAGTGTAAATGGCTTGCTGAATAGAGAAAAGTAGTATAAACATGATGTTTAACGGAAAAGGCAAAACAATAAATATTTTGCTGATGAGTCGTCCTTAACAAAGTAATAACGATATGTTTGTGAACTTTATTTGAAGTTAAACTGTAGTATTGATCAGTCTTTGATAGACGATATTTTTGTAATGTACCAAAAGGATATCCTCGGTTATGCGGGCGTTAAACATTAGCAACTTAAATCATCGTATGATGATAAACAAGCCACATATTACTGTGGATTAGGGAACGTTCGATGTCATTTAATTGCCGCATATCGATATTTTGACCATGCTTTTAATAGGCAATACTTCTTCCTAATTAACTGTATTGCGTTGTACTGGCCATACTTAGGAACATTTCCCTATCTCTTTCAATATCTCCGAGTATACATCTAACGTAGAAAGGAAGAAGATTCGTTCATAGCGGAACCCCTTTTACCTTCTGTACTATCGCTAATTCCTCAAGACCACAATCGCTGTACTTGGAAGGATAAGTGTAACCCCAACAAGGGATATACAAGACTTAAAACGATGCAATAGAGAGTGTTGTGTGTTTTATTGCTAGAATAAATTAAATATGTACATGTTGCTCAAAGAGTAATTTCTAAGGTTTATGTTGAACATATTATTTTATATCACTTTTTAAATAATCATGTTTAGATGTCAAAATATATATTAATACAGTTTTGTGAATGTATATATACACTTTTTGGCTGAATCTGTATTAGATGTAATTAAAATTCATAGCATACGCATACAACATAAGTTTTGTCAAAAGTCCTCAGATTGCAATATTAGAGAGAAGCAAGAGTAGTACAAGAATTTTGAGTGGAATTTTAAAATATTCTAGCTCACTGGCTTAGAAATAGATATCCATATCATGCTGATACACAATATTGTCTTAACAGGGGACTCTTCCTTCCTCACTCTGTCTGTTCTTACTTACGCTAAGAGATTATTTTATTCTGTTTGACTCCAAACAACCTTCTTCGGTAATTATAACTGTCTACATCTGTTCCACAGGAGACGCAATATTTTGCTATATTCCTCGGTGAAACATGTAGCAAGTTATAATTTTCTTCCATTTTTTAAACGATGAAAATGATGATAATATTTGCATGTGTGTGTATTTGAAAAAAACTATCCATTGGAAAGAAAGCTTGACTTACTTGTCATTCATCTAATCACGCCCTTGACAACGAATGGGACACATTCCTTTTATTAATAATTATTCATTAATAATAACCTCATCCAGCTAAAATGCGTTTTATCAATGTATGTACTGATCATTTGTTAAGGCATGTGTCTCTGTGCGATGAAATGGAACCCAATTATAATTGTATATGTTATAAGTAGTATTGATGTCTCTTGAGTTTGCAAACACATGTAACTATAAGATTTTATTTTCCAAAGAAGAATTTAGAACTACAGCTACACATATCAATACTAGGGAATAGAAGGTACGAAGCATGTATATCATAATGTTCAATAATTGTCCATTTTGTATGTTTTGCAGTTCTTTACTCGAAACGGAAAGGTCTTGTTTTTACATATATGTAACTTTGGCATATCAAGTGCCTTGATGCCTTAGTGGTAGACTAAGTTTGATTGTCAATAGACACGACCGCTTGTATTAGAACAGTATTTAAACTTTGCATCTGTTTAGGTAACATATCCTGTGTCAATGCATATTAATGTGCAATGTTGCATATATATATATATATATATATATATATATATATATATATATATATATATAAATTGATAAGTACTTGACATATTTTGCTCAATATTATACTGTTTTTTTATCTTAAGATGTCTGCTTTATTTCTAAAGTGCAGCCTCACTTTGAGGAACATCTTTCAGCTGGATTCACAAGACTAGGCTGTATTTTAGTCACTGTTTACAGATCAGTGAACCGTGCAGGTGGGTGAAGAATATATCGTAACTTTCCAGATAGAAGATTATGTTGTATTCAGGTTGGAAGCGTCGAAAAAATAGCATTTGCGTCTGCGGTCTTCTTGCACTGTTTCTAGCTGGAATTTTCCTCACTTTCAAAGGGACGCAGAAAACACCCACGAAAATGGTATGTGACATTTTTTTATAGCATATTCCTCCATACTGTCTCAGAAATATTAAAAATTGCATATATTCTGACTATAACTGGCAGGCTAAAAAACCAAAACAGTGCCAATAGTTTAAATGTGGACGGGAACTGCTATGAACAACATTTGTCTCCCATTAAATAAGGTTATATATGCATGTATATGTACGATACTTACGCCTGCATCCGGTAATTCTTTCCATAGTATTGAATACATAAAATATTGGCCTGCATACATATTCTATGAAATATAGAGTGTACAGCTTCATTGTGAGGGAAATATACTTTTTCCTACGAAAGTGAAAAATGCGTTAAGTCTAGCTCACTGTCTTTATGGGAGAAAACAAATTCATCAAAAACGTATGTGCAGTTTACGTTTACTTGAATAATTTCCTTCTTTTACTTAACCATGAAGCATTGAGTCATATAATCACTGATAGCAAATGCAAACTGTGGAATCTGCATAAATTCTCACTACATGGAGATCACGAATGGTTGTTGACAATATATATTTATGTAGTCTCCTATGTGCAAAAACGTTTTTTCTGACTCAGCTGCAACATGCGATCAGAGATGTTATTATAGTTGCATGTATATAAGAAAATACTTTTCAAAATTTCAGATCTAGTTTGATAAATGCACGTATCATTTTTAAAATAGATATCTTATGACCATTGATAATTATTATAGTTTGTTTGTTTTGGTATATGTTAAATTTCTAGCATTTATCATTGCCCTAACATGACTTAATATCTAGTTACCACAGACTATTACCAGAAAACATATTGTCGTAAACCAGCTTGTTCAATTTTCTTCCATAAACCAGACCTTTATATTGTATAGATGGCTTTCTAAAATAAATGTATTTACTCTCATTGTCGCTTCAGATTATTCAAAAAAAAAAAAAAAGAATAATAATGTTACACTGGTAACTGTTTAGTTATAATAGAACAATGTAATGAATTTTTTATTTTCCTTGTAATTGATATTACACCTTGCAAATTTGACGATACACATTGCACAATGAATTAAAGAAACTCTCTAAAAACTGTATTCTCCTATTTTTTTTATCTTGATAAAGTACCTAATAAATATTTGAGCGTATATGAAATAACTACTCTTACCCACTGTTAGGTATTTTCATTTATTTTTACTTGTATCATTGATCTTCTTATCCATGCTTAAATATTCACGTATCCATGTATCAAAGATAACAATACCACAGTAATTAAGTTTAAAATAAAAATTAGAGAAAAAAGTGACAAGTAGAAAAAGTTCTTGACATTTAACTCACCAAACAATCATGTTTTCTAGTAAGTGATACAAAACGACGTTACATTCCCATGGAAACATCGTGACTTCAACGTCTTAATCTATTTCGATCCTTCTGGCAGAATCTAAGCAGTACATATGATCATAATTTATATTAACATTCTATATGGTGATCCGATATGTTAGATAGCAGTTTTTTCAATTGATAATTTTAAGAGCAGACAGATTTTTTTCAAGCTGCTCTCTTGGATTTAAAACACAATAGTCTGGAAACCAAAAACCAAATACTTTGGAAACCGAAAACATAATAGTTTGGAAAACAAAAACACAATAGTTTGGAAACCAAAAACATACTAGTTTGGAAACGTTGTACTTGCACCTAATACAACATTTAAATGATCTTAGATACTCTTCATTTAAATACAATAATTGAGTTTTTAAGAGGTTACACAAAATAAAATTATGTTGAATAAATTTAAAAGGGTGAGAATAAGAAAACAAAAATACTGACAAGAAAGACCTACAATTGTTGTAAATATACTATGAGGTCCTAACATATATTTCATTTTCGTTTGGGTCAAACTCTAGCATAAAAATATATTCTTTAAATTTTATATGTACCACTGACGCTAAGTGAATTGAAATTCTTATTCTGCAAACAACAGGGCTAAAACAAAGCAAAACAAAACAAAACAAAACAAACACAAATTAAACACCATCTCCCCTAAAAAAATAACATATGAATTGCCGTTTTCTGTGTCGTATTTAAAGTATAAATAAAATGCATTTCACCTATCATTATTTACAAGTTCGTTCCTAATATGAAATACGACGGCATTATGTCTCTATTCTTTTTCATTTAAATAACGACACAATTTTCGTTAAATACAGATGTCAGATCTTTGATTTAGTAAATCGAGATATCAGATTAGTAAATCAAAATATATGATTAGTAAACCGAGATCTCGGATTAGGACAAATGGGAAGTGTCTCCTTTTAGCTGTTTCCATAATTGCAAGCAATGCGATAAACTACATAAACCTTTGAGAACATAGTACACCATATGGTTCGCAAACACTCTGTATAATGTAAATAGTGGCATATCATTGTAGACATTAGTTCATAAGAAAGGAAACAAAGGACGTATTTGCATAGGATTTATCACAGATTAATCACTTTTTTCATGATTCGGAAGTAATTCGTCTGTAATCAGTAAATTTTTAGTATTTGTAGTATACATTGACAGATCAGAAAAGAAATGGAAAATTGAACCAAGAAACTCACAATAAAAATAATATTTGGCTAGCAAGGAATAGTGTATAACACATGCATCAGAAATTCCTGCAAGATATCACCCATTCCCTTTTGATATGCAAATATGGTTCCCAATGGTCGTTTGAGCAATAAGATTAAAAGCACACTGGAGTTGAATTTTCCCTCAGACTAGAAACCCAGCTGTTCCAACCTAGGTGGTACGTTAAAATTAGTTGTAACAATGTTACGGTGGAAAGCAATTTATGTAAGCAAACATTATTCTGCTTTTTCTATTTCAATTTATGTTTATAATGCTTCAGTACCCAAAGAAACATCAAATCCCGCATTCTGATGTACTTTTGCATTTTTATGAAATACGATAACAACTATCTCCTTTTGCTACTCTCAAGTTAACCTTGATTGCTGATTTTAAAGTATCAAAACTGGTAAATGAAACCAATCATTCAAGTGTAAATTTGCACCAACACATTTTGTAAAGTTGTGAAGGCATATGCATATAAATTACGTTCACGTTTCTTACAAAAACCCAATTATGCATATTTTCTATCCAAATTGAAGATTAATATGTTACTTTTCATTTACTAATACTATTTGACTGAAATGTCCAAATAAATTACAATAACAAAATCTCATATCATTTGCATATAAAAGAATATATTTATTTTTTATGGTATTGATGAAAGGTAGGAGTAGCGTTATAAACAAAATAGGTACCGTGACTGAGCGTCGCTGGTTCTTTCAACCAATCCACCATAAGCGTCCCTGGCTCTTTCAATCAATGCACCATAGGATCTTCCATTGCACTGGGAATCTCACTTGTATACTAATAGGGAACGGGTTATATTAGGAGAGCTATGTCGGAAGTGTTTAATCCCCCTTTATGCCAGTCTCTTATTAAGTAAAACAAAATGTGTGAAGTATTTTAAGTACTTTGTCAGTTTAGAATTCTCTAGAAATGTAATCAGTAACAAATAAATTCATTAAATGGGTCTTGCTATGTTCCAGCAGCAATTTCCCTGAAAATCAACATTTAGCTTAAATATGGGATCTTACACAAGTATCTTATTCATAGGGATGTTATGGATAAAATTTAATGATATTGTAATCCACGAGCTGCTTGAAACGAGTAACATATAGTAATGTTCAACAAGTTAGAGATTTGATTTATCCCATAACTTTCAGAACTTTCCGTTACTGAATTAAGTTGCTTTATGGACTTCCTAAAACTTGCGCCACATTGAATCAAACGAATCTTAAGACATGTTGTCATGATTTTAATAAAGATAGATGTTATTTGATTAATACTAGTCTTATATACTTTGTTGTTTCTAACAATCCGTTTTGTACAGCTTACCTCCGAATCCTACCTATTGTCTTGCAAAGTTCATCTTTTCGTTAAATTATGAACTTAATATATTGTTATGAAGAGCGTTTCCATGCTGAAAAGGTGTAATGTCTCTGATAAATCGCCTTCTTTCTTCGTGAAAGCTGTCAAATAAAGAAAATACACCAGCCCAATATGGTGATCGTAGTTACGGTATCCTGGACAATTTTACTGGTAAGATTCCATCTGATGCTGAACTTGCTAACATGACGGATAACCAGTTAGAGGACCTTTACTGGAGGTAAGGTGAAAATTGAATAGCAAAGTAAAAAAGATATACGCATGTTTCATATACTGCACTACTCAAGGTATTAGTTCAAGTCAAGAGAACTAAAGGAATTCGAAGTATGAAGACTATTTTAGTCACCTGCTTTCTATTAATCAGAAGGAATATATCCAATGTAAAACAAAGCGTCTGAAAGTGGGGGGGGGGGGGGCGTATCTCCACTGTCCTCCGAGAAACGAACATTTCTAGTTAATTACTTTTAATCGCTGTCTCTATATGTTCGGTGGAAAAAGATGTTAAATTAGGCGTCTACTATGTTGCGAAAAGCCCTAGGCAGGAGAATTGATCTCGAAATAAAAATTATATATACTCTTCGTAAATGCTGCACTTTTATTTATGTTATCTGAATCGTTTCAAATAACAATTTTTATTTTACATGTATGTCCTCACAATCGTATATTTGCAGCAAAAAATACCTTTTTCGGGCAATGCTACATTTTCTTTATACACATGGCACCGGTTTGTATTAGCAACTATAAAGAAATACAATAATATATTGGGCTGTTTTTGCCACTTCTTTCCTTTTTCAGCTATATCAATACTATTCAGGTTTTATGTCAGAGAATAGTACGAGTAGGAAAGATAGAGGACGGCGGTAAGGAGGTGTGTACAGACGAGCCATTCCGTCCCAGACCACCCTGTCTGGTGTACTCATTTGGGTAAGTGTCAAACTTCAAAAATGTCAAGGTTTTATCAGCAATTAAACCAATACAGAAGACTAAAGAATGGCTAAGGTATCGTATAGCACAGCCACTTTCTCTTCAGGTTTTCTGATACTGGTTAACAGTGGCCTTTATTCAAGCCCTGTCTTACGGATGAAAACTTTAAGAGGCTGTATCAAGGACACATCATTCATATTTGCCAATTTATCTACTCCACGTTTTAAGTATTAGCCGAGCGCAATTTCACCCATACAATTAGCATGAATTTTGACACACAATTTGGAAATCAATCCCCGTCGGTACTTTGAACAATCATTCTGCATAGTTATAGCAAAACATGATATATCGCGATAAATGTCACCGCATGCAATGCACACACACACACACACACACACACACACACACACACACACATATATATATATATATATATATATATATTAAATTTGAGTTGGAAAGACTCAGTGACTCATGTACAGTAAAATTTGTCTAAAATTATTTATTTACATGTCAGGAGTAGTAAAGCATCAAATTATATTTTATTTCATATCCAAATAGATTCTACCGTGTATTAAGTGATACAAGTTTCATTTGACTTATCGGATTGATTACTTACTGGTCTCTATCTCTAAAGTTATGTACCACTTTGTGTCTGTATATTTAAGGAAGAACCAGTAAATCCTCCGTCCCCTCTTCAATGCGAAATGTTTAGAATAAATAAAATAGCTCTTGCTACCTTTTTACAATTAAACGTGTCAACAGTGGGAAGAATACGCCGTCATAATGCACATAGTAGAAACTATTGCCAATTAAAATGATTGGATTAAACAAAATTATAATCACCCGTTTTACTAAATCGAAGATCAAAATAGACTGCGTATTTTCATTGATTTTACATTGAACCCTCTAGACAGGTGTCCGGATATTCCATTTTATAGCCACGACAGGTTAACAAAATTACTTAACCTTTATAAAATGTCTAGTTTCCCAGTAACTGCGATTTCCCTTATTGGCTCCCATTTTGCTCGAATATGAATTTTTTTTTTTGCATTGAAATCCAAAGCAGACTCATTGACCTCAACTAATGAAAACTGGCGAATATAGTGCAGTATGTACTTATTTTGTATTCACATGGCCATTGATTTTTAATTCCTTTACCGGCTTATGCAATTGTTAGACTTTGCCCTATCGTGGTTTGCGGTAATATGTACATGCCTTGTTTTATTTCATCTAAGTAACTACACAGTCAATGGTAATTTTTATTTAACTTAACAAGGAAAGATATATATATATATATATATATATATATATATATATATATATATATATATATATATATATACATATATAGTGTGTGTGTGTGTATGTGTGTGTACATGGATGACTATGTGTACATATGTACTTGAATTAGGTCTCGCTGAGGGCTCTTTCAGTTTTGTTATCTACACTGTATAGCCTCAGAGTCATTCTGTATATGCGCCTATTAAATACATTGCATTCTTGGGCTCTAGGTGTGCGAGTAAACACCAATCGTTTACGTATTTGATACAAATTTGAGTGTAAACTCCTATTTTTAAAAAAATATATTTTCAGAATCAACTATCAGTGGGATTTTGACGAAGACGCAGCTAAAATTTTTGGATGCGAGGTCTTTAGTTTCGACCCGAGGTGGGTTCAATGCTACATCGCATACTGAAAGAATTGATTATATTTCGATTCACACGTCACTAAACTTACAAGGAAATAAACGATCAATCTGTATAATTAAATGTTATATCTGCAACTGTTACAAGGAAGAAATGATTTCGAAAATGTCAGCTATAATATTGATTTGCTACAACTGCTTCAAATTTGCAAACATATATCAAGCAAAGGAACTTATGGCCGTATATTGTATCCAACCAAATCAAAATGGGCTAAAATTTCTCTGGTAACGAGGTACACATCAACGTTATCACCTGCAAAATAATCGTATGTCGCAAAATAGACTATAGGCTTTGTGGGAGTATTTACGTCAGTTTACTCAAGATTAAAATTATGATTAGGCATTACAATATTAACCTGAAAACATGCTCTATTATAAACTGAGTCAACCGTTGCCATGCAGAGATTTCATAAACAGATTGTGGCGTAAACTTTAATATAGTTGTGAGTCTATCACAGTAGGACGACTACTTATCTGTTGTTATTGTACTGGTGTCGTCGTTGCTGTTGTTGTCGTTGCTGTTGCCTTTCTCTCAATAAAAACACATAAAGGTAGACTCACCAAAAATAAACAACATCCACACCCACATACCCCCCAAAAAAAGAAAATGATGAGGATGCTAATATTCATGATCAAACAGTAAATATCAATCTAGTATAGAAAAATAACATAAATGTTCAGGGGAATTATTTCTTAGCTCATGCAGGTATAAACAAAATAACTTTAATATGTTTTGTCGCATCATATTACAGAAAGCAAAAAACCAACAACAAGAATTATGTTAATGTTATTGCTTGGTGGAATAAACACAATGCATATGTATTATTTGTCCATAGAATGCAGACGTTAATAGTTTCTTCAGAAGCTAGTCATTCTCTGTGTCTGTCTGTCTGTCTGTCACTCTCTCTCTCTATATATATATATATATACCGGATACAGGTATGCCTTCTTTGCAAATCTGAAAAGGATAATGTTGCTACATTTGGTACACGGGCTGGCGATAGCACTAATCTAAATATTTTATATAATGTTTCATTCTTTCTTCCATTTCTTTTTTCCTTTCCTTTGGAAACCAGTTCTACGTGGCTGCCAGGCAATTATACAGGCTTCATTCTAAGTTTAAATCTGTGTTCTAGTTTTATTTTGTATCTTTGTTAGTACGTTTCCTTTGAAGTTTGTCTTATTTAGTGCTTACATACGGACAAAGTCCATAGAAGAAATTCGGCAAGTATTGCAAGATATATAGATACTAGTAAATACAATTGTTATTGTCAAAGTGATATGTGCATTTTTCACGTTGATATTTAATATTTTCTTTTTGTTTGACGTACTAATATTTCCTTCATTTTAGCATGCGCGACAAAGGTGAGACCTACAAGTATGCTGCAAATATTACATTCTACATGATTGGCCTTGATGCGAAAAATGAGATCTTACAAAATCAGTGGAAAATGAAAACCTTAGAACAAATTCGGCGCGATCTCAGCCACACGGAGGTATTTCTTCGTCGATTTTCTGAAGAAAAAAATACTTAATTTAATTAACATTATTATCACAGTATCAGTAAGTATATTTTGTTTACACCATTTGTTTGTAAGCCTTAAACAATATTGTTCAGTTACAAGATATAGTGAGTGATAAGACCCTATGTTGAATTAAATTCCATTTATTGGAAAAAGGGAGCCGTCTTTTTGACAGAAATGAAGAACTAATCTTGTAATCAGTGGTCATGTGTGTTTATTGTTTACATGACTTATACTTGAATTTACTTTATTCACATACCCATTAACTTTTAAACATAGAATACAATTTATTGCAACCAAAATGTTTAAACCTTGAACTTTATCGAAAGTTCAGAACTAATGTGTCCACTACTCTTCAGGTTTAACTGAGCAGGTTTGCTCGCGTTATTAAAATATTGTTTATTTAATACACACTACATTTAGAACACACTTCAATGGTTATTAATATGCTTGTTTGTGTTTAGTTACTTAGTCATTGTATATGTTTGGATTTTCGTTTTTTCTTCTTTCTGTTCTTTGTAAAGCGTCTTTTGCTTTCAGAGAACAATAAACATTTTGAAAATTGACGTAGAAGGTTCTGAATGGACTTCCGTACCTCAGATGGTGAGTTCCGGAACTCTACACTCTGTGAATCAGATACAGATAGAACTACACGGAAACGGGACACAATTTGACTTGAAGGTGCTGCGTATGTTGTACGAAGATGGCTTCCGGTTTTTTATGAGGGATAGGAACCTAAATTGTAAATATTCCAGAGCAGGACTTGTTAGACAAAGGACCAGTTGCATGGAGGTTTCCATGATTAGAGTCATTTCCTAGCATCGACTGTCGTTGTTAAATCAATAGCGGAATGCTGCTCAACAATACTGGCGACAACAAACCAGAATTACTTACACACACACACACACACACACACACATATATATATATATATATATATATATATATATTTAAGAATGTCAAATGATAAAGGAATATAATGGATTTGAATTGAATTGATATTCAACAACATGCTATTCGATATGCAGGTTAAACATTTCAAACTGAGATATTCAAGCTAAGTTTCATTTAGTGAAAATATTCATCTCGCCTTAAACATCCGTATTTGTCATGAAGGAGAAAGGGCAAAATACGAAGATAGGTGATGTGCTTTAAGAAAGTAATTTCTTTCATATACTTTTGTTACATCCGTCGTATCCGAGAGTTTATGAAATTGCACCATGACATTGTATGTTCCATGAAAAGCGAAATTCAAATAATAATTAATTGTTCAATTATTCCAATATATTCTTTAGTTTCAACTACAGTGAAGGGTAAATTAGAAATGTTTCTTCATACAAGTTGGACTTGATATTATAAGAAAGAAGACTAAATGTACCAATAATGTTTACATTTTTAATTAATTATATTCTCGTTGTGGGCCTCTTCAAGAAGTTTGAATGCATTTAAACCCTTATTGTTAATTTCTTATGATTGTTTCATTTTTTAATTTTTTTCCTCAGATATATTCAGCATACACTTGTAACGGATTCATGTGTTGACTTTATTCCTCAGCATCCTTACCTATGTTGTGCCCCAATTTGTTTTATACTGTTTTATAGTAGCTCCACAGCGGTATTGCAAATCGCATGCATGAATACTTCGCGAAGATTACGACGCAAGATTAATTACTGTGTGAATTATTTTCTGAATTTCTTCATCAAGACGTGTCTATAAACGATCGTAAGTGAATCTGTAGATTGACATTCTGATCTAGAAGTAACATGTTTAAACAGTTTACTGTTGATTATAATTTCAGAAAATCAACAATGTAAATTGAATGCGGGTAGGGGCAGTGTAATCGTGATGACATGTGTGTAAGAACAATAATGTATTTTGTGCTATCTGTACCAAACGTATACCAAAATTGCACTCGTTAGAATCATAGTTTATAAATTTTACACCTAACTCTAGATAAATATACTTGTAGCCAGCAATGACTTTAAGAACTGAAACTATATTCTTTTTTAGAAGTCTTAAGTTTGTTGTAAAAAATGGCTTAAAGACTTACCACATCCGACAATATACAACGCACACAGTTACATTTTCCTACCTTTTCCAAAGCCATTTAAAAAGATTAATATAATTTTTTTTTTATTATCATAAATCGACATTTCTAAAATTGTAAAAAATAAATTTCTTATCAATTTATCAGATTCATATTCTTATGCTCATGTCTGTCTCAAATTTAAATGATATCATTAATGTTTTCATTCTGAAAATAATACTAATCTAAGTGCTAACAATCCAATTAGAATAAGTAAAATACTGTTCACCTTTATCTATGTATCTTTGTCAAATATTATGTTAATTTGTTTGGCTAAAGTTTGTTTAGTTAATTTTCTTGGACAGAAGACCGGTACGTAAGTTGTGAGTTAATGAGTGAATCACACAGACATACATACATGTTTGTGTACGTATGTGTCTGTGTGTTGCACGTTTGTGCTATATAACAGTCTTTCCAAAATGCACCGTATCTTCGAGAGATATTGCACTGAGTAGACAAAGGAAATAATTGAAAATTGACAATACACAGTCTAGAAACTAGTTTTCCTTAGCCCGTTTTTTATTTTTGTCTAACAAACCGTTTCTCAAGTAGGAGGCTACTTTCCATGCCGCACATTTACTTTAGCTAGTTTGCGCAACAGATTTCAGCAGCTTAATCAAATCGTCGCTGCTGTAAGAACGTGATGTTTTCCATAAGCGCAATGTCTGAGTAATTTATGTAATTTTCCGAAAATTTCGGAAAATTATATAAATTACTCAGGGTGATACACCAGAACTCTTAAACTGAAAAGGAGCAACCTGTTTCGAGTTGACTCGACCAGAGGCGTCGTTTGAAAATTCATTGATTAGTCTTACTTTGGGATATTGGAATGGTGAAAAGCTGCCATCATGCGGCGTGTATCTCATAATATGTTTCCAGAGTGGTCAGCTCATTCTACTAAGAATATGAATGTCAGGACAAATGTCTTACTTGCCATTAGATTTTACAATGCATGTAACAAAAATAAGAAGGAGTCTGGGTCGTTATTACTCAGGTAGGACAATTGTAAAAATATGAGCAGATACTGCCTAAAGAGGACTTCATGAAGTTAACTCTCTCAGTTATTGTTTTGGGTAGAGGTCTCCTTAGGAAAATGAATATTGTATCATATATATTTTAATTGAAAATGTAGACAAGGCCTAAAATGTAAAAGGATTAGGAAAAACTTAAGACAAGGATAAACGTGTGACCATAAACATACTATAAATTTAAATAAACTGAGTGAGTGAGAATTAGGTGCGTATAAATACTTTTTATAAATATATCTTAGTAAGAAACTTAAACTTTCATTAAATAGGCGTAATGTAAAATAAGAAAATAAACAAGTGTGGTATTATATAGATCATCATATATTTATTCCATACACAGATTGGTGCAGATATTTTTACGGTAGTATTTGAAGGAATTAAAAACAAGGTATAAGAAACATAAAGGGGAGTCAGATTAAAATTATTGCATTGGATCTAGGGTAAAGTAAAGAAAAAATCGAGAAAGCACAACGCGAGTAGACGTGGTGATAGTATTGAAAGATTCTTCCTCCTATGACAACCAAGGCCTGGTTAAATCGAAATAGGTCACTTTTAGTTAATATTCTTATCAATTGATAAAGTAGCTACAATCAGTAAATATAATGTAAATAATGAAATTCAGGAACTAAAACATCCAAGCAAGATGGAAGATTTCTATTTTAATTGTTCATGGATAAATGTTAAAACCCTGTAAGAACTATTTTCAAAAATAATAGGTGGGTCCAAGACCTGTGTATAAATGGATCTTAGATAAGTAAGTATACGTTCAATGCTTATTTAACCTAATGAAACATAAGAAGAAAAACAAGGTCGATATGGTATAGATAACTAAATATTCATCCCAGACTAAGGTTGGTTCAGGCAGGTTTCTGTTCTTATTTTAAAGGATTAGAAGTAAAATATACTACAAACATAAAAGAGACAAGATTCAAGTTTTAATAATCTCAAACTATGCTTTAAGAAACAAGAAAGTAACAGCTGAGGAAACATATGATTAGACTTTAAACCCTTGGTAACGAAAATATACATATCAATGCTGGCAGTAGTGAACATGTTATGAAAAGCAAGATATATAATACCGAGATAAAAACTAAGAATAGCAGGTGTCAAATACTAAAGATATTAAGTATAAAGAATACTTATTAAAGAATAGTATACAATGATACTGAAAATCAAGAGCTTTTATTGCTACTAATGTAGTTAAAAAGATATTATAATTTCCTACTATAAACGAATAACAAAAGCTTTGAAGGGTTCTGTCTCCAGAGGCATCCATACCTGATTGCATGAAGACTCGGGAATATGTAGAAAATATGTTAATCAAATGAGAGGGAAAACTAATAGGTAAAGAGTAATAAGAAAGATTTCTATACCTATTGACTATAAAGATCATAGAATCTTGCAATTCCCCCCCAACAAAAAAAAAAAAAAAAAAAGATAAACAATAGCAAATATTGCCATAAAAGGATTTCTTGAATGGAGGCTGAAGCCAATTCTCTTAAAAAAGGTTCTTTTAGTGAAACAAAAATCGGCATAAAATGCGCTTGCGCTTTGAAGTTAAAAACAGTAAAAAGACGGATTTGATACAATTACAAGGATGAAAAGTGTAGCAATAAAAAAAATCTAATGAACTGAGTGAGTGAGAATAAGGTGGGTATAAGAAAGACATTAGAAACGGAGAAAGTTAATTATCAATTAAATGTTTTTAATGCAAAATGTAAAGAAAGCAAAAATGTTAGTACTATATAAATCATTGAGTATGTATACAAAGTTCGTGAAGTCTATTTTGTGTGAATTAAAAGCAAAACCTATAAGAGACAAGCTAAAACAGCTGCAATGTAGCCATTGAGAAACTTGAGATTATACTGAATCTATTGGCAACGAGGATAGAACTGTAAATGAGGGTAGTTGTGTCAATTAGATTTAGACTAATATCTATAATATTTACGCAAACTATAGATGCGAAATTGTTAAATACTTAAATAATTGTTGACTGTGGTTCTGAATTACATTATTTCCATCATGTTCAGTGATAATTGGGTCTTTCTCAGTTCCTCATGTTACCTGTAAATACCTTAGTTTCGATTTAATCCAACATTTGTTGTCAATGGAGACTGAGAAATCTTACGTGCCTTTACAGTACAGGTATTTAGTCACATCTTTGCTGTCATGGGCAATATAGCCCTTCTCTGCTTTGTCAAATTGTTGATAATAAAGGTGCTAATTCTTTGCATACATTGGTGATCACAAAGTCTCATAGTTTTCAGAGCTATCCGAATAGTTTTCATCACATTTTTCTTAATATATAATATATTCAGAATTTAAAATATTTTCGTCTTTAGTTTTTTGATATTTTCAGAATTATTCCAACAGTGCTACGACAGCTTTTGTAGCTGATTGGTGTTTATTAATTTGTAATTAATGTCTGTGCGTAATATTTGCTACTCTTTGTTTCCACCTATTTTGTAAATATGTAAGTAAAAAAATGCCCTATCTGGGAGACAATACCACCTTTGCTGTCATTTTGAGACAGATCATTGGAATACTTTTTCTGTTCTTTCATAATAAATGTATTTTGTTGTATTCCTTATTTAATGACATTACAATTTCTTTAGGAGTACTGACAATACGCTCGCTTAATTTTCAAAAGTATGTAATAATAAAGGTTTGTCTTTAGTCATTATATCTAGTATCTATTGGATTTTAAACATTATATTCAATAATATGTGTCAGTATTGGTCTAAATATCACTCTCAAGCTTACCCACATTTGTCATTATATCCTCGTTGCGAATGGGTACTAGCTAGGCTTATATTTTCTTCATTGTGTCTTTGTTCACATTTAGGACAGACGTAATTATGGAACTTTAATCATGTCTCTCATATATATTGCTTATATTTGTTATGCTTGATCCCTTAAAATAAATTATAGCTGTACCAGCCAATGTATGGAATAAACCTTTATATTTGATTCAGTTCATCTCACATTGATTCAGACCATACATAACAGTTACCCCCAGTGGAAAAAGTACATTGTAACTGCGTGATCAGTTTCGACTAATGGCACATCGCAACCGACTTTCATAACAGAGAATGGATTAATAGAACCTAACAGTCAATCAAAACTAAATAAAGAAAAGACTTCAAAATCCGCTTGTGAGATTCGACCACACGGTAGATTGTATACCTCAGACCTTGATATCTTTTCCAGCAAATAAGCTGTCAAAACAAACAAACCGCTTAATATTTACCTCTTATAATTTCTAACATAAGCTGTCACGGCTTAACTTACTGTATGATGCTTGAATTATACATGCAAAATACCAAGACATTTAGTAATTTGTAACAACTTATGCCTGTATGTATCATCGATTCATCCTGGCATGGAGAATCCTCACCAATTTGAAACCCTTTATGACTCTGCAAGCCAGGAGAAAGTCGAACTTCTTTATAGTGAATTTTTGAGACATGCAGTCAAATACCTCTGGGTGCGCGCCATTTGATTAATTGCCTCGAAAAACCATGGCGTTAGACTAGAATGATACAGACAGCGCTAATGTTACATAAGGTTAGCACGTATTATAAATTGATAATGCGCAGTTGTGTGTGAATAGTGTCAGCCGGTGTGCGTGTGCCAGCGATTTTAGTAAAAGCTTTTAAATCCCTGTGTTTTTTTAAATTTTGGCACCTAGTAAATGTAAAATATAAAATTACTTAACAGCCGGCCTAAATTGTATAATGTTTAAGTACCGCTGTTAGGCCGGTTTGAGTTAACACAACTCGTCCTCATCACTTGACAAACAACCTAAATTGTATAATGTCTAAACAAATACTGCTGTTAGGCAGGTGTAAATAGTCCCAATGTATCGTTAAATACATGTTTACCTCTGGCAACAATAGTATATGGAATGCAACTGTTTTACAAAAATGATACCTTTTTCGACTTAACTTGGTGAAATGTATTTCTCTAAGTACCTTACAGCATCTACAACATGATAACACGAATCAGTTTATGTTAATATCCAAACTCGTCATTAAAACTATCGTTAGCTTGCTCATCGTAAGAAATGCAATTTTCACTCCTATGTGTTACCAGAGGAGTTATGGTACAGTAACGATCATTAGCATTTTTATTGGTTGTCCCATCAACTGGTGTTAAGTCTGTTTACAGTCCCATTGCATATACTAAGCTGGACAAAAAGCGCAAACAAATATTTGGCGCAGAGCGGCAGTTAAGGTGGACACAGTGCATCAAGGTAGGAGTGCGCTGGAGATAGGCCTTGAGCATAGCTGTCATTCGACGATTCTGTCATTCATGTTGTTTTGACGGCTAAAACACAGCTGTTATGAATTTCCATCGAGAATGTATATGATCTACTAACAAGCTTCGGCTCTTCTGCGGGATTTTAATAATGATCTCAAGGACAATCGCAATGGGGCGGTAAAGATGGTTGACAATACTGACAATATTCCTATTCCCGCCAAACCTGTGCCCAGAGACACATCCGTCAACACTGTCTACCCCGTTTTTTGGTTGGTGAGACAAGAGATATAAATGTTACATACCGCGAACGAAAAGTTATCGCCATGGATGTAGTTTCGCCAAATTCCACGTTGTCGTTGTAGTAGCAATCACACCTGCGACCCCCGAGGGCAGTAGATTTAGCTGTTGCGGTGACAGCGAAAACGCAGTTACCCCTAACTGACAGCGGGTTGGCTTAGTGTGCTTTATGCCCCTCCCCCCCCCCCCCAATCTGAACCGGTGCGTGTCAAACCCAAGTTGGCGCATATACTCTTTCACCAGTGGCTTCTATTCCTGGTCGGTGTCAGGCACTTGTTTAAGAGCTGCACCAATACTCCATCGTTTCTCTCAGGATTGGCAGGTTTAATCACTGATTCATGTTCCTTGTATGTGCCTGGTTGCTCTGCCATGGCTTTATTGTACCTTTAGAGCGAGTTATAATTGCTGAAGCCAAAGATAGCTAGATTGGCAAATAATCGGCTGTGCATTGATGTTGGGACCCTATGTAAACATAAACGCAAATCAAGCTGTAAAGTTTTCGTGTGAGGCGTTACACGGTACGGCAGAACTGCCATTATATGCTATTTTGACCCCATTTACACGATTTAAAGCGATACCCACGTTCCGTCACCTTGACTCCCGTGGAGGTTAATGAAGTCAAAACCGGCGCCCGGGACAGCGATAATGTCATTGTCATTGCTGACTGTAAATCACCAACGTTTTGAAAGTCTTGAGTTGAATCCCAGCGATACAAACCGGACACATTTAATGCAGTAACCCCACCAACTGATGTGATTCTGTCGGCCTTTAAGTACACTACCGCGATAGCTGGTCCCCACTGATGAATGCCACTCCGGTAGACACAACGGTGGTTACAAACCAACCAACCCAGATGTATCGGCTACCACGCTTCCAACTTGCTGACTCGATCTCGTAGCGCACATAGTCTTTTTGCCGCCAGCGGCGGCCAGGGCGGGCAGTGCCTACTTTGCCTGACTTATAACATCGACTGCGCTCGAGGCGATGGCCCTGGCGACTGGAGGAGATGACTTTGGCCATGTCTGTGGCAAAGAGGGTGCTGCCCTGACTATGGCTAGAAAGATATCACTAGCCTGTCACCATATTGTACACCGAAAGTGCCGACGACTCATATTATGATACTTTCGAGCTAGCTAAAGACGGTGGTTCCATAAGTGGACTCCTTACACTCTAATATTGATAAAGCAGTGGTTAAAGCGAAAGACGGTCTTGAACATAGAGGCCAACAGTGAGCGTCTCGTCGCAGAGGTAGAGCAGGCTGCGATCCTGGTCAGTCAGCTTAAAGCGCAGTTTATTCATGTGGGGACTTCTGCAAGGGAAATAGACGGGCAGTGGTGGTGCGAATGACATGAGCCGGGACTCTGGTCCAGGAAAAAGTTATAGAGCACGTAACCAGGACTAGCCTTATTGCAGGTTCCCGAGTCCACGTAATAGCCGCCCACAGCGTGACATGTGAGTTATACGTAGATTGTGGTGATGATCTGTAGCCCAGGCCAATAACAGAGTTCGCGGGATCGACTGCATTGTGCCATCCGAACATCTGACGCTGGCTTCAGTTTGCGATGTTGACGCTGTAGGTGGAGGAACTGATATGTGTCTCTGCGGCAAGGGTTAGCATCTTGACAAGAATGCTAAATTAAGTGCCGTTTCTGGACAATGGCACATTTTTTGTAGGCATGCATTTGTAGTTTTACGGTCTTCAAGGAGGAAAACACAATGGTATTGTTGGGTCGGCATGTCTTTTGGTTGTTCTAGCGCTTTTGCCGCTGTCTGGCCACTGCGCCACTCTTAAACTCGTATCTCCTTTGCGCCCGCACTCGGGCTTGGGTTAGGGTAGGGCGGCTGTAATGTCTCCGGGAAGCCTTTCAGGCACCTCTGCGGTTTCCGACCCTCTTGCTTTACGCCTTTGACCTCCTCACAAGTCTCCTTGGCGGCCTTTGCGGTACTAGCAATAGCTTTAGCGGTGGCCTTTGCTGGCTTTATGGGAGGAGAAACGTTTTTCTCGGACTCGTATGTGACATCAGCCTCTGCGACTTGATGAACGTTTAGCATGTCTTGCAGCTCATTGCGGCGGGCTATCTAATCTCCCGCTATTCGTATCATGTCTTTCGCGCTTGCCATTTTGTAAACGGCATGACGATAATTTTCAAAATTCTTTGCAAGTCTTCGCAAGTCACTGGACGACTTTAATTGACCCATGCTTATCAATGCCCACCCGAAACTTGATTGGACTTGTGCTGGTAAGGTCAATGGTGGCGAGGCTGTGGGGTTTAAATGCTGCCTTCTCAAAGAAAATCATGCCAGTTAATGTCTCGGCACACCATATGGTGTCTACTTTCTGCAGACATTCGATGTCAGTGCTGTGAAAGAGGACGACCAGACTATATTAGTTTTGTCACGAATCACCTTCAATATATGTGCGTAGCGCTGAGCAAAGTACAACACGTAGGCGTTCTTGTGCCGCCCGCGGCTAAAGAGACCTGTAGGATTCTCTTGCTACTCGAGCGTAACGTCGTCATTTTCTGGGTTCTATACCTCAAAGTGTATGGCAAATGTTGAAGTTTTTGTGTATCCTGTACACAATAAAAAGTGTCTGCTGTGCAATATTTGTTCTCGATGGTGAACGGTGGGCATTAGTGTGCATGGTAATTAGACATTTCGGTGTACCCTGGATATACGGGCTGGATATTAGTGTGTGTGGCTGTCTGCACAAACTTTGGAAAGGAGTTTCGGGACTCCTGGGTGCAAATACTGTGAGCGACAAATAACGAGCTAACTTCGATGTACCGCCATGTGCGCGAGAATTGCAAAATTGCAAACAGCGAATATGGCATGGAAAAGCCGACGGAGAACCATTTGCAACGGCAGAATGCCCCCTTGTCGCAAAAATTGATTTTCAGAACGCGAAAATTAAAGCATTGACGGCGCAGACGGCAGAGCTGAAGGCCATAGTAAAGCAGTGCCCGACAGCGCTGAAAGAGGCGGCAACACTTCTCCAAGCGCACAGGCCACCACTCGTAGGGAATGTGGGCGAGAAGTACATAAAAAGTATCGCCAAGGAAGGCAATGTCTGAATTGAGCAACTAGCGTTAAAGCTCTGAAAAGTCTTTGTATACGATGAGGAAAGGGCGGTGTAGAAGATACATAAACATGTCTCACAAGTGCTACTATCTGTTTTGTGGTGGAGGTGGTAGTGTTCCAAGCTATCACACGGCCAGGAGCTCGTTGAGGTATTTATCTGAAAAGACGTATTTCTGTTGTACGGTGCTGTATGCTTGTTTTGTTGATGCGGTACGCCCCCATTCTTTGGTAGTCTACCAGGCTACAATCTGGTAATGGAACTTTTTCAGATTTTAAGGGCATCTAGGTACTGTTCGTGTCGCACGCCGTGCTTCACGACGGCCTTTATAACACCCTTGGCCTTTCGGTATCTCCTTTTTCTCCTCGACGAGTTTCTTGGCGTGCTTTTCAATCACCTTATGTTACAATCCAAACACTGCGCTTGCGCGGACATTGGTCTGAGTCCAACTCGCAATCTTAATGCTGTACTTCTTTAGGCGAGTCTTACCAATTCTGCGATCGGCGTCTCGTTGCTTTCATTCTTAAACTTGACTACGATTCTTTTATTGACGCTGCTGAACACCTGATGGCTGGATGGAGAGTCGTTGGTGCCATACAGTTCTGCATCTTCTGTAGTATCACTGCAGACATCGTCCGTTTTCCACACTTACAGCAGACTTGCCCTCTTGCCATACCTGGCTCCGCGGTAATAAAACACGCCTCCTTAGGCATGCTGGCAGCCAGCTCCTTGAGGCTGAAGTTCATAAACTGGAGGCTGTCAACAAACTGCAACTGCCCTAGTGAGAACGTTATGTACTTTTCTATGTTTTTTTAAATGGCTCTAATGTTCTACGTTAAGACTGTTTCGATGGCATCCATGATAAGGCGACAGTCGTAGCCGCGCAGTTTATGAATCACAACTGGCACCTTCGTTTTATTCTAGGTAGATGCGCAGTTTTGGGCAACTGTGTAACACTATATTTTCGTGGGTTTCGAATTTCCTGGTTTGGGTAAACAATACTTATTCTATTCGTAGGTCTCTAACTTCGTGGATCAATCATCTATCATTTATAACAAAAAGACCAAACACCCCCACCAAAATAAAGGCCCCCCCTCAAACCCCCCCCCAACAAAACAATGATGAATATGTCTCTGCAAAAGATTATACCGACATTCATTTCCACACATTTGCGAGCAAACAGGTTTAATCCGTAATGCAGTAATCGAGTTGAGTAATTAAGTTTTTCATTCCTAACATTTGGCGAAAATGCGGAGATCTTAAAAAAATCCGATTTCTTTTTCCACACATGTCTGAACTAACACATTTAATACCACTATTGTAGTCTGAAGTAATTAGGTTCTCATGTGTTTTCGAAGAATCATATGAAAGCATAAAGTTCTCAACAATTAGGAATTGGGCGTTTGAACAAAGCCAATTACAGTAAACCTTTTTGTTTTGAAACAATCTTTGCCATATATAAACAGTTCTGTCGAAAGTGAATTTCACATCAAAAGTTAAAAGCAAAATGTCACTGATACAGTGGTTAAACAGTGGTAAACTTGAAGTAAAATCTCCTAATATTGTGAGCCTTCCTGATCCTAAAGAGTTCTTTGATAGGAGAGAAGCTCCTTCTCTGCAAATCGCAAATGATTTTGTTGAAACTCTCATGATATCCTAGACTTCTCATAAGCGTAAACGAGGAGAGTACGTAACATACAGTAGAGCTAACATTGCAAGATACTTAATCGAAAATGAAATCTCCAAAGCGTCAAGAAAGTTCAGCGCCGAGCTTTGGAAGAAAGTCAGCAAAACAACATTCCGGGATCAATATATTAAGCTCAAGAAATCTGGTACAGCTTACGTGATAGCCTGTAAACCCTTCTCGTTGGGTGATATTGACCTTGTGGTCCAAAACTGGATCCCGTAAAGTTCGGGTGAAGGTGTTATTAATGCGCGTATTGTGATGGCTGGTGCTGAACGAATTGTTATAAATACGCTAAACATCAACCGGAATGAGACGGAGGACACATTAGTATTAGTAAGTCATGGACAATATCTTTATTGAAGAGGATGTGCTTTGTAAAGTGAAAGGGACAACAAAGAACGCGAGAACTCTACCAAAAGATTTGGAGGATATTAAGTTAGAGATTTTGAAGAACGTGCTGACTGTGATAAAAGACAATCATGTGCCGGACTGGCTGATAATTAATTGGGTGTCAGCTTGTGCCAGGCGGTGACTGAACAAATAAAAACAAAGAGGTCTAATTAGGTGACTATATCTGGCTTGGACGATAAAATGCAAGTAACACTTTTGCTTGATATCACCAAATCAGGCCTGCTACTGCCACCCCAGATGATCTATGATGGACCGACAGATAGGTACTTGCTACAATGAGTGAAATTACCAAGTGACTGGGACGTGACATTTACAGAAACTCACTGGAGCAATGAGTAATCCATGATTCAGTTTGATGACCGAATTGTGATACATAGGGTATCACAATTCGGTCAACAAACTGAATCATGGATTAACTCTATACGTGACTTGCTTCCTCTTACTCGGTATAATCAAAAGGCGGTAGCAATCTTTGATGTTTTCAAAGCGCATCGCGGAGAAAAGCTGATGTCTCACTATAAGGAAAAGAGGATTATACCAATGTTTTTGCCAGCCGCATGTACGGATAAGTTGCAACCCCTAGATTTAACTGTTAACACCTTTTACAAGTAGGAACTCAAATCATGATTTCATGAATGATCTTCAATACAGGTGATTGATCAGTAAAATGAACTGTATGATAAAAGAGATGTACATTCAGATCAGGTCTCGGTTGACCTGAAAACATCTACCCGTAAGCCAATTCGCACAAAGTGGTTTATCTGGACACATGACACAGTAGCACTTTGGAGAGACCTGATTGAAATGGGCTTTGAGAAAACGGGATTAATCTGCTAATTGTTTTTTTTAGCAGTTTGTTGATATGTGCAAATCTTGTATTTATAAATGGGAATAATATGTGTTCTGGGAAGTAAAGAAGGACACAGACAGTGAGTAAATCTGCATTTATTACTATCCATCAGGTAGAGTCATTAATTCTTACTCGATTTTTCATGTTCATGAAATTTTGCAATCGAAATAAATTGTAACACTGGTCAACAGCCAAAATGCTTCTGCAATAAATGTTGTCAAACTTGACTAATTCTGGGTCACTGAGAACGAAAATTGTTGATTGGCTCTAGTTTTAAAGATATTATACTGAGTCAGTATATACGACCCTTGACTTGGGAATGGCGGAGGATAAGCGAGTTATAAAGGGAAGGGATCTCAGTTTAAACCAGAAATGACTAAAATACATCTTTGACTGGATCTATGAATAAATCTATGACTGGGTTTGGACAGTACTTGCTTTTTAGGCAAAACAATGAATGATGCAATCTGAAGCTGGTATTGCGTCATACATACTATGAATTGCATCATGTTATTCCTAGAAGTCATGGATGACCCAATCATAGCTAAGCTTACATCACTCTGCTGAAGAAATTGCCCTATATCAGCTCTACAAATCATACAGTGTCGTGCTCTCTTATTTGTCAGTGTTTGATTTTGCAAAGGGACACATTTCTGTTTAGCCAAAGGGAGCAGATATGCCTCGTACTTGTGTGAACAATGCAGATAACTTATTTTGTGGTGAAGTGACTTTTGCATCACAAAAGCGCAGTATAACCACTATGGTTAAAATAAAGCCTATCACCTTTATTTTGGCTGCAAATTTGGAAATCAGGACAAGAGGTGGGTCCCACACATATGCGGCAACACTTGTGCAACAAATCTTCGCCAGTGGTTGAACAGGAAAAGGAAATCTATGCCTTTTGAAGTGCCAATGATTTGGAGAGAGCCAACAGATCATATCAGCAATTGTTACTTCTGCATGGTGCCTCCAGTTGAGAAAGGTGCGTCAAAGAAGAAAAAGTGGACTGTGCATTATCCAAACATTCCGTCAGCTATACGCCCAGTACCCTACGGAAAAGGAGTGCCGGTTCCTGATGCACCAGAATCATTCTCACTTGAGTCATGGAAGGTGATCTTGTAGCCTGCAACAACATCGATGGTTTGATGGCAGCCCTCAACATTGTTCATGATCCAGATGAGTGGAGACTGTTCATTGATTCATCGAAGACGAGTCTTAAAGATGTTTTGCTGCATAATGGCAGTGTTTTGCCATATATTCCAGTTGGTCATGCAGTCCATATGAAGGAAACCTATGAAAACATGAAACAACTTTTGAGGTGCATAAACTATGACCAATATCAGTGGCAGCTTTGTGGCGATTTCAAGGTTCTTGCTCTCTTGCTTGGTCTGCAGACTGGATACACAAAGTACTGCTGTTTTCTCTGCGAATGGGATAGTCGTGCGAGAGATTCCCACTACATCAAGAGAGATTGACCACTCCGACAGTCATTGGAGCCTGGGATGAAAAGTGTTCAGCATCCACCACTTGTTGAATCAAGGAAGATTTTGTTACCACCCTTGCACATCAAGCTGGGTCTGATGAAGAACTTTGTCAAGGCCATGGACAAAACACAAGCAGCTTTCAAGTACCTCCGTGGAAAATTTCCAAGGTTAAGTGAAGCTAAGATAATGGAAGGTGTCTTTGTTGGTCCTCAAATTCGTGAACTTCTTCGAGATGATGCATTTCACCGTGCACTGCGTGGCAAGGAAAAGACGGCATGGCTAGCCTTCCAGTTAGTGGCAAAACATTTTCTCCGAAACAAGGCAGACAACTACAGGGAGTTAGTGGATAACCTCCTCAAGGCACACACAAGCCTTGGTTGCAACATGTCACTAAAGATACATTTTGTGCACTCTCATCTAGATTTTTTTCCACCAATCTGCGGAGCAGTGAGCGACGAGCACGGCTAGCGATTTCACCAGGACATTGCAACAATGGAGAAACGCTATCAGGGCAAATGGAGCCCGTCAATGCATGCAGACTATTGCTGGACAGTGATAAGAGATGCTCCATTTAATGAATACAAGAGACAAGCCAAGAAGCGTCGATTAGACACTGAATAAGGACTAAACTATGCACTTATATATACATAATAGTTTTTTTTACTTTTGTTTCAATATATTTTTATTTATATAACCCTTTTGCTGTTTTTTAAAGTGTTGCATAAACAGGAGAGGTGAAATAATATCATGTAAAGCAATCATAAACACATGAAAAGACCTAGGTTTGCAATTTATTATTAAAAACTCTACTATGTATACATTATACCTAGACGTAAAATGTAAAACTTAAATATCTTGGAAACAGTATCCAATCAGTTGTTTTAATTGTCATATTTGAATTCAGCACATGAAAATCCCTAATAAATAGCACATTTTATTTCTGAAGCAGACGACTTCGAAATCATTTAAGACCAGTGTAATCAGACAGTTTAAGTGTTCTTCCACATTCATTTACTGTTCCTAATGTATACTTCACATTCGCAGCTCTATAGATATCCGTGATATTAAAACAAAGAAAGGAACAGAAGATGCCTCTGCATTGCATATAACTTGGGTGGGTGGGATGAATGCTGACTTAGTTGATATTTCGCTGTGACTTTAAATTCGTTGCTAGCTAACCCTGCGGTCCTTACTGTAATATGGCACTGGTCTCTCACCCTGTCGTCATCACCGAGCTTCTCGCCACATATGTAGTGGGAATTTTATTCCTGGAAAGCTCTGATGTCTTCTCCATCCATGATAATGTCAGCCTGTTTTCCAAACACCTCTCGGATCTCCACTCGTGGTTCTGAATGAAAGTAGCGACAGCCTCCTCGCCCCGGTATAACACCGGTTTCTTTGTGATTCCATCGTAGCAGATGACTATGTAACAGAAGCTGCATAGGACCTGGCTAGCAATTTTCAGCGTGTTCTTTTGTCCAGATTACAGGCAGGGCCTCCCATTTGCACGTTCAGTGCCTTGAAATCAGCATAGATGATGTACAGGATAAGCAGCTGGCGGTGGTGATTCTGGAATGCAAGGATGCTCTTGTTTGGCTCTGGCAAGGATACGCTATGTGGCTTCTCGCTTGTGCCGCGGCAGTTCTTCGTGTGGGTTTCCAATAAGTCGGCCCGGTTGAAGACGTGGAGGCACCGACGACAGACATGATTCTTCTCGTTGTGCCTGTTATTATGGCGTATCATGCAGCTTAGGTTCTTTATTCAGACATAGTGGTTCATTTCGCCGTCTGTAACAATTAGGTCCACAGTGAGTGGCCTTACTTTCTCGCTGTTGTGTAGCTGGTAGAGGAAATTTTTCCAACCAAAGACACTAACTGCATTAGTTTCATTGTGGCGCTCAAACATACCAATAAAGTTAACCTTGACGGAAAAGTCTATGCCAGTAAAGTCAAGCTCGGCCATGTGTTGACGGTACTTGCCTACCCAATTAGCATTAACGCCTGTTTTGTATAGAGCCAACAGAACAACACAAAGCACCTGTCGTCGTTGCTCCTTGCATTGATAGCAGACCGTGGTGCTGTGCACTTTGGTGTTGGAATATAGCTCCGACTGCGAAACTGCCGGTACTGCGACACGCCGAGGCCAAGGACCCGGCAGCGGACAAACACCGATCCAATCGCCTCGCCCATGCATTCTTTAATGTGACGTAAAATTGTGGCTGTAGCTTCGACAACCAGTTGCTCGGTCTCGTCAATACATATTTAAAGGGTAACATGTTTATACGTTGAACAGTAACATATAATCAGTGAATGTAATTTACAAACAAAAAGTAAAAGAGAACAATTGATTATAAAGATATTAGAACCCTGGTATGACAATTTTATACTCTTAACATATACTTCTAAACAGGATTTGATAATATATAATGATACAAAATTGTTAAGATAGAATTTTAAGGAAATGCCTTTTTTTATTAAAAAAACAACTCTTTGTCTGATCAATTTAAAATAATAATCTTTAGTTGAATGTCTACAATGTAAAGGTAATAACTAAAATGTACAGTAATACAATGATAAAATGTTCTACAATAATCATTCTATAAATGCAAAAGAATTAAGTGCGTCAAAACAAGGTGTATAGGAAATCTTCAAAATTAGATCTTAGGAATATGGAAGGTTAAATATCATTTCAATGTCTTGAATGGTAAATAACAAATTTAAACGTGATGTTATATAGATAAGTAAGTGTTTATTTTTACATACGTTGTTGCAGCTATGTTTCCTTTAATATTTACATGAGTTTAAAACAATAGAACAGCTATATAAAAAAGATACAAGAGAAATACAATACATTTTATAATATGGAATTTGCATGAGAAAGCAAAAACATAAAAACACTTCAAAGAGCAGTTGAGAAAACTAGATTCAGGTGATAGCAACGTAAACATGTGAAGTCGCTCCTAGACAAAAATCAACAGCACTTACAAAAAAAAATGTAAAATAAATCTTTTTAAATCAAATTTGAAAGATTTTAAAAATTAAGACTTTGATTAAAAGAATAATAGCAGATATTTTGAAAACTTATTCGATTTTAATGTGACTGAATTAATCAACAGAAATAATCCTTGTATTAAAAACGAATAGCAAAGGTATTTAATGTCTCTGTTTCCAATTTGAACGAACGTGTGATTATATCTTAACTAAGGCATTTATAATTTTCAAGTTTACAAATGGAGCAGATACCTAACATCACTAAATATCACGGAAAGACCTTAACTCGCAAACTAAAAGCAAAACAGTAAGTATGGAGGATTTCTGCAAAAATTACACTAACGAACCCTGGCAAGACGATTTGAAATATATAACATACATTGCCTAAAATTGTTTGTATTGTCAAGATAACTTTCTAAGGTAATGTTTTAACTAAAAGTGTTTAAAGAAAGTAAATTCGGTAATTTACGCATTTTAAGTTCAAGCCAAGGTATAAAGTGTTTACCATTATAAATATTAGAGCACAATAACAAGTAAAACAAAAATTAAAAGTGTGAGATGAAAAAGAGTATGAATGGGAATTAACTGAACGGGTCAGAATAAGTTCAGAATAAACATCTGAGTCACTGTTTTAAATGTTGTATAACAATGAAAACAAGCGTTCAAATACATAGATCATTAAATATTTATTACACACAAACATTGGTGCAGTTAGTATTTCGTCATGAGTTTAAGATGTTTGGATCGAACTGTATTAGTGGGGATATAAATGTAAACTCTGTTCGCTGTGAAAAGCGTGTTTAGATCAAGATCGTAACTTTGAGAGAAAAGCTAGAAGGGAATGTATCAATAAAGATTAAGAATATCATAATAAGGTAGGTGCAGCTAGTTTTCCGTATTGTGCGAAGAATTTACAAAATTAAAAAGTGATACAAGAAATATAAACTATAGACAGACATAAATTTATACTATATACTCTCAGCTAAAAACAAATAAAGTAACAAATGAGGAAACATACGACTAGACGGTATCCATTGGCAACGATAATATAAATGTAGTCATGTAGATTTTATTTAGATCAATGTTTATTAGTCTCACAAAACTACAGAAGAGACTTTGTTATTTCCCCAAGACGCTAAATATTAAGAATTTTTATCAAAATTTACTATCAGAAAATTTTGAAGCTTCAGAAATTGTCTGGTCACTACATTAGGCAAATAAACTTGTACCTTCATTATGAAAGGATTGGAAAGGTATTGAGGAACTTCGTCTGTAATCTCAGCGAAAGCAGTATTAGTCGAAACTAGGGCATGTGTAGGATAACATAGCTATATACTGATCAGAAAGCTACAGTCAGCAAATATAGTGGAGAGACTTAAACGTTATAAACGATAACAATAAATTGAAGGAATAATGTAATAATTGACAACGTATGCATTGGAAGGCTGGAAAAAATCTAAAAAATAAACATATACGTCCTAAAAATAATTAGGTGATCATGTGTATATGGATTTTAATTCATATATAAGAATTGTCGGGTATTATTTTAAGAAATTGAAAAAATGATATAGGAAACATACGGGTAAGAATGGAATAAGTTATAATATAGTCTATAGGATACAGAAAAAGAAGCAATTGATTAAACGCAAGATCAGATGGCATCCGTTGGTAAGGTGGATATAAATGTAACTACGGGTTGTCGTATAAATAGTATTTAGTCCAAGATAACACTGTAAAAACTAAAAAGTGAAATTGTTTTCAGTATTTAAAAAAATTTTAAGATATTACGAATTTGAAGAAACATTTTTGGGATACTTTTAAAATTTTTTTGAATGTATTGGCATTAAAATTAACTGTGATCGAATAGCAAATGCATTTAAGGGATCCATTTCCATTGACATAAAAGGTCTGATTATATCAAAAGTATGGCATTCATACTCAGCAAGTGCCATTGATGAAGAACCTTCAATCAGACTATCTCTCTCTGTCTATCTATCTATTTATTTATTTATTTATTCTACGCAGATGTTCATATTGTTGTATGCCGATGATTTAATACTATTCTCTGATACAATGTTTCAGCTCCAGAAAATATTAAATATATTGAGAAGGTATTGCTCTCGATGGAAATTATCGGTCAACCTTAGAAAAGCACGAATCATTGTATTCCGTAGCGGATTATATATGCATAGCTAGCTACGTAGGTACGAGAAATGGTACAATGGTCCAACAGAAATTGCAACTGAAACATTTAATAAATATTTCGGCTGCATATTCTCCTCAATACATTTTGGTACATGTGTCAGAAAACTCTGGCTCGTCAAGCAGCAAAAGTTATACACACACTGAAAAGTAGTTTATCTAAATTTGGAAAATTACCTGTACATACACTCCTTCACATATTTGACACAATAGTTTTACCTATTTTAAACTATGAATCCGAAATATGGGGCTTCAATGAAGCGCCTGATATAGAAAGGTGCACATTCAGTTTCGTAAATTTAAAAGGGGTCTATCAATAAACACACCACATGCTTTTGTATATCATGAATTAGGGATAATGCATTTAAAAAACATTCGATATATTCGAGTTCTTAAGTACTGGTTTCGGATTCTAAATATTTCAAATAGCAGAGTACCAAGACAAAATGTTACAACTTCCAATTAAAATGGGGTGGAAACTGTAATTGTTCGGCAAATGATGAAAAAAATATATTATTAAAATATCGATTTGGTAATGTGTGGTTAAGACAAGGTGTCACTGATGAACGAGTGTTTATAGAAATATTTAGACAGCTAAGTAAAGATATGTTCATGCAAGAACTGACTGATGAGGTTAACGTAATGGACAGATTACGTTTTTATAAGTGTACTGAAGATACCTTTACACGGCAAAAGTATTCGGATGACCTAGGTGAGTCGTATTTAGGAACCTAATTTGTTGGTTAAGAGCAGGAAATTTACCAATTAGAGCAAATAGAGGAAGGTATGAATATATTCGGTATGAAGATACATTATGTTTGATATGTAACACAGAAATAGAAAACGAGTATCACTTTATTGTGAAATGTATAATTTATGCTGAACTAAGAAGAAAGTATATATCCTTGAATATTTACAGAAATCCAAGCGTCCAAACAATTATACTCATATATACATATGATTAATAAGAATTTGTTAATGTCAAATTACCTACATTTATTTGTAAACCATTGGAAATTAGAGAAAGAACTATGATATCATGTCTTGACAGGTAACTAGGTATGTATTAAACTAGACAGCTATAAGAACCGACTCCATGCTAAGACCCTATTTAGGAATACCATCAAGGCGGAATAATCATGAATTACAGAGCCGATTGTGTATGTAAACAGCAATGCTATACCATGTACTTTTGTCTACCATAACATGATGTACCGCATAGTACATTGTATGTATTTACGGGCCGTTGGCCTACAATACGAAATAAAGATTATTATTATTATTACTATTATTATATTATCTCTCTCTCTCTCTCTATATATATATATATATATATATATATATATATATATATATATCAGGTATATATATATATATATATATATATATATATATATATATATATATATATATATATATATATATATATCAGGCTTCCTTAAACACCAGTATTGGCTGGACGTGACCGTTACTTGAAAGGTTTTGACATATACTCGAAGCAACATGAATGACTATGTTTTGTTTACGCAGTTTCTTTGTCGAACAATCAAAGGAGATGTCGCCGATTATACTTGTTCCTGATAAACTGCCTGAAGGCTATACCGCTCACAGTTTAGCTGGTCAAATGGGACTAGAGAAGGGCAATTTAATCTTTTAGTGAATTATATTTATAAAAAAAAACATTTGTTGGGATATCTGTAGCAAATCATAAGGATACACTTATTATTTGCTGCTAGCACCTGATGAGACCTATTGAAGGAGTCGAATTTCATATTGTCTTTTCCTACTCTACTACCGAATATATTTGTCATGGTGTGTCAAAAAACGTGATATTACAGCGAATGGCGATATATAGTTGTACCACAAGATGAAATATATCCAATATTTACGTAAGAAAGGCAAAGTTTTGTTTATTATCTATCAAACTTGCTCTTGAATCGAAACGTAGAGGATTAAACTCACTCTTTAGCACACCACGCCCACCCACCACGACCTATTTTGTTGCAGTACATTTCATGTTTAAAATTTTTTGAACTATTTCACCGTATGCGACTACAAAGCAAGCCTGATTCAGCAATGCACCACACCTGGTTTTTAACATTGTTGTCAACGTAGCACAGGGGAAGTAAATTCATAGAGACGCGAACTTCGTCGAGTCAATTTAATTTCCATGCCTGAAACGTAATTACGTTCCCATTTATTTGTTATAGCTCACGAAGACAAAGTGCTGGCTTGTCTTGCTGCAAGTATAACTTATATTAGCACACACAATCAAGCATCGAATGGCATGATGGGAAATCTTGTATTTTTTCCCATTTAAAATTATAGGAATGAAAATAAGAGTATTATTTCGCGAATATTTTAAACTTGAGTATATCATATAATGGAAAAAAAATATACATACAGTAAAATTAGGAAAGTATAATGGAAGGTTTAGATACGTATTAACTACAAATATATGTTATCAGGCTGGTAAAAATAAAACAAAAGGTATAAAAAGATTAAAGAGAGATACAATATAGGTTCTAATATCGAGACTAAGTAAAAGGAAACAAGGTACCAGTTGAAAAACATAACATTAGACAATATCCATTGACAACAAACAATATAAATATAAACACATGCAGTTGCATAATTGATATGTATATATACATTTATAGTACTGGCATAAACTATTAAAGAGAAATGTTTAACTACCGAATATATTAAATATTAGGAATTTTGATCCAAACTTATTATGAATTCATTTTAAATGTTAAGAAATTTTGTGGTCACAAAATTATTACATCAGCTACGAAGGAATAGCAAAGGCATTAAATGGCTTTAGTATCCAATTACAATAAAGTTATGGTAACATCGAAACTAGGGCACTTGTTGGGTATGATGTTTACATAATGAGCAGGAAACTACAATCAACGAAAATAATGGATATACTATAATAAACGAAAAAAAAGCAATAATATAATCCATTTATGTACTAATCAACAATATACACATTAGAACTGTTAAATTTTGAAAAACTTATCATATGTTAACGTATGCCTGCAAGAAATGTTTAATTTGTATGTATATATATTTATATAATATATACTATCGTGTAAATATGCATAACAAATGGTCGAGTAAATGACTCAGAGATTGTTTAAAGAAGGAAAATAAAAAAGGAATCTTTAAATAGACACACATTACAAATAAGGCATATCAATAAAAGTAAGCGTTAACATTTAAAAATTAAGGAGTTTCGTGATAAAAGAATTTCTCTGTGCACCGTTTTATATATAAAGACAAAGTACGCTTGAAAATGCATAAACTCCTACTGTTCCCAATGACCTTGAGAATCTGATTCAATTAAAACCTTCGGCAGGTGTTTTGTTAATTGAACTAGAACCTATATTAGCTGAATATAATATAAAGGAATACATTATAAATCTTAAAAGAGAACTCAATTGAAGAATTTGTAGTATTTAAAATCAAGGATGCCACAAGATTGGCAGAAACATTTTCTAACTTTGTAAGATTTGTGTGATATAACATGTATGACATTAATTTGGGTGCTGCTAGCTTTGATTCAAAATGTCTTCAACAACAACAACAACAACATTACACTTATGAAGATTTATTCCTTAAAATCAGGAAAGATAGTTGAGAAGTTATACGCTATTAGAATTAAATTAAAGTAAGAAATAAATTTTAAAAGTTTTAGCAATAAAGATTTTATATCATCGTGTTGTTCAATAAAGTGTGTCCACTGCTGTACCACCAACATCATCATCCTACATCATCTATCACTGGCGGGGTGGCAGTAGAGTCATTGCCCGTTAGTTGTAGACAGCTAGCTCTTGACATCACGCTTTAAACGTAGCCAACTGGACGCCTCTTCAGCACTGCAATACAGTTTTTAAGCAAGAATGAGTTGATCATTAAGAGTGATTTATGTACTAATTGCATTCACTGATGTCAGAAGATTTGAGAAAGCATTTTTTTGTTGCAATGTTAACAACATGAAATATGTCACATGACTATGCGGTGCAACTTTCAAAAATAGTTATCAATGATATGTTTTCGAAAACTCTTGTCTTTTATTACAACATAAACTTGTGTACAATTGTCTATAAAAGGTACTACCATTTGATTAAAAAGCATAAATAGCAGATTTTAAGCTCTTTGAAGACAGTTTATTAGAAGTATATAAGTATGTTAGGGCTAATTATTTTGGAAGATTCAATAAGCATATTTTATAATTATAACTATTGAAACAATCAAATGATTTTGATCTAAAATGTCAGAAAGCCAAATATGTTTTCAAAAGAGTGAAACAAATGAGAAAGGTAAATATTTTCAGATCAAGAAAAGTGTTCTCCACGCATAGGTTATAACTGATCGTTTTGGTTTATGACTCTTAATATGATTTTCTTGATACTTTGCTATAATAATTAGAAACATGAAGTAGAAAGACGATTGAAATTTCAACGCAACGTTTACAAAAAGAAAGAAATTAGAGAAAAAACATGAACATAGTTCGTATCCATTTACCAAGATATAAAGAGAACCCAGTTAATCGTGTTAATAGATTGCAGACCACGATCCTTAAAAGCGAAAAAAGAACTCAAATAATAATGTTCTAAGTAGAAAAATATATTACTGTTGAGGAAGTAGTGTCGTAAAACAAATTTAGAAGTTTACAATCTACTGTATAAACATGTATTCGAATAATGAATGGTGCCGTAAGTTTTTGAAATTTATGCTTAAATTAAAAGCCACTTTCTATAGAGGATGTTTTAATTATTAAAACGCCTAGATATTTGAAAAAGATAAAAATATTAAACAGAATGCTTTTAATATAGAAGATATTAAACCAAATGAAATTACATGAACAATAATTTAAATAGATCTTACTGTTTATATACTTCTTTGTTACAATATTGGTAAATAGAGAACGATATATGAGGCTTTAGCGGCTATATATTCAACTAAGATCATTTTTGAAATGGAAGCAAATGTAGTTGTTAGGAACATTGTGAAGATTCATGTAGGACCTACAAATGACTTAAATTCACAATCTCAACTAACAAATAAAATGGGGACTTTTGTATAATATGAACAATAAAATATTGGATAAACACTTTAAGGCCTTCTTGGTGGGAAATAAATCTAGCTTTTAAAATTAGTTCTATAAATCAAGGCTTCAAATGAAACTTAACGAATCTGCTGCGATTTTGAAATATAGAATGCATTCACCGAGAGACTATTTTATATCTGTAATTTAATGTTAGATAACAATTCACAAAGAAGCGTCAGAGTGAAAGTTAAGTAAGTTATTTATTTTTGTATTTGTTTACGTATTAAAACCGTATACCAGTAATTAAAATTATCAAAAAGATATATGTCATACTATATGTATGTAGATCAAAATGAAGGAAAGCTTATAATGAATATACAGTTAGAATAACACAAACAGAGAGACAGATAGATAGATAGATAGATAGATAGATAGATAGATAGATAGATAGATAGATAGATAGATAGATAGATATATAGATAGATAGATAGATAGATAGATAGATAGATAGATAGATAGATAGTGAGAGTTGTATGGGTAAAATACCATGATTTGAAACTTAAACATAACCTAGAGGAAAACCGTGCTAACTTATTTTAATAATTTTTAACATATCGTTTCCTTTTTTCTTTGATATGCTAGTAGACTTATCTCTTCAACTAGGTCAACAGTAATGAGAGCTAGACGTTTTGTAATGATTTATTTATACTCCATAACTGAATGATTTTAGAACACTTATTTCATTCATTTAATAATTTGCCATGTTTGTCAAACAGTGTGTATGTATAGGTCTCCTGTAATTATTACCTAAACAATATATGATAACACGGCTTGTGGGTACTGGAGTTTCTGTATAACGATTGCGGTTTTACTGAAATTCAGGTGACTAAACATTAAAGAATGCATTTTATTTCCAGACACACCTGTCAAGGAAATCTCACGAGTTATATTATTGACAATTATCACCTAGTACGTTGAAACGGCGACATGGATCAAACCAATGTTGACAAACCGAATTTACACTTTTGAGATTCTGCAAGCTCGGCACATTTCGGAGATGACTCACAAACTGCCGGTGGCTAGTTTAGGACTTGAAAGTAGAATAATACTTACAAATATTACGACCGAAATGTATTTGATAAGATATAATACAAATATGTATGCCCTATCTGTCAGAACGTGCTACAAATGGTACATTTTTGCGTTATCATGTATGCTAGAAGAAATAGGAAACGTTGACTACAAGATTAATTTGTCAGTGCATCATAAGAAATAATGGATCGATCGATGAATGTAACTACGGGCAATTATGTAATATAATGTTTTGGTTGGTTTTATAGGCATTGGTAACAAAGTATTGACTATATCATGCCGAGGAAATAGTAGCTAAGTGACTTTCCCAAAGACACACAGAGGCAACAGATCCGTGACTGGTCTGGGCATGCATGGAACCCGCGATGTTTAGAGTACGAGATCTGCTTTCTAACAACTGAGCTAACACGCCTCCTCATTATGCAATAGAAGCATCGGTACATATACACGCTGAACAAATGTGTTGATATATGAACTTTGGCGAGATAGCAGAGTATAAAACTTGCAGAACAATAAGCAAAACGCTATTAAGCTCGACCACTCTTTTTCTTTCTCCCATTTTTTAAAACTTGACCACGGGCAAATACTTTGCAAACTTGAGTTTGTCCGAGCCGAATCTAAGCTTGCTCCATTGTGTCGAGCAAGTGGTTTTCTCATGCCCTACTGGATGGTTAGTAAGGATTACAAGTATAAAACATGATGTTTGAAAAATAGAAAATCTTAAAAAGAAAATGTATCCATGTTTTTTTTCTTTCTATTGTCAGTTATTGCTATAAACATGGACAATAGACAACTTTATAAATTAAAAATGTATGCCAAAGAAAAGGAATACCTCTGTTTTGAATGGCAACAAAGGTTTGGACATATCAAAGGTAAGGGAGTTACAAGGAACATGTTTATGAAATGCGGACTCAAGGAGATTTGTATAGCAATGAAAAACTAAATGTATGAAAGTGACCTTGCATAGAAGGGTGGAGGGGTCAGGCAGAGAGAGAATCAGTATCACGTTTGTCTACTATTTCTACACTGCTGAGTTTTCACCAATTATGATGATTAGTATAGCAGACAACACATAGGTGACACAAATGGCAAACAACACAAAGTGCAAACCACTATTAAATTTCTACCTGGGGCAACTAGACATTGGGAGGATTGTTTGAATACTTTTGAAATGCTGCATGCTGCTATCGCTGCAAATGCAATGCCTAGCATTGGTTTATATACTGTATTTAAATGAGAGGGCAGCAGTAAAAACGTGTCACTTGTTTAAGCAAACAAAGTCATGTATCTAAGATGTAATTATATCAAACGCAGCATCCAATTAATTTTTAAGTATAAGTTGCAAATATTCAGCTTTTTTAAGCATGAAAAAAATCAATCATATCTGCGATTCTTTTGTTTCATATACGTAGAGTTTTATTTCAAATACATTTCTAGATCAGACACGTTTTGAGATTCGCTCAAGAAAAATAATTAGGAAGTTTTGTTTTAATATATTTTGTTAAAACTCTTTTAAATCAAGAAAAGGGGTCGATATAAATTGATTTGACTCAGTATTTACCATTGTGTAACACAACTCTTTATACTGAATACCAGGTTTAATGTTAAGTGAATTTATTTCTGTTTTATCTTTTGGTTTCAGGTCGTTTAGACGTTATTTCAAAGGCACTGCAGTCCATACTCATTTCTTTAACCGCAAAACATTACAATTAATCAGGCAACAGTTGTGTTCATAAGCAATCTGTTCTGACAATATTGATGTATAAATGATGAATAGATGATTTAGTTCAAAATCAGTGCTTCTGAGAGTGACTTTACTAGAAAAAATATTTAATGTTGAATTCTTGTGGCGGCTAAAGGCCATTTACCTCTCATCAAACATATCTCATCCTTTTTAGTTCATTAATATAAAATTAATAAGCACGTAGTACCTACACTTAGTTAATAAGATAATGAATGTAAACCATCTACATACAATTATCTCCTAATATTCCTGTACATAGATTGTAATCGGCAAACGAGAGACAAGCATATACCAAATGATAGAATTAAATGTCTATTGGACCCAAACTCATGCAGATTGAAATCAGCCCCATTCTGCAAAGCACATACCTGATATCAGACAAAATGGAGTAAAATAATGGTCTTCAGTCTCATATAACAATGCAAAGCAACAAAGTAAACTATTAGCAGCTGAGATGATCTAGGTAATCATAATTACTCAAGAGGGATTCGAAGCTATTTATTGAATAGGTCTTTTGTTTTTGAAAATTTCAGAATGAAAATGAGATAAACGTCTACAAGTTCTTTTCATCCATCCATATTAACTGATTTTACAAATGAACAGAGCTTATCGAGGTGAGTTTGACTCACATGTTATGTATGTTGCCTTTTAAAGAGCAACGGTTTATGAAGTTATTTATAAGTGTGAGATAGAGATTAGTTTATATTTTTAGCAAACTGTATGAATCGAGAAAGAATATTCTATAACGGTCTCATTATCCCGTTATAAATACCACTCTATATAATTCATAATTAATATAATTTTATTGTTGCAGGTCGAGATTATTTATTGCGTATAAAATACTCTCATCCTTTTCTATCATATTGGTTATCAGTTTATAAGATAAGTGAGACCTACGCTTAGGGACTTAGATAATGAATTTGAAATAATATCTCGACCATCTATGTCGAATTAACTTTTGAAATACATTTACAAAGTAGACAAACGATGTATAAACTTCTATCACAAAGTAGTTAGCCTCAAATGTCTTATGTACACAAGCCCATTCTTTGATTTTGAGGTACAGTTTTCATTACCATATAAACACTATTGTCTTGAGGTGCCGTAGAAAGAACACACGTACCTAAAATTTTGTACGATTTAGAAACTTTACAAGAGATGGCTTTTACTTTGAGAGTAACAGCCAGTTTGATGAAACTCTTGATTTTAATATTCACTAAATGATTTATTTCATACCTTCATTTGTTTTGACCGTCTTTATCCTTTGCAAAAGATAAGATAAACTACTTAAATATCAGCACTGTTTTGTGAACCTCATACCTGAAAAGTTTTTAAAGACAAAGCAGTTAATGCATTTAATCGGTCAGAAAGATTGCTCAATGGACATCTGTTTTACAAATCTTGATGGTTTGAAAATAGATAAGAGGATCAAGTAAAGGGCATCCGTCTTTTTGACGAGAAATAAGATAGAATGTACGTCAATCGATAGTCATTCATATAATGTAACGGTGTAGGAAATAAAGTTATTTAGTTTGAGCTTTCGGTCACATTTAGCATCTATGTTGACGCCTTTGCTTTGTAAACAATCTATTGGTGACTGTTATGTTATGGCCTTTTTTGTAAAGGTCAAATTCAAATGGAATAAAGATCTCATCATTTTATACCTGTTATTCGGTAATACAAGGTCATAAAGCAAAAAGGATATAGGTTTAGAATTTTTGACGATGCACGAATATAGGAAGTGTATGCCTTATTGTTTTAAGATGGTAAACAATTACCCAATTTAAGATTTATTTCCGTTTGGTGTTAACGAAGACATGTGAAAGGCAATATAAAACTTACAAATATTGAGGCGCAAAGGGGTAATTCTAGATAAAGACATAAACTGTGTTTGTTTTACTCTTTCATTACGATATCAGTTTGCTAAAATTGAAAGCCATAATATAAAAAGCAGATGTCATCATTATCATCATCAGGAACAAACTGGAGAAGCAATTATCCCTGTGATGTCCCCAGCATTCTACTTGATTAACATAAAGATTATGAAATAAACTCGATAGTATCAGCCTACGAGGTGATGGCAAATATTTCAAGCCGTCTTGTATGAAAAATAAAAGTCACGAACATAATAAGCGATATATATATATATATATATATATATATATATATATATATATAGGTACATACATACATATATACGTACGTACGTACATGCATAAATACATATATACGTATGTACGTACATACATACATACATTTCACTATTATATGAATGGCATCAGATTACCTCGGACGAGATTGCATTTTATATACTAGAAGAAACATGAAACTCCATTTTTAGTGACCTCACAACTGACTGTAAATTCTGGAAAACTTTTACAACGCAAAGTCAAATTGACTATTGCTAAAAATTCTGTCATTTTCTAAAAGTTACACTACATGATTTAAACCGTTATGATGTAATTTGTGAGGGCAATATAAATGTATGAACCTCCAAAGTAAAACAAATATTCTGTTAAAATTACATCGTATTTTTAAACACTACTTTTCTCAGCATATATAATAGTAAATAAGAACACCAGTTCAGGATATATACGGATCCTGTGTCATTTAACAAGTGACCTACACCACTAACCTCGGACCGCCACCATATGCCACTGGTCCTCAAAGTGCTACTGAAACACCTGGGTCATTGGCCTTAAAAACAGAGTTTGTAACGACAAATATTATGGACCACTGGCCTTCAAAATTGTATTAACAATTTTCTTCTACCTACGGTGTTAGAATGTTTAAGAGAAACACTTAGGCCAATGGTCGTCAAAGTTTTATTAGAAGAAAAACCATAGGCCACCTAGGCCATTGGCCATCATACATTCACGGGAAACACTTGTGCCAGTGGTCGTCAAATGTTATGAGAAAAACCTGGGCCATTGTTCTTGTATTTTGTATGTGAAAAAACCTGGGCTAGGAGTCGTCAAATTTGTGTGAGAAAAACCTATGCCACTGCTCCTCAAAATAATTGTTTTAACGACACAACTCCACAGACACTCAAAATAATTGTTATAGCAACAAAACCATAAGGCCACATACAACTCCATTACGAAAAACAACATAGGATTGAAAGCCAGCGCATATACCGCAGTATTGCTCAGTTTAAATTGACTCTGAATCCAAACTGACTATGCATAGAATATAAATATACTTTGAAACATTTTATTTAAATATATTAAGCAATTCATATTTAGAAATATAACAAGCAGCACAGCTTACCATTGTCTTGCAACACAGTTGAATGCTCCATTTAATAAAGGGCTATCAACTATATTTAAAGTTACACATATATATAATAGAACTGCAAACATATTTTACAAATACTAATATTTTACACAGAAAATGACAAATTTAAATACACGCTACTAAATAGTTATATAGATAGTGATGATAAAGTGAACAAATAAATGGTACAGCTTGTTATGAACTTTTGGTAATATGAATTCAACTGGTCTGTATTGATGCTAACACCAGGCAGTGAAATATCTTTTTCGATTTTTTCAGATCGCAGGCTACCACTCTTAGTAAGATCAAAATATATATATATATATATATATATATATATATATATATATATATATATATATATATATATATATATATATTGCATATACTCATTCAAATAAGAAAACTATTGTCTGATTGTAAGATACTATATAGTCATTTATTTAATCCAATAAACAACATTTTCGATCTAGAAGAATGTAACATAATTTGTAATAACTTTAATATTTCACCACAACACGTTTGGAGAGATCTAAAAGGGAAGAATGTAAATCTTTTTAATGGCGCTATATTCTCTTACAAAATAGAGATGGACACGACTGAAGATGAGATAAGTGAACATGAAAGATATGAATTAGACAAATGGTGGAATAGAACATGGTGGATTCGATACAGTTATGAGCATTATAACTCTCAAATAAAATCGGAAGAAGAAAAAAGATGGACATACCTTTTTCTTGAAGATAGCAGCGGACTAACAGATGAAAGAATAGCGCATCTAAATCAAAATATAAAATCATATATACTATCATCTTTAAGTAGCCCAGTTAAAAATGCATCAATTATTACAAAATCTGACTTGACTGTTGAAGACAATGTAAAAAAGAATATCCAAAAATTAATGTTATTTGGAGACGATTTTGACTCAGATGAAACATAAGAAGATATCAAGATTATATTTCACGTTCAGAAGTAAAACTAAACAGATGAAGTTGTTAGCATCTGTGTAGTACTCAGTAATATGGTAGGTTATAATAAAAATTTAAACAGGTCATCAGATTCATTTAAACTAGGAATAAATCTTAGCACAAATACTGACATCGTACAGAATGTAACACCAATAAGCAGTCTTCGTAAATCAGACAAAGAAGAAAATAATGCTAATCTGAATTACGTAGACAAGCCTACAATACCAACAACTAATGTACCAAATGATTCAAAAAAAGTAGATTATGAAATATATAGACAAGCGTTTCTTATTATGTCTTTGGTTGCAGGAGCTGGGGTTATTAACTATGTGAAATTAATGAATAGATTAACAAATTAACATACGATAAGCTAGTTAAAAGACTAGTTAGTCCTTATGTTTTTACTACAAGTAAACCTTTGATTACAGCTGCAGAGAACAAGGTAATTAACGCAAGAGGTAAAATGAAATAGGATAATTAGCTGTTAAACAAATATTTTTTTCCGGCGGATATTAAAAGCCAGCTTATTGCACTAATAATTATAACAGCCAATGCTTCTGTTGCTGTTGTTTGTTTGTTTTTTTTTTGTTTATTTTTACCAAAGTTAAGCAAATAATCAGCAATACTTTGATACCTTTTTGGAATTTATCAATGAACCCGCGCTGCCGCTACCACCGCACCTGCTGTTGCCGCTGCTGCCGCTACCATGTATAACTGTTAATCCTTGTACAAAATCTGCTATGGTTAGACCAAGTGTGGATACTATCATATCAATAGCTGTAGAAACCGTAGCAATTGGTACATCTTTTTTAACAACTGATTTAATCTCTCATCTTTTAAATTTTGAGATTTATTTTAGTGATAATTTATCTAAATTTAATCTCCATATATCTTTTATATGTCCAGATTGTTATGCTCTCATGATTTTATTTGTTTCAAATGATCTTCCCAAGGTCTTGTTTCATTGTTCTAATTTTTGAAATAACTACTTTTTCTGATGCATTACCATTTCTCGTTATCTTTTGAAGCCGTAAATAGTCTAGAAGGTGGCTGACTATCAATGTTTTCAATTATAGTCTCTGCTTTGTAACTTGCTTTTAAATGATTCATTTGCACTAATTTGCTGCAATTATATTTCCTCATTAACTGTTACTGGTTGTCGAATTACAACTTCTGGCTCTAGATGTTGTAATATTTTACGATTTTTTCTTGTGGATATCAAGGACTTTTCTTTGTTCAACCTAATTCTCTCTAAACGTAACTTCCACCCATTCTTTGCACTATATAGATGTTATCTGGTCTACCCTTAACAGACTTTTGAATTTTGTGTCACACCCATTGTTTAGTAATACAATGTTGAACCTTCAATAGGAACAATATTTTGTTTAAATTATAAACTAAGCCAAGTTTCAAATTAATGCTTAGTATGTTCTTTATACAGGTAAACTACTTCTGTATTAATTGTTGAGAGGTTGCAAATTGATCCTTTCAGAAAATTACTATATCAGGTTTTTTTCTGTAGCAGAAAATATTTTTCCACAATCTTCACGAGGATATTCAGGAGGATCTTCTTCAGGAGTAAGTATTTTAACCACGTGACCATAAGCTCTTCCGCCATTTCACACTATAGTAAATGAATCAAAATCAACTTGAACAGGAATTAATTTTATAGAATCTTAACAAGATATTGACGTCAGTACTATACATGAAGACCAAAAAAACAGCAATTAAACATTAGTATAGTAAATGGAACATATAAAGAAATAACTGTTAAGCACTTAACCAATAAGTAGTTGGATCAAATGGATAAAGAAATAAGAAAACACGCGAGTTTGTTTGTAAATTCTAGATCAACTAAACTAGCGACGTCATTGTCAGATGTAATAATACTAGGAATATCATCGTTGCTGAACAAATTTCTTCCAATTGATAACTTAAATGAGTTCGAATGAAAACAGGACTACTTAACAAGCGGAGTTATGTCTTCAGTAGGATTTTTATACTTTTGGTTTGGATTACCAATTTCAGCATTAAGTGCTAGCTTGATAACTTTTAAGCACATTAATTCTTAAAATGACGATGAAAATGTGGACCTGGTTACGTTAGAAAGTTAATAGATATAAATACAATCTAAGATATTTGTAACTTGAAAATAACATGAAGGTAACTTGAATATAATCTGAAAAAATTGAAGGTAACTTGTAAATAACTTGAAGGTAACTTGAAAATAGCTTGATGGTGACTTGAAAGTAACTTGAAAATAACTTGAATAACTATATAGGAAAGCTTTAATTTCGTTGCAAAATAAATGGAAAGTGGAGAAAGTAAAATTGAAAATGTAACTTTACAAAAGATACAATATCTTTGTAAAGTTAAACTTGGGAAAGAAGTTAGAAAACTTTCACAAGAATTTGAAAGTAGAAGAAAACAAATTGAAAACAATAAATAAATAAAAGTATTGCTACTTACAGAACTGAAATACATGATGTTGCATTGGTAGGCTACAACATTTATTACTTCAAACCTTTTGTCGAATTGTAGGAAATGAACACGAATTAGCCATTTAATGAAAAAGTTAAAGACGCAGAGACTTTATTAGATGACTACTTCGAAAACATTGACAGTCAGCGTTTATAGGGGTTGAAGCACATATACCAGGGTTTGTTTGAAAAGCTTTAAAAGACAAGCTAATGTACAATACAGTTTTAAAACACGACGAGATTGTAACCTTCGCGATAAGTAAGTTGAATAATATCGATGAAATGTTGAGTAAATTAATAAGAGATAATGAAATTAATCATGATGAATTTAATATGATAGTGAATGCAACAAATGATTACAGGTACGTAGAAGCAAAGAAAACCTACAGGACGTAATGGCAAGCAGCCTGGTTCGCAGGTTAAATCGGGGTTCTTTCCAGTAATTAAAATAGAAGCCTGCGACTACATAACTCTGAAACCTATAAACCATACCATGAATTCTGTTATATCTAAGGTCCTACAGCAAAAACATTGTTACATTAATGGGGTAGGACAGTCTGATAAAGAAATAATTTTTCAAATCCAATTGATAACAAAGATAGTAAATTATATATTTAATTTTGTTGCTGGTTATTACAATATTTCAAATGATCAATAAATAAATAAATAAATAAATAAATAAATAAATAAATAAATAAATAAATAAATAAATAAATAAATAAATAAATAAATAACAACAGCAAGAAAAGCCAACAACAATATATTCTAGAATATAAACAGTATGAATTAAATCATTGCAATATCAATATCAATACCCAATGGTTTCTATAATCTCGAAAGTACATGTAAAATTCAAAGAAGGAATGAATGCTCATTTCGACAATGATCAAGGCATAGATATTGAATGTCAGAAGCGTAGCTCGAAAGTGTACATAATTCCATGTGATAATTCCACGGTGTATATAATCAACTACAGCTCTTCATTACTTGAATTTAATAGTGCGAGATATGTAAATATAATATACCGAATTAGACACAGTCGGTGGAGTTTTGAAGCCTGAAAACGTATTTTTTTTCCTTGACGAACTAAACAATACAAAAAAGGATTAGTGTAACGGTTGCTATTGAAAATGCCGATTGAAAATGTAATTCTCGGTGTTTTCATCTCATTTGATGTTAATAGTCCATAGGAACAATTACAAAAAGGTACCATAGGAAGTTTATTATCAAAATTAAAGATGAAAACACGAAAGTAATAGATTGTAATGGTATGCCAGTTGTATATATCTTTAGAATAGATGTTGGACATAACTATTGAAGCTCGTAAAACCCGTGCACCAAAAGGGAAGCTAAGGCAAAAAACAACCGTGCAGTTAATGTGAAATAAATGACAGAAGTGTTTCTAAGAGGTCCTAGTGATTTGATATTTTAAATTCGCAGAGAAAGATGAATAATACAAGAAAGATGAATTGTTTGTTCAAACACAAAACATTGACATAAACTTGAATAACAACAACATTTGAAATTTACTAGATCCTATAGATAAATTTGATGTAGTTAGTAGAAGATGTATTGAAAAAGGTATTGACTCTAGCGTCCTTAAGGCTTTTGAGAATCAAAATTTAAAAGATATAAACAAGTTAATAATAAATTAACAGAAGTTGATCCAAGTATCACGGAAAAGTCTACTTAGCTCTAAGAACTTCAAAAACAAACAGATTTAAGATGTTTAAGATTTATTTACCGAGAGATTAAGAATTATATCAACTGCCTTACAAGCTTATGAAATGTTAGAGCAGAATCAAACATAAGGTCTGTATACAACATACAGAACTTATTAGAATCAATTGAACAAAGGATAAATGCTGAAATATCAGTGCTCGAGTGTGATTTTGAGGAAATAAAGCAGACTTTAGAAAATTACAATACACTACAATCTCAACTTCTAGAGTTGCAGAAACAATTAAATGATGAGAAGGAACAAAATGATGAAGATGCCTACAAGTGAGGACTTTAAAGCTGATATGCTAACAGATGTCAATAATAGTCTAAACAGCGAAAAGAAAGAATGATTTTGAAGACGTCAATAAAATATAGTTGACTTAAAGAATAATGTTAATATGAGTGAATGTACGTTTGGAGATATGTAGACTATATACGAGTTATCGATTTCCGATTCAAGCAGAGAACTAAAAGATTTAAAGCAGCAGGACTTTAGTTAACTTTCAAAGATGGACAATCTGCTACAATACAAAACTTTGCAGAAATAATAGATGCATGATGCGAGTCGATATTGGGAAATTAGATAAAAGTATGAAAACAAAAACGGACAAAATTAATGATTACGTACATAAAAGGTCACATCAAAACCAGACGAAATTAAACAAATATATTTACGATGATGACGATAAAGGATAACAATAAAATTAAGGAATTACAAACTGAAACAAGTAAAACGCATGCACTAGGAGTACATTAAGAATTAACAATTCAGACAAAAATGTTAAAGGATTCGTAAATTAAATTAATAATACGTAGATAAAAATAGTTTTTTTTATCATATATTCAAAGAATTGATAAAGCTAAATCAGAAATAGAGACTCCATTCACTAAATTAAACGCATATATGAAATTAATACTGTTGCAATTGATGGTATTACAAATTTGAATATAATAAAAGGTGTAATAAAAATTTGATTAAAACTACCTTGAAATACATTGTTTATTTGATTTTGTAGGAAGAAAAAAAACATATTTTTATTCTCCCAGTGGTTTAGAAGGTCGACAATTTGTATTGTCTCTTTGATCTGTTCCCTTTCTTTACATCATCACAAACATTATCTACTACTTATGGATTTGATCACATTTTCCCGAATACCTTACGCAGTCTATAGATAAGAGTGATATAGAGTACAGTATTAGCAAAACAAATATGTCAGGGTTATATTCAGTTGCTTTAAAATTAAACATGCAACAATTTAGACATGGATTTTAATTTTGTATTCTTGTACTGATAAGCAATAAAAGACGTGGTTCCAAACTTAATACAACTTCAGAAGTTAAAAAATGAATAGTATACATAAAGGCATCAATTACATATTATCATATTTTTTAGAAGAAAACAATTTATTTGTTATATTTTGCACTTGAAAGAGTAGTTGGCGATACAAGTATAGATATTAGGTCAAACTTTAGAATTAAAGATAGCAAATATATTTAAATAGCAACAGCATCAGTAATAATCGGAGGAGCAATTGTTCATATTGCTCATGCTTTATCAGTCACAGCAATTAATTATCTGTTTAATTTATGTTTCTGACTTAGCTGATAAAGAGCGAATAAGACATACTAAATGCACTTGAGGACATCCGGAGATAAATTATTAAGGTTAATAAACACAGAGCAAATGTACTTGAATCAGCAAAGTTTGGTTACCCATGATTTTCGGATAAAGCTTTTCCTACATATTATTCTTCTACTCATCCGAAAGACAGTATAGAAAAGCCTAGGCAACCTAAACATTATGATTTTTACCAACCTTCTGATAAACAGATAACTTATGATCATGTATTTTCATTTTAGTGGTAATGGGCCCTAGTGTTCTTATGGGTAATACATTTCTTACAGAAGTCAGACATTTTTGAATACGTTTGATGTCCTAGAATAAATATAAATAAATTTAGCTAAATAAATAGGATCAGAGCATATATAATTCCTCACAAACAGGAAAACACATCACTGTGCAACACATCATTGTATTACTCACACACTCAAAGAAGTATAAAACCTAAACAACAATTACAACTTGAAATACTTAGGTTACGGCCAAATGTTGTAATCGTTCCTGCTATTTTTCCCTATCATTTGATGTAAATGATGATGGAAATGCACATAATTTAGTTGTAAACAATCGTTCTTTGAAAAATGCTTCTCAAAGACATAAGCATTTCTTACGGCAGTGATGCTATTTTTAAGCTGAATAATTACGTCATTTTCATCCCGTCAGCTATATATAGCTTCCAGCGTCTGTAAGAACCCCCAAAACTAGATCTAGTTATAGACCAGAAACTGGTAGTGCACAAAACAAGGGTATGCAAACATCTCAATGTACTGCATGCACAACAAAATTTAGAATTTCTCTTAGATGCTAACAACTCATTTTCCGTTACATCATTTTGTTCTTCCTCAGGATTTGAGATTCATAATTATAAGATAATAAATAAAATATTTGAAGTTATAGAATGTGCAATGGAAGATTATGATTTGGAGGATATTTGTCTCCAGTACTAGACTATTAGATCTGATCTAATGGCTAATTATGTAAGCGATAAGTACAAAAATGGAATATCTTTCATTTTGATTACATCACAAGAGAGAGAGAGAGAGAGAGAGAGAGAGAGAGAGAGAGAGAGAGAGAGAGAGGGAGAGAGAGAGAGAGAATTATTTATATAGCTGGTAATATGGCCTAAACAAATGTAATACTTGGGTGACCAAGAATTAATTTAAAAGAAGTCTTAATACAAGAAGGGACAGAAATACTGATATTGAAAAGCATTTTCATTCAGCAATAGAAAAACTATTGATTACAGTGAAAGGATTATCTAAAATGTTTTATTCACTGGCTCTAAATAAGATCAGCAATTTATAGAAGCAACGAAATATATCTTTCATGATCAGCAAGAAAACACCTAAATTACTAATATTAGTGCAAACATTTTAACTAATCACCATTGTTTATGTATGGACTTAAGAAGCACACATGATAATACATTGCATGGAACATTACATAAATGAGCAAATGTCCAATAATGAATAAACCATCAGATACACAGACAAGAAAGCATAGATGCACACAAGATGTATATTTATTTTGTTTCTGGTAAATATTCAGAATATCCAATTAAAATCAACTCTCTTCTGAAGGAGACGACGTCTAAAAGAACTCTGACATCTTATTACAGATATACGGTTAATACATGTACATAAAAACCTTGTAATATAAATGTATGGGAATTAAATAATGTGGAAAGACAACGTTTGCACCAGATTTGATTGAAACAGAATATAAAAACCTTTTTGATATTTTTTGTTATTATATAGCCAACGCTTATATGCAATAACTTGTTAGAGCCAACAATGCAAATCCTATATATCATGTCGATAAATTAAATAAATGAATAAAATTACGTATTAGTGTACACAATATGTACAAGGAAACTAATACTTTGTTTCTTATAGAGGATTGTACGAAATTTCGTAAAAAAACTAGCTTATAGGCGTAGTCATTATGGAATATCTTTATGGGTAATAGAGCAAAAGTATAACTCTGTAACAAAAGATCTTTGTGAAAATCGTAGGTTTCTAGTTGTGTTTTACTCAGAAGATCTTGACTTTTTCACCTATTTCATATTTTGGCCTTCCATAGGCAGATGTTGCTAAATAGTCAAATACAATACATGTTTTGCAAAAATATTTCATTGATAATTTATATTTACTGCATAGTTAAATTAATTAAACTGGGGGATATGCGGAAGCCTTTTATCTGAAGTTTTACTACTAGGTGTGGGTGGCCCTATGGTTTTGTTGTTATAACGACTATATTGATTTTCAGTTGGATATGTTGTTGTGACAGTTTATTTGAAGGCCAGTGGCACAGTTTTTGCTTTGATAAATATGACGACCACTGACCAAAGTGTCTCATGAAAGAAATTTGACGACCACTGGCCAAGGTTTTTCTCATAAAAGTTTGAAGGTCGGTGATAAAGGAGTCCTAGGCTTGTTCCATACAAATTTGAAAGCCAGTGATCACGACTTTTTGTTGTTATAACAGCTATTCGGAAAGCAAGTGGCCTACGTGTTTTAGTAGATTTTTCAAGACCAGTAATTTAGTGTGAAAGTCAGACATTAAAGATGACGTTTAAAGTTTAGAGGTAGAAGTCAAAGGTTAAGTGTCCTGGATCCATATATCCCCTACTACTAACATCTGGTTGCAGAAAACTTTATTTGCTATATACACCAAACTGGTGATGAAATTTGGTAACTAAAATTAGACATTATAATAAGTTTGCAAGATGGCACAATTCAAACCAGTTTTTTTATTGTAATAATCTTAGGTTCCGTACAATTAGTGGATTAAATGAAACGAATTGAAAGTAATAATGCTCTATAATCTTATTTACGGATCTTGTCAAATACGTATGAGAAAGGAAGATCCGTGTTCATGTATTGATATCTTGAAGTGTTAATTGTATTGATAGCACTACTACTACTGGTCAATTTAAAAAGCAAATATAAAGAGAATAGACAGATAGACTTCAACCTGATTTTGATTATCTTTCGTTGATTAAACTGAAAGACTTCGTTTCAAAAATGAAAATGAATAGTAACGGAAATGTATTGTTTGGGCAGTTTTTTCATTTGTTCTAGCCAGGTCATCAATCGGCGTTTGTTCTTTCTTGGTGCATGGTGAGATCTCTGAATGTTTCAGTGATTTTGTTTTGTAGCCTGTAACTACGTCCTAGATTTGGGTTTACGTAAGTTCATAATTTCATTCCCCATGTTATTCACACCTTTTAATATGAATATAGACGAACGTATTCAAGAGTTAGATAAAATAAAGTAGGAAACAATGAAACACCCCAGGAATGAATCTTGAGAACAAAAAAGTTACATGTTATTATTCTGCAGTAAAATAATAGCATTCAATGTGTATTCTTTCATTGTAGTTATACACGACAGCACCAGGAACTGCTTCAAAATTGTAAGGTGTTTCCCCTATTCTAAAACTGTAACTATTTGAGTAACCTCAGAAATAAGTGAGAATCCATTGATGCATCGGAAATGAAAACATTATATAGCTTTCATTGAAACCCCTTTGTGTTAAACAAAACACAAACTGTCTTTTTTAATTTGTTCACATGAAGAAATTATCTACAAATGTGTTTCATGAAAGAAACTTTCGCTGGATCTATTGATGGAAAGTAATATTGTTCATTTGTACCCTATAACTACTTAAATGTTGCCATATGATCAGATTTTAATCCTGATTAATATACCGTTTTATCTTGTTTAGAATAATGCTATGAAAATAAACGTTTGTTTTCTACTGTAATTGTGAGTCCGAACCTTTCCATAAAATGAGTGCACAGGCGTAAATACACACGAAAAATGCAGAATATCTGACTGATTTTGGGTCGTATGTAACCTCTTCATTTGATCTACATATTTTAATATGATTATAGCCGAATTATTCAAGTGTTCGATGAAAAAGCTATATTGAAAGATTAAAAACAACGAGATACCTAAATAGAAACACTGTGAACTAAAACAAATGACACGTTATTATTCTGCAATGAAACGATATCATGACATGTTTATTTCTTCACTGCAGCTGAACACGATAGCACATCGAATTGCTTCCAAAATGTCACGTGTTTCACCTATGGTAAAACCACAACTATACGAGTAACTTAGGAAATAAGCGCCAATTCAATGATGGATAGAAAATAAAATAAATGTATGGCTTTCGCTCCAGACCCATTATTTAAGCGATGAACTTTTATTTGTTCATATTAAGTAATTATTTACGAATGTGAATCATGCAAGAAACATTCGCTAGATCTTTTGGTGGAAAGAAATATTCCACAGAGGTGATGTAAACGCCATCTTTATCTGTACGTTTACTATTGTTCTTCTGTCAGAAAGTGTTATATAAACAAAGGTTAAACATTGTAGCCCAGTGTAATAGATCAATGGCTAACTTCATCAACGGATGTGTTTTATTGCAATGTCCAACATTTTCAACTATAATCGAATGTTTATATATTTCCTGTACAAAGAATGCACGTGTATTTCCTAATAATTGGGCAAGAGAACCTAGACTTTCCAAGCCAACATCAGTATACACCGCGACAAAATCATTGAATATGACGTATCGCACAGAGTCCGACCGGCGAACGTATTCTGAATATCCATCATGATAGTTTATAATGTTTGGAGTTTTCCCTTATAATGCAAGGCTCTGTTTCGTCTGTCCAATATACATAAGAAAGGAAACGATCAACGTCCAATATTTAAAAAGCTTTGAATTTCTAGATTTTTTGTCAACATTTCTATTTCCTTCAGAGGAAAACTAAAAGAAAAACAAAGACGAATTTAAAATATTACAGAGAAAACGTTTAGCTCCCAGATAGTCATGGAACGTGCACATCGGGGTCAGTAAATTCACGTTGCTTGAGAATCGAGGTTAATGCATGTGAATTTGTCACTTCCCCAACACAGTTGTTTGTAACAATGCCATGTAGCTATGGTAACTTTATATCAAAATACTTGTCCAAATTTTAATCAGGATCTAAAATGAGCCCGTACAGATATGTCAGTTAACCCTACAGTGTTGTCAGCTATTTCATAGATCAACATAGGTTTATTTTAAGCAAATGAAATTTTAAAACTAAAAGTTGCGCCATATCTGCATGAAGTCACCACTATTCGTTGAAAACCAGTTTGCGTCTGTTAGTATAATTGTGTATGCTTACTATAAATTATCCTTTATCTGCCTAATAGTATAAATTTCCAATTTTAGGGCCTATCGCAATCAGCACCGGTTTGCATCTATCATTCCTTCTTCTCCTCTGTTTCCTGCCCGAAGTAATTTCCTTCCTCCTCCATCTCCACCTCATTCAACTTATTCGAATTAAAATTGTAAGATCTATACCCTGCAGTGTATGACAAAGCGGTTTCAATTTTTAGTTTAGCAATAATGTCAAACTCCCGAAATGTTTTACTTATCTGCAAGTTTTGCTTTTATTTCATGTTGAAAAACTAGTTTGTGTTCTTTATTCGAAAAAATTTTTTTATCAAACCAAACATTGAGAGTAGATTCTGTATTACGGTAAAATATATCATCGTACCAAAGTGGAGATTTTAAATTTGATGCAATTGGCATTATCATTTTAACAGAATTATAAAAAGAAAAAATAATGTTCTGGTGTAAATGGACAGTGCCTTCATTTTCTTTTTATTAGGATTTAGATTATATCTGATCGAAAATTTTATTCTAATTTGATTATTTATTTCATCTCTAAGTGATTTATTGGGCTAATCTTTATTAAAATATTTACCCTAAAGTATGAAGATGAGAGTGAAATAAAATTTTGATAGAGGCTTTTCTATAATTAAAAGCACACCACTGCTAAAATAACTTTGGTTGATTTCAATTTCTATATTTTGAAAAAAATGAAACAAAACTTTTCTTTATAATATTTCGAATTGATGCAACATACATTAATATCTTTGTTTGAAACTACAGAGGCATGATTTAAAGTCTTTGGACATGAAATCTGATATCTTCTGAAAATAGCAAGTTAAAACTCAGTAAGTAATTCAGTCGGCTATATTTGATAATTATCAGGCTTTGAGTGGAGTACGATGTGAAGACCGGAAGTATATATGTGAGAGATACACTATGTTGAAATCGTAACAGGCTCTGTGTGCATATGTTTATGTATATTTGTATTTGTTGAATTGGTGTCACTTTTAACTTTGATCTAGTTATAAATTGATACACCTGGGCAAATTTCAAATATATCGATATGAGTCAATGATTTTACATCTTGATATGCTATATGAGTCCATACATGGTTTGTAAAAGAAAATGTGTAGGGCTCAGATCTCACCCCTTCCAGTCTCCACTGCTCGCATTGCCATTTGCGTAGTGCAGACAAGCACTGAACTCTGCTACACTGCATTGATAGTAAGCTGTTCAATGCTGGATCGGCAGTTGGATTAAAATATTCAGGTGGGGTTAAATATACATAATCGTCGTCTGTTATCTCCATTTCGTCTGTTTGGCTCGAATACTCTCTAAACGAATACGTGAGGAACCTTGGTCCAGTAGAGTCATGTTCATTTGCAAAATAAAAAAAAATGTGCAGATTGTCAATAACGCTTTTCATAAAAGGGTGCCGCTTTCTGCAGGCCATAAACGCGGTACTGGCTTGTTCATAAAAATTTGTGTAAACTATAGAATGGACGTGTGGTTCTTGTGCAAGGAAGCAGGAATACTTCTTAATCATTGGATCCAGTGGCAGCAAGCTTTGTATGTCTAAATCACTATATACTCCACCATAGTAAAATAATATCATATAGCGCATGGAATCAGCCCGGTTTAATGGATTAGCATAGTTGTCGTATAAGGAAAGAAGATTGGGATAGTGGTCTTGAATGAATTTTCGCGTGCTCTGATCCGTCCAGAACATGTACTGCCATGAGAGATGATTATCAATAAAAGACTTCATGTAATTCCTAAATTGTGTAGGTATCTTCTTCGTATTCCACTTTTGGTGCAAGATTCTCTCAATTCTGTCAAGTCCAGACATTGGCAAATCCTCCGGTTTTGTTGTCTTTAGTGGAGGAAATGTTTTGTACTGAGTAGAATGGAAAACACTATTATGAAAAGTTTCCAAGAAATCTCTGTTTTCCTCAGGATCGAGGTATTGGCAAGGCGTACAAATAGAGATACTGCATCTTATAATCACTTGTTCAATAGTGTATTTTTCATAATTGCTGATCCCAAATGACACAACAAAGAACAGGAATGTGCACAGAAAAATACATCCAATAAGTACCAGTTTTAGTCTTCTTCTGTGATGCATCTTAAAATAATCCAATATTGCCTGACAAAAAAGAAAAGAAATGAAAACATTAATGAAAAATGGTTTTGAAAAAAGGAATCAGATTTGTGCTTAAATTATTTGCATCGTTTCTTTTTCTTTCCATGCCAAGGATTCTCGGTTTCTTATAACATTAATTTAACGTGTTATTCGACAAACAAAGACTCCATGTTGCACTTGAACTACTTGTATATTTTGTTGTCTCTCCATGCTAAGTATTCTCCAGTGCTTCAGTCGAAAGATCATATTCACCTCGTCTAGAATACATCAAATCAAATATTGAATAGAAAAGTCATTAGTCTCAGTTTCATTAAAATTCTTAAAATGTCGTCAAAGAAAAGTCTTACCGCTTGGTATTTTTGAAAGTATGGATCAAACCAGTGCTAAACTTCTTAAAAATGAAATTTTTATAGTTTCTAATTTTGTTGCACAAGTCTTTTCATTGAATTGTCCTGTATATTTAAATTTTGACGCCTGGTTTATTTTTAGAGTTTAATATTTAGACCACGACTCTCTTTCGGATTAGCACCATATAACACAAAATAAACAAAAGTAATCTGCTTCTATACAGAATCTTTCATTATTTATTTAAAATGAACATGAAAGGATTTTTACATGTATTCATATAGTATTGTAGTTTGAATGACTAGTATTTACACTATTTAGAAACTATCATTGTCAAATTTAAGGTTAATATATTCAGATTCTACTTACGAGTCAGGCAACGGTTTGAACTTCGTCTTTCCTAAATCTTCTTAAAAGCAATGACGTATTTATAATGCAAAGCTGTTGCTAGGTAAGACCAAGGATTTAAAATGATGTGTAAGAACAAGATAAGCATAATACAAGTATTAAGCAACCAGTTGTATACGCCTGTCATAAAGATGAGCGTATTATATTATAATGTTGTCGGTCAGTCCGTCTGTTACCAATTTTATTTCTGTGCAATGAATCGACTTTTCCAGCATGTACAGTTACTATACCTTGTAGATGGATTCCACATGGTAAGAATCCAAGCCATTTTGGAATCGAAAGGTTGAACGTCAAGGTCACTGTGACTGAGAGAAACAAATGTTTTCCGCACAATAACTTGAGTTCTCCATAACTAATGTTACTTAACTTTGTGAATAGATTACACTTGGTGCAAATAAGAAGTCTGTCTACCTCGGGGTCAAAAGGTCAAAGGGCAGGATCATTGTTTTCTGCACTAAAAGTATTTTTTTCCAAGATCTACAGTTACATAACTTTGTAGATATCTTGCAATTGGGTTAGAAATTACCATGTTGATTTTGGGCTAAACAAAATCAACGGGGTTATCAATTTCATTTTCGTACAATAAATCATTTTGTTCAGCATCAATAGTTACCATACTTTGTGGATGGATTCCACATTCGATAAGAAAGAATAAAATTCATTTCGGAGTCAAAAGGTAAAAGGACAAGGTCACTGTGACTGAAAATGAAAATCATTTTAACACAATAACATTAGTTCCACATCACAGAATTGGACTAAACTTATGAATTTATGGCAATTGCCGTATTAGAGAAGTCTAGTTATGTTAGGGTCAAAGTATCAAAGGTCAATGTCATAATGATTGAAAGAAGAAAGTGATTTCTTCACAAAAATTTAATTTATCGAATATGTACATTAGCCAAAATGCATGGATGACCTACACTATGGGTATAAAAGAAACCTATTAATTTTGGGATCAAAGGGTCAAGGTGAATGTGACTGGATAAGACAAAAAGACTTTTGCATAATAACTTAAGTTCTAGACCATTTACCTTTACCAAAGTTTGTTCAGGAGTTGCACTTAAAAGCATGGAATAAGCCTATTTAATTTGAAGTCAGAGCGATAAAGTTCTGGGAAATTTGTGGCTACAAAATGGGTATTGCAGAATAATGTTTATTCTTGAGTAAGTTTTTTGACTAAACTTTGTGGATAGCGTGCACATACGGTTATACAGAATCTTATGGATTCTGGGGTCTAAAGGTCAGAGGTCACGGTCATTGTAGTGGTTTATCCACATTACGTTTACTTCAAGACCGCACACCTTGACCAAAAATCGATGTCAGTGAAACCAATTGGTCAATAATCTACTGAGTCAAACATATCCATAGAGGACTATTAAACACAGGGCGGGTTTATAATTTGACGTTAACGATACTGTTGTTCATTGATGTATAATCATTTTATTATACCAGAAGATTACAATGCTCCTCATTTCTGGCTTTGAGTTTTCAAAATGTTAATGGTGTTCAAACCTCTCATTGGAATGACACTACACATACCAGATTCAACTGACGAATTAACGCAATAAAATCAAGTGAGTATGTCTTTATTTAATACTTGCTTACTTAGGAAACGGATGAATAATTATTAGTAATTATTATGATTTTTCTACAGCTGCTTATCAACTATTACCTTTTCATTTGCTTTATCTAATGACAAGAAAATTTACATATTTAATAATTATTTTTTAACAATGAATTGGTAAAAATAATCTACAAAACCTATATAGTATCTAAGTAATTAATACTTCTACTTGTTTGAAAGTATTGAAAATTAACTGATCCTCTTATGAATATCGGCAATTCTTATAAGATACGAATCTAGCCAAAGCCAACTGAAAGTAAAGTTGCATTACAAAACAGCAGTATGTAATGCTGTGATAATATACGTTATATATATATATATATATATATATATATATATATATATATATATATATATATATATATATATATATATATATATATATAATAAAGACGAAGTTTTTGCAAATAACATTATGTCTTCTCAAGCAATGTTACAAAATCATACATACCAAACTAGCCAGAGCTAGCCCAAACATATAGGAGTCAAACGAAGAGGCCACACATAACACCAAGACATGCACTTTGTAAAGATTCTAAGCTGTGTAGCATTAAATTGTTTTTGTATTAGTATTTGTTTTGAAAACTTTGATTTGATGATAAAAAGTAGTAGCAGGAAGAAAAGCGGTAGATTACGCTAAAAAGAAATGACTCGCATCTGTAACTGAAAGAAAACATATACAAAATATTTTGAAACAAAGCAATCACTAGTAAAGAAAGTCTAGAACCAGGGTCAGTTACCTCACTTGTTAATCCATTTATTGCCGTCTTAGCCGTTTAAAAAATGGCTGAAATCAATGTTTTAAAATATGTTCTTACTAAAATTCTCCTTTTAATCCTAAAATGTTAAATTTGATGCTAATTACAAATGATTTGATTTGTGTGTGTGTGTGTGTCTGTGTGTGTGTGTGTGTGTGTGTGTGTGTGTGACTAAAATCACATTTTAAAGGATTTCACCCACATTTCTAACTTTTAGTGTTAAATCTTAACTTTGTACTAATAAAATGCTACAAAATGAACAAGGTTATGAATCAGAGGAAACCATCACAACAATATTTCAGTAATATATTTCAGATTTAAAAGTTAGACTAAACTTAGTGGTGGTGATGGTATCTTTCCTAAGGACAAAATAAATGCAAATGCAGTGAGTTGTGTAAATGTAATGATTTAAGTATGAAATATATTGATAGCTAAGTTATTTTTTTTTTAAATCAGGAGATTTTATTGGCAGTCAGTTAAGAGAACATATTATTATTTTACCAAAAAACTTTAGCACTTATGCAAACTATTGAAGTGAGTGTTTAAAATATGAAAGACATTAGATATTTATAATTTTGTGCAAAAAATTAATATGAGATACTCTTTAAATAGAAGACATTTAAGTCTCATTAAATTAGCCAGTAGAACATAATGAATCTGTTATGAACAAATAATTCAGGCTCTGCGTGCAGTGACAACAAAGTTATACCTAAGTTGAAGTTTGGACATTTCTATGTAATATGTTTAAAAATTAAGCAGGAACCTACAATCAGTGCCTAGCATGGAGAGAGTTGTTTTATCCACAAACTAAATCCAAAGAAGTAATTTCGAGAAGATCTATACTAGTTGTTTTTGATGATATTATTAATCTGCTAGAAGATTTTAATAAAACTTTAAATATAATGGCTAAAAAGAAATTTAAGAAATTAACTTCCAGTCTTAATTTTTAAGTAAGGCCTGCTTGGGAATGAATCAGTATATGATGCTTCTTAAGTCAAGAAGTTTTATTGAAAGCCTAATACGTAAAAGTATTAGAGGAAGAAAAAAAAAAGACAACATCAACAAAACAGCAGCAACACATAAATGATGCAAAGAAACAATTTTAATCATTAAGAATGAATAAAATATAAGATAAGATACACCTAAATTCATCATGGTATTATTTCCTTTCGTAGAAGATTACATCACATGGTAATTTAAGTATAGTCAGAAATCTGTCATAGGGTAAGACACAGAACAAACACAAACAGTAGTATATGCAAATAATGAAAAATGTAAGCCAACTATACCCAGGGCAGAAACAAAGAATATATATATATATATATATATATATATATATATATATATATATATATATATATATATATATATATATATATACACAGACACAATTTAGAGATATATACTCTATGATCATCGTAAAATGTGCACTTAACACCGCGCTAATAATATGCATTCATAACTTAGGGGAACCTGTCAAGGGTAAGTTGCATTGGACATTTTACCGCTCTAAAGACTATTTTCAAAACCGGCAATTTAGTCTTATCCAGCAACCTGCCTCAGTGAAGGGGTGCTGTATTTGTGGTATTAGTTACCCTCTTTGTCCTAAATAAACCATTTTATTGCCGAAATCTAAGTCAAACAATACGTAAACTTTTTGTAACTAATGTATGCCTTTACCGACAGACAAGTGCGTTTTATTGAGATATCATTTTCAGATCAAGAATAATGTATCAACCTGTTCAAAAGCTAGAGTCTGTTCTCTAGAGGAGATGATATGAACCGAAAAATCAAAAGAAATGATTTTTTGCATACAAATAATCATAACAAAAATGGCAATAAACATGTAGTAGGACTATCATGACGCATTTCATATATGTTATAAAATATAATGTTCGGCTCATAGACGCTTACATTATATTAATTATTAAATTTGATATAATCTGCGGAATTTACAAGTTACAAAAGGTTAATTGGTAAAGAAGCTGCACACTGCATAACAAAGTATGAATAACTTTGAGTTTTCTTTGTCAGTTACTCCAGCAGGTAATCTTTCATCGAAAAGATATTGCAGTTGCAGCTCATATTCTGCATTGAATAACGTAAAATGTAGGTTTAGGAGAAAGTTACATTAGTTTTCGTCTATCTAGTTTGGCCTGCACTGATATACAATCTAGCATCACATGTGCAATGTCTGATCTTCTGTGTGTTAGAAAGCCTTGTAAATTTTGGGCCAAATACCTCAAAGTTTTATCCCGTGAAGAAATGTCATTTTGTGAAATATTATACCACAATTCACTGCCATAAATCATACTGGGACACGCTATTTGATTGAATTTGCAGAAAACAAAGATTTTAAACCATTCTGTTTTTTATACTTGAATCCACCAATACCAAACAAATCTTGAAAACAATTTCTCCATTTCTTGGATGCCTGGACAATAGCATCATGTGACATAACATTTGAATTAATCCGGTGAAGAACATATGATTTTGTGACACTAAACTGAACATTGCAATTTGTTGGTCTAGGGTCTCAGTTATCAATCAGCTTTTGCAGATTGTTAGGAAATGTAGCACGAATTCACTCAGAGTTGGATTTCGCACAGCTTTGGATCCAATTTATATCCCAAATTTAATGCAAAAATCATCAGCTATTGTTTGATTTCCCACACCTATGGATCCAATCTTTCTTTCAAATCCAATGTTGTCTAACTGGAGTAGTATGTCATCTATAAAATTTTTAAATATAAAGTTTGACAAAACGTCTCCTTGTCTCACTCCTTGGTTAATCGTGACCTTATCAGAAAAGTACCCACTGACAAGGAGCTTGGTTTGTACGAGATGATATAATTACAACAGCAACTGTAGAACTCTACACTATATAAAATTTCATCCAAAAGTTGTTTGTGTATCTTCATATTTACATATTTTGAACTTTACGTTTAATCAGCACCATATAGCCAGTAATTTGCAGACGTACCATTCAAAGCTAATATATACACGAATACATTCATACAAAGTTTCATACACAGAATCCTAAATGATAATTTTTGAAATCAATTCAAAACATAAATTTGAGCACTTTTTTGTAAACATAAACTAAAACAAATTAAAAATAAAATAAAAAATCTTTTTTTGATGAGGATATTCGAATTGAATAGTATTTGCGCTGTCTGCAGAAAAGACAAAAGACACATAATGTCCTCATATTCTGCATCTGCTTCATTACGTCCATAACATATAAATACAACATCATAACTTATAAATTACACGGAGCATCTGTAACTATATCATACAAACAAAATATACGTCCTTGTTGCCACCAAAACTAAAAAGAAGCTTTAATTGTTGTTGAAAAATAGCATTCAGAATTCCTGGAAAGAAATTACAAATGGAGTTGCAAAATCATAATCAAATCAATGTGCACTTTGTAAGAGAGAGAGAGAGACAGAGAGACAGAGAGAGAAAGAGAGAGAGAGAGAGAGAGAGAGAGAGAGAGAGAGAGAGAGAGAGAGAGAGAGAGAGAGAAATGGGTGTAGGAGGAAGGGTTATTATTCAATTTTAATAAAATCCTTCCTAACATGTCTCGCTTAAATTTCTTGCCTGTTGCAAAATTTTAAGTAGTTAGAACCCTAACATAAATAGTGAGCGAATGAGATGACCTGACCAAACCATTTCAACATTTGCAATTGTACTATATAAATTTACACACACACACAAACACACACACGCGCACACATACATATATATGTATATCTATATAGAGATAAAGAGATAGGTGGATATATATATATATATATATATATATATATATATATATATATATATAAATGCAACACACTGACAAATGACACAACACTGGTTTACCATATCATCAGTCAAGTTGAAGCCAACTAGGCGAAGCAACAGTCATTTTGAAGTTTTAATTACATTAGAAATAGTCATGTAACCTTTTTTGTGTTTATTGTTTTTCTTGCCTCTGTTTTGAGTTTGCCTTTGACAAAGCCTCAATGCGAGTCGAAAGCGCTTAGGCCAGTTAAAAACTAGTTTTGCAGTGTTAGTTTTCAGTTTGTTGCATTTATCGTAATCAATCCCTGACACACACGACCCCTTGCTGGACCCAATGCATTAGACAGGACTGTTTTTCACCATATGATTTGTATTATATATATATATATATATATATATATATATATATATATATATATATATATATATATATATATATATATATATACATATATAAGATTCTCTCAGAAGTATCTTTTAATTGCTTTGTCTCCATACCATATCCTATTATTGTAATATGTATGTATGTATTATGTATATTTGTATGAATGTATGTACGTTATTCCTCCTTTTTGAACCACGGGCACTTTCTTGAGGTTTGAACTCAGATAAAGCTAAATGTATTTTAAGCTAAGGCTTTTTCTTAAAGATTATCTCTATATATTCGTTGTAAATGAAATTCAATAGAATAATTTTCTTCTTAAACAATATAATAATTTGGAAAAACAATATAAAGCTGGAATAAAGGACAGGAAAAAAGGCTTGTGCTGTGCAGAATATATCAGATTGAAGCAGCTGCTAGCATGTTTCCAACAGCAACTTCCGTTGGAATGGAAATATAAACTAGGGACAATTTGGAAGGGATTTGGAACAGGGTGGCACTGGCTTGGACGGAAAAGTCTTTTTTACGTAAACATAATGCACTTTTCAGTATAAAAACCAAAGAACTTGTTATATTTTATACAAAATAAGCAACACCCAATGAACTATATTCCACGTGAAAAAAAGAATCTTGGATTTTCTTCAGGGAATTAGTCTGATACAGGTGGTCAATGGCAATTATTCGTGTTATGATAATGTTTTCATAAATGTGTCTGTAGAAATAATGTTATAAAGCATTATAACTTGATAAGTTGTGGAGTATTGCTACCAGAATGCGATGTCTGGGATACAATATGTTGGCTTCATATGTCAACGGAGGCTACTGCAAGACACGACACGGAGATCTACATTTTGTTGCGAAAAGTAACTATTAAAACATTACAAATAAGGAAAAGGCGTATCTCTGTTTCATAAGAATGAAGATAGAAATTGTACAGAAAACAGTTTAAGGTACCTTCTGTAGGCTCATGGTCTGGAAAAACACGAGCTAACAAGTATACGTGTTTGTACGTGTTTGGCGGAAGGAGATCGGGTTTCTCAGACTGACTAAAATCTGATTTTGAAGCTATTGAACTCTAAATACAACCATAAAGCTCTTGCATTGATATTAAAACTCTATGACGGGAAAATGGTGAGAAGAACCTTTCATTTATGTGTGAATTTGATATAATGCAGTTTTCCAACAGCTAATGAGGACTAAAGTTGCAGATTTATAAGTATGCAAATGACACACGTTCCATTAAAAAAAAAATAACAAACACTGTCACAATTTTGATATCCAAACCAATTCTAAACTTATCTATAGGAAGCCAGGAATAGTCTCAAAACGATCGAACCTCATTTAAGTACATTTCCTTTTTTTTATAAAGTTCCGGTCAGATAACGACAGGAGGGATAATATGACAAATTCAGCGTACGAAAATCATAATAATTCCCATAATATTCCGGGATTTAAAATTGGAAGAATACCTTGCTGCCTTTGTTTTCTAGAAATGCTCAAATTTTTATTAAACTTGTCTCAACGTTGATACCGTAAGATATGCGGCAAATACAAGATTAAATTTTCTTGCATCTAATTTTCAGTTTTAACAAACAGTTTTTGTCTTCCATTCAAGACATTTTCAGTGGTAATTAGCGACCACTACAGTATCATCAGTTTCCTGTGCACTTTTTGGCCTGGAGATAATAAAACAACATTATTCAGTTTGATAGCTATGTTTTCTTGTTCAGTCACCTAAAAGTGAATTTAAACAAGTAAGGTAGTTTGTGATTACTCAATCAACAATTTCAAGCACAAAATCAACCTCACAGGTTCTACATGTATATTCCAGGAATTAATGACAACCGGACCTAACAGTCCGAACAGTCGCGAGGACTTACTATAAGTTCTCAGAGCATGTTGTACAAAAGACGGGAGAAAATTCATTCAAGGAAGTAATGTATCATTACAAAAGGGTGGCGTGGCGTAGCTGGGGGCAAAGCCTTGGTATACACGTTTACTTCTCTGCTCCACTCATCTGCTCCTTGCTTCTTATTTCTCATAGAAAAGCAGTATAGTGTCACACCGGGATCCATTCTGGCTGGAAGTAGTCATCATGTTGATATATGTTTGAGTAAACATGATTCAGTTTTTATAATACACGACTTATTCTCACCTCAACTGGCTATTGACATGATCATGTGGTCACACATGGAAAGAATGTTAAGGGCAACAGCTGGTGTAGAACTCTAATTGACAAAAATGGCATGGTATTGTAAAGGCGCATGTCTGGTTCTCGCCACGTACAACAAAAATACTGTTTTATACTTAAATATAAGATAACCCTTGGCTTTTATAAAATACTTTTTTGTGGAACTATATTTCCGACTTTTATTTTTATGGGACTGAGATATCTCCTCCACGCACATTAACTCCGATTAAGATGATATTAGTTACATTCACATTTGTTAAACAGCACTTTTTATTTACTTGAGCATATCCAATTCCTCTTGTAATTGATAATTTATTTCCTCCTGACATAATTGCATTATTTATATTATTGAAAATATCCATTTATGCCAACGTCGGGGTTTCCGAACATTCCAACCAAACGCAACCGGTTATGATGAATAACCAAAAGAGATGCGTGGTAGGAAGAAAAAGTAGACCATATATTAACAGCTTGTTTGAGGATGCCGGCATCAGTGTTAAAGCACTTAGTAAATTTTGCTCAAAGCACTCTCATGTTATTTTCTGAAGCCATTTTCCTCATAAGTAATTGATCTGTGTTACTATATCGATCCACTTACATGCTTCTCGTTTTGAGATTTATACAAAATTCTCAATCATACCATAGACAAATCTCTCTCTCTCTCTCTCTCTCTCTCTCTCTCTCTCTCTCTATCTCTCTCTCTCTCTCTCTCTCTATATATATATATATATATATATATATATATATATGACCAATCAATATTGAAATTTTCACATCTGGGGAAGAGTAATTTCGTGAATTGCGTACTAGTTTTAGAACATAAAAACTTAGGTTTTCAAATGTTTTCGATGCATTTAAGAGGCACAAGAATATCTCAATTTGTGTATTAGTTATCGTAAAAGTAGCATCTATATACTTATAACTTGAGGTTCTTGGCAACACACATAGGGATACTCCTAATAAATTAAATTTAATTTTGAATAAATTGCCAAAATCAAATGATTTTTACGTTAATTTCCAATAAAAAGTATAAATATTTTTCACGTAGTTAGCATATGTTCTTCAAAATTTATTACAAAGCAGAAAAACAGTTATTTTAGTGTATTCAATCAATAACTGATAATCATTCACTTGTAATAGTTTTAGAAATAGAAAATCAGTTACAGTTGATTATCGTCATTGACAACGATTACCCACTTTCTGCTATATATCCAGTTATTTCTACTCTATCTATCAATCTATCCATCCGTCAACACCATGATATACATAAGAAAGTATTCCTCGTGATACATTTTTATTCAAATCGTCATCCATGACATGAATCCAAACAGAGACTCTTTAATTCATCTCTCTCTCTCTTCATATATATATATATATATTTCTGATTACATCGCGGAAGAGATGACGAACATCTCTGAGAGACCTTATTGATAGATGACAAAGTATTTGATTTAGGAAGCCATTTCTTGGTTTGTAAGCTAATATGCGAGTCCATGTACAGTATGCATCAGGAATCGAACATGTTTCTCGTTAAATAAGCCATATATAATTTGTTTGATTTTGTCTCTCAATACCAATAAAGTGTCTTAATGACAGGTTTTGTCTACATTTTAGAGTAGCGTAAAGTTTGTCTAGATGTATCGTACCATCTTAGGACGTGGCAATGGCAGCTAACGTTATGATACGTCAATTAGTATACAGACCAATGCTCTTTATGTTTTCATTGATTAGTTTATATGCATATAAAAAATATAGTATTGAAATAATGTGTTAGCTTTTCTGCTAGTGTAATCATTTTTATGTTTTCATTGATTAGTTTATATGCATTTAAAAAATATAGTATTGAAATAATGTGTTAGCTTTTCTTTTAGTGTAATCATTTATTACCCGGCATCAAGAAATACTTTTGAAATTAGGAACCGCCATATACACAAGCAATGAACACAACGGATTTAGTTCTTTCTTTCTTTTCATATACATTTATTTTAAACCTATCGGTTTTGTTTCTATTGTTCCCATGAACCTCGAACTCAGTTGGTTTGGTCTTGAGATCGATTTCTCTTGAACGTTCTCATTTACAGTTATTAAACCTACATGCACGTTTATTGATAGAAGGACTCATCATCTATAGCAAAAGAAGATAGAATTGACCTAAATTATTATTCTCGCGATAACTTAAATCAAATTGCATTTAGTCATATTCTCAAAAGATGAAACATTTATAAGTTCTAAACTTAATAGGTGTTTCATTTTTAGGACATGTACACAAAATTTTAAAAAATATAATATTGACCAGATTTTATAATTCTTTTGTGGCTACTTTAGTTTTTGTTTGGATGCAGCGACGGAGTATGCGCATACAATAACATTCTAGGGAATATGTGTCGTAACTCTCATCTCAACTTAAGTTGTTACATTTCAAAAAAGAATTATAATTGTTTGTCTCTTTGATCTATCGTATTGTTTTGTACCCACAGAATGTTTTCATCCTAATTATACAATAAAATGATACATTCTTTTATTGATATTATGTTCTTATTTTTGTTTTGTTTGTTTGTTTTGCTTAATACAGTTTGTATTTATTTGATGATGATATTTCCTATACTATTTATGACACTTAATGGTGGTTTCCGTTTCTGTAAGATGAGAGAAAATAGATTCAATTCATTCAGTATTTATCAGATTTATTAATGAATAGATGATTTTGATCTTTTAAGATTGTTTTTCTATTCCCTTTATTACGCTCGCTCTCGTTATACTCCCGACTATTTGCATTATGGAATGATTATTTGCAATTTGTATGCTAGACGAGTGAAGGATATACGTTGTATTACTGCTTACGATCGCTTGTTTTTGATATTTTTGTATTATATTAGTAGTAGTATTATCAGTAGTAGTAGTAGCAGCAGCAAGAGCAGCAGTAGTAGTAGTAGTAATAGTAGTAGTAGTAGTAGTAGTAATATCAACAACATCAACATAGCTATAAAAATAGCAACAACAACTAGTATATTGTTCTGAAGACATTAATGCAACAGACAAGTTCTGGCAAATGTGACAGAAGTACACATTCTAAATCTTGTTCCTCCATAGTCTGGAAAATTTAAAATAAGCTTGATGTTTCTGTGGTACTTTCTGAGAACAGACGGAAATGCAAACGGATACATTCATTATTTTGCCACACCTGCTACGGGGGACATTCTTTCACTAATAGGACAGAACTTATTTCTCAGGCTAGCCTTAAGTACATTCTGCTAATATGGGACAACTATATGATAAGTTCTCAACTGTTGATACTGATCTTATGAATGAACCGCTGTTGTTATAAACGAAAACCAATAGTTTATTTGCCCAGTTTGGACTCATCTGATATTAAAGTGGCTCAACAATTAAGAACAAATAATTAATTCCGAGCACGAGAGGCCAACTATAACCACGCCTGTCAGAATGATGCGTAAGATGAAATAAACTGTTTCTACAAGCTTGCGCAAGGATGTTGGAATATCTAGTGTCTGTAGGAATGAATAAATATTATCCACTCGTTTGAACCAGATATAGTCACAGGCCATTTAAAACGTTATAAACTGGACTGTGAAAATTCATTCATCGTCATCAGTGTTGCATCTGGTGTACTTTATGCCCGACAACATGGGATTAAAACCTTTTAGGTCTCGTAAGAAAGAAACACAGTAAATTGTATAATTGTTCCGCCTTAGACAGAATTATAATAATGCAGCCTATAGGAGTATAAGCTATATGTTCGTGTAATTTCATTGATAATATATTTAGATTCGGATCATTGTCAATCAACGATTTTTAGTTAATCTACTCATGCCTTTGGAAAACAAATGGTATACAAGAGGCAATGCGCAAAGGTATGCACAAAACTGCTATATCACAGAGACTGAACTGAGTCGAAGATTTACCGTCTTCTGATATTTGTTTAGGAAAAAGAAAAATCGAAACATATTCATACCAAATCATCGGAATGAGTATATTGGGCAATCAACCAAAGAAAGCAAATCTGACCTATTTTATCAGAAACTAGAAGCCTGATTTGAAAAAAAAATAGCGTAAGGTACAATATTAGTAATTCATACTGCGTTGGGAATTCCCTTGTGTCTACTTGTCACTTTGGGAAACAATCAGTGCCACAGACCTCTGCAATATGATAGAGTGTAAGCAAACATAATAATGTTGGTGCTTGTTTGTGAATAAAGCCCTCATCACAAAACATTTATTTACAACCTAGTCATACCGTTCGCAGAATTGTGGACCGGGTATGTGCAGAACTCTTCTTGGTTTGCATCTGTAGCTGCGATTAGAACAATATGTGCTGTATCGCAAATAAAAAGGTAATACAAACTGCAATGCGTGGACCAGATACATAGGATATTATTTCACGGTTAGTTCAACACGGTTAGGTACGAAAAGGAAATTTTTTAGTTCAAATTTAGATAGGTCTACGCTATTTCGAGAAAGGCTTGATTTAACACTGCCTCTTACCTCGAATAAGTTGCAGAAGAAGTTGCTGTTATCAGAGTCTTTTCAGCCCAAAATATTATAGATAGAGTGTAATTTTTAGTACATGCAGAAAACCTTACCTCGAACAAGACAGATGGAGATTATCATATAACCGTCTATTTAGTCCGTCTGCAAGATAATGTATCTTGTATGCATGCTGTACAAATGGACGGGCATGCACAGAACAATGCAAAAGCTTAGGGTGTGTTTTATGCCTGAATCATACATAAAAACAAGATCTACTTAGCATGACGCGGATGACATAATTAAAAAATATCTCCACGAAAATCGAAGGATTGCATGATTGTAACATACTAAAACTCCATTTTGACGTAAAAGATAGTTTAAAGATAATATCGTCTTTTTGTGGATCTTTATGTACAAAAAGTATCTTCGTAATAGTGTTACATTGACCTGTTCAAAGTAAATGCATTAAGATGTAAACTTACTGCAAATTAATCCTATCTTAGATCTCCTACCCCATAATGTTGCATACCATCAAAGAACTATATGACATCACAAATATATGCAACTTTCTATTATTACTACAGATCTGATAATCACGTGTGTAAATACTACAGAACAAGAAACAAGTCGTAGACCTTTTGCATAGGCTCTATGCTACGTCATCGTGATGTGGTGGCTCTGTTTCCTGGTCTACTGTGGTCCATAATGTTATTTGCAAGTTAAGGGGCAAAACTGAAAACAATTTTCAAAATCATCAGATCAATTAAGCAAAGCTCGTAACAATGGGTTATTTTATTTGGTAGACATTTAGCAAGCGTCAGGTTTAGGTAAACGTCTTAAATTTCGACAGCTAAGAAAGCCTTTACCAAAAGGTTGCGTACATCTATGATCCAAATCTGTCAGGATGCAATGCATATTAAAAAGGTAACATTGGTCTATTAGAAATACATGCATATTAGTTTGCAATTGTAATCTGGGTCAGTATGAAACATTCCACTACTGAAATTTTGTCCACATGTAGTACCTGGCCTAATCAGTTTTTATATTGGGAAATGAAGAAAAATACTGCAAGTGGATCAAATCGACCGAGGCTAGGGTTTGTACATTTCTACGTTTCAAGACGCAAATAAATCTCCAGAGCACTGTAGGATTACAAAGTTTTCGCCCCACTGGCTGTCTACTGTCCCTTTTTAAAGATTCTCCATTTGTATGAAGTTTTTCTCGGCATATATAATTTAGGATCGCCATGAACGGGAAAACACTTTTGCACCTAATTGTCCGGTTTTTTCAGAACTTTATTTTTTCTTTGCGGGGAGGGGGGGGGGGTAATTTATTCAACAAATTAATTTTGGGGCTCTCGGTAGAGCAATGGAAAGGCCCCCACGCTATTGAATTTTATGCCGGTATGTTCGAAGTAAATAGCCAGCCATAAAATGTCGATGGCTACTTCTGTGTCCGTCATCCTGGATATGAAACACTTCGAGGCTGAGTTTTAGAGTTGCGTTTTCCCTCATAGCCAATCAAAAGTAATATCGTAAAGGCCATGTCTTGTGTGATTGCATGACATTTTAAAACTCAAAACAAACCTCAAAAGTTCTATCATCTCCAGGTCCGCATTCCTATAAATAAGGGTTACCTGATGTTATACACCTGGCAGGGGAGAATACTAAATATGAGATCTAAAATAATGTAGTTTAAAAGATCTAAAATATATAAAAATACTACATGAAAAGGCTCCTCTCCACTACCCCACACCCCCCCCCCCCCCCCGAAAAAGGAAAAAAAAAATGGAATATGACAAAGTAAGGACGAACAAAAATCCTTGATATATACACTTTGCTGCTCTTTTCGTTTCTTTGAATCTGTATTTCTTATAAATGTAAACTGTTTTTTCATACTTTGCGATCCACTCTGTTGGAAAATAATCCTCATGTTTATAACTTTTGTATAAATATGATCCATTTGTGATCCAATCTTTGTAGTACACGATTTGTCCTGGATTCAAATAAGCCGCCCACCAGCCCAAACTACCTATCGACACAATCATGTGATCACACATAGAAAGAATGGCAAGGTCAACGTCTGGTGTAGAACTCTGATTGAGAAAAACGGCATTGTATCTTGATGGCAACATTTTTCTTGCCCACGTCTGATTTTCACCACATACAACAAAAACCGAGTTGTTATACTTAGAATTGAAGTAATCCATGGCCTTGATAAAATACTCCTTTGGTGCAAGTTGCACCTCAACTGAATGAAGCCTATCCCCTCTACGCACATGAACTCCAACTAAGGTGACGTTATTAACATATAGTTTTGCTAAATAATACTTTTTTATTTCCTGGAGTTTATCAATGGCTTTAGCACTTATTTCTTTGTAGAAAGACAGATATTGTTTCTTTATTGCATCCTTTACACGACTGAAATGTGTATATGATTGAAAATAGCCCCGAATGCGAACGCCGTAGTTATTGGGAATTCCAACCGAAAACGATTGGTTATAAATGCCCCAATCGGGTGCTTCGTAGAAAGGAAAGGAAGAACATATCTGTGCAGCATTGTCGAGGATCTCTCCGTCAATATTAAAAATCCTAGGACTCAAAGCATCTTTTACTATAAGCACTGTCATATTCTTTTCGGTAGCTATTCCGTATGCGGCCGCGTATTGAAACATATTATTTCCAAGTCTACCCGAAAACGATGGACAAAGATAACATATTTCATCACTACGCTTGATATCTGTGTATACCAAACTGATGCTAAAAGTCTTTAAGTGGGGAGATATGAACCAGATGAGCAGTACATTTGGTAGCAGCAGCAAACAACACAAACCTGGAATGGAATAAGTACAGAATATACATGCACTTAATAATAATTGCTTATATTACACAACTTGTTTTATAAAGGAATAATTTACTTTTAATTATTTCTTTTCAATGCTTTCAGTAATCACAAAGATATTATAATACAAATAATAATACCAATCTCTTTACCAGTGAAAATATTTACATTTTCAAGAAAAACCCTCATTAAATTTCCTCTAATTTAAGACGCGTTTTATTTTTACCCACTTAAATACGTTTTGGTTTTGCTTACAGCAAATTCACAATCAATGTTTAAGTTATAAATATAATTCGCTTTTAAACATATAATTATGTAATTAGAAATTAATATTGATAACATGGTTTTGAAAGTAAGTGACAAAAGTGCAATTACTTGTATTTAAAACATGTCTTATTTCAATTTACTTGTGATTACATAAACGTCAGTAATCAAGTCGAAAGAGTGGGAATCAAGGTCTTGCATTGAAAAAACGAAACAAAAAAACCCAAACAAACAAGCAAAGAAACAATGCAAAAAAAAAAAAAAAGAAAAAAAAAAAAAACGTAAATGAGTCATAGCTCAGCCCAACATGAACCAGACTAAACCTTTAAAAGGCGTATTTGTCTATGAGACATTGGCTGTACAAAAATTGCAACAGGATATGTTGGGTGGTTCTTGTGGTATGCCGATTACAAGCGATATCCCGTGTGAAGATTTGAATTCAATTCTTAAGGGACATAACTAGATCCAAAATGGCGTTAGCGAAACAAAACCATTAAAATGCACATCTAAGTGTATGGCACAATGTACATGCCATACTCACATCAAAATATGTTAAATAGTTAATGAGCTATGCTGGTTACACGGATTTTTTTATTATTGAGATTTAAATTGATGGAAAAATTATAATAAGTTCCTAAAACTGTGGCTTGAAAAGAAGAATACTTTAACATCACATTTACATGTAATAGGAAATTCACTTACCATATGACATTCAATTATTTGTAAGGGTTGCAGAGGTACGGTGATAATAAGAAATTTGAACGGAATGACATAAAGTCCAACGGAAAGGTAATTGCCACACGCGACGGGCCCTTGTTACAGATGATTACTATTAATAGTTACTAGTTAGTTGCTATCTGTCTGTCTATCTATCAACTCATTGATGTACAAAAGAGCGTTTACATTTTCCTAATAATCTTTTGGAGTCTATTTATAATTTAAAACATATTTCTCTACATATATGTACCTAACAACTTATACATAAGCTATTACTCCAAATCAAAATTGAAATCATCCATTCATATATTCATCTATCCAGCGATCCATTCATGCATTGAATAGACCCATCCCCTACCCGGCGATGTATCTATCTATCTATCATTTATTTTTTGTTTTCCATTCCTTCTTTCCACTTGCTCTCACGAACATTGCAGAATTATGAAAAATATCTTAAGGAGATTATTGTGGGTAAGCCATCTTCATGTCCGGTATGCAAATATGCTTATCTGTAGTGAATCAAAATGGTTTCTTGGAAAACAAGACGTGAAAATATAGAGTGTGCGAAAGATGTGAAGTCAGAGTATTTACATTTAAGAAAGAATTTATTTGAGAAAATACGAGTGCTTATTTGACGTAAAAGCACTATTCATTTTATACGCCGAGTATTGATATTACTGACATTGTTTTGTACAGATATCCAGCTGAGATGTGTAAGCGTAATATGTTTCACCAATCTGATAACATATTTCGTAGAAATTAAATAAAAAGATAATTGCATCGCAAAATAATTGTGATAAGCTAAATCCAAGCTCTGCCATACTATTTTCGCCCCCTTTAGATGCCTTAAAGATTGCCATATTCCTCCATGATTTCATAATCGATGAAAAATGAGTACATTTTGTTAGGTAGTTGTGCATGCATTTATTTCGTCATTCAAATGTTTCTCGATTCAAAGATAACAAAAGATGCCTACGCTAACAGTAGTACGGTTACACATAATTTTACTCCTACAGTTCATTTGTACATAAACACATAAATGGAAGCACAAAGATCATTAATAGAGACTTATGAAAAAAATATTTATCTTAATAACTGATTAAAACAAACAGGACTCTAACAAATACTCTGAGACACAGATGACAGACTGAGCAAACTGTGGACCCGCACAAATGGAAAAAAAGCTAACGAAACTAGCCATAACGTTGAAAGTTCAGTGTTGTCATAACTGTGTATCACGAGAAGAGTAGTGCTGCGTAGAGTTTCTTATCTATGGCTACGCCGTTTTCTAAGTATATCTTTATCTGGAACGTGCTTATGTTACACAACAAATGTAAGATTGCTCATTTCATGAAATGGTCAAGATTAGTAGATCTGTCTTGCTTATTTCATAAAATGGTCATCTTGCATGTGAAACTTAAAATAAAAATAATAAGGCCTGATATTGACTGTCTCAAATTCTCCCGCTTGTATTTTCCGGGACTAAAAGCTGATGTCGTTTCTACGGACCGGGAATGATCATCTATTGTATTTACTCAGAAAATATATCTACTATTTTTGACATTATGCCATCCATATGAGTTCACACAAATACAGTTGAACAACACGCTATCAGATATGGCGCCCAATCTCCGGCATGATTTGGTTGTCAGAGCGCGATTCAGTTATTATGCTTTGGACATTGATCATTTAATACAATGCTACTGGAAGTACATCGCACAAAGGTACGCATTGTAAAACCGTTTTGAATTTGCGCCGTGATTAATTGTTCTATCTGTGTGTGTGTGTGTGTGTGTATATATATATATATATATATATATATATATATATATATATATATATATATGTTCCTTTTCTAACACGATAAAGGTTAAGTTGTTAAGAGCCGCTATAGCAGTTAGAGATGCGACCTTAAACATATAATTCCCAAGTGTTTCCGAATATGAGTAACAGAGCAAGTTTCCACGCCGAATTTTAATTCGCCGCAAGACGCTTGATGCAACGTGGATGACGATATAGGCTGAATTCATGACTTAGTCAAGGAAAAGAAAGGCTATAATGATGCCTGTTAGAAGAACCACATCAGCAGGGAAAAACAAGAAATACTGTTGCATTACAATTTGTGAGATGGGACATTTAGTTTGGAGTATTTGATTCTACGAAAAACTCCAAGAAATGTCCTGGTCTCTTGTGACCAAGGAAAAATATACAATATCAGACAGCACACGTGCACATACATTAAACAGTACGTTTCGAAACAGAGAAATCTTTCTAAACATATATACTTTTTACACAAAGAAGATACAAATAATTGGAAATTCTTGTATGCACAATTGCCACACATTGGTCCTAAAGGCATTACTTGTAACAAGAATATTGCTGTCAGTTTGTAACAACTTAGGACTTTTCATTTTTAATTTCACTGTTTGCAAATAGAAATATAAGTAACCTGTTAAAGTCGACGCCTTGCATTAGTTCAGGAAGGTCCTTAACGCTCAAAGTTTGCAGATGGGCGAATGTGCATAAGGTGATTAGCTTATAGTCCGCCCGCACCTCTAATAGGACCTGCATGCAAAAATGCAAACATTCGCAATCGTTTAACGGGTCCATAAACTATTAGTTTAATAAAGGAATTCATATGACAAAGCATCAAAGCATGAATGAAACGACGAGTCGAATGACATACACACGCTATGTGCATAATCCAAGAAAACATACCAATGAAAATGAAAACTACTTACAGTTGATTAACTTACGTTTCGGCAAAGTAATTATCGTGGACATTTCTATCTGTTCGGATAACGTTGGATAGTTTATGAAAAATTAGCACCAGTTATTCTGGAACAAAAAAGCACGCGCATGAGATTATAATTATTTCGTCATATTATATATTACTAGGTGATTACAATAACAAGAAAAAAGACAGAAATATGACTCAAGCATCCTTTTTGCCTTAATTTGTCATCGTTTTGCTGACACATAGGTTTAATCACATACCATGCAGAAGGAACTTTGCAGTTGAAATTTCTAGTACTTAGCAAGTCATTTTGGCCCTTTAAATCATTTATATGGCTTGATATTGATATTTACGTTAAAACACATATCTTTATTCACCGAGTTCTTATTTGTTTAATATTTACCTGTCACATGTACATTTTCTTAGAAGAGAATTTCCAAGATATATTTGGACTGTGGCATCAGATCTGTTTTACCGTTGCACTTCCAGTGTTGCTTGTTTGTTGTCACACAGCTCTTCTTACACCCTTCAAAATAATGGCTCAGTACAACTGAGCGGTAATCATCGTATCATAACTCGTAACATCAGCGCCAAAATGTAATTATTATTGAGCTTCTTGATTGACTAGTGTTATTAAGCTATGTTTGCGTTGCAGGGTGACTGGAAATCACAGACATGTACAAAATCAATAACACTGATATCGCTAGGGCAGATTTCACAATAGTACGTATGATCTTTTAATAAACTTACAGTCGCGAGAAACACTACATTTATGACGAGTAAGTTGGTTGTTCGTAAAGTTTACAAATTTGTCGTCTTAAACATATTAAATTGTATATGATTTTTAAAAATGTCTCATTACTTAAAGTTGTCTTGAAACTGTCGATTGTTTCTATGATAATAATTTATAACTTACTCAGAAATTGTTAATTGGGATACGTTTCTGCAGCAGAAATCGATATCTGATCCCTCAAATCCATTAATCTCACATCTTCAAACATTTGTGCTAATTTTTAAAAACTTGCTAACAAAGCAATAAATAGAAAGATTGTCATATGAGTTTAGTCACTTTTTGTACGATTTTGAGAACAATATTCGTGCCTTTGAAACACTGACTCTGAAGGAAAAGTACAACAAAATCTTCACTTAAAATATTGACTGATAAGGGCATGTTTACCTTCTATATTCCTGGTATCATAGTATTATCCAATATATAATTAGTGACATCGGTTGGTATTTCAGAGATTGTGATGAGAAGCGATTTCCCTTTAAGACGTTCCTGTATATTAAGAACCGAAAGGTGAAATTACATTTAGAATGTTTTTATAAAGACCTAACATATTGAACCTTCACTGAAATACATCATGCTATGTTACCCAGATCATCTTTGATGTTTCTATTTAAGGCTGAAAACACAACTTTGGTAACCCTATTTTAGTTATACAAATAATACAATTTAAAAAAGCTATGTGTATGTATTGGGGCCCTTAACCACACATTTAAATATTTGGAGTGTTCACTCGACTTATTTGTATTATTATTATATAATTTAGCAGTAAGTAATGAATACTCTGCATCCGTGTCTCATTATGACTGATTTCATTTTGATGTCTTTTATTGTCTTTATTCTCGACCTATCAAACTGAGTTTTGTTTTATTTCGAATTTAGTGAGTCGCTACCCCTCCTCACTCATACATCAATATAATATTTATCTATTTATCTTTACAACCATCCTATTCACATTATATCATTTGCCTACAAGAAAATATAGATGTAATTTCAACATATCTTTTCAGACTTGCTGTTTCGATAATAATCACGTGCTAATGCGCACGCAAACACACACCTACCCCCCCCCTCTCTCTCTCTCTCTCTCTCTCTCTCTCTCTCTCTCTCTCTATATATATATATATATATATATATATATATATATATATATATATATGTTCACAATATTGTATAACTCACAATAATTGGGTGTGGGGGATGCGAATCCGTTAACTTCAGAAAGCGAATGAAACACCACTAAGAGTTACATTCACAATAAAATCAATACGAATCTCTCCAAATACTACAGCTCAAATGGACATATAATAGCTTCCATCAAAATGCAACCGATTGAGTCTAACTTGTGATGTATCGATGTAGAACGCACACTGGATTGTGCAACTAAATAATCATATGGAATTAGGTCTAAATGACAAAAAGATTAACATTCCAATACAGGTTTGTCAATATTTCAGTCAACCCACAGTTTATGACTCTTACGCAAATCTTGGTGACAATTTTTCCAATGTAAATACACATTTACCTTTTAGATTGAATGTTATGATTATTATTATTATTATTATTATTATTATTATTATTATTATTATTATTATTATTATTATCTTTTCGCTGTGTACCGCAACAAAAATTCCCATGACACATTTCCTTTGTTACCTTTTCAAAGCATAACTTTATCAGGATATAACATTTAGTACATGTTGTAGTTTCTTGTCTTAAATGGCGTTGTGTTTCGCGACGCATGCATTCCGTCTTTTGTATTTAGTATGAAATTATGTCAAAGATATTTGATTGTCCGTGCAGATAACACGCATTTGCGCAGATCGCCGTACCTATAATTAATTTTGATAAACTTTTGGTTTTCTGGCTCAACAGTTGAGGGACATGATTTTGTTGTGTGTACATTTTGATTCTGGTTAACAGTCTACCTACACATAACAAAAGCAAGCGAGAACGATATTTCCCTAGAAAAGATGATTTTGCCATGTAAGCATATGAAAACACAACGTAAAGTTCAAATACATCTTGACAGTGATACATAATTTCTCAAAATTAACCTTAGCTGCAAAAGTAAAAACGAAATGGGAGATGACAATACAATGATTAAGACGAACTCTTTAAAATGAGAGAGCTTGGAAAGATATAATTTGACCAGGGAACATAATTTTGCAACATCGAAAAGTAAGGATTTGTTGGAAAAAGAAGACATTAAATAATTTTCTACTTTTCTAGACAAAAAGCCTATGCATAGTAAAGATTTACTTTAACCTTAAGGACTAGAAGTTGTTCACTCAAAATGAATCTCGAAAATGGGTTGACGTGCTACCAAAACTAATTAAGGGATAGAATGAAACTCAACACAAAAACATGGATATGACCCAGTTAATGCAAGCAAGGAATAAAGCAAATGCAACGCATGGATAAATCTATTTGTTTACTGATACATTTGGAACAAGTAAATTTAATATAGACTACACATCCATAATTTTGAAATACGAAACAATTTATGAAATGGTTACATTCTTAAGTTTACTGAAAAAATATTAAATATCAGGCAAGTAATTGTATGCAGTCGGGTCGTTTACAATATGAAAAAATTGACGGCGAGATGATATAAATGGCAAGTTCTAAAAACAAGGTTTATTGCTATATGACACACAAGATACCATATACACAGTCGGAAACTTCTTAAAGACCAAAAACAATAAACGAAAACCAAATGTGATACAATGATGACTTAAGATTAAGACCATGACTACCAGTATTAAAGGGTATCAAGCTTGAGGATTTTCTTTTATAGAGATAATTAGTTCTAAGAATGTAGAAGATGTGGACAAACACAGTGTATTAAAGCATAAATGAATTAAAGCGGTATATCAAAGGCTGATGGACAATCTGTGATAGTACTAGAAGAAATTGTAGAAGACAAAAACGAAGTTAAAGTAAGTAAAAATTGTGTAACAAAGAAGGATTACGATGATGAAAATTCTCCTTTAGCAGCTGTTGATTCGACTGTACCATACTCGTCACCTGCAGTAGACAAATCGGTACATAACATCTGACAATTTAGAAGCATCAGAAAACAACATTTATCATGAAATAAAGAAGCCAATATTTATGCCGGAACTAAAGGCTAAAGGTTACTAATCTCTAACTCACTGTATCAAGAAAATGTCAGAATAACTGAGAATAAACTGACAGAAATATATATATATATATATATATATATATATATATATATATATATATATATATATATATATATATATATATATATATATATACATAAGACAAGGTTGGCAGCAATTTTGCACGATGGATGGAGTTGCAGAATAAAAAATCATCATTTTGTTCGATGACATTCAAAATATTTCTAAAAATCCTGCCTTGCGTAAAAGAATGAATGTTAATCATCAATCCGCCATGATATCATATAATGTAAGGACGGTAGTTCCAAAGTAATCCAGAAGAAATTACTGTTTACATAACATAGAAAGATTCTGTGTGACTCCATTTCCAATATCAAGGTCGTGTGTACGCTGCGTATAGTAGGTGAGTATTTCAATCCGAAATGTTTTATTAAAAATTATAAACAGTGCAATCTATCTTTATTTACAGATCTAAAATAAATTCCTCAAAATAAAATGAAAACTGTTTTATATGTTTTGATGTATTAAATACCAAAGGGAGATTATTCGGATTTCATATGTCGTTTAGCGCGAATTTTGAGTTTTGCTAGCGAAGATGAGAACCGAGTTTGATCAATGAATTAAAAAATATTTTGAATGGCATAACAAAATTAGGAAATGAGCACCTACACCCACCTAGTAAATTCGTTGCTAACCTTGCATTACTATATAGATATATAATGAATTTATTTCGCATTTTCTCGGATTTATAACATTTCCTTAAACTATATTGATAGAATTTTAAAGAGAACAGACAAACGTGCCAAATTTCCTTGTAAATTAAATGAAAAATAAATATAAAGCGAACAAAGAATCTGTAAAGGAAATCTTGCTCAGAAGCCAAGGGCCTCATTTACTAATTGTCGAATTGTGGAAAGACTATGTTAGCATTGAATTATATATATATATATATATATATATATATATATATATATATATATATATAGAGAGAGAGAGAGAGAGAGAGAGAGAGAGAGAGAGAGAGAGAGAGAAACTGTATGCAGAATCTTTTCGATTACGTTATCTTCTGTCCAACTATTTTGTAATGTAATTGTGACAGATCCTGATGGTAAATTAAATACGTTGCTAGATATACATCAAGGAACCAGTTCTTTGTTTATGACTGATGACAATGACAATCCTGACTGTGAAAAACAGAATAAGTAACCTATCCAAACTAAGATAATGTGTTTACATTGTCAAACGAAGAACACATTTCGTCATATTCAGACAATGCTACCTTATTACTTTGATCTTCAGCATTTCATATATGTATAACCTGGGTAAAATCTTTTCCGGGTAATTTTGCTGGTAATGAAATCGGCAATATATACACTTCTCGACTTCTACATTACTTTTGGTTACTCATTTTTGTATTCCTCTGCATATTTTCCTTTGATCTGTGTCAGTCTTAAAGCCCCACTAGCGTCATTTTTTATAAATTTCACCATTCTTCCAATTTAAGTAAAGTTTGGAAAGAAAGGAAATTATTAAACAAAAAACGGTTCTTTGAAATAATCAAGATGTTAAGTTTAAACGAGCTTCAAATATTTAGTTTAGAATTAAGAGGTGCCACCTCTTAATTCGGTCGCCGAAGTCGCTCGTAATTTCGTTCTTTTTTCGAATGTGCTAAAAAAGTAGTGACGTCATACATTCGACAAATTCCGCTAGTGACTAATCTAATAACAACAAAATTCGCACATGGCGGATAAATTGATTCTAGAGGGAAGGAAGAGAGGTAGGCCCGCTTTTTTAAGCGGATCCGAGAAGACAAAGCGTAGTATTATGTAGCAAAGACAAAGCATTAGGGTTTCATAATGTCAGGCAGTTGCTGTGGGTAAATCTTTACTGGTGAAACTTATTAACGTATACATTATTTGTTTATTGTATCAGTGCTGAAATGTATTCTTTATAGAGTTAAAAGATCATAATGAGATTAATCCCTAATAACATCACATTCCAAAGCAATTACATCTGAAGAGTCTGGTTTATTTTATAAAAGAAAAAATACTTTATAACAGATATAACTACAATTAATATAGCATTCTCTTTTGCAATAAATGGTCCTGATGTTAAGATTTAATTGTAATCCTGAATAAGGTATCATTCTTGATAGGTATTACAGACATCCTGGGATGTAGAGAGGATGACAACTAGAACAGCCAGAAAACTCAGGTCCATTCTCAACTTCATAACCAGGGGCTGCATATCTTAAAAGATACTCTACACTAAATTTTCAGAGATATCATCAGTAGAGACTGTAAGGTAAATTTATTAAGTATTTCCTAGACAATTAATAATCAGAACATACTATTTTCTGTTATTAGTACAGTAAAAAATGCCTTGAAAAAACTGTTCATTGAGACAGCATGTATTTGATACGTGTCAGTTTCACATGCACAAAATATTGCTCAATAGTCTTCTGTCCATTGGCATAAGCTGTGGTCTCTGAAGACATATTTTATAAGCAGTATGGTATTAATGTATCATGGTACCAAGACCATGTGTTAATGTTCCTAAACATACTAAAAAAAAAAAAAATTGGTAAGCAAAACTTAACATTTTTATTTAAGATAAATCAGCAATCCCCCCAAACATAATGAAAACGCACTCCAGAAACCATAATCCTATCCATCAATTGTGCATGTACCATTGTGTAAAAATTGTTAGAGATAGACTTTGCTGTAAGCTTTTTGGAATAGTGATGTATGTATGGGGATAAAATAAGGTAGCTGAAGAAGAGTTTAGGAGTAGAGTAGAGTACAAACTGTGTTAATGTGTTGCTTAATGTTGCTTGAAATGATTAATGCTAGTCTGATTCAATCTCGCTTTCTATTCACACAAAGACAAACACTGTGTTTAGGTTTGGGCTGCATTTTGTACTCGTATAAATCTTATAGAATAGATTTCAACATTACTTCTGAATCAAATTTATATTTTTCGTTTTCGTATTAATTTTCAGTGAATCTGGCATCTCTGGAGTAGACGAACTTGCTGTGAACTCGTGGGTTTCAGATGATTCTATATAAGAGTGCAACACACACAATATATATTACTATGTATGGATTGTAAACAAAAAATTCCAAAACATTCAATGTATATTGATTGACTTGAAGTAAAATCAGTTATTAACTACTGTAAATCATACAAATGTAGAGAGCACATAAGATACATGTAAACTTACAAAAATCACCAAAGACAGTGTATTATTGTCAATATATTTTGCTAAACTGATTTGATTTTATAGTAAAAATATGTTTATTGCTAACGTGTATTTCAAGATTGGACCCGTCAAAATACATACATGATGCAACAATCATTACCTGTGTACATATTTAATAACAAGCAAATTATAAAAGTATTCCTTCTTGTAGTCTAAATGATGCTTGCTGAGAAAATTCATCCATTCCTTTCAAATAGTAGAGATGTACCAAAGTCCTGATGCTCTCTTTGTGTTTTTTTTCAAATGAAAATAGGTAGGTACCAAAAAAAAAAAAAAAAAAAATCCCCAATAACATTACTTAATCTTTGTAAATCAATTAATCGTATATGAAAAGATTTTGCAGATCAACAGGCCAATGCTTATTTTCTTTCAGTCTTGCTCTTGAACAAATGCCCAATATAAGAAGATAACCACAAACAAGGAAAGACGCAGTCTTCATTGATCCTTTTGAGTAAGTGCATCAGAAGATTTATTTTCATATAATCATTGAAATTGCTACGTACAAATACAGTAAACCCTCTATGTTACACTGCTCACAAGAGCCATACATGTGACCCATATGTGAGTGCTGTTTCAAGAAAGTTGTACCATGACATTGCACACAAATACAACACTGTGGCATTAAATGACATCAAATAGCATCATAACTTGTTTTCATAAAGCATCAACTGATTAGGTAATCCCAAAAATGATTTAAGAAATTTAATTGGACTCGTGTATGTATGCGTAGAGATCAGCAGCACATCAGCACAACCCAGCTATATTGTGCATAGTAAGTTTAGGTGTCCCATAAATTCCATTCATAACAAAGCAAGATAAAAGCAAAGGCTAAATCGATAATCCTTTTACTTATACTGCACTCCATGACTCTACCCATATTATATGCGGGCATATTTATAACTATGGACTTTATAGTGAGGGACAACATTACTGGTATTAAAAGGTTGAGTATTAAATGAATATGATTCTACTACAATATTTTAAGCGATTTATGTGGATACATTACTGTAATATAATGCATTACTGTAAAATCCAGTCATGGCATATATATAATATAATATAATATAATATAATATAATATAATATAATATAATATAATATAATATAATATAATATAATATAATATAATATAATATAATATAATATAATATAATATAATGTAATGTAATGTAATGTAATGTGATATGATATGATATGATATGACATGACATGACATGACATGACATGACATGACATGACATGACATGACATGACATGACATGACATGACATGAGATGATATGATATGATATGATATGATATGATATGATATGATATGATATGATATGATATGATATGATATAATATTTATAACAGCAAAGGAGCATGTATACCATTGCATGTCAGTAATAATTATGTTTCTTCATCAGACTGAACATTACAGTTTCTGAAACAGAATACGATGACAAATTAGAGTCAGATGATCCAGACTATGAACCAAGTTTTGACATCTCAATAATTTAATCATGCATGTTTTGTACTAATGTTCAAATCTACTGCATTTGATAATGATGACTCTATTGTCACCAGTAGAAATGCCAATAATGTTGTAAAACACGCAGTTCTTGATTATTGTGTTTTCTGACATCATGAAATATCTTCATTAGCATCCAATAATGCTGATAGATTTTGATATCAAGCATGTGAATATTTGTAATTTGAAATACTTGAATTCTTTTGAAAATGATGTTTTGTTGACATGAAATGGAATTCCTGAAAATATAAATCAGTGTTTTTGTTAACTTTTCCAGTTTATTATAAAAAAACATTATAATGTTTGTTTAGATATTGGTCACAAAATCGTGATATGTAATTTCTTGCACAGTCCAGACTATATTGACAGTTTGAAGGAGGTAGCCTATGAAGCTGTTGCAATTGGGCCAGAGGGGGATGCAGCCCAGTGTGATGATGAAGAGATGGAGAAGGATGGGGACGTTGGTCCTGGGATAGTGAAGGTGTTGGAATAGGAAGGTCTCAACAGTCTGCTGGGAGACACCCTCTGCATAACCTTTCTGGGGCAGTTACTCAAACTTACCCAGGTCAAATTTGACAAGTGCCAATTGGAGGAATGCAAGTACAATCCTAATATCACTACATACTTTGTTGGATCAGCAGTGTATCTAAGTTTGGGTGAGTTTACACATACTTTACAATTTGGCAGCAAATGATATCAAACAACATATGTTTTGCTGTTATATGTGCCAGAACCTTGCTCCTAAAAATGAACATGTGTCTTTCTCATGTGAAATGCAATCAATTTACAAAGTTTGGTCAAGGAATCTGGTATAAAAGTAAACGTACTGTGTGGAAACAGTTTTCCATTATAAGGCCATGTGACTTTGACCTTTTGACCTCAGAATTGATTCATTTTATCCTTGCAACCTACTTGCAATTATTTGTTAAAGTAAGTTGTTCAGAACTCAATTTATTATGCGAAAATGACCAAGGGATCAGACGGGCAAACAACAGCATAATATTATGTGCCCTGCTGTATGTTGAGCATATAAAAATTGCTCCTGTCTTTATAACATGCTTTCCATTTCCTAACACTTACAAGAGTTGTCTATATAGACAAGTAAAACATGTATGTTAATGCGAAGATCATGAATAGACCAAGTCCCGATAATTGCTGATGAAATATGCATAGTTTGAAACAGAATAACTTCCCAAAAATGATGGCTAATATCAGTATTATTTATTTCTTGTAAACTGGTGCTTTTATTGATCAAATAATGGCATGCAGTTTCGTGTTATATATTTATGAAGTAATTGTTCATACATTACATAAGTTACAAGCGGTGTTCACAACCCCTGTTAAACAGAGGGCTATATAGTAGGAACTTACTGTTATCAGCTGCTGTACTGATGGTTGGGAACAACTGTAGTAAATTGGCGTTGTGGGCCAAGATGATAAATCTAAAATTTGTGAGTGTCTCATCCTTCCATAGCATGCAACAACACTACATCGTCCCTAGCATTGAGAAATTTGAAGCGAAAGATATCGTTCTACTGTATGTGAACATTTGTATTTAACTTGTCAGACACACACACACTTACAAATGCGCAGAAATATACACATTCATCTTTCCATTGTAAATGTTTTTTTGAGATTAAGCAATGATTCATACCTATGAGCTGTCTATTGTCACTGACAAACACCATTTTGCTTAGATCATGGGGGTTTATCTAAGCCTAAAAGGTAGATTGGGGGCTTGCAAAACAACACCCATTTCACAATAACCTCATGATGTCATAAAACCGGTGTTTATCTGTTTATATTGGGACACAGTGAATGCGTTGTAATATTACATCAGAAGTTACGGATCATATTTTTGGGTCATCTGGTCGATAATAAAAAAGGGATTATCTATTTCCAATTTTGACAAGGTAATTCGGTTGTGATGTAGATAATTGCATATAAGCCCCATGCTTATGACTAATGCTGATTTAAGTAATTATAAGTTATAATTTTCAAAATTAAACAAATGCAAAGCAGTCTAACAAACTCCAGAGTGGAGTATTGTCATTAGTTCTGATACACTTGGCTAAATAAAGGTATATTAGCACTATTCATCTACTAATTAGAATATACATATTGTCCCATTACAGGTGATGGCAGGATGGACTCCCCTGGGCACTCTACCCAGTATTGTTAATATACATTTATGGAAAACGAGACAAAGCAGATAGTCTCAATAGAGACAATGGGCAAGCGGACATTGGCCATAAAGTTTCCCAACACGGAGAAGGTTACCTTTCAGCTTAGCATGGCCAAGCTGAGAGAGAAGGGGCTTCACATCACGGAGGTCGTGACTGATGCTGACCCAGTGACTGGAGTAGTTATGAGTAAGTTAACTAGTAATCTTCAACCTATGTCTTTGAAGAATAGTTACATTTTGATAGTTAATTTGCTATATATGTTCAAGATGATAAATTACCATCAATAAAGGAAGTACAATGCCATATGAATTCAACATATAAAGACATTGTATTATACTATTATTATAGTTTATCAGCTAAAGTAGCTAATATATCAGTATATTTTGTCATAACTCTCTTTATCGAGTTAGAAATATCTTCTTGATAAGATAATTGTAAATTGCTTTGAATATTCCATCGCTATGCATACATACACTGATTTCTATATTTGCCATACATTGTCTTTTAGAGAGAACATATCCAGATGTGAAGCACTCTCATGAGATCTGGCATGCTGCCAAGAACATTGGAAAACATGTTATAAAGGTAAAAGACTGTCGAACTCTGCCGCTTTTTTTGCAGCTCATTCCTTTTTTTCTCCCTTTGTCACATATTTACCGTATAATGTAAAATTCATACAGTGTATTATTTTTGTGAGTGTTGTTCTATTTATGTACCTCTCCTCACAAATTCCCCCCTTTTTTGTTGTTGTTTAGGCTGGTCATGAAAAGAAATCTGCAGGGCTCCAGAAGTGGACAAACCACATAATAAACCATGTCTGGTTTGCAGCCAAGACTGCTACAACATATAGCGACTTCCTGGTAAGTTTTCGTTTTGTGTCAGTAAGATACTTGTTATGTTCAGAAATTATTGTTTCATTTAAAACAATATGTGGTATGTGGCTAATGTATTTTAATTTTGACAACATTTCTGCCATGCTGCTCTCATTGTTCTCATTTCCATGTGAAATCAAAAGTTTTTAATTTATGGGTGACTACCAAATTTGAAGTTATATATATATATATATATATATATATATATATATATATATATATATATATATATATATATATATATATATGACAATGAGTACGGATATCGCCAAATTGCTATCCAGTTAAGTAGGTAAACAGTGCCACTGCATGCAAAACTGTTAGTCCCCGAGGATAAGCTTTTGTTTTGAGTTGTCATTTAGGTAATTTTCCATCGACTTAAAAATGTCATAGTTGTTGTTTTATTTTTGCGCATTCTTGGAACATTCAGGTAAACAGAAGAGCATGTGTTTCGCAAGAAAGTACCCGATTTCAACCTGTATTGGCAGTGACATTTCGAAAGCACCACCTGAAGACTTATTTGGATTATCACATGTCAATCTCACAATGCTAATTAGCTAATCAGAGTATCATCTATGTCACAAATAGACAAATTCATACTCTCTTACTGGTAAAGATAAAATGCAATGTTTCGGTGACCTTCCGCAGCCAATCCTTTCTGCCTATGTTTGCATCTGTCGGCAATTGGAGCATAAACACCAGGCTGGGTGGGGGATACCTCAGGAAGATGGTATCCCTCTGTGTGGCATTCTGCTGGTTCAGTTATGTTGAAGGCCAGACTGGGGTGATGCTCCACCATCTGCAGCAGGATGTCCCCCATCTGCGCCACTGATATACTGCCAATTACTGCCTGTGAAACATAAAGACTTGGCTTTATAAAAGTAAAACTTTCTTAAGTATAGGATACAAAATATGTTGTCACAAACATAGTGAACATGCAAAGACCATTATATTTTCTTTGTATTCAGATGCAGTAAAAGTTAAATTTGTTCACAATGATAGTACCAACAAAAATTTGTCAGTATCAGAGGTGGAAAAATATGATACATGGGAAGAAAAAAATAGATGGTAAAGAGGAATTATTTAAACTTTGTTTCATTATGACAGGAGAGAGAGAGAGAGAGTGAGAGCGAGTGAGAGTGAGAGAGAGAGAGAGCGAGACAGAGACTCAAATGTACAGTGCTAAAGTGTAAATAAAATAATACTGCTGTTATTCAAAAGCTATTTTGGTATGCACATATAAAAGTGATGATACAAAACATGTAAACTCATTGAAAAGGAAATATGAACTATCTGCTGTATGTGTCCTGTCTTACCAAAAATAGAAACTTGTGGTTGCACCTATATATGAATTAATGGACATGCATTTTCTATAACTATTATGTATCTGGGCAAAAATTGGATCAATTTATTTTGTAGATTTTGATACAAGGGTCATATTCAGGTGACAAGATATAATTTGAGTATAACATTATTTAAAAAATAAATGTTTAACTGTGTGTGTGGTACTTGAATCAAATTACATTTAGTTTTATTCTCTGCTCTCAAATGGTCGCACAGGGCCTGATGATGATAAGGACTGGAAAACAGCCCAAGACGATGCAGAATCATTCTGAAATTATAGTAAGAATAATTTTTGTCAAAACCCATTTTTATACTTGAACATACACTGTATCTATTATAGAATATATGATTGCATGAATCAGACTTGTTTCGCAAGCAATGGTGCCACAAAATAAAATTAATGAATACCAACTCTGCATTATAATTGTAATGCACAATGTACTTGTTGAATGACCCATAATATTAATAGAACAGATCATAAGTGCATGCATTAATTGTAGGCCAACTTTGCACCGGAAAGTACATGGCTGAATTTTTTTTATGGAGCATATAAAATGCGTGTTCTTGATACACCTAGGATAGTCATTATTAGATTCACATTGCAATGGTATCGTATTAATAATATTTGCATATATCGTCACATTTTTCAATTATTAACGAAGAGGTATTATTTTCTCTGTAGTACAGATGGAAAACATCTCTGATCATCACGGAGACATTACACCCTAGATGATACTAGACTATTTTTGGTAAATACAAAAGAACATGGGAAACAAAACCTGAATGTAATCAAAATGTTTTCGTTTTGCATACATGTATCTTATGGAGAAAATCTCTTATAAATGAAGACAGTAGATACGTGCAGACTGCATAAGAGTATCACATACATGCTGTTCTGATGCTCTTGGTTTGTATTGTAGCTGCATGCATTGAAATCAACAGTGAATCTTGGAGAAACGTACAAAATCACGAATCCAGTGTGCTTGCTAGGGATGGTTGTTCATTGTAATATCAGATACAGTTTTGAGTAAGATAATAACAGTATTGATGTCCACAAGAAACTGGCAGTTATTTCTTTGCATAGAAATGGCGTGACCAGCATTTCATTGCTTGGGGTGAAATGTTGAAAACAGATTTAATAGTCGACAGTGTTTCAAGTGTTGGTGTCTAGACGGATTTGTTTGATGAAGGATTAAAGATATAATGACCAAGTTTGAAATGAAATACGTTTGTACACAAATCATAAGCAGTATGCATTACCTTTTTCCTTCATTTCATATACAAGTTATTTCTATTTTGAACAAAGAAATGTAAAATAGTATCGCATAAGGGTCAACTACCGTATCGGACGTTCCGTGGTGTTGGCTGCTTCTATTTACAACGATGACGTCATCAAATCTTGTGTTCTAGCTTTCGACTGAATTCGGTTGACCCACGGATGTCGCCGATCAACATCGGATTAACTCGTAAGCATGCGAAAAATGGCCGCGTTTTTAAATTCGAGGGAGAAATTACATGGCTCATAATGTGATGAAACGTCGATAATTTTAGTGTTAAAGGCATCCAACGATGTTTGGGACCAATATCTTTCAAGATTCAGTATTATTCAGGTGGTTTGGCATATACGACTTTTAGCACGTAACGGCGCTATTGGGCCTTTAAATGAATAAAGTTTTGACCTTAACCCCCAAGCTCCCTAATTAGTTCCCCATTCGACTCACTTTTGAAAGTGTAGGACATTTCTTAGTCATTTGCAGAAACATAAATGTTGTGCTTGGGGTTGTCACTTGTGTCTTAGAAGTTGATCTTATAATTGTTTTATTGTACAAGATTTCTGTCTCAAGATGTATTCATTTACCAGGCTCTCTATATCACAGTATTTGTTGTTCTACTTATTGTAGTAAAATTCATACATCAACCATAACTCGAACACTGTCAATCGACCGTAAATTTGTATAGAAAATTTATATGCATGTGTTTCAGACTGACTACCATTATTTTATCGTCAAAAATCGTTCTTCTAACAGATTGTTCCGGCATTTAAAAACTTTGTTTTCATCTACATATTTTACTATTTTTTCTGATGATTTCCATCTATTTACTGAATACACCTTTGTTTCGTAGTTAAAAGAAAATTTCGCAAAAATCATTGTTGGTCTTGGTATCAAATGTGTGTTCAATTCTAGGAAAGATTTCAGTGTCTGTAGTGAATGGCGTATTTATTTGTGTTTTCCAATTTACAAAACGCTTTTAGTGCTATTGGCTATATACTCTTGTTATCATTTATTTTGTATGCACCTCTGACAAATCATTTTCATCTATAATTAATTTCTCTTGCACTAACGAGCAGTTTTTACAATAGACATGCACGAGTAACGGGATGTGCAAATCTACTTCTAACCCATTTTCAAGAGCATCAAAACATCTTCTGACTTTATATCTTAACGTTTATATTAATTATTTTTTTCTTAAACTTTTTAATTTATTTACAAACTTTCCATGAGCGGTTGATATCCGTCTATTTACTATGTTAAATATTCAATCCCGTCAAACATCCTTTTTGTACCTTCGCTTTTTTCTGCCAAATGTGCTATGTAAAATGTGTAGTAAACGTTCATTGAAATTATCCTTTTCACCTCTGTTCAATATATTTATAAACGTTGTTTTGTAGTTGACTTTTATATCTATTCTCAACTAGCTCCAGCTCCTGGTTTGGTTGTTTCCTAAGTCGAATCGTTAAGTTTAGCTGTACGTTTACATAACCTAATTGTCAAAACATTTTACTGATGACTGTCTTGAAATATAGTACATTTTGATTGAAAGATTCATACAAATCTTGACTGTAAAAGCCTTAAAATTTATAGTAATATACATCTCTCTTTACTAAATCTTTATGTTTCTTACCGATAATTCTGTTTAAGTTATTAATACGTATCACCTCATTTCCAATTGGAAGACATATTAAATGGATTGTATTATTTCAGATTTATTTTGTTTTTTTATTGCTTGAGCGAGTATTGCAGTAATACTTTTGACTTATTTAAAAATAGCTAAAAGGAATTTAAATATATATTTAATTTTAAACTAAAATTATGTCTATATATCTTGGACCATTTTGCAAGTGTATTGAGTATACATATTTGAATATATATATTTAGCTACTCATTATTTATGAATTTTAAAAATTTTCATTTAATTAAAATATATGTAAAACATTGATATATAATCATCATGTTTGACACAGTCAAGCATATTGTGAAATTATAGCGATATAAATTAACACAAAATGCAAAATATGTAATTTAGACAGTGATGTTTATTAAGCTATCGACAAAAATACAATTGAATAAAAAAAACAAGTGTGATTAACCTATAGAAATATAATTCATAAAGGACATTTTTGATTTTCTGCTCCTGGCTAAGTGGCTGCAAAATAATTATTTAATCGTGATGTTCCACGGACTGTAATATAATTACGTATACAGTTTTTGTAAGCTAATTGCATGTATGCACGTGAACATGATATGTTGAGAAAAGGCAGAAAGAACGAAACATACTGGCTGATTTATTATTTCCTACCTGAATGTGATTGTAGGGTATCTTCAGCAGTCTACTAGCGTACATTACACATACAGCTAAGGTCATTCTTCCACCAGAAAGTTACCACTAAATAACTGTGAAGCCATATATATATTTTTTATAAAATATATTTGGTGTTTTTTATAATCCCTTCTAATGAAAATATTTAGACGTGTCACACATGACGCAACAGTAAGAAAGTATGACTTATTCCCTATGTATTAGTAATCTTTTGAACAAACAATTTCCTAAAAGGCAAACAACGGACCATTTTGAATGATAGTTATCACCTTGAAAATGATGACCAGAATTCCAATCTTCATTTTTTTTAGTCAAATAGATGCATCGGTTTACATTAAATCACCATACAGCACTGACGTCTAAAGCCACCACCATCGACAACAGTAACGACAACAACAACAGCAGCAGTAATACTACTAACTACTACTTTATTCTTATTTTACATAGACAACATTTTTCCCTGGTTGTACATATTCTCTATAATTTCAAGAACTTTGATCTTTCAGAGGATTTTTCACATAAAGCTGGAGAAATTAAAATTATATATCTTAGACGAAACAAAAATAGCAAACACTCACTCTGTTCGATGTCTAGTTTCTAAGTTTTTGTCAACCCCGTATGGTCCTTGGGTGGCTGCTGCTGCTGATAATGATGATTAGTAAATGTTACAGTGCGGATCTGTGGAATGCATGCATCATGCTTAAAACGTGTTGTAAGCTTGTAATACAACGTCGTGTCTATGTATGTTTAAGTAATTCCTCGCTTTTGTCATTTGGTTTAAACCGTTCAATCAAACGCACATATTTATGCAACAAGATGTGAACATTTACAAGTCAAACAGAATTTTCCACCACTGACTTGCAAATTTAACTTAAACTTATGAACTGGTGCATTCCACCTGCCAAACTGTCCACTCAGGTATATTTTAAAAAATTAGGTTATCTTTGTATAAACATAAATAATTATATCTAGATTTGTGTTTATATATTCATCGATGACAATAGGCTTGAATGTTATCCAATATTGACCTTTCCCAAGGTTCGGTTTGATCTGAGAATGCCTATGCGAGAACTATCACAGGTAGGTGAAAAGTAATTTATTCTTGCTAAAGAAATGCCATATTTTATATAAGTAGTAAAAGGTTTATGAGAAAATCAACACAATTTAGATGTCACGACGTATTCAAATATATATATATCATCTGCAGCTACATCTCCCTCTCCCTCCCCCTCCCCTTCAGATTGCATTTTTTTTAGTCGCTGTGTCAAAAAAAGTTTTTTTTTAACTTTAGGGAGCAATGCATATAAAAACGATACAATGCTTTAAAATAATAAAAAAATTGTTTTAATACTTGTATGGTCGTAAATGATAACAAAGCAATGAAATTGTCGGTCCCTGTTGGATGAGTATAGTAATTATTAAAAGGAGTGATATTGAACGGCATTTCTTTAACGATACTATTTTTCAGCTGATTATTCCAAAGCATGTGGATTGCTGTCGATGTGCGAGAACATCAAGCAGAATCTTTGCACAAAAACAGTATTATTTTAATTGTGTACTGCATTTACGTTCAAGCTTGTCACGACAGCGGACTCTATACCATCCCGTCCATGCACACATCACTAAAAAATGATGCTACAAAAGTTGGTGGTGTAGGCTTTCGTGCGTAGCAGACTTTCCCGCATGTCGACCCAGTAATTAATTCTCATCTAAGTGTGAGTGTGACGGTGACTGTAGATGCTAGTAATGCGGTTGAATCCCAGTGGCGGCGGGGGAGGGATATATACCGGCTGGAAAATTTGAGAATACTGTGAATATTGTGGGTACTGACCACCCGGTGACTGATTGTCAGACACAACCGCAATCTTTTGCGGTTCTTAATTGCTAATAATGTCGCCGGTGCAAATGTGTGTGTGTGTGGGGGGGGGGGGGGCAACTGTCCCTTCTTGCGTTTCTGAGCGGTTTTCACCACACCACCTAATTTTTTGTTCCAGATTTCGTGAGTTTACTGTTTGTGAAATTCTTTTTCTTGCACATGATAAATGTTATGTGATTATCCTCCGCGAATGTATCCACTATAACCTTTCGACCGTATTTTTTACAAGTGTATGATTAACACAAAGCCTACAGCGTTATGTGATATATACATCGTTTTCTGTTTCGTTTGCTATGTGAAATATTAATAACATACGTAAACAGTCTATATATATACCTAACATTGGCATGTAGAGAACACGGCACATATGAGTCAAAATATCTCGTCACTTACTTTAACAGCCGCTACTAAAGAATATAGAGCACAGTCAATTGCTTTAATTCCAAGAGAGTGGAAAGTTCCTGTTTTGCAAAATAATGATATTTTCGTGGTAAAAACCGCAAAATACAGTTACATCTATTGCATGATCTGTCCAAGAGTAAATTGAACGACAAAAAGAGACGGTGATATAAGCAAGCTAAATGAATCACCGATAATATTACAGAGGCAACATCAGAAAATATTACAGAGGCAACATCAAACCGGGTAACACGCACGTACGGGTTGAGAGATACAAGTTAACGCTTTATATAGCCTGCTTTCAAAAGCGACGAAGAAAATATATGTCATCTAAAACATTAAATTTGCTCAACCGGGTATAAACGTCGAATATTAGGTAGGGTTCTCGTAAGATTGAGCATTGTCGAACATATTTATTTTCATGAACTGCTCAAATGTGGATAATATACACGCAGTTTCAAAATCAAACTTGAGTGCAGGTTTTTATTTTAGCATAAACAAATGAATAACTTTATTATTCTTAGAGACCAATGAAACATTCAAATGCAAATATGTATCCAGTTGGTCATTTCAACTTTCAGATTCGATTATTCATAAGTCCATATAATGATATATTCACTTAGAGCACAGACTAATTTGTCAAGGTTGAAAATAAATGATTCAGCGATTAAATCAATTCTATTTGTAAAAAGGCTGAGGTCTAAAACTTCTAAAAAAATAAACTTATCACCATCAACTTGGTCACACATGTCTATGATAGCCGAGTTTTGTAGTTGCTATTATTTCTGCTTGTGATTTGTGTTGTAGTGCGATATTTTAGTTAGGGCATTTGTCATGTGCATACTGATGAAAAGGTTATGATATTAACTGTGGGTTAGCAACACGCTAAAAACTGATCAGCACCAAAGCCCCTTTTCTTGATTGTGAACAAAGATAAACATGGCGCCAAGATTTCGAAATTCAGTACCATGACACTGTAATATTCAACGGAAGTACAGTCATTCGAATTAAGTAGTCTGGAACGGTAAAGTATCACGTGCACTCACAGCAGTCATCATATTGAATATTCTCTTACTTAAACTCCTCCCTAGTGGTATGCAATGGACTAGGGCCAGACTCTCTACACTCTTGCTAACAAACCGATATACATGACTTATGTACTGCTCAGAGCGATACTATATGTATTTAAAACTATTATTATCGGAAGCCACTAAGTATCTCAACTAAGGATGGTTGACTAAGGTAACAAGTTGATGACAGTGGCGAACAAAGGTAACCAATAGAAGCCAATAGTGCAATTTTGTCAACTTGAGTGATCAAATAGGACAGAGACTTGAACATTTGGTAAATGTCATAATAATTAACCTTGTAAATATGTGAGAGTCCTTTCAGAATGCAACAAGAGCTATATGTAAGGAGTCTTTCTGTGTTATGCATGATTGTGTAATAATGCAACATTCAAGAGGTAATGTTTCCCAACATAAACAAATTGCTTCTCCATCACATGTTTAGTCCACACAAAACAAAAACAACATCTGACTAAAGAGTATTTTGCTGAGCTATATAATAGTTGCTAGTTTGGTCCTTATTAACAACTGATTGCACGTTGTCAGTATACCATTTCTTATGTTACACACCGTTCACGAGATCTGCAATCGTTAGATTTGACCTTGCTATATGTTTACAAACTTGCAGTTGTAGTACAAACAGTAAAGACTTTTCAATATTTTACACAAGCTTCTGATTTCTAATACTTTAATAACCTGATGTCCGATATAAGAGTAATTAGCCGCCTACATAAACAGCTTCATGCAGTCAGATGTAAGAGTATTTAGCTTCTCTGTGAAGAAATATATGTTTTTCGTTATGTAAAAAACTGCTGATATTGGGAAGTCAAGTATTCATGTCACTAAAGCACACGCACACACACACACACACATATATATATATATATATATATATATATATATATATGTGTGTGTGTGTGTGTGTGTGTGTGTGTGTGTGTGTGTGTGTGTGTGTGTGTGTGTGTGTGTGTGTGTGTGTGTGTGTGTGTGATAATTAATAGTAGTCATATTTATATCTGCAACTATATTCGTAACTTCATCCCAACATGAATTTAAAATTAATTCGTTATAGTCAATATTACAGTTCAAACAAATAAATGAAGGTCACAATAAATATAAGCCCTTACTATTAACCGTTTACTTTATGCTTAAAGACTGTTTTCATTTTAATTACAATTTGTGAACTTTTACCGTTTCAAGTGCTTTCAGATCTAACCTGAGACCATGGAGCTCAGTTGTGCACTTATTGTCGGCTACGTACCAGCGGTATACGTACCAACTTAAGCATCAATCGCAGACAAAACTAAAGCTTTTTTGATAATGTTAAGGAACCTTATATCCAGTTTTGATGGTGTCTATTGCTAGAAAACAAAATACAAGAAGTAACTATCTTACAGCATACAATGATTACAATGGGAACAAAATACATATCATTTGTAAGAGAAACAGGTCAGAGCAGCAGTATACCTATGTCAATTATCAATGGAGTAAGGGACACAATCCCATTTAATTTTACTTGTTAATCATTTTTTCCCTGGACCATGGCGAGTCGTATGTGCTTTTTATAACTAGATTTGCTATTTTAGTGAAAAAGTCCGATTATCACAAAACTACTGAAGATATATATTTGGCAAACAATTTATTGTTCCAAATACAAGCCCATCATGGAATTCCATTCAACAGGTAAATAGTTTATAAATATGAACTGTCACTAATTCAGCTTGAATATTATGACAATCAATAATGTAGTCTAGCGGACACATGAACAGGACAATGAATATGTATCCTAAACTTGTTTGGGATTTTTTCGTTTATCATTTACGATTGCATTTTGGGATTATTAGTATTTCAAAACGTTTTTGAGCTAGGAACAATATAAAATTGAAAAGTATGATTTAAATTGGTATTTCATGATATTCTTTCAAAGGGACTATCAACAAAACGAGTCTGTTGCAAGCAGTGTGTTAATTCTACAGGATTCATAATGCATGAGTCACGATTGCCGTTTCGGTAGAAACTTGAATATAGAGGCCAGAATGGAGTTAATTTACAAATGGATGTGCATTATTACACGGTTAGTGAGAAGAAAACTCAGTTTTGTTTTAATGTAATTTCTGAATAACGTATGTATGTCTTGCAACTGTAATCTTGTCCAAGACCGCTCAGCCACTCTAAAATAAACCATGCTGCGCCATTTAAGTCAAGGTGACAACTAAGTTGACACAAGTAAAGCATATAGTCATATGGCTGAAAAATCGGGTCCTTTAATATGTAATCAGTAAGATCATGGGCACATTGCAAATCATAATTACTCTACAATGAACAACAAAAAGGCCTGAATGAGGCTTTTCTGGGGCAGAGGACTGTAAAATTGCTATACAATTCATCAAAATAAAGGCATACTATAATTTTAGTCTTGTTCCGGCAGACAAGGCTGTCAGCAAGATCACAATTTTATGGCGTAACTATTACACAGCAACTTTAGAACCTTGTTTTATTTTCTTTATTGAAATGTCATAGTTATGATTACATTTTATAAACAGAAGTCTTAAAAATACGAAACCAAAGGAAACTAACATACTGCGTTACTAAGTTTCTTTGTTTGTTATGATTGATAAACAAAAAACTATGACTAACTTAGAATTGAACCAACCTGTTTTATTGCAACTGCTGTGCTGAAGCTAATGACTGTAGGTAAGGGAGTCCATAAGATTATTTGTTTCTCTTATCTTCATGCAAAACTAAGCTACAAAATCACCTGAACACGCACACAGTTTGAAACGTATTCCAACAAGAATTGTCATTCTGGAATGATTCGATAAAACATGGTAGACAATCTGTAGGTATTAAGTAGTATGAGAACTTATTTTGAGCAATTGTAAAATGTTGCATATTCTCAGAAATGTATATTGTACATTTCACTTCCTGAAGATGATAATTGTTTTATAGTATCTAATTACATATAGTTAAATTGTTGAATATGTGTGTGTGTGTGTTATTAGAAGAATTAAAACGAAGAGACGATGCACACGTTCAAAAAGTTTGAGTCATCTAAAGATTTAGTTTTTTATTTAATGTTTTAGAAATTCTGTCATTTTGAAATTTTTTAATCTACGTCCTGGAACACATGATTACAGGATGTTGGATAGAAAATTAAATATCGATACATTTAATTTGGAATAGGGAACTTCATCTATATTTGGCTGAGTTTACCTTAAGGTAAGTAGTCAACCCTGGATTGGTCTCTATCCCTCTCTATCTCTTCTCAAATACAAGCACACACATATTAAAAATTATTCTTTTTATGTCTTATGTTAGTTACACGTGACGTGTGTATTCAATAGTCGTGTGCCATACATATGTTTGAGCTGGGCTGGAGCTGAGAGCAAGAAACACATGTTGACATACTGATGAAGAGTTCTGGACAAACATAGTCTTCACAGTTAAATGTGGACACATTCTACGTCTTTGACTTTCTTAAATGTAGCATATATTTTTGGTACATACAGATAGGTAGAAATTTGTTAAAATTTATACTCCAGTGATTAGTTCATCGTATGGACCATCGAATATATACGTATGATAGACAACATCTTTTTAGCTAGGATACGGCACTATATTGTAATGTTAGTATCCCCATGCTTACAAATTGTGAGACACGAAACACATATTTATTTTCATTTTGTTACAACAAATATGACGCTGGAATTATCTTGCAGCTCACACGTTGGCATAATATTAAGATTTAACAAGAGTTCGAGATGTCTTGAAGAATCCCTAGTTTAGATAATTCCTACTTTGCAAAGAAGACAATAATCATATATTCACCAGAACTCATATTGAACAAAACCAGTAATTCCGATTCTAAGGTGAAATGTTAGGACCGAAATCCTTTAATATCGAGTTCATGATAACAACATGACTTTTATATTGTTATCTATCCTCGCTTAGATTAAAGATTCCAAGAGCTACATCTTTAAGTTTATATATTTATACATATCGGACTGGCAAAAATATTTAATGGTGTGTAGGACTTCAATGCTCCCAAACAATTAAAAATCCTAAAACGTTTGCAATAAGATTCCGCATCCACTAATCACGTAACGTTTTACCAAGTTCTACCTCAACTGATGGTCAAATACATGAGCAATTTGAAAGATCGTATACGATTAGAAATAGGTCATCCTGAGTTTTATGAAGTAATTATCTATATATTGATCAAAGTAAAAATATCTAAGCAAGTTTCTGCATTACTTACCAGAATATTCAGGAAATTTATCAGCAAAGGAACCTATGTATAAATCAGAAACACCATTCATACCTGCTCACTCTGCCAGACACAGCCCTGCGCCATATCAATCTTTAATCAAAATATGAACAAAGCACGTAAGAAGACCTCTAGATTTCGTGGATGTTATTTATTGAAAAAAACTCCATATCTTCTTGCCGATTGCAAAGCAACCATGGTTCATGAAGTTGACAGTAGTCATAGGACATTCAAGAACAACATGACATTAGATGGTCTCGGATTTATGATTTGATCCATTGCAATTAAGGTAGCGTATAACGATGTTTTAATTATAATTACGTTCGGCCATTTTTCTTAAATATATATTATCCATGGCTTTTGAAGAGGATTGGCCCAATCAGCGTTGGTTCTATGATCAAAGAACTGATGTCTTAGAAATCCAGTGGTATGGGGTTCATACAAATTATTGACTTTCCTGTGGACTATTTTGTTCATATACTGATGCAGTACGGCACCTTCATGATTTAACCACTTGTTTTTGGTACTTCCGTGTTGCTTGTGTGTACGTGCTTTGGTGCTTGTCTTATTGTTTACTTTAGGCTTCATAGCTTATGTTCTTTTTTTTCTTTAGGTGATTCATCTATTGGTGCCAACAACTTCGTAGGAAGCTGTACACGCTAGTCATGTAATGACATTTTTAACACATTAAACGCCCTACTGCTACCATTGTACAGTGCCATCTACTTGAATATCTAGATCTTTTAGTCTCATTTTGTTTGTATTTAAAGATTACCTTGTGTTCATCTCGCTTCTGATAAATCAGTTTTCATCAGAATTCTTATTTTTAGCAGGATTAGGAGCAAACATTTAATCTAATTATTACAGATCGCATTTGTCTGTGTTATCCTTCAAAGACTGATTTCTTAAAAATGTTCAGTATATGTATCAAATCACTCTGTAAAGAAGATGCTTAATTAAATTTAAATTTTGAAGGATCTCACAGAAGCATGGCGACAAATACCTATGAGAAAAGTATATTCCCTTTTAATCTGCTAGCAGTGAAAAGTTTTATAGTCATCACTATTCTTGTTGCTGTTGTTTCCCCAGAGTTTATCGTTGCAAGTATACTTGGATAGTGTTCAAGTAAATACTATTATTTCTGTATAGGATTTCATCATATAGACATACGACTGTAATCAGGACAATCACATCGCTATTTTTTATTTCACACACTTTCGTCTGACGCCTTTTTTTAGCGGAATTGTCGGTTTTTTCTCTGTCAAAAGACCACTTTAGACTTCCATTTAGCTCTGTAAAGTAGGTATAATAAGATAGTGTAACTCTTGATCATATCGACACAAAATAAATAATGCATAATGAATAAGATACGATTCGATGAATATCCGTCATCAATCATCAATAAATCGCTTCACTTGAGCACTTGCGATGTATGTGTATCGCATCTTCCTCTCTCTCTCTCTCTCTCTCTCTCTCTCTCTCTCTCTCTCTCTCTCTCTCTCTCTCTCTCTCTCTCTCTCTCTATATATATATATATATATATATATATATATATATATATATATATATATATATAGTTTAGACGAGCCGGGGATTGTCTATTAGTCTCTGATAATGCCACACGTACAGCCGTATTGGCCAAAGAGCAAAATTAGTACATAATTTTTCTGAGAAACACTTTTATTGACTGACATGTAGTCATGTGATTTGCAATCATTTATTAGACTGTAGTGGCGTATTCATGTAATTTTGTGGCAGCATGTAGCTGAAATGTCGTTTAACTTCAATGAAACAATTCAAATTTTAAAACTGCACGAATTATTTAGTAAACATATACAGATCTTTATTTTGATGAATATCAAGCTATATGAATCAGTAAACATAGTTATATAAACATCCCCTTCGCCTCGATAATTAAGAAGTTTACCGATTTAATGAAATTTCAAATTCACCCCATCAAAGGTCATTGATTTGATAGTACTAGTATATTCTGTATATTATTTAAATATAAGATTTCAAGAACTATACAAATGTCAATACTAATTCTTTTGTAAAACAAAGCACGTTAAATTGTCAAACGAGAGTGTGACAGGTTTTTACAGGCAAGAGGCAAGAGAAAAATGTTTTCCACAAGGGTCCATCACGAGAACGCTGTTTCATTGCCCAATCACTCTTACCACTCAGCTAACCATAACACGCAAAATGATATGGTGCATTCACCAAACCCTCATAAAGAAATTTTAGGTTTAAGACCACATTTATATTTCTGGTTGAAATCTAGCTTTTTCGTGTAGAGCGTAACGGAATATCTCCGCAATGTACCGTTTAATAAGAGATTTATTTGCAGAAAATGTGCTGAGGTACTCCATTGCACTCTAATGTGGATTATGTTTACATGTCAGGAGAACCCTCATAATAATACAAAACTTAACAAAATTACTTTTCGATGCTTTTTTATGTTAAAGTAAAACCTGCATTAACATTGAGACATTTTGTTTCTTAAATTGCGATATATTTAATGCAAAATATACGAAAACAGTTTGTCTTTGTTGGATTTTATATTTATGTTCAAAAACAGACCTCCTTGGGGAAGAGTGTGTATTACAAACGGCCTGGTTCTTTAATATACGGGTTAAACTTGGATAGAACCCTGTTTCCATTAGGTGCGCACATTTTTTTTACTTGGGCCTTATCCATCATCTCGCATGAAAATCCTCTAATGTTTACATCATCGCTTGTCTCAAAATAATATTGGCAAATCTTGGGAATAAATGCTAGCATGTTATTTGCAATGAATAATTAGTCATATAAAAAACAGCAGTCGAGACGGATTAGTTTACCATTAAAATAAAAGGTTTAAATGTGTAAAAACAAGTCAGTCACCTAGGTCTAAAAGCTTATTATGACTGGTTAAAAGTCAGTGATGACGTGATAGTACAAGTATGGAGTTCTGAATAATTATGTAGCTTCATTATAACATGTCACGAATGTCTTCAACAATCTTCGGACTACAGTACACGATCACACTGTCAATGGAGAAGCCAACCATTTTTGAATCGGTTGATTCGACACTTTAATCGTGTACGTTGGGATGTCCTATCCCTTTTTCTTCGCTTTTCAGAAATAGACTAACCAACAGAAAATTGCATACATGTCTTTCAGACCAAGAGGAAGTTTTTCTGCATTAAACTCGTCTGTGTTTTATTAAAAAACTTACTGCAACATGTCAATATACATATGAAAGTAGGTAATTGAAGATTAGGTATTTTCATTATTCAGCATTTTAAGAAGTACACCTCACGTAATCTTAAATATAAATAGAACAAATGTGTATAATATATAATTTATTTATTTATTTTTCAGATAACTTGGATATACATCATACAAAATGGTGATTGTGCTTAACCGAGCCTATCGGAAGTTAATGTTTGTTACTGCAGTCATATGCATAGTTTTAATTAGATACACTGACGTTGTAAATATATTTATCAGGTATAAAAAAGAGTCTTTCGAAAAAGGATTCGTGACATACTTGTACCCAGATCAAGTTACCTATCTTGACAAGGCAGGTAAACCCGATGGAACGTTACATGTACGTGATGATTTGCTGATTCCAGGACAATACGCATGGATACCATATGCAGTAAAGCGAAACCCTTCAGGGCCATTCATCATTACCAAGAACAATGGAGAAGCAATAAAATACACCAACTACACATTTTATCCTCTGACTTTTAATTCTAGCTTCCTAATCAATAACCCGAATATATGCAAAGGTGCAGAAAATCTTACTTTCTTGATAATGGTGCATACAGCTGTCCCCCATTTCGACCGACGGAAAGCACTCAGGGATACATGGGCTAATCCAAGATTGTTGAAAAATCATCAATCCCGGATTTTATTTCTAGTAGGAAGAACTAAGACCTATACTTTTCAAAAAGCTCTTGAGATAGAAAGTGAAGAATTTAAAGACATTGTCCAAGGTGATTTTATTGATGATTATCATAACCTTACTCACAAAGGAATTCTTGGCTATAAATGGATTGTTAACCATTGTGAAAATGCAAAATTGATTTTAAAAATTGATGATGATATTTTTGTCAATATCTTTCTCGTTATTCATGAACTGTTGCCTAAATATCAGGAAGAACAAAGGATAATTGCTTGCCGACTACTTACAAACGAAACTATTGCCCGAGAAGGTAAATTTGCGGTAGATCCAGATTACTTTCCAGGATATAAACGAAGTCCACTACAATACTGCCCTGGTCCGTTCGTTCTGATGCTTAGAAACATTGTACCGGAAATGTACGAAGCAGCAAAATCTACACCGTTTTACTGGGTAGACGATTTCTACTTATTTGGTGTTCTTCCAAATCAAATACGTAACGTTTCTTTTCATGTTGTTGGAAACGTTGATAACAACGAAGAAAGTGCTCTAAAATGTTTCCAGGCAGAAAAACCATGCACATATTTGGCGGCTTACGCTTGGACACAAGGGATAATGTACAAATATTGGGAAGCTATATTAGTCATGCACAAAGATTTAGTACAAAAATATGCAAATAAAGTACGAAATAACGGAAAGTTTATATAAATCAATCCATTGCTTACATACGAATAAAATATAACTATCCTTTGCTGTCAAAATGTTTCTGTAATGTAACATTCTTTAAATGTACCTGCAGAGTTTTTCTTAATACAGCATTAAGACGATATAGCATTATGTTTGTATACAAATGTATGTGTTAATTTCGTTTATGTTGTTTCTGAAATGATTTATAATCAAATGTAACTTTAGCATTTTTATAGAAAGTAAAGTATGATCCTCATTACATTGCTTTTTTCGATTCACACTAATTTTAAAAGTACTTGTTTTCAAATTCTTTTAATACACGGGCAAAGGTAATCTTTTTCTCTTTCAAACTTTGCAACAGTAAAATCGACGATTCGGTGGTGGAAGTTTAAATGCCATCCTCAAGACTTAGTGGCAACGAAAATGGTATTTTATATATATTCTGTCGGCAATTTCAACGGGAAAAAAGTAATGTGTATGATAATTAAAAGACTTTAGTAGTGGTTTAACTTTGCACTTTTTTGTTTTATCAGCAACATTGACGCGTCACATGTCCTGTCAAACACATTTAAAATCATAAAATCCTCAAAAGTCTGCACCTGAAAACGGTCGAACGAGTATTGCCAATCCATTTCTTGAAAATTGAAATTCAAACCTTTTTACTTCCGTTTTTTGTTTTTCTTATAGTTTCTATATTCACATCTCACACGTAGTCCACTGGACGTGTCAGATAGTTGTTTTTCAGCTTTCAGAAAACAAAGAGTCATGCAGTTTAATACGGACCAAGTAACGTGTGATACCTACGTCACGATAGCATGTTAACTTTACCACTAAGTTAAAGATTTTCCATTGACATTACACGAGCAGAAAGTTGTTCAGGCTATTAAGTACTTAAATAAACCATGTACATCAGACATACTATAACAATATATAGATTGAGAAGGTGTATGACTTAACATAATTGTCTAGTTTGATCCATAGAGTCAGTGTCACGCAAGCATTGAATGTTTGGATATTGAACTGGTTTGCATGATCGTGAGTGATTACTAAGACTACTGTTATACCGATGTGAATATAACTACTTTTTCTGATAGCTACTTACGCAACACGAATCGAAGCCAACGCGTATAGTAATTTAAATAATATACCTAAAGCATTTGTCTCATGTATATCAATTATCCATTGATCGACATTTATGATCTAACTTGAACACTTTTCCTCATCCTGGTTACCACAACACTGTTGGGAACTAAATGTATTGCCATTTTGTGGGAAAGGCTGTCGTGGTAGGTTGGATTTACATTAGAATGGCTCGTATGGTATCAAAATAAATTGGCCAGTGTGGAGAGGATACAGGTACAGAATTTCCACTGTATGATAATTTTAGCGCGAGTGACAGGTTGTGAATTGTAAATCTTATATAATACTTTAAAGACATTTACACCAAGTGACCACATCATGAAACATGATCTAGCTCTTTTCAAAATGAAGCTATATATTAAATATACCATCAGTCTATTAATAGTGTATTTATCTTCTTTCGTGCATATGTTGATACGTATTTGTGAATATTGGACACGTTTAAAAGTTCTAATAGTACATACGATGAGATCTGTTCTCTTACTCAACAATGTATGCGATTCATTCAAAACCAAAATGCAAATACGCAACTAGACAAACGACTAAAGTAACTGCTGATGAATACAAATCATCAATATATGAGTGGATCCTTACTTTAGTAATCATGACGATAACACTGAAGTTTATAATGAATATTTAATGGGTGGTATTGAAAATAATTTTTAAACGTTTTAATGCAGATATTACAGAAGATATAACTAAAGCCGTTATAGACTTAAAGTGTAGAAACGACCGTGGACCAAATAAACTGATAAACGAATTTGTATTCACGATACTGATGTATTGCAGACATATTTGAATAACATTTTTATTTTATTTTTGGTATAGGATTTTGTCCTGAAAGTTGGTAAAACGGAATCAATATCCATATTTCTAAAAAATGTGGTAAAAAAATGAGGTTAAATATTAAGCACATTCAGTAAACGTTTTGCCAGTATTTTAAGCAATTTAGATTCGTAGAGTGCGCAGAGAATTATCAAGGTTATATTCAAGCTCAATCTGGTTTCCGAGGAAATATGTCTAGCATAGGTAATATTATTACATTGCAAGGTTTAAGTAATTGTCTAGGTTCAAGTATGCACGTGTATTGCGCTTTTTTCTTGATTTTGCAAAAGGCTTTGATTATGTTGCACGAGATATGCTAGGGATTAGAACAAACCATTTAATATTCAATGTATGTATACGTCAAAAGTAGAGTTAGATTCAATAATACTTTGTCTGAGGAATGTGTGTGTACCTGAAATACACCAAGGTGTAAAACCTTTTTGTTTGTTGTGTGTATGAACTATTTAGCAGTGGAGATTTCACGAAAAGAGGTGGCAGAGATAGATTTAATTACATTGATTTTGTTCTTTATTCTTCGTGAAGATGATATATTTCGAAGCAATACAGCATTTTAAAAGAAAAAAGTTAGGTTACTCTTGGCAACAATTGCCATAATTGGCGCCTAAAAGTAAGTAAATCAAAGGCAAAATCTATGGTATTTCGAGAGGTGGAAGCATTCTAGATAATGATACATTAATTTTGTTAATGGTTTGCAACTGGAAAAATATTCAATAAATCGGGGTTTTCTTTAGCATTATTTTTCCTTAGGTGGTACATTTCATGAAATAAAACAGGCTCGCTGTTTGTTTGTTTGAATTTTTTTCCTGTGGATAAAAACTAGTACAAATTTGGTACATGTCTCCCAATATGGTATGAACATTATATGATATTCTAGTTGTCCCAATTTTGCATTATGTTGCCTAATTATGTTGTTTTCTCTCAGCAAATGCTATTGAGAGAAAATGCTTAAAATGTTGTATTAAATGAATTAAGAGCGTGGAAATGTAGAGAACATGACTTTGTTTGTCATGGTACATTGGGGAGATAGTCTCTACGGACAAATAGGTAGTACTGAATTTGTAACCGTCGGACCAAATTTATTGGCATAAGAAACAGCAAATATACTTATAATGTTTACAGTTCAGTGTTGACAAATCTAGAAAACTCTCATGTGAACAAAATTGGGCTTTGTTGGTACGATGATTATGAAATGATATAGGACTTGGAGAAAACTTGAATGAACCATTATGTTGGCAGCACATGTATTTTTATCACTTGTCAAACAACGTTTAACTGACCATTTCTTTTTTTCAAAACTAGAATTCAAAGAGAGAAGAATCCTCATGAACTAAGCTATATTCAAATTTGAGTCCCGAATTCGGATATATCGAATATTTAAATATCCAAATGCTACTTCAAAAATGAAGAACATCATCACATAATTTGCATATAGAAGCTGATAAATGGAATAAAAAACATATTACTACTATCGAATACAACGTTAAATGTCTTGCAGAAAATCCGTAATATGTTGCAGTTTATGTTGCATTTGGCCTAGGTAGTGTGTTCCTATGGTTCCAACAGAGGCAACGGCAATTTTGTTGAATTTTGTGTACATTGCCTTGAACAACCAGTCAGTGTCAAGGCATTCTGTCACACTTTTTAAAGTGCATGTGGATTAGCTATTAGAGCTCATTGGCACATCAATTAGGTGTCTGTGAAAACTGAATTAAAATAATCTATACATCGACATTCTGTGAAAGATGTAATGGTCTTCAATTCTTCCAGATGATGTAGAAATGCTTGCAAAATCAACTGATTTTAGTTAACTATGTGGTAACCTGTTATGATTGAAGATTTTATGGACGCCTTAAAGTTGAGCATAGTTAATATATTGCTTCAGGAAACAAAATGCATAAATGTTTTTTATGAGTCACTAACATACCTTCTTTAACACAATCAATATACGTTTAGCAATGTACTGCGCATCTGTTTGGAGGTTGAACTGCCTAATTTGGACAGAATTTATTCATTAAGTCAGTAATTTGACATCCCATATGTATTTACTTCCTTTACTATCATAACTTTCTTTTATATTGGAAAATTTGTTGTGAACACTGAATTGGTTATGAATATTTTGCATTTCGGCATCCAAGGGACTACATTGACAGTTGCATTGGCCACCAAATGCGGGCTAGATTTTGTACAAATCATCACGAATTTTAAATATTCGTTTATACTGAGTTTTATTCTTTTTGTCCAATCAGGTATGCTTTGAATTTGTACAAATTACGTCTGAGAAAGGCTAGATTTTCCAATTATTTGTCTTTGATTATCCAAGTTCCACCTATTATAGGCGTAACGTGTCTTGTTTTCTATGAAGTTTAAATATTGAATATTTTTGCCAAGCATGTTTTCCGTCCTTTGCGTAGGATTTGGTAAAACAAATTTGGTTTTGCGTACAATAAACCCATAATTACACAAATCACGCCATCTTTGATATGTTTTATAAATGTTTGCTATTTTGGCAAGGACACAACATAGACAGTTGATTTTACTTATTTTAAGCACTTTTACAACAGTTTTTTTTTACTGTTATTTAACTCTTTTAATAATCCAGGTGTTGTAATTAATGTTTGTTTTGTTAGTGGAAGCTGCTCACCCCCCTTCACAAAGAGCTTGATTAGTTCGAAACGTTGGGAAACTGTTTTGCAATTGTGCCGTTACTAACGTTTGTGTCTATATATATATATATATATATATATATATATATATATATATATATATATATATATATATATATATATATATGGCACTCATGTGATTCCCGTGTTTCTTAACATCTCCATCTTTTATTCAATGATAATTATACGACAAGTGTCCCACCAATCTTGCTCCGCCATGGATGGGACATAACTCTAAACTGTCAGATATATCTACAGACTACCGACAATCATGAGTTTGCCTATTATAGAAAAGAAAAGTCCGTGCAAAGCTTGCATTTATTGTCGTCTTCTACATAATTATATGAGATCGCCCAAATAGATAGCTCAGATTTATGTTACAGAGTTTATTCTAGGCTGATGTAGATCTAAGACACACGTAATATTTGAAACGAACCTGCTTAAACGTTGGAAAAAGTAAGTTACAAAGTTTAAACAGAAGAAGGTGCCACATTAGCAGAAATGGAAACCAAATTGTCTGGATTGTGACAGAATGCTATGATGTAACCATAACTAAACATTATTGATGCATCACTGTGTCAAAAGTGGTAAATATGGACCGTCCAGTTTTTAAATTTAACCAAACTATGTGATTGCGATTTGCGGTACAAACGTCCGTACGAAAATAAAAATCAAAAACACTCAGAAAGTTTCATGTATTATATCATTGTCACCTGCTTTGTATAGCGACTGATCTAATACGCCTTAAACGACTGGGAATGGCGTATATTCACACTATATTAGCTATTCTCCAGAGGGAGAAAATCTGCCCTAAGATGGAAAATAACTTTAGAGCGACATTTTTCCGAGTAAAAATTGACTCTATATCAGTTTTCTACCGGGGATGTGTGTGTGTGTGTTTTTTTTTTTTCTTTTTTTGCGCGGGGGGGGGGGGGATCATACGAGGGGGGAGTGACTGTAGAGTGGGGGCGGAGCTACTCTGTAGCAATATTTCGAGTAGATACCAAGGGGAAAAATCTATCCAGCCATATCGATAATCAATAATTGTGACTCCCAGAATGAGATCATACCGGCTCAACGCTGTGCAGAGACTACAGCCTTTGAGCTTGTCATTAACTCGTTCTTTCTGCTATGTTTATGAGCATAATTAAAGGTATAATATTATCATGAAGAAGACGAAGAAGAGGAAGAAGAAGAAGAAGATGCTAACGAATTTGCAAAGTCAAACAAACATCATCTCCTAGAGAGTGGTATTATTATTGTGTAACCATTGGCAATCAGTTATTTTGCTATTACTTTAGAAACAAAAACCACTGTATCATGGAATATGCAGATGGAGATATTTAATCTCTGGCTAAGACCGTAAAGGAAGGGCGGGGGGAATATGATGGGGAATGTGACATGGGTGAAACTATTAAAGATGAAATAGTTATTGTCCGCCGACAGTTTCTTGGTGGTACGCCTCTTGGTCAATTGCTACCTATTATAATTGTGTTCTTGTTCATGCCAAGGTATTATTGTACATATTCGTATAGAGATTCTAGCTGCTTGAGTCATAAAATGTTTTATTTTCCTGTTTACTTCTAGCAAAATTCACAAGTTTACCTAATTCACCACGTTTTTCATTGCTAGCCAAGTCATATGAATGTAATCATTTAGAGGATAGATATTGAAGAGAATACTTACCATAATGTAACGGAATTAAATTCACGAATTCTTGCCTTACGTAACATTGTCAATATACAGCACTTTCTATTTGCTAAAATTCTTGAGAGCCGGTGCTGTACATATTATATGTTCTTAATTAAATTCAATTAAATGCTTAATAATTACAAACAATCATTCCTTATCTGCTATATTTTATTTTAAAACTCTTTGTTTATTCAAATATCAGACACAATTCAGTTTACTATTCTGTCCTTAACCCCTTATGTTTTCTAATATATTTCTTATCAATAGTAATAGTATCTAAGAGAAAGTGTTCCAGTAAGATTTATTTAGATAAAATGCATAAAGATATCCAATGGATATTATTTATTTGTTTCTTTCTTAAACATATTTTAATTTGTGCAAAAGGTTCTAACTGTTTTCATGAATTTCAGAGTCAATCAACATGGTACATATGCATCAAATATATGTCCATACATTTGTTACAGTCTCCAATTTTAAAACGAACGCCAGTTGTCCATACAACTATTATGTCAGTAAATGCATCAAAGATTCTGACTGGTCCCAGTTTCTTCTCAGATAAACATTGACATTCGTTTTTAGCCATTCAAGTTTAGCTGCCTTTTTCAAAACTTCAGATTTTTCATGATCATGGTGCAAACCATGTTCTGTCATGATTTGGACAACATAGTTAAATGGGTGGTTATTGACATGGGCAAAACCGCCTTGTCCCGGGACCGCCCAACTCAAAACAACGCCCTCTCGGGCATGCCTATTTATATTATTTATATAAACACTCTCAAACTGTCTTGGAATATGCTCGGCGACTTCAAGACTTATGACCCAGTCGTAAAGTGGCAATCCATATTGGTAAAGTGTCAAGTCCAGAAATTTAACCTTGCCTTGACTTGTGTCCTCGGAAAATGGAGCGCCGTCGTAAGCGTCATAGGTAACCCCTTTACCGGAGCCCTCCAGAAGTTGTTTATAGTTTCCAGGACCATCACCGAAACTCGCCACACGCTTTCCTTTAAAAAGATCTGCCAATGCCTCAGCAAGATTCTCGTCTGCAAAGTGTTTGCCTGAATTCTGACACCATCCCCCAGTCTGACTGGTGCGTGACGAATTCGACCTTTCGAGGTTCTAAATAATAATAATAATAATAATAATAATAATAATAATAATAATAATAATAACAATAATAATTAAAATAATAATAATAAGAAGAAGAAGACGAAGACGAAGACGAAGAACAAGAAGAAGAAAAAGAAGAAGGAACAAGAAAACGAAAGACCATAATGATGATGATACATAAAGAACATTGAACAATATATGTAGGAGACAATTTCGTGGCAGTTGAACTGCAGTTTGCAAAAAAAGCTTGTTGTTTTTGACTCTAATCCAAATGATTTTACTGATACCTAGATTCGCCTAAATTAAATTGCATGCAGGCAAATTTTTAGATCATAAACTTAAAAAGATGGTGTCAATAACAATTACAAGAGGAGCAGCAACTATGTCTCAAAATTTGTGGGCAAATATAATTGCCTTGGATAAGTCAGTCAAATCATTTATGAAAGGTCGAAGGTTGTTGCGACGATTCTGGCCCAGAAACAAATAAAATAATTATTATACATTATTTGTTGAAGTGGTATTAAATGTTGCAAATTGTAATAGACTTACCCAATATTTAAACATACACAAACAGCAATATTATATACAATTACAGGCTGCGGAAAATGCTTTAAGAGTTGCTTGTCATATACAACAAAGAAAATATATGCGGTAGCACATGGCTACTAAATTACTTCGAATCAAACCACGAGTTATATTTTAAAAATACTGATAGTGGGTGTTAACGAGTGCTATTAATAAAGCAAGAGACAAACAGAAAGAGAGAGAGAGAGAGAGAGAGAGAGAGAGAGAGAGAGAGAGAGAGAGGGAGATTGAGAGAGAGAGAATATTCATTTTATGGTTAAATCTAAATACAGGTACCAATTAAAATAAAATAAACGGTTTTCAAGTTCTTCATATGCGTTAAATTTGCATACTACGAGTTCGCGTCTTACTTGGCATTGCATTTGTCCGATTTTCTGCTGCAGTTCATTTGCCTTCCTTGATGCCTCGTTCCTCTGTCGTATCAAAAGGTGTATTATATTACAGTCTATAGAGAGATGATCACATGCACATTCGTAGAGTGATTTGACATCCTTCCTTTCATATATAGAAACTCCTGGTATCAGCGAATTTCCAATGCGAATGTTTGACATTAACCATACTACTACTAGCACTACAATAATAGACAAAAGTAATACAATCTTTTTATTGCCCCATTGTCGACAATATACATGCATTCTAGGTACGTGTACCATTCAAATTCCGCAACACCCGTTACCACACGAGGTTTCTGCCTATTTGATAAGGCTGTAAACAAGGACTGCTAAGCTGTGGTTGTAAATGTGGTCTACATGCATCCACGTTATCGATCGTTTCCATAAAAAAGTGGATTTTTAGTCGAACCTTTTCTTATGATTAACACGTGACTTGTTTCATACAATAGAGAAATAGATTTGAAGAAGAAAGTGTATTTCTCTATTGACACAACGGAAGTTCTCATGCTAACGCAAAACCGCCTTGTTGCAAACCAGAGCTGTGTATTGATCCATGTTATACTAAAAATACAAACAGTAAAAAAATACGACAGTGGTTAAAGTACCATTGAAACAAGGTAAAACTATAGCCAACGCACCAATCGACATCTTAGAGTGTATTTGCCTTTGAATTTAAAAATAAATATATATTGAATTCACAGCAATTCGCAAGTGAAACATCTGAGTCAGGCACGATTAATAAACACACGACATACATCATACATAAGACTATATATATATATATATATATATATATATATATATATATATATATATATATATATATATATACAGAGAGAGAGAGAGAGAGAGAGAGAGAGAAACAGAAACAGAGATATAGAGAAATTTGTGAATTCAACAGGATCTCATTTATGTTCATCATTTATTCCTTCAAGCATTTTCGGAAAATACCATCATGGATGTTTTTCAGGTAAGACTCATTATATTTTCAAAGTATTTTTGCATTCATAGAGAGTTACAAAAAATACTTTGAAAGTATAACACATCTACCTGAAGGCGCTTGAAGGAATAAAAAAAGAAACATAGCTGATATCATGTTGAATTCACAAATCTATTTCTATATATGGACCGGCATATGGACATATTCGCTTTTTCATATATTACCAGCAATGGTTAATAATAAAATATACAGAATCTGTGTATGCTATCATCTTTGTGATAGAGTAAGACGATTATTCGTAAATTAGTTTAACTTGTTTCCCTTGAGCCTCTAAACTTCTTGATTATAAGAGGACCAAAGTTAACAAGTCGATTTACTTGCAATAAAAGCTCAACTTGTTCGTAAGAAAAATAAAGGCGAAAACAACTAAAAATATATTACATTTAGAAAGAACGCTAACTTCGCCGGCAAAGCAAGCAGCATGTGAAACAATCTCACAGCACGTATTGTGTTTTTAATATTCGATAGCAAGAATTAGGTTATGTAAGGACATCATCAAGAACATAGTAGCATAAACAAATGGGAACTTCTCTGCATCAGAGATTGACACCTTTTCTCAGCTATCTGAATTTTATAACCTAATTTTATTGCAAACACATTGCGTTACTACAATTCGCAATATTATAAGTTTGTTAAATTTAAGTCAATTTGATTTTTTTCCCTGATGTTTTAGAAACAAACATACAAAACCTAAATATTTTAAATTTCTCTATGCCAGTTGTATTGGAAATAAATCTTGCTTGTTTACAAGTTATCTTCTGCCCAACGGTATGGTATATACCTGCATTCCTTTACTTTCTTTTTGTTAGGAGTATATTTCTGAAATACATTTCACATTATTTTTCACTTGTAGAGTCACACAATTGTAACATCGGTTATATTAGTTTACCTTTCTGCGAGGGAATGCATCTTACAACAAAGCAAGAACATTTTTAAGTCCCTTACGGTCTACAGGTCAAGTACACAGGATATACAAGAGAAGTACCAAGGTTTATTAATACACAGTCATGTACACATTCTCATAGAGAATATAAATCATGTTATCCATAAAAACTGTTTACTACGATATATTTCTTTAAAAGCAGTGATCGTAAACGATAATGAGAGATATAACGTATATACCTTAACCACCAACAACATAGTTAAGTCTAACTTTTACATCTAAAATATATCGTTAAATCTATCATATGAAGGTTAGACCCAAATACAGTTTTCAAACAATTTCAGAGGGGTCTTGAACAGTTGAACAGTTTAAACCGATCTTTAAATATGTGTTCGATTTGAACTTTAGCACCTAAAATGCATATCACTTAACACCTAATACTTTGATACAGTGTTTATATCCCTTCTTGTGTCAGGCTTGTGCTATTTCATATAAAGAGAAAAGATTATCCTATTCTTTATCACTTGATATCACGTAGTTAGTTTCAGCAGATGGTAATTTTCTCCAGCATTAAACAGTACCTGGTTTACAGTTGTAAACTTTAAGCATATAATTATATGTAGGTTCTCCTAAACCCTTATGTACAGTGTTATATTCTTCATATCCATTATGAATCAAGTATTTTGTTTATGTTTCTTCAGTCATAATTTGGTGGAATGTTAATGTTATTACGAAATAAATTCAATTGCACCAGATCTTTGTTTGAACAGAAGCTTGTTCATCAGGTAATGGTATTGCACATTCAGAAAACAGTTTTTGTATTAGACAGTAAACATTAAACATGTATATCAATTTTACTAGCTCTGCCATAGTTTTGGCTTTATAGAAGCCAATAATATATTCAGCATACCGCTCTTGCCAGCTATACTGCCCAGTTTAAGTTATTCTGCCAGAATTTCGTATCACAATGTGCTCTGCATATGTTCATAGAATCATCACTGTCAGATCTATTTTCTCAAAAATGTTTAAAGACTTTTATGTAAAATAGTTATTCTCTGTGTAGTAAATATTTATCTATCTAAATAGTTTATGCAATGATACGGTTAACTGAAACGTTTAACTGAATTAACGGACAAAGACAGGGCTTATTGCTGTTAATATTTAAACTGTGAAGTCCATTATTTAATTGTCACATATTTTCATATTTCAACTACATTATAACAGTAGCACATTTACTCTCAAGTGTTTAGCCTCATTGTTCATTTTCCTCTTATATTTGTTTGGGCAATTTCTTATTAGCTAGTAAATCACACTGTTTCTTATGTTCATTCGTATGATTCGCAATTTCCATTGTGATGTTCTACGAGATCCCTTCCACAAAAGTTTGGTCTACTCTTGTTTTCAAATATGAATAAATTGTTGTAAATTTCAATGATATTCAGGATTATGATTTTAAATGTATCATTGGCACTTGGAGCATCTGCGATCAGCTGTTAGTTTGTATGCGTCGTCCTTACAGTATTTAAAATATGTAGGCCACGTTTGTACATTAGATCAACAGTTCTCTCTTTGCTGCGACTGTCACAGGGGATCAGATAAATTTAGCTGATATATCAAATGCAGAAATTAATCTTACATTTCGTTTAGATAGAATGCTGATTTATAAGTGGAATTTCTTAATTTGTTTGGGAATTATGACAATATTCCTAAATTAATTGGGAACAAAAGCAGCCACTGGGACACGTCATACAAGAAAGGCAGTATTATCATGGGTCAAGGCATGGAGGATTGAAGATGAAGAAGACACCAGCAAAGAACCCTTGTTTCTTAAAAGGAGAACTGATCAGTGGTGCAGATTAGCGGAAGTTAATTATCTTTATGACAACGTGCATTCACGCAATGACGAATTTAAAGACTTTGATTTAAATAAAACCCTAAAGGACAATAAAGTGAATGATTCTCAGTTAACCCAGACTGCCGCTTATAAAGTGAAATTACTAATGAAAGATTGCTTGTATTATCAAAAAGATGAAAATAATAAGAGCTTTATTTTGAATACACAAGTCATTTGTTTATTCATATAGACTTGGACTATTTTATAGTTAGAACTAGAAATGCCAATTTCACTTTTAAATGAACGTATAAACATTCTCCTGCGTGTACTGCAAATAGAATGAAAAAAGGTGTACTGAATTAAGTTATGCTGGGGAAAACCACAATGTTACTATATGATATGATGAAATATATTAAAGGGGAAAATATACATGGACTATTACGTTTTTATGATTGTAACAAACACTTTGATTATGTTTATTGAAACGTTTAGAATAACGCCATTTCTGTTATAATTTTTGTCCAATTTTGCAACATTGCATTAAAATATAATGAAATCTTACGAGTCCTTAAAATGTTGCCTTGCTGTTTGGTCTCAAAATAAACAGTAGGAAATAATAGATTTACTGATTGGTAGTATAATGTATAATGTATAGTGTTGCAACATTTCACCATACGTTAAACGTACAGTGGGCACGATAGTTAACATTACTAGATATTACGTTTTATGATAACTTAAAAAATAAGATAAAAACAACTTACGAAAATAAATTGCAAAAAGATGAGAAATAGGTTGTCACGAGGAATCTTACTCTAATTAAATCATGACAGCTTTAAAACCTTTAATAATTCTAATTGACGAATCGCCAAGTGAGCATTAGGGATTTTGGAATACATATAAAAACTGTATTGACAAAACCTCAAAATCAACGAAGGACAGGCAGTGCTTAATGCATGGTAACGTAAACACGATACTATCATTTTGTACCTAATGTATTCTAACTATAGCGGCAGATTTTAGTACATGTTGAATCACGACCTGTCTAGAATGTGTCAGCGTCAGACCCATGTAAATGCGTGTATCTTTGGAGTATAGTGCCAACAGTAGCTCTTGCTCGACGCAGAATAATGGCGGATAAGCCAAACGCCGCCAGTTCTAGAACAGCAAAAGTGTTTATTTTGGTATTGTTCTTTTCATTATTTGTCACACTTGCTTTACTGTATATTACATCAAGTAAGCTAATATCTGTAGCTTCCCTCCACTCATCCATAAGGAGTACTCTGCGAGATATGTTTATTGGAATTCGGCTTATTTATAACAAAGCTGGAACACCAAGGCCAGACGCATGTGAAGCCTGCTTCTCTCACAATTTTAATTATGTCATAAATAATGACGTAATGTGCAAGCTTTATAATAATTCTCAGGAAATAGATCTAGTCATTTTTATTTTTACAACACATCAGCATGAAAAGGAAAGGGACGCCATTCGGCAAACGTGGTTGAATTATACCAACACAAATAGAGCAACAATACGATATTTGTTTCTTTTGGGTGAGGTACCGGATGAAACTTTAAGAAAACTCGTAGCAGAGGAAAATAAAATTCACAACGATATACTTAAAGAGGATTTCTTTGATACATATCACAATTTAACATATAAAACCATGATGTCCTTTAAGTACGCCATTACCAAATGTTCTCATGCAAAGTTTGTGCTCAAAACGGATGATGACATGTGGGTTAACATTCCAGGCCTTTTAAAAAGTATACAACGCGAACAGACGACCTTGCAGACGGCGATCGGCGGTAGCTGCCATCAGATTGCCGATCCCATTCGGGACCCAGCTTCGAAATGGTATGCATCGTTTCAAAGTTACCCGAATGATTCATATCCGGGTTACTGTTCTGGAACAGGGTATGTCACTAGCATCAATGTTGCGAGGAATGTGTTCGAAATATCAAAAAATGTGCCTTTCTTCCATTTAGAGGATGTGTATGTGGCAATTTGCATGAAAATACTGGGCTACAAACTGCACCCGATTCCAGGATTTAACCCAAGTAGGCGGTTGTTTGATCCATGTTTGTACAAAGGAGACACTTTAATAACCTCTCACGAAGTACCTTCTGGAATGCTTATAAGCTTTTGGAATACACCCTGTACAGGATGAGAGACACAGTACTGATAATGTAATGTCATCTATCAAATTTCAAATATTTTCTTTAATTTATTTATCTTCTAGAATGTTTTGTAATTCAGATCATAAAAGGCCGAGAACTTTAGTATTTGCAAGTTCCCTTTTTAAAACAAAAGTTTAATGTTGTTTGATTTGTATTGATGTAAAAAAATTATCTCATCTCCCCAAAAGATGTGCCGAATTTGAGGAATGCAATCTGATGTACGCAATAGTAATGTACTTATACAGAAATCTTGTCCATTTGTAGATATCTAAAGGAAAAATGCCATGAAATACTTTGAAAACAGTTCTTCCTTATTAAATAGTTGTAACCAAATTCTTTATTACAAATGTCTGAATATATGAATTCCAGGATTAAGGATTAATTGGCTTACCTTTCCGATGACTCTCTTGATTATGTCTTTGTTAACACTTATTAATGTGAGAATACTTTTGATCTCAAAAGAAATACAAAAACAATTTTAAATACAACCATTTCGGGTTAAATACATGCAGTATACTAATATTACACGGTTCAAAGAGAGGGGTAGTTAGTGATTTCGACGGCAATTTCACGTTTGTAGCCAATGACGGTCATGGAATTGTCGATTATATAATAGCTTCCACATAATTATTTTGTTTTATAAGCCACATTAACGTTGATAATAGGCATGAATATGTAAATTTTTCTCTTACTTGCAATTTTAAATTTCCTTTGATTGAAAATACACATATAGTCAATTTAAATGACAGCACAGATGATACTATTATCAGTATTGCACAGTTGGAGACATATACATTGGACGAAACGAAAGAAACACCGATATTTTTAACAAATTTAGATGTAACATGATAAATATAAGGAAATAATTTGAAAGTTAGTGAATGAAAGTATTGATGAATGTGCTTTGCTAGTGATGAAGGATATACAGATGCTGATTTTCAAATGTTAGTTCGTCAGACCTTAAACCCTCGTCTCAGCAACCCCAACAGTAGTGCAAACATTGAAATGAAAGTAGAAGACAAACAAATGGCCCTACGTTAGAGAATTGCGAGTATCAAATACTTCAACTGATTTAGAACATTACGCAGCAGTAAAGATTCATTTCTTAATGATTATAACCTCTAAACATTGTAGATTATGCGCAAATTAAAAGTTGTTCTTTAAAACCAAATACTTTCTGTGGTATACCCGGGTCGGAAAGGTTTACGTAATTAAACTCTCTCGTGTGAATAAAAATAATGGGTATGGTATAGATGTAGAGAATGCATAAAAAATATTAAGCAATGAGAGTGATTTATTCAACTATTTACTGACTTAAAGATACAGAGGAGTATAGAGGTATAGAGACATTGAAACACGTACCAAGTAATGGACATGAAGGTATCGGGTCAGTGTGATTTAAGTTTACACCATCAGAAAAATAATACCAGTCATTAAAAGTATTCTAATGAAATTATCAATAATTCTATAATTTTGATTTCTTGAGGTGAACATACAATTGTGTCACATCTACTTAAAACTGATCGTTGCAATTAAAGGGATATAGCTCTTGCCAATGTTAGTTGTAAGCTGTTTATTCCTGTAGCTAATATAAGTCTAATTCGGTGGATTGATGAAAATCACAGACAGGTTTTTGTCGGGTTTCTGAACAATAGACAATATTGCTACGTTGCAGTTTATGGTATTAAAGTATATCACAAGTCCTGGGGGTAGATTCATTTTTATATGATTTGTAGAGTGTTCGAAACCAGTCGATACAATCTGACACGACAAATTGTGGAGTAGCCTTTTCTCTAACGGAATACAATGAAAGTTTTACGATTCTTATACACTATGCTTAGTTCGTTGAGATCATGTGTACGTTCAAATCAAGAAATACCTAGTTGTTCCCCATGTCACTGAGACACGCGTCACGGCTATGTTTTATCTCCCTTGTTATTTGCACTATGTATAAATGATTTAGCGTCTATGTTGCAGGAAACTTGTGTAAGTGGTATCTGTAATGATATGCCTGGTATTTCAATACGATTACAACAACATATACGACTCATACAGCAGTTTTGCTTACTTAGAGGTATAAAAGTCGACATATATAAAACCATGATCATTAGTGTCACAAGTTACAAAGATAATTATTCAATATCCTATAGCTGCAGAAAAACAAAACATCTTAACTTCCTATCCCACGATATGTTCAAAATCGTTGACAATATGGAAAAACCAATATTATTCAATGGAACCAAAGTATGGGGATATGAATATGTTGATACAATATAATGCAAATTTCTGTAAAACATCTTAAGTCTTTTATCTACTGTAAGCAATGTGTCGCTCGCAGGAGACGTAAATTGTTAAGTGATAGAAAGACCACGATGAATAAGTCAGGAGGAAGACTAGACTAGTTTACTTGGAAGGTAAATACATTTCTGGCATTCAACAGAAAATGAGGTAATTGCTCAGCCATCAACTTTAAACCAGCTTAACCACTTTAAAATGGTTTTTAAAAAGCTGGTTCACCAACATATGACACTCCATCACCATTTTTAGGTTTTGAAAAAAACAACTCGCTCACAATCCTCGCTCAGTCAACTACCTCAAACAGTTTTCACATAGTTGTGTAGAAAAAAAGTTGGATAACATATCTTTTGCTTAGTTTTAGAAAAGCACTTCAATTTTTTAAAATTTTGTTGTCATAAAAAGCTGACTCACCTCTATTTTCAAAATTTTTCCACTAAAATAAGCTGGCCTACCATATGGCCATCCACCATTGTTTTTGTTTTTTTCGACATGCTGTATCACCATATTATAAAGTATGATTAATAACTGAATTTTTTTTTTAAATGACCATGCCCCACTTTTTTGGGAGGGAGAGGAGGTAACAAAAGTTGGCTTACAATCCTAGTCAACCACTTTAAGCCAAACACAGGTATTTAAACGTATAAACACGTGAACTAAGTGACTATTATCTAGCGATAAAAGAGACATTAATAGCTTAAAATTTCAATAGTTTCATATATTACTTTAATGTTAACTATTTGACATCGTTTCAACCATTTTGACCGTGAACATGATTTGAAAAATAAATAGTGGGAATTGTTTACAAAATCATCTTTTTTGATATTTCCTCACGCAGACTTCAGATATTTATACAATCTAACCGAAGATTCTCTAATGTATATTTTGTAATAGATTGATCACTACTAATATAGCTAAAATATAAAATAAAGTTAAAACCTTATCTAGATTTCAAATAAAACCAGCTGTAGAGTAATTAAAATATCTAATTGTATCAGTTTCAAAATTAATACCGTTCTCATATTTTACTGTTTTAAAATGTTGTACGTCATTATTTACTGAGGACATTTCCATGGAATTGTCATAAAACATAATTGCATTTCCTAAAAATCTTTTAAACAACAAATTATCTCTTACTTTATTTATTTATTTGAAATACTGATACTTTTTCTATTTACTGACTTAGAATACTATTTCAGACAATACTATTACACAGTTCAAGGCTGTATATAAATATACATTAGTTTATGAAATTAACATAGTTGTCTTCTCACAGAAGTCAGAGAATATTCTAATAAATTCATCATACGTTTTATATTCAGTATAATAACTTGCTCATCAGCCATATATATATATATATATATATATATATATATATATATATATATATATATATATATATAAAGAGAGAGAGAGAGAAAGAGAGATAGACTGACGTTGGGGGGTATTTAAAAATGTCCAGATGCATACACAGATATTCAACAATTATTAGGACAAATTACACATGACACAATTAATATAAAATATTCTGAGCGTATAGATTTGTTAACCGAACAATCTACAATCACATTAAACAAGCAAGCTAGAAAACCGATTCCCTATATAAGGGTTTGTGTTAGTCACGTAGATGATAAGTTTTAGGCTGACGTCGTTAGCATGTAAGAGTACAAAAAGATAATAATGGATACAAATGGATTTTGACCGTAACATATGTATTCCTAAAACAAGCATTGGATAAGAAAGTGAGAAGAAAAAGAATGGAGATGATATACACTTCTCTTTTAGTCAAATGGTTCATGAGAGAAAACCAGAGCAAGATAAAGTTGGATGAAGAAAATTATAATTTTATAACCTAAAGTTTAAGGAATTACTAAAGAAGGAAAATATCGAACAGTTTTCGACTTACAAAGACAAAAAAGTATCTGTAGTGGAAATGTTTAATTAGGCTCTTAAGACTAGAATTTGGAAATATTTTACTGAAAGTCGAATCAGAAAATGGGTAGATACAATATATATATAATACCTAACCTTATTAATGCATACATAATAATTGATATCACACATATATATATATATATATATATATATATATATATATATATATATATATATATATATATATATATATATGTTGCCAATTAATGTAAGTGACTCTAAAAACGGATCTAAAGTATGGAATACTTTATTTGGTTATCAAAGAAATTACACCTATGGAACTCCTAAACATAAAAGAGTGAGAAAGTTAAGATCTTAAAATACAAATATATTTGTACTCATTTCGGAAAGGAGATTTTTTAATACAATGAGACAAGCAATTTTAGGTGATTGTGTAGTATATAATTTGGAAAACATAAAGGGAGAGAATATTTAAGGAATATTTTTACGAAGTTAGTTATCTCTATACGACAAACAAGATGACGTATTCAAGCTTTAGAACATTTTGCAAATTGAAAAGAATGAATAGTAAGCAATATGTTTTGGCAAGATGGAAAGTATTTTGAAGATTTTTGAAACAGTTGGGCTCCATAAAAACGTATAAATTTATTTTTAAAAATAGTATTGAAATAATAAACAAAGTTCAGAAAAACATTGTATTGAAATATTCAGAAAAAAAAACCAAGTATTTTGAAGAAAATGTTGTGAAATAATTAGCCTTGCTATTACATACATTTTGAAGTAATAAAACCATATTACTGAAAATTTGGGAAGATTTTCTATTGAAGAAATAGTCTCGAAATAATTAGCAGCGCTAAGAAAATAGGAAAATTGCAAAATTGGACAACTGCAAATTATTATCACCTTCAATTAAACTCCTACAAGTCCGAAAGTTAATGCAAATTTTCCTAAAAACAAGCAAAAGAAAAGGGTAGTGGATTCTTTTAGAAAAAAAATTTCATGAATAAAACCTTCGAGTATAAAGGAGACTACACATACACACCACACAAACACACACACACACACACATATATATATATGTATATATATATATATATATATATATATATATATATATATATATATATATAAATGATGAACCATGTCCAAGGTTAATAACAAGTATAAAGCTTAAGATGTTTATATCTGTAACTGTGCAATTTAACCTACTTAATAACATAAATGATATCAATGTTATACTCTAAACTTTCATCGTAGAATTGGAGATATTAACACCATGGACATGGATGATACTATTGCAAGGATGTTTGATGTATTACTCACAAATGATAGTCCAAATACAAGTAGTGATTCACACTGTTTTTTATAGAGTAAACTATATCACCCTGCATGTTAAGAGATATAGACCTTTATGAGTCTATTCTAGACAGATTTTATGGCTTAAAAGCTTGTAGTAATGTTAAGAATAAAAAATAAGACCTTTTTAATGCAACAGAATCAGTTGTCAATGCACCAGAAAAAATGCAAATAGACCAACAAAATATAATTTACCAAACAATTCACATTGATTTATAAAATTCACGATTAAGATTATACATATTGATAATTTTGAAGCTGAATGTAAAATATCAGTGAATATTTATGAAATAGTTCATGAGAGCAAAGCGAACAAGTTCGAAAAGAAGAGTGAGTAATATCACAAAAGAGTTAGTAAGTCCAGCTAGGGATCGTGACAAATAGAGAGAAATGCACACATAGATATGCTGATTGTAACAGATGGGGAATATTATCAATAATGCGAGATAAAATATTTATCAAAATAATATCTACAAAGTTAGATAATGATGCAAAAATACTTATGTGAAAAGCGTTTTCTTTATAATGATTCTGAGTTTAGCTTAAATTCTCATAACAATGGGTGCAATAGCGTTGCCAATACAAAAAATATGATGCCTGAAGAGTGATCTGGAATAAAGTTTGAAAATATTATTAAAGTAAACTTAAGGTTCTTTTTGTGATATATAATATAATTGTTCCAATAAATAATTATTGGCGGGATTCTAATGAATCTTGAGCAGATAAAACAGCTCAGTATATTCCATCATGATTTTCCTTGCATATATGTTAGTTATAGGTGAATATGAACCAATAATTTAGAAATGAGAAGATTATATGGCAACATTTTATGAAAAAATAAAATTAAGTTCAAAATCGATATATGAAGAATGAAGTTCTAAAATGCTAAAGAGAATATATGAACAGTAAAGATGGAAATAATTATTAGTCAACAATTATGTGTCACGTTTGTGAAGAATAAATAAGATCTGGAGAAAGAATAATCGAGGGACTATTTTTGTTTTGTAAATTAAGTGATCATGACTACCAAACTGGTAAATATAGATGATCAGCGCACGACAATTGTAATTTCAATTACACATATTATAAATATATACCTAATAGTATTCATGGTCAATCTTGATATGATTTACATTCATTCATAAAGATGCTGGCAAGGAATGGTCATGAACAAGAAGGCACCATTATACACAACACTGACGAAACATATATTTCATTTTTTAAACAAGAAGGTTGGTAATAAGATTGAAAAAGATGAAAAAAGAGATTTTTGTTAAATGATGAATAACATTATTAGATAGTTTTCAATTTATGGGCCAATCTTTAGAGGAGCATGGAAAAGATCTAAATCATAATAAATTCATAGAAAGAAAAGTAACTTTGGAGCAATGCAAGTGATTTCAGAAAGCAAGAAAATTCTTAAAATATTTAAGAAAATGCAGCCATCCATATGAACACATGGATTCTTTTGATAAGTTCAAATAAATCAAATCTAAAACTGAGAAATGATCAGGATGATCTAATTGGTCAGGATGTGGAATTAATGATTATAATATCCAATATAGAAAAGATGTGACGAAACATTTTAATTTAAAAACTGTAGGAGGTATTAATGACAGTTATACGAAGAAAGACGCACTAAAGTCATGTAATATATTTTTTTACGAATTTCGATTTGCATGTTTAAATAATCACAAAGAGGATCCTTGTCCCTATTTCAGCTCACCAGGACTAGCTTATTATACTAGTTAAACACAGCTAGAACTAACAATTATTTATAAAATTATAACATTTTTCTCATGATTGAAATCAGGAAATAGAGGTAGAATTATCATGATGTCGCAAGGGTATGCTAAATCAAATATGAGTATGATCATAATAAAGAGATTATCAGCAAGGATGTAGAGTATTGCTCATTTATTTCGAAATCATATATTAATTATCCAACCAATAATAATTATGCTTGGGCTATGAGCTAACTAATGCTTGTTAAAAACTTTAAATGGGAAGACAAGCAACAAAATGGTCATCGAAGCAGATTTAATGTCTTGTAAAGTCCATGAAAATTTGGAAGAATTCCAGATGTACATTTTAAAGTGCCAACACATTTGCACAACTAGTTTAAACATTATTCTTTAGTACCTGAAAACAACAAAATAGTTGCTAATGAGTCTGATTCATCTCCATTACACACGAAATTGATACGTGATAAAAAGGGTACAAAACTTTCAGTAGCAAAATTATTGTGCACGTCAAAACAAAGGTGAAATATGTTATACCTTGTCATAATTTGAAGTTGACTGTTAATTTAGGATAAAAACCAAAAGGATACATAGAGCAGCTTTATTCGATCAATTTGATTGAAATCGTACAAAAAACTATATATATCTTTGAAACAAAAAGCTACCAATGACTTTAAAAAAGATTTCGTAAACGTCTCAATATTACCGTATTTGGTAAAGAGATGAAAAGATATTATAAAGATAACTATTACAGAATTGTATTTATCAACTATTATCCATCCTGATGCTCTGTTGTGTCAACCGTTAAAACCAAGTTTAGTTAAGCGTGTTGCCTTTTTGTTTACATCATTTAACTTTGCGTAGTCATTGATAAGGAACAAAATATTTGTCTCTTGTTAAACGCAGATTAATAATTTTACTATTTTATCCAGTTATTACAATTGCAAAATTTAAAATTTCAACAAAAAAGGAACAAGCCGACTTATGTTTGCTTTTCTTTCGCTAGACTCTAAAGCATTATAGCTTTTAGTAGCTTGTTCTGAGTATTTACCTGCATATGAGACACAATATATATATATATATATATATATATATATATATATATATATATATATATATATATATATATATATATACATATATGTATATATATATGTATATATATATATATTGTGTGTGCATCTGCGTTTTGCTTTTTGTTTATCTGCATGTGTATTTCTTATTGAACATTTGATAATTTGTGTCCTGTGCCATGTAGTCCATTATCATATTATCATGTGTGATTCGTAGATCCAACCATAAGCAACGTTAATCTGTACAAATGTTATTGACAGTGATATTGCTAATATCCTTGTGTTTTTTGTTTTGTCCATGAAAGAATTATCTATTTGTTTCATTAAGGTGCTGATATAATTTATATCCTTGTGACTGAAATATGATTGGTTGAATCAGTATGTTATCTATTGCGGAATCGAAATACTTGCTCTACAACGTATCAATACTCATTTGAAAGTTGTTCTTGGTGAATTGAGTTATTACATTGGTTAAGGCTGTTCTAGCACATACATTAATAATTCTCTTTCTCGTGGTGTAGTATTAAAAGAAAGGAAATACATTTATATGATTTTTGTAATAGAATTAGCTAATATATCTGAAGTAAATGTGTTGTACTGAAGACAAATATTCTTCAATTCATAATCATGGTTAGGACCATCTACTGCTTCAGATGCTTCTCTAAAGTAATCGTAAATCTAATATGCTGAGGAAGAACAAAAATATACAATGGACACTGATCTTTAAGTTGCTGAAAATTTTGTGATATTCTAAAATTATGTCTGTATACGATAAACCGAATAAATGCCTTAGTGTATTGTTAATAATACTCTGCTTTGCTCTATTAGTTCTTTTATATTTCCATGAACTTGGTCGAGATGTTGTTGTTCTATTTTGCTATTAAACTGTCTAATTTAGTATCTATTGCGATATCCCCTATTCCAGTTCTTGTGTTTAAGTAAGTTTTGAAATGTATCTAGGTCTCCATTTTCCAATTCAACTGTATTAGTTCTTTCACTCTAAGCTCATGTCTCTTTATTTATGCGAGTACTAATTTGACCTGTTCTCTGGTTAACATTTTCTCAGTATCATTTATATCTTTCCTCTTTTATCCAATTAGTTTACATCACCTCGTGCCATACATACACTAACATCCACTTCCTTGTCAGAGTATTTCTCTTTATGTTTGAATTTAATTCCTTGTTTTAGCGTTAAAAAGTCTGATCATTTAAAACTTTTAATCCTGTCATTAATATATAATATAGCTAGATCATAGTTTGTTCTCATTAATCTAATAACGCTTTTGTCCAAATTAAACTTTATCATCAGGTTTACTACCTTCTGTTAACTTCTTTAAAGTTATTCCTCTTCTGTAATGGCGAAAGGCTATTGACAAGAGCAGTTATTCAATCTTCTAACATTACATTTTGTTAAAAACCATCAACATTTAATTCTCTCTCCATTTGTTGAAGTTGTGATTGCGTAGTATTGACATTTTCTATAAATTTCCTGATTTCTAACATATCACTTTCAAATTCAGATAGCTCATCATTTATTCTATGCTCGATGGGTCTTATGTACTTCTCTGGGTTTTTATCTAAAAACTTGCAAAGACTGTACTCTCCAGGATAGAGTATTCAGTCATTTGATAAGTAAATCTTGATCATCTAAAATCTTCTTTTTATCTGCTATACGTTTTTGCAGCTCTATGAATTTGATTCTTTTATCATTTGAGCCTTGTTCCGTAGTTGTCAGAGTACTATTGTCTTTATCTCTCCATGTTTTGATATCTGTGTATTTATTTTCATCCATAAGTCTATTCATTTGATTTGTAGCACATTTTGTACAAATAGATAATTAGCCTCATCAGTTACTTCTTCGTGATCACCCACATTATTGATACGGTCGTCGTTTAAGTATAGCTCACCGTTTATTCAAGTATCTAGAAATGCAAAAATCATATGTTGTATGTTTGATCATCTAAAAATATATTATCTGTAATAAAATTGAAAATATGACCTCTCTTTTATGAATTGGATTAAAAAAAGTTATATCTCGATTTGAGCTCCAAGAGTTATGTCCATTTAAAACGATTAAAAAGATTTGTGGAGCTTATTCGCTGTGATAGACGACTGACTCTTCTATTAATATAAGTGATTTGCTATTTTCTGTGATCTGTTCCTAAATTGTGTAGTCCTTAATTTTCTTATCCTGATCTCAAGAAGTTTTCTTCAGTTCATCAATATTTTGTATTTCAGTATTGGTTACTTGTTTTTAATAGCATTTTCGCCTCCTTGTAATTGCTAATTATTCAATCAAATTCCCCATGAGCTATATTATTTTCGGTTATTGCGCTACTATTTAACTTCATTATCGCGCAGGTTGATATCTCATCATGTTTTAGAACTTTACTGTATACCAATTGCTCTCTGAAAGCTTAGCGACAAACCTAGTAAGTATGTATGAACACATACACCCTAAAATACACTTATATACTATCCTTTATGTACAAGTCAACATTACTTATGTAATTGTCGTATGCATACACATGTCCACGCAAGTCCCCATAACCTCAGTTGTAATATATATACAAATAAACGCGTTATGATCTGTTTTAATCTGCCCACACTATAAGGATGTTCACAAGAGCCCATGTTATGTGCGGGCAGATGCATATATATATATATATATATATATATATATATATATATATATATATATATATATATATATATATATATATATATATATATATATATATATATATATATACATATATCGGATTATCGAGTACTTATGTGAAGATATACATATATTATAATTGAGATTATCAGGGCTTGGTTGTCTAGTCATATGCATGCATGTGACCAGCAGATCCTGTACGTAATGTGGACTTGTATATACAAGAGGTTATGTGGACATATATATAGTGTAGATCATATACATATATACACATGTCCACCCAAGCAGTGACCCCATAACCTCAAGTAATAAATATATGTATTTGAGCTGGTTCACGGGAAAGACGGCCTTATGACATAAAATTTCGATATTTACTTTTTTGCATTTTCTGATAGAGTAATATTTTGAAACCATAATAATATAAAGTTTAGCACCATAGTGTGTCAATGTTTGTATCAACGGGCTTGAGAGGAAATCCATACCGCTTTTTCAATGTAACGTCATGACGTTAAGGCACCGTTGCACAAACTTTAAGATAATAGTTGAACAGGTTGCACACATAGAGCCATCTGAAATGTCTCATTAAAACTTATTTCAAGGCGTGAAATGATGTTTACTTATTTAATACTGACACATTTTAGTTAACTGTGTTCAGTGTTTATGATGCAGCTTTTATTATCGGCACGTATATCTTTAAACTGTGTTATGTCGGGGAATGGGTATGATATTGGAGTTGTGACATATTCTTCTGTGAAACTTTATTATATTTTCAAATTAACATAATCAAATGTCGGCAATACATATATGGCGATGCCAAAATTATATTTTATTATTATAACATAGCCTCACTAAAAGTATGCTAAAGAATAGCATGAAGCTCCTCACTCCTCTGAAGGTCTTAGACATGTGATGTCCTGATAGCAGGACCTCACAAATCCCCTCATACTCTTGACGATGTGTACTCAGTCCTGCACTTAGCATCAGGTCTTGACGCTTGTCGATCTCGATTGTCTGTCCCGGAACCTTCATAATATTGATTGGGATCTCATCCTGATCAGAGGCTTTCTTCACAAACACTACACCCGATGCGTCAGCAACTACTCTAAAACACTGGCGTCCTCTGCAATCACACACACACACACACACACACACAGACAAGAGCGCATGACTACGTACTAATGTCACATTGTATATGTACTTATTTTCTTCAATCGCTGAGAAAAATGAAATAAATAAACTCAGCAAAATTTTGCATGAAAGCGGAGGCACAATAATGTCAACCTCTATTCTATCCAATCACATTCGCCTGAGAATAATTAAACAGCTTTAATTATCATTCATTTTGAATAATATTGGCATACTTATATTAGATGTAATGCATTGTGATACATTGCGTTCATGTAGAAAGATGACATACAATTTGATAAACAGAGGATCTTGAAGAACTGACCAAGATATCCCTTCCAGTCTCTCCATTGTCAGGTAGTATCTCTATCAGCTCGGCGATAGAGTTCTGCTTCTTTGACATCCAGTTTAAGATATAGTCGAAAATGGCATTTTGTTTCTGACTGGCAATATCAAATCAACCTTTTCCGATAAATCGCCCACTGTCCTTAAACTGACCTCTGTTCTATGTTTTTAATGACTACGTCATGATATTCATTATCAATGACTTCCTCCTCACTGTTGGATTCTTTGTCCCCGGGATTCAAATTATCCACATTATCAAGATATTGTCTTACCCTTTCCTCTAGGTATATCGTATTATACGCGACACCGTCGTCGTTAGATGTCAGCGAGGGAGAATGGGATGCGGATGCAGAAACTCTACCAAAGTGTTCCCCAAATTTATCTTCCAATTTCTATGAAAATAATAAACGCAATTTATACTTAATACGCAAAAGATTTGAACAAGTAATTGTTTTTTATATAAATTACTGTGCAGTTAATGATTCTTTAATTTTTATTTCTGTTTGTGGTCGTGGATAATTTCCCAAAAGTCTAGACAAAATTTGTTAATGTAAATAATCAGATTATACTTTTTACAACTTCTCATTAGATAAAAAAAGATAATACCAATTTACATGTTATAATTAACCTGAATGTGCCTGCACAAAATACCCGCTGAAACAAACTCACAAAAAGTTTATATTCAAGGGTCATGAAATATGTTGCCCTACATTACCGAGTTACTTCAGTTTGCTATAGTAAAATTATTTAAAAATTACGTCTTTCTGTTTCGTCTTATTTTGATAATTAAACCTAATTATTTTTAGGATTTCATGGACTTCTAGACATTTTTGTTCCATGAAAAGCATGATTATAAAATTGAAGATAAACATGTTAATTTTATAATCTTCTATTCTTTTAAAATTACAATTCTCCTAAATATATAATTTAGTTTAAGGAAGAAAAAACAATGACGGGTAAAAAGCGACAATTGGATTTGAACCGAGTTCCCTCATATAGCCATGTGAAAATAAATAAAATATACCTAACATTCTACCGAGTATGCCACCGAACTTACACTGTTAGAAGTAATCTGTTCTGTCCTACCTAACTCTTCTAGCTACTCTACACTATTTTGCGGAACTAATTTTTTGGCCTGAGTGTTGTTTTTTCCCAACTGTCACAGATAGTATAAGTGTTAAAAAATGTATGAAATAATTATTAGATTTATCATTTTTTTAATTTACTAAGGACATATAGGACATTTCTGTCAATATATATATATATATATATATATATATATATATATATATATATATATATAAATACATATATATATATTCATTATTCATATATTTTATAAGGTTTAGATTCATTCGTCGATCAGAAAAGAATAATCAAATTGATCAATTACGATAAATACATAAATAATTATATTAATTACATTTCTTGATTTTGTCATTGGTTTGAAATATTTATTTAATATTAGGGATTAATTTACCATAAATACATTGTCATCTCCAGAATCCATGCAAAACTTGCAACGAGTTTCTCTTGAAACCAGTATCGGTTACTCTTGAAAATGCCAAATCACTTCCGCGTAATCGTGACATACGAAATTTTGACGTCATACTTTAAGTTGGGTTTTCCATCATTTTCTATCAATGTCACATGGCCGGTTTTAGCATGAACTGGCTCATATATATATATATATATATATATATTTATATATGTGTGTGTGTGTGTGTGTGTTTGAAAGAGAGATTCATACAACATACAAAGTTATATTACAGAGACTACGATAACAAGTAATAATTGAGGGAACATAAGATTAGGCAGTAACCGTTGACAACTAGAATGGACATGTAAGTGTAGTTACTTGTGTAAATATGTAAGTGCAGTCAGTTGCCCAAATGTGTAACAATGTCATAAGCAAACGTGAATGATTTAAGTATCAAGATACTGATTATTAAGAATTTAAAATGTAGTATTTGATAATTTGTGAATTAAGATATTTTGTTGTCACTTAATTAGTCAAGAGAAAATATACCTCAGTCATCCATTAGGAAAGGCACAGAAGGTTACTTTCTCCAATGAAAACAAAGGTATGAGTAAATCGAAACCAGTGTATTTATTATAGAAAATATATGTATGAATCGATCAATAACATTCAGTTGATATAACGCTTATGAGATGGCCTGTTGACCGTCGTCCGTCGGTCTATTAGCACAAGTATGTCACTCCTTCTAAACTACTTAGAGAATTGCCATGGTTGATATGCAGGAAAGTCTTTTATTCGCAAGGATAAGACAGTAATCTGGAGGATTTCTGTTGTAATTGAATTCAGAGCTGTAAAACCCTGGCTGGAGAAACTTTAAAACAATAACGTATAATGCCTGAAAAGAATTTAATCAATATACGGGGAAGTTTAGTTTCTAATTTAGAGTTTAAATACATACTTTCTTTGCTTTGTAAGACATAATTTGCAGTGGCTATACAACGTAAAGATTCTACAGAAAAGTAACATTAATTAAAAGGTTTAAAAGTGTAATAATAAAACCCCTTACAAATTTGAATGAATTAAGTGAGGATAAGTGTGTATAAAGTCTTAATAATAGATCTCTGACACATAGAGCGTTGAATCAAATTTTAATGTTTCTGATGTACAATAACAATAATACTATATGTTCAAAAATACAGATCATTGTAAATTCATTCCATGCATAGGTTGGTACAGCCATTTTTCAGCTATTGCTTTCAAGAATAAGTACTATTGACATTTTCTGTATAAAAAAGAACATTTCATTTGATCATATTTATGTCACCAACATTATCAACTTAAATATACTAGCTGGGTGAGTAAGAGCTTATTTGGGATTTCTTTGTTTTGTTTTTGTGTGTAATTCTCTAAGTGGGTGAGCGTTTGTTTATAGACTTTTTGATCTATTAAGTAGAAATAGTATTTTAGTATGGCTGGCATGCAAGGGGAAGCTCTCCAGTAACCTTTGTCCTTTTAATAAGATACTGATAAAGATCAATTTGATCTGGATACTACTGATAAAGATATAGACTAAATGACAGACACCAGTGAAAACAATAAAAGCAATATATACTAAAACGTTCGGGAGGGTGACAATAAGTGTAAGTTGTATTGAGGGTATTCATATTTTGTTAATCTTCAGCTTGATTGCTTCTGTTTAATCATCAGATGAGAAATAGTTCTCGCAATATTCGTTTATTTGTCGTTATTGGCTAAAGATTTTGAATATGGTTGTACATCTTGCTAACTTAGAAATATTTTGCCAATGGTGGCATTGCAGTTTGATGTAGATTCTGGAATGTGTAGCAATGTATTGGTTCCTGATATTCAAGATACTTCATCTCCACGTCCACGTCCACCCCCACCCACCACCACTAGACTAGATCTATAACCATCTAAGACCTGAGATACCCGTGAGTAGTATCATAGAAACCAGCGAGATCCTCATCCTGTTATAATATATACACTTTCTGGGCATTAGAATAGAAACTTAGATATATAACTGACATTAGCACCAAGATCAATTCCTAGATTGATGATTCATAACACGGAAACTATTGAGATCTCCACCCTATATCAATATATGAACTTATTTAAAAAGCCAAAATTAAATGTGTAAATAGATCCCCACCCACCCACACCTAACTCCCTGGAGTCAGATCCTGAGTTACAACTTACAAATTTCGTACTGTCAAATCATGGTTTGTTTTGTTTAAGAAGATAATAACGAAGTAAAATGAGCATATGGAGATGATGATTGAAAGTGAGCCAAAATTAAGAACTGTATGATATTAGAAGATATTTTTTGTGCAATGTTTATATTGACGGGTTATCTACTACTGTGAGTTGCAGAGTGGACAGACATTATCTAACAATACAGGGCCAATGTCTAAGTTGGCACACGGAAAGAGGACTGTTCTGCAATCAGTTGCACTGCCACTTGAAAACAACACTGATACCTTTTTATACAAATTTAGATTTGATAACACAATATAAAAGTGTTTTAATGCATTGACCATAAATAAATACAGTTACGTCAATGCGGAGTTTTTGATGACATAATAAAACAAGCAAGAATGTGATTAATTTACAGATAACTGCAATGGTCTTTTCACTGCATCCCGTAAAGAAGGAAGCTGCATTGTTCATTTGTAGCATAAAGATTCGGTTACAATTTAGATATAAGTGTTAAAATGAATTAATTATATGTCCCTTTACTTCGAAATATATAATAAATAAGTGATTGAATTTGTACTGAAAACAATTTGTATAGATTATTTTTGTGGGTGACTGACTCCCTAGCTATTTGGTCATTGCCAAACAATTCGTCCAAATTATTTTTTTAGCTCTACTGGTTGGTCATATACCAGAAGAGCTTATGAGATGGCCTGTTGACCGTCGTCCGTCGGTCTCTTAGCACAAGTATGTCACTCCTTCTAAACTACTTAGAGAATTGCCATGGTTGGTTCTAAATATGACTACGACAGCTGCGATCTTGAAAATCTTGTTATCGTTATTTCTCTTGAATGGATGGTCTCATCAACTTGGGAGTTTTACTAAAAGACCTTTTATGATACCTAATTGGTCCAGAATGAAACTGGTGGAAATCTGACCAATCAGTATTCTTGTTTATTTTGTTAATTTATGTTTTTAAATAATACAATTACACCTTTTTCACTGACAATGTTGTATGCAAAAGACATGACACTCACTGGATACATTCATCTAAAGGAACTTCTTATCATTGGTAAAAGCAAGTGACATTGATCCACGTATGTCCCAACTATTAGCAAAATCTTGATTCAAATCCTTTTTTCTATTCGACTGTTGTATGCACAGATATATGCACATTTATCTTGAAGAAAGACTACAAATCATTGACAAAAGTTGGTGACAGGGACCTACTTTGACCCTCCAGTGATTTTAGCTACAGTGTTCATCTCCATTTCACTTAAACTTTAGCACACACAGAAAAAAGTCCCTTTAGATTCACATATATCTTCACATATTTGAAAAGGAAGTTATTCTGACCAACTTTTGTCAGGGTCATTGCTTTGTACTTGAAGAAAAACGATAGACAAACATAAGACTAAAATTGAAATAAAAACATTATTGTACTGAAACTGACAAAAAAAAAAGGAAAAAAAAAAAATATATTGGACGATATATGTATCAGTCACAATTCTATGATATTACAAAACGTTATTTCTAGTCAATGTCAAAGTTACAGTATTTGTCATACTTGCACCAAATTAATCTCTCAGCTTGCCAACCTGGAACATTTCCTAATTTTTGTTTATTATGTACCAATTGAACTTATTTCCTATGGAGACTATACTTTGCAGGAATTGTAAAGTTTGCAATTCCCCATATTGATTGTAATTGTGAGAATATTAACGTTTCTACCTCATATGTATACAACACTTGTTTTCAGGCATAGTATTTTTCAAGTGAGTCTAAATGTTCAGACTTGTTGTTCTTGATTTTGTACCAGTGCAGGTGCATGACAGTTCTATGAACTGCTAGCCAAGCAATAATGATGAGACGATCATGTTTAATTTGTTACAAAAATTGTATCCCTTTGGGCAATTATAAAATCTGTTATGGCTAGATGGACTAGGAAATTTATATCATTGCAATGCATTTTCAAGCCAGAAAGAGTTATTATATCTTATTGATTTATTCATTGTATCAAACCCGAGGGTTATTGAAATGCATATGACTCAGTTATTTGGTTACTTTTGCATTAAACTTACAACCATATAGTTTCTAGCTCTGCTGGTTAAAGACCTGAAAAATTACTGAGATGGCTGTGAGCTCGTTAACTTCCAACCATAGTCTGTTAGAAATAGTTTCATACTATTACTCTTACATAACTGTTATTATTCTACGTTATGGAAAGGTGTATCGAGAGGTATGATTGGTCATAATTGGAAACATCTTCACAATCCGCATCTGAGTCCACACCCTGATATTAGAGTAGGTCACGGTTACCCGTGTTTCATCTTCACAGACTTTGCTTAAATATTGTGTCCATTTAACAAGAGCTGATCATACTAATATCTATAATACGATGATGTTACGCATCTCAGTTTAGAGGCCACTCTTTCTGCACGCATATTTTGCCCATTGAGTGAGTTGGCCTCTGATGAGGAGAATAACATGGTAATGATGTGTTACTGTAATGCAGGACAATGTGAACATCTCATCATGGGGTGGCTTCTCTTTAGTGGGGTCTTATAAGAAAGGGGACCACTGCAATACTACAATGTCAAAACACAATATCTCTTTTTGTCTCATATACTACATATTAATTGTGTTTGTTACGTTTGTGCAGTTTGTTTCTTTTGTAATTGGAGCCATTATGAACGCACAGTTTGTTTTTTTACATGCTTTATACTGTGCATCTTACTCTATGTAGAGACCTGAAACTTGATAAGAGGATGCGAGCACTACATATATTGCAAAATTATTTATCTTAGACCTGTCTCTTATGCTCTATTGATTCTGTTAATATTGTTTTTCCTTGTTAATTCCTTTAAGTGCTTTTTATGTTTTGCCCCTAAAATTTGATTACCGAATGTATCTGTGTTAGTACCAAAGCTGTACAATCAAAATATCACAGTGACTTACATATTACACTTTCCTGACTTCACTTGAGTTCGTATATTTAGATGATGAGCATATATACTTTGGGGCACATATCCTGATGATGATGTTATAAGGGTCAAGTCCAACGTAAACAAAAAAAAAGGAGGATTGGAGATACTTATAAAAAAAATTTCACTTTAGTCTTTGATAGCTATCTAACTGTCATATGAATAGCGCGCTATATTTGATACTTAATTTATTCAATGTTACGTATTACAAATGATTTGTTATTATACATATTCAATTTGCGTTAACATTCAAATTATATCCCTTTTTATTATTTACAATAGATTCATTCCCAGTGTGCTGGCCTCTGTGTGTTCTGCACCTTACCTTAAATGCCCTGTTCAATATATTTTAAGTTAAATTATTCATATTAATTTATTTATATGTTACACTGTAAAAGGTTACTCTCAACAAGTTTACTGTTTGCTGCACCAAACTTGGTATTTTGCTTGAGCATTATTTAGAAAACTTCACGTAGAGTGTCAACATTATTTTTGCATAGGCCATAAATTAATACAAAGAATCAATTTTTCACCTTCAGGGTTTCCGAACAAAGCATGATTCAAATTGTTATAATGTCCATATTATTTGGTCGACATGGATAAAATGAAGTTTGTTATCAAACAAATATTATTGTGAATACACCCAAACGCTCTTCTGAATTCAGGACCATGGATAGTTTAAATAGTAATAGACATAGTCCATTCTCCGTCATATCAGGTCATGCGTGCACTGTAACAGTTAGCATTCCAAAGCAGATCCGTTGAATATGTTTATTTACATCAATCCCCCTTTTGATGTATAGCAATTGGACAGTTTGCAAGAATTTTCTGCTTTGGCATAAACTCTGTTTGAACGATTAGGCATATCATACCAGGTCTGGTACCAAAACAAAATTATAATGATTGTGCAATTATAATATCCTTGACAGACTCAACATTCAATATTAGAGATTTCATTTGATTCGTTTTTACCAGTAGAGCCTCTGCCTTTTCAAAGGACGCTTTCTTTTATTTGTTGTATCATAATGCATCAATTTACCATTCAAAGCAAGATAAGAATTCAAATTTTCTTTTGAGCTATATGCTTAAGTTCAGACAAGCGATTGCATAACTTCTATGCTCTACCAATAATATAAAGATATAAATTGGAAGACACAATACAATACCAGCAAATTAATGCATCAGGACCATATGTGAAGCCTTGCAAATAGAAGATGAATATCATATTGTCTTGGCTCTCAATTTTTGTCAGATTTAAGATCAAAATGTTTATCCTACAGACGAAAAATGTTATTCACTACTGCAGACTAAAAAGCTAATATTTTAGGCATCAAAATGTAAATTAGCACTGCAGACGCTGATGCTTATTGAGCCACTATTGTATTATATAATTCATAACATGAATTCCATATGGGCCAGTGGCCTTAAATATTAAATAAAAGCTGTCATTGCAATAATTATCACCTTACATCAATAGTAACACTGCGCTTATCTGGTATACATACATTTAACGTACAATAAGATTGTCAAAAGCCCATTTGAAAAAAAGTATTTAACGTACAAAAACCTTTGGTGTTCGTTGTTGTGTGAAACGTTGACCATATGATTTCATATCCAGTTTTAACTTGTCGTTTGTCCCTAATTTGTAGCTCAGAATTTCATTCAAAGCCATGATTTATATTCAATATCGTTTTTCATAACCAATCACAAATTTGGAAGGGTTTAAAGTGTTCACCTGTCTGTACATCCATCCGTACGTTCTTCACATATTGGTGTAGTTTTGAGTTTAGGTCAGTTTATTTGGTATTATTAGTTTCAGAGTCATTCGTCATTGTATGCACCATGCCTATCCGCTGAAAGTATGTTACTATTTTCCATTTTCAAGCCTGACTTGCATTACGTTATCTTTTCCCATTAACTTATGTTTCTCTGGCTTTGTAAATCCCCCTGTCATTGTATCTTGATGTAATTTGATGAGTAGTATACGAACGTAGGTCACTAATCTATTTTACACCTCAGTGACTTCTGTTCAGTTTTTGCATTTTGGTCAGTTTCTGGTGCATCTTTAATCCCAGATCGGTGCAACTTGCTCTGTAAATGCATCGTAGCGAGTACAAATCATTGTTTACTATTTTTGCTAAATTAAGGTCGCAGTAACCGTAATTGAACCTGTTAGTTACAAGGGTTAAGATATTTGCGTATTTCAGTTTTTCAGCTTATCAGGCAGAATGGGCAGCCGAGTTTTACGAAAAGAGGATTGCGGGGCATCTATGTACTATGGAAGTTTACCTAGATTTTGTTGGTTTTTCTTTTAGGTTACTGTACTACTTATTCTGCTTACTTGTTCTTATCTTTGTTTTGTCGTTTACTCTATTGCAGCCACACCAATTTTGATTTGATGTCGTTCTTCTACCTACATTTCTTTGTTGTATACTCGTTGGTATAATTCAGAAGTCATTTTACTCTGACTTATGTAATTTAATAGGAATATTTCTGATCATAAATCTAAGACATGTATACGCCATGAAACTGATATACGCATTTGTAATTTTATTTAGCTCACCTGGTCGTAAGATTATCTAAGTTTATTGTATGGCCAATGGACCGTCAGGAACGTCGTGTAGGTTGAAATTATTACACAAAAGAATAGCGATTGCTCATCGACCAGTCGGTTTCCATAACTACTGCAGTATCGTATGTTTGCAACGTATTGCCTATAAAAATGGCTTCCAGAATAAAAAAGGAAATGCTTGCTTGTCCTTTTTAAAGGAATTTTAAACTTTTGTACACACAATAATCCTGAAACCCATGTAGTAACAATACCCTATTTCCAGGCAATGATTTTGTGATCTGCAAACCTGGTGTAGTAATAATACTACATTGCTATCCCCAAACCCATGTAGTAACAATACCCTATTTCCAGGCAATGATTCTGTGATCTCCAAAACCTGATGTAGTAATAATACTACATTGCTATCTCCAAACCCATGTAGTAACAATACCCTATCTACAGGCACTGGTTTTGTGATCTCCAAAACCTGATGAAGTAACAATACTACATTGCTATCCCCAAACCCATGTAGTAACAATATCCTATTTCCAGGCACTGATTTTGGATCTCCAAAACCTGATGTAGTAACAATACTACATTGCTATCCCCAAACCCATGTAGTAACAATACCCTATCTTCAGGCACTGATTTTGTGATCTCCAAAACCTGATGTAGTAATAATACTACATTGCTATCCCCAAACCCATGTAGTAACAATACCCTATTTCCAGACACTGATTTTGTGATCTGCAAAACCTGATGTAGTAACAAATACTACATTGCTATCCCCAAACCCATGTAGTAACAATACCCTATCTCCAGGCACTGATTTTGTGATCTCCAAAACCTGATGTAGTAACAATACTACATTGCTATCCCCAAACCCATGTAGTAACAATACCCTATTTCCAGGCACTGATTTTATGATCTGCAAAACCTGTTGTAGTAATAATACTACATTGCTCCACAGACCGATGTGGTAACATTACCCTGTTTCCAGGTGACAGTGTAAAACCGATTTTGTTAGCTCTAAAACCTGATGTAGTAACAATACTACATTGCTATCCCCAAACTCATGTAGTAACATTACCCTATTTCCAGGCAATGATATTTTGATCTGTAAAACCTGATGTAGTAATAATACTACACTGATATCCCCAAATTCATGTAATGACATTACCTTCTTTCCAGGCAACAGTGTAACACTGATTTTTGTAATCTTCAAACCCTGATGTAGTAACAATACTATATTACTAATCACCAAACCACATAGTAATATTACCCTATTTCCATGTGACAGTGTAACACCCTGATTTTGCAATCTCCAAAACCTGATGTAGTAAAAATACTAAATTGGTAATCATCAAATCCATGTAGTAACATTGCCCTATTTCCAAGGTTACAATGTAACACTGATTTTGTAATCTCCAAACCTGATGTAGTAATAATACTACATAACCTCAAATCCATGTGAACCCACAATATTTCACTTGAGGAAAAAATGGGTAATTCCTCCTTTGAAGAGTCACTTTCCAGAAAAAAATTCCAGTGTATTAAATAAAATTTAACAGTATTAAAATATTGACTTTTGCGCTCATGTTTTGGTACTGATACCAGTAATAAACAACAAATTTGCAGATGCAGTTCTAGCATTTGTACCAATTTATGGGAACAATCCCAACTTTGAACAGGAAAAGATTATGGAATCAGTTCCGAGTATAATTCTTGGGATCAATCTCAAGTTTTCCTGAAAGGAGTTGTTCTGAATCTATTATAAATTTGCCGGCTAAGACATTTGGGATTTTTGATCCCAAGTTAACTTATAAAGAGGTATTTGCGATCAATCCTAAGTTTGCCTGAAAGTGATTTTTGGCACTGATTCCATATTTGCCTGGTAAAAAATTGTTGGGATTGATCCCAAGTTTGGTAAGACATTCTTAGCATTGATTCCAAACTTGCTTATAAAGGGGTATTTTGGATCAATCCCAAGCTTGCCTGAAAGTGATTTTTGGAACTGATCATATGTTTGCCAGGTAAAGATCAAGATCATCCTAAGATTTCCTAGCAAGCCTGGTAAAATATTTTTGGGATCAATTCCAAGTTTGCCTGGTAGATAGTTTTGGGGATCAATTCTAAGTTTTTCAGGTAAAGGATTTTTGGGATTGATCCCAACTTTGACTGGAAAGAGGTATTTACAGATCAACCCAAAGCCTTCTAAGATATTTTGGGATCAATCCGATTTTTGCCTGACAAGACATTTTATGATTGATTCCAACTTGGCATGGTAAAAGCATTTTCAGATTGATTCCAAATCTGTTCAGTAAGAAACATTTGGGATCAATCTCAATTTTGCCAGGCAAGAGATTGTTGTGATCTATCCAATGTCTCTTTGATAAGGTTTATTTGCTTCAGGGGTGGGGGTGGGGAGAGGGACTGGGGGGTATCAATCCCAAGTGTACTTAATGAAAAAAGTGTGTGGTTAGGTCAGTCATACAAAATGAATCTGAGTTCAGTTAAACAGTGTCTCGCCTGTGGACAGAATTATAATAAGATGGTTTTCTGCTTATGCAGGTGTGAAAGAAACCCTAGAATACCAGGGTACGAACATTAGGCATATAGGCATGTAGTAACATTATACTAAAGTTTAATTGCATTAATCAGCTTGGGTGCAAGAGATACAACTTTGAAAAGCTTTACCACAAACTCTTAATGTTTGTGCTGCCCATTCCAGCAAGACACAAACTAGTACCATTTCAGGATAAAACCCTAAGGCAGGGGTGTCAAACATACGGCCCATAAGACGCATTATTTATTATTATTTATATCAAACTGGCCCGCCATAGCAAATGAGTTTGACACCCCTGCCTTAAGGCACAATGCATGAATACATACATTATGGCACCTAAAAATCCCAGAAGTATACAATTTTGTTCAAACTTTTGCATTGTTCAGCAACATTTGATATCAACAGTTGGATACATTTAATCTCCTTTCGTATGGGAATGTATAACTATTACTAATTAATGAATATTTGTCTGATATTAAATTAGTCTCTTTTAGGAGATTATAAACTATATAGACTAATAAATTTGGAAAAGTGCATTTCAATAACCTTTCGTTATTAGGAGCTTCTGTAAGCTTACTACGTGTTAAGAAAGTTTTGTAATTTCTATACATCTTCATATTTTTAGTAAAGGTTTGCAGAGAGATAACCAGTTGAAAATGCTAATTGTTTTGATATGCTTCAGTCCGATTATAACAAAACTCATCATTTATGCAACCATTTTTAAAAATAAATATCAGTTATTATAGAGTTCTATTATGTCTTTGGCTGTGGAAAATTACTTATGGCTACTATTTGGTATTCTACAGTTTCAGTTGAATGCAGTAACTGAGGTATATGATTTTCAAGAAACTCTAACACAAAATCTTAAAGTTGATACTTTCCCTGCTGGAAAAGAAATACATATTCTTAGGCAAGACAAAAAAAAAAGATCTTTCAGTCAGATACATTTTCGAAATGACTATGAGTTTGCCCCGATGACGGACATATTTAACAAGTTGACAGATGTAGTCATTTATTTATCTTATAAACGTTTTTGTATTTATTTTTAGCTTACCTAGCTCTAAGACCAAGAGAGCTTATGATATGCAGCTGTCTTGCATTGTGTGTAAATTGTTAGCCAACAATTGTGTTACCACTCACTAAGTCGTATTTATCCAAAATTTGTATCTGGCTTGAAATATGGGCTTATATCATCAAGATCTTGGATGGGTTGAGATTTTGAGCGAGATGCATGCATATTAATGAGATGATCTTGCATCTGATTGGTTGACCTTGTTACCACTCTGGAAGCCATATTTCTGATCTGATTAAGATAAAACTTGGAAGATATGCTCATAGTATCACGATATCAAACAATGTCAATAATGTGTGAAATCCATGCATATTAATGAGGTGTTTTTTGCATCTGATTTACTGAGCTTGCTACCACTCTGGAAGCCACAATTCTAATCCAGTTTTGATCAAACTTTGTATATGGGCTTTTATTTCAAAGATCTTTGATGATTTTGATAATGAGCAAGATCAATATATACTGATGAGGTGGCCTTGCATTTGATTGGCTGAACTTACTACCACTTTGGAAGCCATATTTTTGATCTAACTGACTTTAATCAAAAACTTCAAATAAAGGCTTATATGACCAAGATCGTGCATGAGTTTGATAATGCATGGCACCCATGCATATTAATGAGGTGATCTTGCATGTTATTGTTTGAGCTTGTTACCAATCTAGAGACTATTTCTGATCCGATTGTGATCAAACTTGATAAATGGGATTATATCATCAATATCTTTGATTGGTACAATTATGAGCAAAATCCCTGCATATTAATAAGGTAATTGTGCACCAGATTAGCTGAGCGTATCAACATTTTTGTGATGATCAAGATTTACGCATATTTATCAGGTGATCTTGCATATGATTGGCTGAGCTTTTAACCTCTAAGGATATTTTTGATCTGATTTTAAACAAATGGTAAAAAGGAGAACATCATACAATTGTTGGAAGATTAGTATTATGAGTGAGACTTATGTATTAGATGATCTTGCATCTGATTGGACGAGGTTTTTACCACCCTAGAGACTATAGTTTGGATAGGATTTTGATCAAAATTGGAAACAATGCCCATGTCATCAAGATCTTGGTTGAGTATGAGTATGATTGAAATCCACACATATTAATGACATGACCTTGCATCTGATTGGTTGAGCTTTATATCTCCTGTCAGATTTTAATTAAACTTGTTAAATAGTTTTGTATTATTAAGATGTTGGATGAGTTTGATTATGAGCAAGACCTATGCATATTATTAAGGTAATATTGTATCTGATTGGCTAAGTGAGATATGTACATATTAATAAGAAATGCTGCATCTGATTGGCTGAGCTTGTTACCTCTAGTATATACAGTCTCCATTGTGAGGGACATATCCTAAATAAATAAAACAAGGCTTTAGGTTTGAAGAGCCTAATACTTACAAGTTTTAATTTGTTTGTTTTTCTTTTTCTATTTAACTTCAGATTTAAGTACAAGATCATAAACATCACTAAAGCACACAATTTATCTAAAATGATTCAACAATGCACATTTTCCTTTTCATAATCCAAGAAAATTAGAATATTTATTTGCACCTTTTTTAAATGACACTAAACCCTGAACCCCACCACATCCCCCATCCCCCACCAAAGAATCATGCCTCAACAAATTATTAAAGCTTTGTATTACCAAACATATTTCTTACTAAAATGAAGTTCTGGACAAATGTTTTGTATACTATCTTGTAGCATATTAAACTTGGCTATGCCTTCTAAATATGGCTGTATTGCTGGAATGACATGAACAAATTGTTGAGAGATGTTAATATGTCTACAATAACTGACATCCTACACTTTTTTATGATTTAATGATGAAGTGAATGGTTAAGTCGATGAGTCTGTCATGTGCATTAAATTGTGTATATAGTCCACAGTCTCAGTTTTGAGGCTTGAAATTCATGCTCAAAACTACATCAACTGATAAACAGTCATATCTGCCTTGCTGTCTTGTGGTTGTGCTAATATGTGAGCAAAATATTGGCATAAAAAGAACCTTAGAAAATCTACACATACCTAGATATACAAAACTGACGATTCCACATGACCTTTGACTTCATCATCCTGGTCAAACAGTAAATGATAAAAAAATTAATCAGAAGTATAATATTGAAGAGTCATGTAAAATGTAATTGCTGTAACATCTGAAATCAAATATGGTAGATATTACAATTAATTACAAATGGAATTTTTTATGGTAAGGTACTACATATCTTGTTCCTTTCAGCAAATTATGATTTTTCCATCTCTATTGCTTCAATATCCAGAAAGCGACTGATTGAATCAGCTGTCTTTGTATGAGTTAATGATAATCCAAATGCGTCAACATCATCTTTCTTATTCATGTTATCATCTTGCAAAATAGTGCCAAATTCATCTACCACTGATGTATCCAAAGCATCAAGAATTTTTGACAGATCTTCTTGCAAAGAACTTCCCAATTTGTCAATAAATGATGTTCCCAGAACATCCATACTTCTGGATATATCATCATCCTGCCACACAGAATTGTCCATTAATGACGTTTCTAAAGCATGATTACTCTCAGTTTCATAACTGTTTTCCATGGACTTGGCCAGTTCATTCAAGTTAAAGTCTGTCTCATTGGCAATTTCAGTGTTATATGGCAATACATTTGATGATTTACTCAAAGCAGCTTATAATACTTCTAGTATTTAATAAGCTGCCTGTTTACTTTTACTGCTAGATATTAGCAGTTATAATACATAGCATGGGCAATAAATGAACCACTTCTAGTATAGCTAATCTATGACTGGATTTTCTCTAGTCAAGACATTGTCTACATTAATTTTACAACTAGAGAGCCATTGTGGTTCCATTTAATACTCAACAGGTCCGGACATTTTGTTTGATAATCCCACACATCAGTTCTCAGACAGGTTAGTTTTATAATTTTAGTCCAACAAAATACCCCCCTGGGTCTTGCCAATTCAGGCCAAACCATTGCTTCCCCATCCTCTGTAACTGCTATCAACAGCTGTCAACTTTGATCTTTTCACACAAGGGATTTGCCCCTCTACTTGAAGTAATTATGAAAAGAAATAAGGTCACCAAACCTAAATTGTATCCCTTTTACATGTATCCTTTTTTGGTGTTAAATTTTCTTTTATTCTTGAAACACTCAATTTTGTTGCATGGATTCACAATAAAAATATATTATTTGAAAGTGGTATACTTACATGTATTACAAAGGATATTGACAATAATGGACTTGCATTTCTGTGCTACTTACATGTAACAAAGATTACAGCATATGGGCAAGAGCTTTGAGTATGTATGTATGTATTGCACATGAGCACAATACCTTCCACCACATAGAGTCAAGTTAATTTGGTAGTAATAATGGTCAAGGTACAATTTGCCAATAATTTTAGGAAGATAAAATCTTATACCTCCCACATAAAAGGAAGATATATAGTCCTATCAGATTAAGATGAAAAATAAAGATGCAAAAAAAGACTGAAAAGTAAAAATAAAATAAAAGACATATAATAGAAAAGATAGAATCCTCAAAATACATGGCATTTAAGATTAGAAAATTTAGTTTGATCCATGATTCTGATTGCTCCAAACATCACATTATACCATGATCTTAGCAGACAGCTGGAACTGGAATACATAAACAACAAACATATACAGCAAATTCAGGAATCCCCCACCCCACCCTGAACAAACACCATGGTGAGATCAGAAAAGTTCACAATAATGAATTCTGATTATGATTCATGAGACACAGCTGTAAAGATACTGGGCAGACTGAGTTTCATTGCTCCATATCAAAGGCATTAGAGGAAAAGTACATAAGAGGTAAAGAAACTAATCAGTGACCTTGACCTATAAGATAAACCTTGACAGTGATACATGAGATGCCATCAAACAAAGAAACATAAGAATACCATGGTTCATCCCTGTACCTCAAATAGTTTTTATGATATTACACAGAAACTAAAGAAATTTTAAAATATTGAGCTTTGAACATTACCTTGAAGATAAGACCCAAACATGCAATGCAACATACTTTTTTTGTGACAATATATAATGGCAAGCTTCATCCATTTATCTTAAACAGCTCTCAAGTTAAGTAAATAATTTCATTCTCTCTCTCTCTCTCTCTCTCTCTCTCTCTCTCTCTCTCTCTCTCTCTCTCTCTCTCTCTCTCTCTCTCTCTCCTGTTATCTAACCATCATTTTCAACATTCAAATATAATACTTAATTGAAATTTCAGTTATTAAAATATTTAAAGTATACAATAATAATATATTATAACAGAAACAAATCTGGAGAGTGAATTACAAGTTTACAGCTGAAACAATTGTCAACTCATTCACATTTCACATATATTCTCTTTTTTTCAAATATCACGTAATTAATGAGTAAATGTGTCAAATAATATCCCAAAATGCTTACTAAATGGCAAAATAACTTAGCTTGTCCATAATAATATCATATTCAACATGCTCTAAATTATGAAATACAATTATTCTAATGTTTTCATTCATAGTACAAAAGCAGAAAAAAATTCCTTCATCCTCTATTTTGTTTACACATAAAGCATCCCTTGGGAGAATAGGTGTTTGATAATGTCCAATTTGAATTTGTACCATAGATGTAAATCCTTGTAGTAGTGAACTTCTATGGTGTATAGCTGCATTGGTTTTTATTAACAAAATAGATTATGCTTGGAATATTTAGGCCTTGACACTTATTATTTAATTAGGCTGAAAGATTGGTCAAAATCATCTTTGGAGTTAGTGAACAGCTGTAATTGGAATACATAAACAACAAACATATACAGCAAATTGAGGAATGCCCAACCTGAATTAGAGGCTTCCAAGCTGGACTGTTTATGACAATGCCTTTGATCTTATAGTTAAATTCAGGTGAGGAAATACACCTGCCACTTCCTGTTTAATCCAGGTAGAATGTGATTTGCAATCAATTAAGAAAGTGATTCAAATGAATAATGAACACATAAAAGCTATGTGACCAACCACTTGATTTCAGAGTACAGACTGCAACAAAGCAATTATTTCTGCAGCAGCAGCCATTAGCAGCTCCCTTCAGGTCAATTTTAACTGCCTATTCAGATTTGAGCAAACTCTTGTGGGTTCTTTGTAGGACTGACTTAACTTTACTTTAAATTTTATGTGAAACAACTCCCAAACCCAAGCCCCAATAGCAGGGGTTGGTTCATAATGTTAAAGCCATTAGGTACATCTGTAGACCATCTCCAATCATATACTAAGCTCTGAAGTCTAGAGACTTGAACAGTGTTGGAGGAGTTATGCAATATTGTTAACACAAGCACCCATAAATATATCCGTAAGCAGACATACATAATCAGATAAACCCCACATTTTCTTCATAATGCATGGGTAACTAGTAGTTTTATTTTGTGGGATTTTCAGACATTGTTGGACGGCAGTAATATATCAATGTCTAGACATAGTTTTGTTTATTAAATCATAAAATATTCTTGTTTTTTCCATTACCAAGACAATATTTAAATCTCTCTCTCCCTCCCTCTCTCTCTCTCTCTGAGATTTTAAGAATGTATTAAAGCCACATTGGTTTTTCACACCCTCCTGCTGGGCAACTAATGACTTTTAGGACCACCTCCAACATGCTAACCATGCCTGGCCTCCTGTTTACATCCCTACCCTTTCTTCAAAACAAGTTGATAACTAGTTGGTTCACTATATGAATTTGTGGACAGCAGTAACATATTAATGCCTAGTGTTGTTTTTTTTCTTTAAATCAAAAAATATTTTTTTATTCTCATGACACTAAAAATATCTATATCCCTCCCCCCCCCTTTCTAGTATCTCTCTCTTCTATTTACATAGATCGATCAGATATTAAAGAATTTATAAAGGCTTCATTGGTTTTTAACACCTGCACCTGTCTCTTACCACCATCACTATCTTGCTAAGCAAGCATCCACTCCCCAGTAACAAATTACTCAGCAGGGACTGTATGAGCAGGGGACTGATGCTTATAATAATAGTGTAGTGTATGCTCTTCATTGTTAATCTATAATAAACTAATACATTTGCTCCATTCCATAGATTAAAATATCTTAATATATTGGAACACAATAGCATTACCTGATATCATATTAGTGGGCCATGATGGCTTAGAAGTGTCTATGTTGTTACTGCTGGAAACTATTTTTTGCTCATAGATGAAATAGTAATAATAATAATAATAACAAAAATAACAATAATAATAATAAACTCTTTTGAGAACTTTGTCGGGCAATTTACCACTAACCAGGAGTTTACATTTATTTAAGAATAAGTTAATTATGTAAAAATGTTAGGAAATGTCCAGAGGTGTTTGCTAATCGAGTATAATATGTTTGCAATCAAACGGTCAAAGTCCAAAAGGTTGTTAAAAAAGGTATTGAAACACTTGAAAGTCTGTTGTAATATTCTGGTAATCTAATGAGTTTATTTACTTATAATCTTGATAAATTGTATATAATTTTACGATTCTTCGTTTAATATTTTTGTTTTGCCATCACACTAAAATGGATTTGGAATGGGCATATGGATGTATAGATATGAGCATAGAAATGATCTGATGGACACGAGCAAGATAAAATTACCCTTTCTGCTATTGCAGTGGTGGCACCCAACCCCCCCACACACATGAAATTCTGATGCACAACATGAAATAATAATATTTTCTCAACATCAGTGATATTCCTGTTTTCCCAAACTGTCTTATTGGAATTCTTGGCATTAGATTCTATCACATTTGCGCAAATGAACTTGCATTGATGCATGAATCCATTTAATATTTCCTAATGCATGGTTTCAGCTTGGATACTTCACATATTGAGATCACCATCTTATGACAGTATTTACAATCCTGTTATTATATACATAATACATATAGTTATTTGATATAATTTAGAATTATATTACGTGATCAGTAGTGTAATACCAACTGTTAACTACCATTTATTTTGTTTATATGATTTGATGCACCCAAAGTTATTTTTACATGGCTTAGCTTTATATTTTTCTTTACCAACAAATGGTTGTTGTATTAATGTATTGGTTATTAGTATCCTACTATTGTTACCATGGATATGACTTAAACCCAGTCTGGAAACCTGTTGAAATCATTTTAATATTACTGGTATGTACCTTAGTGTACAGAGTCTAAGATGTAATATTGATTTGATACACAGAGGAAGCTTAAATGGTAGAGTGTAGGACACTTAATCCAAGGGTTGTGGGTTTGATACCCGCCTATGCCAGCCCGGGTCAGCTGCTTCAGTGTGTCCTTTGGAAAGGCACTTAGCTCCTATTTTCTTAGAATCATATAGCCAATAATGTGTTAAAAGTGCCATTAAAAGCAAAAAAGAAAATTGATACAGGGAAATGTGAAGGAGTCTGATGTACTGATTTGTACGGAGACATGACTTAAATAGAATTCTAAATGATGAAATAGAGGAAGGAAAGGCTACACTTAAGGGTGAAGTGAGTAGAAATAAACATTCCAGCAATTCTATGGTTTGACTTCGACCTTTCTGATACTGAATGTACATGGATAGAAATAAACTTTACAGGGAAGAAAGTTGTAGTTGGAGGAATATACAGAGCGCCCAATTGCCACTTGGCTGTTTGAGAGAGTCTCAAATTTAGTATAGTGAGAGCCCAATCCAACTAATCTTAACTATTTAATTTTAATAGATTTTAATTGAAAATTTTCTCCTTTAAGATTTAAAAAAGTCACTGTTGTGAAATTTTAAACTCGGCTAATTTGTAAAGATACAGGAAAGGTCCTGGACTTGACTGGTTACATTTCATGCATATAAGACTGAATTAATGGTAATATCACAAAAAGGGAACCAAAACTGTCATCCAATATTTATACATGGCTGAAACAAACATACAAGAGGTTACTCAGCACAAACATTTTCTTAGCTAATGATGCCTCATAGCACACACATATTCAATATATTTCTGATAAAACCTGGAAGGAATTAAAAATGTTTAAAAAGTTAAATTCAAACCAGATTGATTGTCTTTGAAAAAATGTACACAATTTTTGTATTCTACTAAGTTTTGGGTGAACTGCGGTATCTTAGTTGGTTGAATTTTGGACTTGTAATCAAAGGGTTGTGGGTTCATTACCCACCAATGCCAGCCCAGGTTGGCTGCCTTAGTACATCTTTGGGAAAGACACTTAACTCCCATTTCTTTGTCAAAATATAGCCAAAAATGCATTAAAAAATGCCATTAAAAACCAATAAAAACAATACCACAAAATGTTTTTGGTATTATGATATGCACGTTTGGGACAATTGTATGATACATTGAAAGAATTCATAGAAAAAAATAAAGAGACAAATTATTTAAAGTTTATCACAGATTAGTGCCAGTATATCTTCAAGATGTGATCTAGCCTTTAGGTGTAGAACAAGAAATCAAATCCACTCAATCAATCAATGTCATTGGACCGCAAGTGTGTAGAACAACATTATTCATTGATCCATTTTTGCCCTCTATACTTCAAACTTGGAACCTTTTACCTGCTGAAGTAAAAAATAATCCTTCATTACATAATTTAAAAGCCTACCTGAACCAAGAAAAACAAGTCACTCCTTAATACTATAACATTGCTAATCAAATGTCACAAGTCATGCATGCTGAGCCAAGAATAAAGTGTAGTATTCTAAATTTTGATTTATATATTAATCATGTTAACTAACAATACATATTGTTCCAGTAGTGAAATAGAGATGACACAACACTTTCTATTTCAATCTCCAAAATATTTTAATTTGAGAGATCACATCTTATAGCACACTCCATTTTGCTCTCACAACTGAAACTTTATTTCTTGGCAACCCAATGTGTGCTACAGAAAATAGCACCCAAATGTTCTTAGGATGGCTAAAAGATTTAAGTAGTCCATACATGTAACCACTTGTACCAGCATCCAGATTTATGATGCTATATGTTTTGTTACTGTTGGGGAGACATTCCTCTGATAAGCTTATAGTTTCTACCAAATCCCTGAAATCCTATGTTTGTACTTGCATTTGACTCAACTTCTGAAATAAATATAGTTTAAACTATATGCATGTTTATTCAGCACATCAAGATGAATGGACATGTGCATACATGTACTAGATCATCTCTGAGGAATGAGTGCAGTACATATGTAGTTGATATCAACCTCTAGGACTCGCAGTACTAATTATATTAAAGAATGGGAACCAGTCTAGAAATGGGTGAACATAAAATAAAATATATATGGGTTTGGTTGGCCAGGATTGGTTAATAATGAAAGTAACATTTTAGTAAAATGAATCTTTTGAGAGCTTATCCTAGTTGTAACTGAAAAAAATAGAGACAATGTTGTATTGATGGAATTTCAGTCCTTTTACAGACTTGACTTGGGAAAACTCATTACTGAAATTAGCACGTGACTCTTTGGTGCAGAATTGAAAACACATGTTTCAAACACGTTGATCCAGAAAATGCCACGGCTCATATGGTTTTCTCTTCACAGAAGATGTCATCAAGTATATGTCTATACTGATAAATATAGGTCATGAGCATTCAGAAATTTAAAGTTATTGAATTTTTAATATCATGGTGTTTGCATAGGTTTACTATGGGAGCTGAATTAATACCATGATTCCTCTATGTCTGCCCTTGCCTTCAGGGACCTAACCAAGAGGAAAACAAAGAAAAGCACATGGATATGTATGTGTTTTGTTGATGCAGAATTATATTTTAGATATGTTTATTACATGAGTACTATGTTAATTAGATTAATAAACCCATATTATAATTTTCTACATTTTACACTTCATTTTTGAAGGCAAAAACATAATGACCCAGGCATCATAATGTATTTTAAACTCATTTCACTACACTATTCTGTGATTTTGTCAAAAATAATCAGCACATTTCATCATGTGATAATAAAATCTTATATTTTTGCTAAGTTTAAATAAAATTTATAAAACTGGTGGATAATTTCAATCATTTTCTTGCCAAATGTCAAAAAAGATGGCAATTATTTGACTTGTTTCATAAATTCACCAGAGATGAGCACTTGTATAAAATCATCTATATATGCAACCAAAATGGATGAGAACAATTATGAAAGCAGACCTTAACAAGTATAAAGCCGTTATGTGAATTTAGCTAAACCAATACTCACAACACTATTCTAACAAAAACATTCAGCTCATATTGAGATATCCACATTTCTAAATTTGCATTAAGTCTCTTAATATTGTAAGTGCAAATTAGACTTTATATGTATAAACTGAAGGTATGATGTCCTATCAAGCTTGCCATTTTATGAAAATGTACTAATTAATAAAAAAAAAGTTAGTCCAAATATTGATGCCTACATGATTTGTAAAGTGCGAGTGGATGCAGACTGCTTACTTCAGCATTTCACATTCATCATTATTTGCATCATTAGGTGATGACTACAGTATGTACAAAGTTTCTTGGCAATCTATAAAAAAATACAAGACTAGTTGTTTTAAGAGAGACTGTGTACCAGATGGGTGGATGGACACAAGGATGACTATATTAAGATACAGGGGTATAATGTAAAAGTCTGTTTAAAGCATGAAAGAAACAGTCTTCCTTAATAGATATGGAGATTTGAACACAAAGTCATGAGTGTGTGAAAGTGGCACTGATTTTTTCTTGTTTCAATTTGAATTTTTGTTTTCATTCAACTTAAATAATACTACAGTTAGCATACATTCCATGAATTCTGTATTATTCATAAACAAATTAAAGCTATCTACCGTTATGTACACTTTTAATTTAATTTATGCCTGGGTATGTATATCCTTTGAGATACCAATAGTGACAGCTGCATGTATGGATAATAAACACTAGGGCTGAAACAGTTAGTAAATTCCTTAACTGGTTGCCCATAATACATTAACCGAACCATAAACAGTTATTCACAGTCAAAAACACCTCTTGTATAGAGTGTGAACTGTCAAGAATTAATGCACAATCAAAGCTTCCAGTGTCTAAAGTCTAGCGAAACATACATCTTACACTTGCCAACACAAAGATATTTCCCTCTTGTGTTTGCATGAGGTGTTTGCATGCATACCACCTTTAATTATTTTGTCACATTCTCTGCCATTTCATGCAGTACCGGTAATCAGTACCAACCATATTGTGATTGTCAGGATCACTCAATGTACAGTGTAATGACTTCTGTATCACTAGTGTTAAAACATACCTGTGACAGAACCAGGATTTCAAACCAGTAGATTTGCAAATTTTGATCAGTAGATTGACTTCTAAAAAGGTAGATTTTTTATCGGCATAAATTTTACGTGTTTTAAGGGGATTGAAAACAAAACAAGTTCATTTTGTCACATAATATGTATTCTCTTCATATTATAATTAAACACAAATTTTGAACATGATTCCGATTCAGAATCTGATGGAAAATGTTACAATAATAGTTAGTTAATATGAGCCAGTATATTGTTAATTAAATGAAAAAGGAGGAGTTGTACATCTCACAGTTCACTGCAAAGATTTTTTATAAAATCCACAGGCATTTTTAGTTTCCTTCACAAGATCACTGTCACTAGTTTTCTGGTCCAGACTTCCCCTTGAATCACTCTGGATTTTCCGAAGAATGGAGAATGTCCTCTCTGTGTCAGCATTGGAATGTGGCAATGATAGGACAACTACCCTCAGTCCAAAAATCTGTTGGCAAGTTTCACCACTGTAACTAATTTTAAACAAATTAGATTTAGACTTGAAATAAACGGTTAAAAAACACATGATTTAAATAATTTATCCCAACTTTATAATTAAATATTAAGTAATACATTTTTAACTCGCGGATATATTTTATCTAGGACTTGAACATAATTGTTGTGCTTTTATGCTGATTTTCTATAAGTCTGAACTTCACATTAGTAATATCTGGTTCACTGGTGATGACCTTGGTTGAAACAAACTTTCCCAGAAGCTTTCTTAGCAGCCTGGTCATCTCTACATGTAGATGTCCAATCATTGATTCACCAGCCTAAAAAGACACAATGCAAAGTCAGGACCTTTGCTACTCGCCTGCACACACTTAAGTTCTGGTATCCAAGCGTTGTTAAACTTGTTGTAGTATTTCTTAGCTAGTGGCTTCTTAGCGTTGGGAGAAAGCGGACGTTTCGGCATTTCGACATGAATTGAAAAAAAATATACAAGCTGCCCTTAAATATTCATCTTAAACCATCGTGAACAATACAAGAACAATTAAAAGACATCAAATCAAAATACTTACTCAAGTGTTTCTGCCAAGATCATTTTTGGTCGGTCTCTCCATTTTATCTTCCTTCCAATACAGATCAGCCGAGTTTTAATCAAAGACTCATGGATTACCTTTGATCCTTTTATTACTTATAACAACTCAAACAACATCCCGCATTTGGCCTTAAACTCTCCAAATTACAACAATAAGGTAATCAATTAGCCGTTTCTTGTGTACACATTGCTAACAATTGTAATCCGACTACTCATATCATAGGTCAAACATTTCCGGTTCCCAGTAGACTGGTTCTGGCTGGTTTATCTAATGTGTTGATAGAACGCGTAAAAAAAACCCTTGTTTTTTTTTAAAAATAAAAAAATTTCCTTGAAATTTTCAAAACCGGTCGATTTCGACTACTAAACGGCATGTGCGGTAGACGGTCTTTAAAACGTTATTTTTGGCCTACCGCCGGTAGAATCACAGGTATGTTAAAATGACTTGGACACAAAAACCATAAGATGCCTTGCTACTACATACTATTGCATAAAGTATGAGTGAAGATGGTATTAATATTACTCTGTATCATATCTTAGAATAGCAGACCATTATACATGTATAGCATTGGGCTTCATCCATGGCAGATGTATTACCAGTAGATTGTTTCAATTCATGTTTAAAGCTTGTTTTTGAATAAATGGCTGTGAGTGAGACATTGTATTCACATTTTCAATCTGTATATAAATTTTGTTCAGCTTGCTAAATATGCTTGGTGTTACGAAGCAAGGGGGGTAAAGGGGAGGGTAACTGGTTACCACATTTTGTAAATGGTTACCACTAATACTTGAACCATCAGGAGTTATCCAAGTAGCCATTACACTCCTAATAAACATGAAATATTTTTCAAACTGAATTTTATTTGGTGCAAAGATGGAGATATTAGGGGAAGGTGAGATCAGAAGATTGCTGTTCAAAACTTGATATGCATCAGAAAGAGCACATATTTAAAAATAGTTATAAACTATCATCAGATTTACTTTCCTGTTACATATTTTCATATAATTTGTACACAATAAATATATTTTGATAAAAAGAGAGAAAAAGCGAGAGAGAGAGGTGATCTATGATTTTTGTATACAACTGACAAGACACAATCTTATACATATTTTTTACAATAATTTCTGACATCAGCGCCGTTTGTGGGAAACAAAAGATTTTGTTTGTATTTGCTTTAAAACAAATGAACAAATCAAAATTACTACATGATATAATCATTTATTAGTAAGACATAGTCCTGTGCATAAGCATGTATGCTGGTAGCAGATTGATGCACAAAAGAAGGTAATACAGTTAAGGGTTTTGAAAAAATATAGCTACAGCATAGTAGCTTTGAGTACTACAATTACTTATTTTTTATAAACCAGAGGCTTAGTATATACATCAATAAGAAGGAGAGAGCAAGAGAGAGAGAGAGAGAAGAGTGGGTACACAAAACTTGTGTTCATGACTTCAAAAAACAGAAAAATCTGATCATGTATTTGTGCTATAATTTATATATATATATATATATATATATATATATATATATATATATATATGTAAGGGTGCAAATTTCTGTCGATTTCTGTAGAGCGCAGTTTAGTTTGACAGAGAACCATTTATTAGATTTATGAGGACGGTACCATATTAAATCACTAGACTGCAATGGTTTTAATGTTCGTGTTGTGGGCGAGATGGATTCTTAATTAAGCATTCGTTTATTCAATGGTCAGACAGATTGGAAGAAAAACTTCTATCTTGTATCGAAAATGTCAGAGTTGAGATTGTCCAGAATCAGTTATTTGGAAATGTAGAGGGTCAGGCTGACCGCAATTTTTGGCGCCTATTTATAAAAGGCGGTAGATCCGTTTAATCTGATTGGCTACGCTGAATAAGGGGCGTGTTTCCCAGAAGAAATTTCTTGGTTTTAATATGCACCATCGCAAAATTTAGTCAGTCTACATTTTTTCTGCAAGAGTAAAAATATAGGGGACTCCGAGATTGAATTTAGAAGAAATTCTCTCGTAAAACAATTATCCAACAGACCGGATGTCTGAAAAGTTGACGGACACAATTCTGGCGGGAAAAAAGCAAGCAAAGCTTGAAAGCACGAGGTATTTGCATCAATCTCATGTAATTCGTTGATACCAATATAATTATTTGCTTGAATTTATTTGCTTATATTTGCATGAATTTATTTGTTTAAATTCGTAGATCAATTTTCTTGATATGAGTGTAACTGTGTTTGAGTTCATTTATCTGAATTCGTACAATGATCTTCTTTATATAAGTTTGACGAATTATTGGAATTTGTCGTCTTGATTGTTATAGGAATCATGTATTCTAAGAATTTCATGCATTACTTTAGTTGATATGAGTTGCGAGAATCCGTGTGAATTCACCGATCTTAGATGATTTCACGTATAATAAAGACTTGAGTGTGTATTGACTGAAATTAACGTAGTTAAGCCATGTAATGAATTTCATTCATTCATTTGTATAATTGAGACGAGAACGGAACTGTTATGTCTCGTGTGATGTTAATGTGAGTCAGCGATGAAATAGCCGTTAGGAAGTACATCAATCTTATGAAACTAGGTTTGTTTATGATCTGCTATGTTTGGCTTGACCAGATAGCCTTTGGCATCTGTTTGAATTCCGATTGGACGATATCTGATGTAACGAGAGTGGAGTAATGATCTATTCCCAGTAGGATATATCTGACAGAAGATTTAGGTTGCTTCTCTGTTTATTTTGAAAGGGGAAATAGCTCCACTGACGTATCCACGCACTGACGTATCCACGTACCTACGTATCTACATCCTTACGTATCCACGTATCCACCTACCCTCACAAAGTTTGAGGGGCGAAAGAGGCGAAACCAGAGAATGTGAGGAGAATAAAAGCTAAAGCACAAAGAGAACAGCCACAGTGAAGTTGGAGTGAACCGGAGATAAGCAGGTTATGAAGTTGTACAAGGCAATGACTTCGATTGTACACTCGATTATATGATGAACTAATTCTATCGTTTAAACAGATCGGCTATTTGCATAAGTATATTCGCTTTCAAATTCAGTAAATGATTTATTTCAAAAAGAAGTGTATCTTCCTAATGTAATGTATTTTCCCAGTTTGTTTATGTAATTGATTAAATTGTTATATTTCATGTACGGGAGCTCGTATTCTTCTGTTCTATATATCTGCCCAGATCTCTAGTTATTCTATCTATAAGTTTCATAATTTATATTATTATTTACTCTATCCGGGCAATAACACCGAGGTCGATCATCCTCTAGAAAACGATAACCAACCAAATAAAGCGGACACCTTATAACGAGGGTAGTATCCGCCACAATATATATATATATATATATATATATATATATATATATATATATATATATATATATATAATGATGGATATAGGGCTTAATATTTTGTGGCTTTGAAATACTTCTGATATGATAATCATTTTAGACTAGACAGTTATTACATCTAAGCAATTATGATTGATGTATATGCTTGAAATCATTCAAATAATATGGTTTCGATGGAGTTTTTCCCCATTTTTCTTGAGTGCTTTTACTAAACTGAAAGTTCCATTCTGTTATGTATTGTAAATTTTTACAGGTGTAGGGGAATCATGCAAATGAAATAAATGATTATCTAATTTACATCTTTATTGCCATCTTCTCTACTACATGTACTAAACAAAGGCTGACTCAGAACTACAAGATCTGATGCTTTGAAGATCATGCAAAGGCAGGTGCTCTGATAATTAACAGAGATTGATGTAGCATTGGACAACCAGGACCAACAAATCTCTTTACTAACAGAGGCTGATAAGAGATAACAGTGACTGACTGTAATTAAGATGAGGTATAGAACACTTGCACCAACAGCTGATGTAATTAGCTTGACAACTGGATATCAATTATATTCTCATTAACTCATTACAAATGGTCAGTGTTCAAAAGAGTCAGTGTCTGAACCTTGCTGTCTGTAATATTAACCCTCTCCTTTTGAATAGAGTATCACTCTGAATGTAGAATGAAGATGGCCAGTTATCTATACAGTGTATCTATACAGTGCATTAATTACAATGAAATTAAAATGAAGGTATGGTATATCACTCAGCTGGTAACTGATTATGGTGTGATATGGTTGCAACAAAACAAATCAAACAATGTAACTGTTTGTTACATTACATGAGCCAGAGTATAATCAACATATCAGCCTCTTCAAATCTTTTAGTACCTGTAGTCTCTAGGAGCCATTGTGAACATGAATTATCATGTAGAAAATAAATTTTGACAATGAAATGTTGGCCACAGTAAACGGACAGGACATGGCATAAAAGAACATTATTTTCTATGATATCAAAGTTGATATTATAATGAGTTGATAAAAACCAGAGGTTAATTTAATGTTGTTTTCCTTGTTATTTTGAATACCTGTTTTTAAAATCTACTTCAGCAACTATTATACTGTTGTCCCCTAGAAGCCAGATTTTACTGGATAAATTTTTTTTGTCAGCACTTATTAACACATTATTGGCTATATCATGCCAAAGAAATGTGAGCTAAGTGCCTTTCCCAATGACACACCGAGGTAGTTGGCCCAATGCTGCCCTAAGATGGTATTGAAGCGCAAATCTTAATATTATGAGTCTGATTCCCTATCAACTCAGCTACCACAACTCCCTTTGCTGGGTGAAAGTACATACATACATACATACATACATACATACATACATACATACATACATACATACATACATACATACATACATACATACATACATACATACATACATACATACATACATACATACATGCATACACACATACATACTTACTTTCCCATGCACAGTTAAAACACACATATACAAATACATACATTGCAAATAATGACATAGAATATCTAGAATATTTTGGACTTGACTTGTTTTAAAATTGCAAGTTTAAGTACACAAATGTTCAAAATGTGTAAAAGAAATAAATATGTAAAGTGGTTGTACAGCCTGAACATCTAATTGGGTCATTGACATATGAATTCATATGCATGTACTAAATTTAATTTGTCTACCACAATTAGTTTTGCTTAGTTGCACTAAGAAGATTTTTAAAAAAATCTAAGTCCAAAAAGTCTACACCAGGTGACCTGCACAGTTATACAGGAACAGCTGCAGAATCACATAGCAACATGTTTCTCTTCCAACAAACTGACTCTGATAGTGCTGATATATGATAGTCTTTATGTGGTCCAGTCTAGTAATTGGGACTCTCATAAAAAGAAAACTGATATCAGTTTGTCTGGTCATTTCTGTAACTTCATCAGTAGTGGAAGTGAGACTGTTGGGCCAATTGGAGCAGACAAATAAGTGGACGATAAAAGACAATCATTTTGTCTCCAAAGACACATCTGTTTTGATGACAGAGAAGAAGATACTACAGTTATCTGCAGCAGCAGTCAGACAATATGTAAAGGTATGTTTTCATTGATATGATATTTAAAACAATTGATACAAATATAAATCCATTTAATTATAACCTAATTCAATGGATGAAAAGTGGAACCTGTTTGATTTGACAAATTCATTACAACTTAAAGTATTAATTCTCAAACCTTCCACTTTGTTTTCTCACCATTTTTGTACTGTATATACACAGTGTAGCTATTTGGAGCATGTTCTTACAAAACTTTCTGTTTATTATGTCCATATATACATGTAGCTTATTATCAATGTTTATTATTATTATTATTATTATTATTACCATTATGCATGTGCAACTATGTACATGTGCTCTGTATGTAAATATGCAGATAATAGAGGGCCACAAGGAGGATTAATTCCATGCAACTAATTGTGTCATCCTCTTTAAATAAAGTCGTTATTATTATTATTATTGTTATTATTATTATTATTTAGGAAGTATTTTTTAGTTTGATAAAGTTATGTTTTCAGTTAGTTTATAACCTTTATACAAAGTAATTTCTGAAAACATAATTGAAATCAAACTGGTTAATAATATAAATATATTTATTTAAAACTTTTTAACACAATTTTAGAGAGCAAATATGATTAGCTATATCAGTTACATATGTAGAATGTATTGACTTTAACTGAGCTGCAAATTGTGCTTAAAATCAATAATGCCCATATAGATAGTAGCAAATATACTTTCATGGCATTTTATGTATGAAATTGTTGTAGTGTGACAGTAGTACCGCAACAAGAGGCCAAAGTAGAGCTGATATCACTCACTTGTCTCACTTTAGTCTAAAAGACAAATAACAGCATTAGGCTGGGTAATATGACTTGAAAGGCGTTCTCCATCTGATCAGCATGAAAGCCACACAGTTGCATGACAGGCCTTCAGAAGCCGAATCTTTTAGAACATTCATTGAACATGTAATGTGAAACATTTCTACCAAATTTTATTCATATTGGAAGTATTTGACGAGAATTAAGTAAAAAAGAAACCTCTACCATATATGCTATAGATATTGGTAGGGAGAATACAAAGGCACAACTTTTGGCAGAAATTGGCCTTAAGTAAATTCCTGGAAACTATGATCAAATCTGGTGGAGTAATGCTAGAAATGTCACAGATAAATTTTCTATCTGGTTGCCATGTAAGGTAGAAACCCAGATATTTCCAACATTTTCTTATAATCCTGTTGACTACTCATAAAATAATTTATTTTATATTCTCATTGTACTTGAAGATGGAGTTCATCTATGCTGTAACTTGAATTACTTTTGTCCCAGAGAGAAAAGTGACCTCAACGAGCAATGCAGAACATCAAGGACACAGTTTTTGCAATGGCTAAGATTTGAAGAGGCAAGTGTTTTCATTTATGTTGAGGGATAATGAACTTGATATTTCAATATTTTCAATTTTAAAACTTTGACTTTTTTTCTTTCATGCAATATTAAAATGAAAAGTATACTTTTCTTCAGCGATATAAAGTATAACATACTTATTTTACAAATCTTTGTTGTAAAATTTGGTTAAAATAATAATAAAAGTTCAGCAAAAAAATTATCCAATACTGCTCTATACTTCCCACATCTGAACTAAAATTATAACTACATGTACATAGAAAAAATGATAAAATTGTGAAATGCATGTCATGGTTCTTATAACTCTTCTCCCACCCGCAGTGCTAAATCAGAACCATGATCAAAGTTTTCAACTGGAATAAGACTGTTCTTATATCCTGCTTATGTATTCTACCAAATTGATGGATTTAACATTATACACATATATATGAGACCTATCAGTTTTTTATTTTTCACATTCCTTATTCAAAAACAGCTATCAATAAGGCTGCTCATTACTACAGCTGTAACCTTAGAAGACATCTTTGTCAGAAAATTTGTCAGCTTTATTCAGTACCGCTAACACGCTAACAATATATCAGATATGAATAGTGGTAAGTTCCAATAAAATCATGATGTTCTAAGTGGACTATATATAGCAGCCATTTTCCTTCCAAGGGGCCATGCTGGGATATAGTAAGATGACACCAAATTGGCCATCTTAATATCAATTCATCTTTTTGATCAATTAAATTTCTCGATTCTCTATGTAATATTTGCAGAATCCTACTTGGACATATATTGGATAATTGATTATGAAAATCCTTGACTAAGTATAAAGGATTATTGTAAATGTGAAGTTACTATGTCAGCTGAATTCCAAATTTATACTAATTACTAATATTTCTTTATACAAATAAATGTTAATCATTATTTGCCATTAGTCTGGATAACAGATTTAAATTCCTGTGTACACTCCAAAAAGAATATTAATGCTTAATATTTATCACAGTTACATGTTTCCATATGCTGATGTAAAGTTTACAGAGGTTTACTCATTCTTGTAACCGGTCTTTGAGCTGTTTGTCTTACTTTGCTAAGGCTTACCAAGTACATGGCAGGCATGGTGTTATACCTATTTTTAGCACATTAGCAACAGGGAATCAAACCCTTATATGCTTTAAAATGTATGGTACTCATGAGTCACGTGCTTAATTATTTCATCTTTACATATTGTATGCAATTCGCTTTCAGATTAGTAGTAATGAATTAATTTGTATTTTCTGTTTGATTGCAGGAAGGAGAGGAATCAGAGGGCACAGACCAAGAGTTAGCTCTGGTCAAATATAACAACAAAGCATTTTATCTGGGCATTTTTTTCAGAAGAAAACACCTTTACATTTTGTAAAGTACCAATAGGAAAAATGCAAAATGAGGATTTGATATACAACACCAGCAAACATTCAATGAAACTTGATACACAAATCAAACAGATTATAAATATAGCTTATCTAGTATGTGCATTTTCTGGACTTGTTAAAAAAGATTCAATTTCTATGAGAAATATTAACAAAGCAAAACTGGAAACTGAAATAAGAAATTACTTAAAATAAACATAACAGTCTTGTCACTTCTCCCAAAAATGGCCATTGACATGTGACACAAAAGTCCCCAAAATGGTTATTAACCATGTGCCACAAAATGCAAATGGTTGTAAGATTTGTGTGATTGACTTTCATTTGGAGACCACTTTGATTCTTTTAAGACATCACTGTTTTGAGCAACATTTAAAAACTTTTTTCAATCTTTAATGCAGTTGGAAAATTATGACATAATCTGCATAGGAATTTTTGTATTTTGTCAAGACAGACAGTATTTGGACACTTGATATGGATTGCTTCTTTACAAAGATATGATCTCATTATGGTAACCATTACTGTCAAGAGCAAGAGCAACGTATATTATTTTTCTTTAAAGTGCCATAAATATCTCTCTGTATGTGCATTCATCATGGAAAGAAGGTTTATCATGGTATTAAGGATGACACACTTGATGTAGGGATGACATCCTCCATGTACCCAGATGTGATTTTAAAGTAAAGTCTATATCTAGTCACATTTAACAAAAGCTACTGTGGGTACCAGCAAATATTAAATGCTACATAAATGCATTCAGGAATTACCTTAAATTTAATTAAGTGCGTGATATGCTTAAAAAGTTTTCATACAAGCTACATGCTCTTCTTCTATCTATCAAAAATGGACTGACATGACTTTTAATTTGATTTTTTTTATTATTGTGGTAACAAGTCAAAGGAAAACTTCTAAGGAGGCATAATAAGGGTAAAAAGTAAAAAGTAGTAAGGAATTATTACCTTGTGTTCATTTGACACTCATGCATACAACCAAGTAAGAGGATCAAAGAATTCATAGTAGTTGAGAACAGAATGTTACGATATAATTGTAGAAGTTTGTATAGTTTTACATGGTGATAGTAGAGGCTTAAACAGCTGTTTATAAAATTGTAAGTTGAAATATATCTACTTTCTATTAAAAAGGTATTCATCATGCAATTATTATTATTATTATTATTATTATTATTATTATTATTATTATTATTATTATGCACTTTTCCCATATTTTTCAGTTAGTTTCATAAAGTGCCCTAAGTTAAATAAATATCATTATAGCTTGATGCTTATTTAGGGCTTATACAACCTTACTGGTTTAGATGGAATATTGAGTACATTTTAAATGAACACATACTTTACTGTACATCTATCATTCTACACTGAAAGTGTCAAATCCAGTAATATATAAAATTACATAATTAAAATTAAGATCAGCAATTCATTTACGTCACCACCTTGGGATTGGATCATTTCATAAGTGTTGTCAACAGTAACATTGGTAATTTTGCTGCATTGGATTTGCATGGATATCAGCAGTGAAATAATGCCTCACAATTGGTTCATTTTGTCTCAGTTTTACAGTGTCAGTTCATGTGTTACTTTATTTACCATAAATTAACACAAATTTAGTATGTAGATCTGTAATATTGTAACATAGTCATGGCTGTAAGAGAGACCAAATCATCTGTGTTGTATACAAGCTTCTATGCAGTGTAGAAACAAAACTGCTGTGTTAATATATTAGAAATGTAATAATATGACTATATCACAGCTAGTTCATTTACTCATATATTCTTACAGACTCAACTAGGTAATATAGTAATATTACTATAATCAGTTTGATTTACAATCTTATAGACATATCTAGGCTATATAGTAATCTTGCGACAATGAGTTGGGAAATTAAAATTTTAGTAATATTACTGTGAGCCAGATAAAGCCACCAGTGTCCTACAAAGTCATCTCTGCTGTGTTGTAATATTACAACATTACAACTAGTGCATTTCATCAGCTTTATAAACCCAGTCTATATACAACAAATATAGACTTGTACAAAGAAATGTTTCAAATATGCCTTGTATGAAAAATAAAGATTACATGAGTATATTGCATTCTCTATCTCAATTCAACACACATCTTCTATTCATCATTATAAATATTCCACCAAATTTTATATATATATATATATATACACACACATGCACACACACACACATGCACACACACACACACACACACAGTAACATCACTACTTAAACAAATACAATTTTGGTTCTCTCTATGTCTTTACTCATGAGCTAGAATCTGAATGAAACACTGTACATGACTATGATGATTTCCAATCAAGCATCACTTAAAGTTTAAACCTAACTTTTTATGCTCTATCGTAAGGTAAGGACATTTTCAGTGATTGTTTTACCACTTGAAAGTTACAGAAGTATTCACAATACACCTTTTTGACTTCGACTCTCATTGCCTCATTCAGAAATAGGAAAAGAATCCATCATTGTGCTTCAGTGTTGAAGAGGAATTTGCATCAGACCCTCAGCACAGCCTTGTGTCCGACTTAAAATTCTGAACATCGGGTAGAATTTTCATATCCTACACTGAGGCATATGATGGATTCTATTATTACTACATTGAGCTTAGAGATCACAGCAGTCTCTACTTGGCAATGTAGTAAAGTTCATGCATCCAGGAGTTACAGTACCAGAATTTAAATATCATTCTGAAACTGGATTGTAGATAATCAGTATAGTTATAGTATTATGAAAAAGGTGTTTGCAAGTAGTAATGATATTAAATATTAAATATAAAGTTAAAATCCTGTAAGAAGGACATCCCCAAATTTTATTTTATATTCTGGAGCAGTTTGAGTCATAGTTATAGTAATATTACTACATCAGGTTTTTGAGATCACAAAATCAGAAAATCAGTGTTACACTGTTACCATGGAAATAGGGTAATGTTACTGCATGTGGTTTGGGATTAGCAATGCAGTATTATTTCTACATCAGGTTTTGCACATCTCAGAAATCAGTCTTACACTGTTACATTGGAAATAGGGTAAAGTTATTACATGAGATTCGTGATAACTGATGTAGTATTGTTACTACACCAAGTTTTGGAGATCACAAAATCGGTTTTACAATGTCACCTGGAAATAGGGTATTGTTACTACATGCATTTGGGGATATTGTAGTATTGTTACTACATCAGGTTTTGGAGATCACAAAATCGGTGCCTGGAAAGAGTGTAATGTTACTACATGAGTTTTGTGATAAACAATGAAGTATTGTTACTAGATCAGGTTTTGGAGATCACAATATCAGTGCCTGGGAAAAGAGTATTGTTACTACATGGATTTGGGGATAGCAATGTAGTATTGTTACTACATCAGGTTTTGGAGATCACAAAATCAGTGCCTGCAGATAGGGTATTGTTACTACATTGGTTTGGGGATAGCAATGTAGTATTATTACTACATCAGGTTTTGGAGATCACAAAATCATTGCTTGAAAATAGGGTATTGTTACTACATGGGTTTGGGGATAGCAATGTAGTATTGTTACTACATCAGGTTTTGGAGATCACAAAATCATTGCTTGAAAATAGGGTATTGTTACTACATGGGTTTGGGGATAGCAATGTAGTATTGTTACTACATCAGGTTTTGGAGATCACAAAATCAGTGCCTGGAGATAGGGTATTGTTACCATATGGGTTTGGGGATAGCAATGTAGTATTGTTACTACATCAGGATTTGCAGATCACAAAATCAGTGCCTGAAAATAGGGTATTGTTACTACATGAGTTTGGGGATTAACAATGTAGTATCATTACTAGTACATTTACTAGTACTACATGTATTCACTTTACAGTTTCTTGTGCTTCTTCTTATTAAACCTGATATTGTGTGTACAAACGTTTAAACTTCCTTTAAAAAGGACAAGCAAGCAATTCCTTTTTTATTCTGGAAGCCATTAAATATAGAAACCAAAATAGGCGTAATAGTAAAGCAGGTGGATTTTGAAAAGCTTTTTGCAAATTTACATATTTAAATCATGTTAGAAAAATTAGAACGATATGAAAAGAGAAAAACCGATCTAAATTGAAATATTCGGCGATAATAATATGCTTTTGTACTTCATAAGCAGCATCAATCGCGTTTTGAAAATCTAGTAGAAGGTATATGGGGAATACTCAGATTTGTACTCAATTCAAAACATGTTTCTATCATATCAACTCTATGCGAGGGCATCGAATTACTAAATCAAATCGTGTTTTAATAAGCAGAAGGTAAATGAAAGGAAACAATTAAAAACAACAGTTTCAATTGTTCATCGAAGATTTATATGGGTGAAAGATCGAAGCAAAACTAAATTGTTTAAAACATATACGCGTATATTTACCTTGGAAAATAAACATAGGCATACATTCAAGCAAATCAAATCTTGATAACACAGATAATAATAATTTAAAGAACAATATTAAAGATGATTAAAATGATGCAATAGGCAACTAAAACATTAAACTTATATGTCCAGTTATGTATGGTTATGTTTTAGGTAGTATCATCCAGGTGTTAACAGCTGAAAACTTTCATTATAAATTAGTACAATGTTGTGTTACTTTGAAGCAAAAGAAAAATAAACAAATAACCACTTCAAGGCAATATCACAAGTTAGTAATACACTTTATTTTGTAAAATGTCTGAATTATTAAACAGCCTTTTTTCCATAGTCTAATTTAATTAAATTATACGAGTATCATCTAGATCAGGTATCAATATTTTTTTCAAAGTCCAGAGAATGTAAAACTAAGGTCGCCAGAAATATAAACGGCATTTTTAAGCTAATGCTCATAATGTACTTAAATGTCACCTGTATGGGACTATGTTTCTAGTTCTACATGATAATATAATAATCCTATACGCAAATAAAGACAAGTGAATAAAAAAAGAATCTTCATAATAAAGAAAAAAATCAAAATAGCTCATTCTTAGCAAATGCTGCAGTTACTGAAACACCATTATACATCAAATTTTGCGTATCATTAAAACGTCATCTATGGCAATATATCAAGGTATGAGTTAGGTGCCCCATGTTGCGGAAAGAAAACGCGATCAGTTTTGATTTATTTTACAGTCTTCTGAAAAAAAATGATCCTAGTAGAAATAATATATATATATATATATATATATATATATATATATATATATATATATATATATATATATTCGCCAACATGTATCTGCATGTGCAAAGTACATATAGATTTAATTTCCTGCAGTATGCATTATTAACTGAATACTACAACGTAAAGTCTCGCACCATAATGGGAAATAAGTATTCTGTATAAAGAGAAAAACACCATATTGTTCTATACGAAACATTATATCTCTAAATATTTTGTATCTGCAAGTTAGGACTAAATAATACTGAATAGAATAATTCTTCTGTATATACACTGAATATATTTCAATACCGTTCGCCTGCAAAGCATAGATGAACATATACGTTGTTTCCATTGCTCCCATCAGTCTCAAACTTATTCTATCTGATAGTTAGACCAAATTCTCTGAAAAGTTCTCATTCACCGCCATTAAACTTGTAGGTGCATTTATTGATAGAAGGACTACATGCCTCTAGCAAAAGAAGTTCAAAGTGACCTACATAATGTTCTAGCGATAATTTAAACGCAGTTGCATTTAGTCATATTTCTATAACGAAGAAGCATTTATATTTCTAACACTTGAAAGCTGCATTCATTTCAAGGACATGTATACACAACTTTAAACATGTAATTGGGACTTGATTTTATCTTTCTCTTGTGATTACTTTGTGTCTTTTCTGGATGGAGCGACGGAGCATGCGAAAAAATAGCATTCCGCGGAATTTTCTTCATAACTATCACCTCTTGTTAGGTTGTTACATTTTTCAAAAAGAACTATTCTTTTCTTCTCTGTATTTTTGCATCCAGAGGAATATGTTCATTCTAATTATACAATGAGTTAATGCTCCTTGTTTATTTAATACAGTTTATATTCAGCTTGTTTATTCAATACAGTTTATATTCAGCTGATGATGATTTTTCCGAGGAAAGAAAGTAACTTATATTAATTCAATTTATCAGCTTTTCAATTGAATGATGGTTTTGTCTTCACGTCTGCACGACGAGAGGAATACACATATTATAATTGATTTAGTGTTAAAGAGATTGTTTCTTTATTTCATTTATTAATGTTGCTCTCATTACACAACCTACTATTTTCATTATTGATTAATTTTTTCCAATCTTTATGCTAGGCTTGCAAAGGAATATATATATATATATATATATATATATATATATATATATATATATATATATATATATATATATATATATACATTGCATAGCTGTTACGATTGTTTGTTTTTGATTATTAGTTTTGATTGTAGCTGTAGTAGTAGTATTAGTAATAGTAGCAGTATCAACAACAACCAAATTAACTATATTAATAGCAAAAAGAACCATAAATCGATTGATTCGAAAGAGAGAAACGAGGGATCCTGTAGATGTAAATGATAACCCGTTGTATAAGCTTCCAAAGCAGCTAATACGACAGACTAGTTGTGGTGAATGCGACAAAAGTACATTTTCCTAATCTTTTTTGTCCTTGGTCTGGGAAAAGGTCAATGATTTTGAATGATTCTGTGGTACTTTTAATATCAGACGAAAATGCGATCGGACCATTTATTTCGCGCCATGGCTGATATGACGAAACACTTCCAATAAAATGACACACCTTTTTTGCTCAACATGACCTTAAGTACATCTTTCTGATATGGAGCAATTACATGACAAGTCCCCAGATGTTGAAAATGAGTTTATGAATGAACATCTGCTGTCATAAATGAAAACCAATGCTTTAATTAACCAGGTTTGGGCTCATCCGAGTTTGGAGTGATCCATCTATCGAGCTTTAAGACAACATTTTTAACTTCGAAGGAGAGAATAACTATAACCACAATTACCTCGGTTACCTGTCATAATTAGCCGCAGTTAGGTATGAAAAGGAACATTAGAGCTAAAATTTGGAGCTGTCAATACAAGTCGATAAATGGCAGTACTTGGAACGTTTGTTTTAAGCAGCTATGCAGATATAGCATTGACTCTAACCTCGAATAAATTGCTGAACTAGATATAAGTTGGTAATTTGCAGTAATTCGTTCAGAAGAAGTTTTTATTGGCAAAGACTTTCGCGACAAGGAAATCAGATCGTGGGTAATGTTTGTGTCATGCAGAAGACCTTACCACCAAAAAGATTAATGGAAATTGTTATATGTCGATGTGACAAACTTCGTCTGCAACAGTAGCTTTATAACAGTGTTATATTGAACATAATGTATCTTGTGTATATGCTGTGCAAATTGGCGGGTAGGCACAGAACAATGCAAAAGTGTACGACTGCACGATTATAACAGAATCAAATTTCACATTGTGCTGTTTTTCTAAGCAGTATATGTTTCACAAAAAATTTACGTCAATCAAAGATATTGTTACGTTAACATTGTGATTCTTTGTTGTTTTCTCTACAAAAAGTAGCTTTATAACAGTGTTATATTGATCTGCTCAAAATATAGACGTTAAATTTGTACAATTATCTTGGATTTAACCCGATCTAATCGAAGTTGAGTTTTAGAGTCGCGTTTTCCTTCTCGGTCAATAAAAAGCAACATAGTAAAAGTAACGTCCTTTGTGATTGTATGACAATTACAATCTCGTAATTTATTCTCAAAATTTATACGATCTCCAGTTCCTCGTTTCTATGCTTAAAAGACACCTGACGATGCAAATCTAGCAGTTGAGAGTTCTAGACATAAGCTCTAAGATCATGTAGTACAAAATACCTAAAACTAAAAAAAGTTTACATCCGCTGTCAACAAAATAATTAGAATATGACAATGTAAGTCTTGCTGTACGCATTTCTCTGATGTTTGTTTAGATATTTAAACTTTTTTGTTACTTCGGAATCCATTCTGGCGGAAAGTAATCCTCATGTTTATAGCCTTTGTGTAAATATGATCCAGGTATGATCCAATCTTTGTAGTACACGATTTCTCCAACATTCAAATAAGCCGCCCACCAGCTGTAACTACCTACTGACACGATCATATGATCACACATGGTAAGAATGGCGAGGTCAACGTCTGGTGTAGAACTCTGATTGAGAAAAATAGCATTGTATCTTGATGGCACAGTTTCTCTTGCCCACGTCTGATTTTCACCACATACAACAAAAACAGAGTTTTTATACTTAGAATTGAAGTAATCCATGGCATTTGTAGCATACTTCTTTGGTGCAACTTTGCACCCAAGTTGCGCCTCAGTTGGACTAAGCCTATCACCTCTACGCACATGAACTCCAATTAAGGTGACATTAGTCACATTAAGTTTTGCTAAATAGTACTTTTTTGCTTCCTGGTGTATTTTAATCGCCTTTGTACTTGTTTGTTCATAAAATGAGAGGAATTGTTTCTTTATTGCATCCTTCACACGACTGAAATATTTATATGATTGAAAATATCCCTGTATACGAACGCCGCAGTTTCTGGGAATTCCAACCGAAAACGATTGGTTATAAATGGCCCAATCAGAATCGGGTGTGTTGTAGAAAGGAAACGTTGAACATAAATGTGCAGCATTTTCGAGGATATCTCCATCAACCTTAAAAATCCTAGCAATCAAAGAATCTTTTGGCAAAATCACTCTCATGTCCTTTTCGGAAGCTATTCCATAGGCGGCCGCGTACTGAAACATAGTGTTTCCTAGTCGGCCCATAAACAATGGACATAGATAAAACTTCCCATCACTACTCTTGACATCTGTGTATATCCATCGAATGCTAAAAGTCTTCAGGTAGGGAGATAGGACGCACAAAAGAAGCACAATTGGCAGCAGCAGCAAACAAGACAAACCTGGAATGAATCAATGGAAAATATGCATGCACTTGATAATAATTGTTTATGCTACACTACTTACTTTTAGAAAGTAATGTATTACTTTTATTCATATTTTCCAATGCTCTCAATAATCAGAAACATATTGTAATGCGTGATTACAGATTTTTAAAATAATTCCAATGTCCTTACTAATGGAAATGTTTAACATTTTGAAGGAAAACATACATTATGTTACTCCAAATTAAAGAAACGTTAATTTTTATTTCCCCACTGAAAAACGTGTTCTTTTAGTTACAGAACATTCTATCACAGTTAAGTGTAAGTAAGTTTCACACATAAATGTAACTATGTAAGCATAAAGTAGTCTTGTTACCATGATTTGGGTATGATTTAGTAAACTGCATTACTTGTAATAAAACATCTTTTTACCAATCACGTGCTCATATATATATATATATATATATATATATATATATATATATATATATATAGATATATATATATATATATATATTGTTACTACTAGGGGTAATGTAACAAAAACAAAGACTCAAAGTAGCTTTCAAGATTTAAAATACAAATATTTAATTTCTTAAAATATTAAAATATTTCAGCAAACAATCAAAGTGAAAGAATTAAAAATAACTTACAGTATAGAATATCCTTAAAAGTCCTAAATTGTTCTAAAGTTCACTGATCCGGAAGTACTGTACTGATGTACTAACAATAATCAGTTATATCCAAGTGTTATTAATTCCAAGTAATCCTTGTGAATATGGAATATCACACAATTTCTAGAAATGTTTCCGACAATTCCACGGAGCTGAATATTTCTTAAAGCTTAAGAAGCAGTACTAAATCCTAAATGTACTGTATTATAATAATAATATCAATGAAGCAGAATATCCACACACAAAATGAACCAATCTCGTTTATGACCTCTCAGGCTGACAAACTATGCTAGAATCCAAACACAGCAATTAAATTCAATTTTATAGATTCTGAACTGCGTAGAACAGAATAGGGAAAACCAATTTAAACTGTATTGCGACTTAAAAACAATTTTAATTCTTCCATAAAACAACCTTTTCCGAACCAATCAGAAACTAGGTTATGCGTGACACCGCTAAAGTACCTATGCACTGACGTTATTACCAGTCAACAAAGTATTGACTTCTAATTGAACATATAATCTAGGTCAAAAGTTCTCACGTGACATGATTCATCTTTAACCGACAATTTTCCCAAGACTAATGTATTGAGTCACATTAAAATACCTTATATGTACTTTCTGCAAGACGACAGCTGTTAGACTATTATGCAGAGATCATAAAACTATACCATTATTTAAAAACGAAATGATACATAATTCCGTAACAATATATATATATATATATATATATATATATATATATATATATATGTGTGTGTGTGTGTGTGTGTGTGTGTGTGTGTGTGTAACGCAATGTATACAAAGAAACGTATCATCCATACCACCTATTTGAGAGTAAAATAAAAGCAAGACAGAAATAAAACTGATATAGCAATGCAAGCTATAGAGATGCTAACTGATGGAAGAAAAAAAATCAATTCATTCCGCTTGCTAAAAGTCTACACTTCTTCGTGTTTGTATTCCTGTATCAAGGCTTATTAATTAAACTGAATGTGGACATCATCTACCAAAAGGTTCTAATCTGCAGAGTCCCTATTGTAATATTTGTAATCAGCAAATAATAAAACAGAAATTATGTTTAAAAATAACATCATAACCCATTCTACATTTTATTTACTACATGATTTACAAAAGTGCAAATATCCACGAAAATGTTACAGTCCTAATATATAAACTCATTTTTGATGATAGCATAAACATTACATGAAACATTATTTTATCAATTTAATTTGACGTATTCTTCGGACACATGAGAAGTTTAGATACATGTTGAAGTCTAGCACGTATGAGGTCTTGACCCAAACAGTTGGCCTCTCCTGGCGAGCCAATACTTCAGCGATCTGGATAATAAATGCTTATATATTCTGTTAGAAACACACCCCAACATTCAAACGAGCCAAAAGCTTGAATGATGTACTCACAAATTCACAATGAGTCACTGATGCGTTGCCGTTCTCGCCAAAAAAAGAAAAAAAGCAAAACATACTATCATTTGATCTTACACTCTGAACTGTTTTGGGCTATATAAAATCGCCTGAAGAGACGACAAATATAATATATTTTATATTCGATTTTCATATAATCCATGACTTTGTAGCCCACTGGTGCTCATACTTATCCATCACCACTGTGCATCTCATTTAATATATCTCCTAGACGTATATGAATCGCTATTAGGTTGCGAGAGTTATTGGGAAAACGTAATTGTATTCTTTCCACAATATGTCTTACTTTTTCTTTGATATGGACCCTAAAGTGGACGCCTTATCTCCTACTCCATGTCGCAGAAATGCATCGAGGACTTTTGTCAGATTTGCAACAATCTATGCGTTCCTCTATAAATTCAAACATGTTACAGATATCTCAATTGTCTGGAATCGTTACATTCTTGAGATCTAATACTTTCTCTATAAGTTCCTCTTTTCATACGATAAAAGTCAAGTTGTTAAGAGCCGATATAGCGGTTAGAGATGCAAATTGAAACATGTAATTACTAAGTTTTCTGAATATGTGTAACATAGAAAGAAATTAATTGTGAGAGAGACCCAATTAGTTGCTTGGTCTCTTGCGACCATGGAAAAATAGATGTAAACAAGACAAACATAGTCCGCTCCTTCATCAAACAAGACTTGCATGTAAACATGCACACATGCACAATAATTGATAGCTACATAAACTCTTAGTTCACATAAGGAATTCATGCTTTAAAAGAGCATGAAAGCAAAGATAAGTCTAATGACATACACAAGCTGTATATACAATCCACAAAAACATATCACTGAGGATTTCCCTGTTATATATCTCTAAATTCCACAAGCTGCGAATATGGCAAAACAGCAAAAATTAAAGCTACTTACATTTGACTAATTTACGTTTCGGCAAAATCATTGTCGATAGCATCACTATCCGTTAGGAAAACGTTGGATGGTGTATGAAAAATATTGCACCAGTTAATCTGGAACGAAAATGTAAGCGAAAGACATTATAATTCGTTCGTCATATCAATCATTATTAGGCTGCCAGAAATAAGAATAAAAAATATCAGTTTCCTCTTCATCTGAATCGTTTTCTTGATGCATAGGTCCAATTGAATACCTTGCCACAGCAGAATTGTCTACACTTAGAAATGCATGTCGGGTCTTAAGATCATCTCTATGGAACATATTCAGAGCAGATTATTGTCTGTATAATACATATACATGTTGTAAAATATTTGCAAACAATAGTATTCTCAATATATTGTAATCGACTCTATCAAAACAGAACCAAGATAAACATTTTCACACTGCGCTATACACAGCTTTTACACGTGCAAATTATTTGATATAAATGTTCAACAGAAGCTACCGGTAAAACATTCAGAATCATCGTTGAGTTATACTGTTTTAATAATCAGTTGTGCTAATTACAAAAGGAAACTAGTTTGATAGAGTTAATATTAAAATAACAGAATGTGTATCTTCCCTAGATTTTTAAAAATTGTGTTCACCCTTCTCACCCTTTAACCCAGTTTCCTCCTCTAAATTACAGTTTACTGTTGATATTTAAATTAAAATACACTTTTTATTACCGAGGTCTTACATGCTAAATATTTACCTGTCACATGTACGTTTTCTTTGAAGAGATATTCCAATATATATATATATATATATATATATATATATATATATATATATGAATTATATCATGTATTTTTTGTCTCAAATATAAATCTTACATTTCAAAATTCATTCCTAACATGCTTAATCTTAATATCCAATTCTTTACCCACCGTATGCAGCTTTGTGTAGCCTGAAAGGAATTTAATTTATAAGAAGTTTTTTTTTCCTGTATTGTTCAATTTTAGTTGAGGTATGGTATCGTAAATCTAGATAATTCCAAAAGCTACCCTCGCACCCTCCATATTATGAAAAATATAGGAATTATATTTTAGAATAAACGAATGAAACACACTTATCTTTGTACGTAAGGTGTTATATCCTTAGCAATAATATTAAAAAGCAAAATCAACGACCTTCTGTTAAAACAGGAATGGCTTGAAACTTCTTTGTTACAAAAGTAAAATCACGCACATTATCTAAACAGTTAGACCTATCATTGAACATAGACTACTCGCTTTTTATATGTCAAAAAACGCATTGAGGCATAAAACACCGATTCATTGTCTATATAATGAGGATCGCGTATGAAAAAAAAACAAATGTTCGTCCAGGAGCTGCATATGTTGATTTTTGCGAGCTTAATATTGTGCACATATATCATCACATCTCATGATTATTGAAGGAACAAAAAGGAAAAGAGGCCAAAATGTCACACCGTCCTTTAGCACATGGAAAGGGTATCAAATATAGTGTGTCAAAAAATATATAGTATTCACAAAATACGAGGGCTGATTAAAACCTTATATATCAAATGTTCTAATTAAAGTTACAATAGTTTTAGTAGTCCTTCTCCAGGCAACTTCCTCTCGACTGTCCATTCACTGTGGTGTTCTCTGGTTCTATGTCCTTCAAAATTATTCCTTATTTTGTTGAAGAACATAATGCACATAACCTTTCAATCTGATGGCAAACGTGTGTGTTTCCATATAATGCTTTGTCTCCTGCTCTCGGGTTCAACGTTGTGTATCCAAGTTTCATCACATATAATGATCTTATTTAAGAAATTATAGCCTTCTACTTTGTACCTGTATAAGAATTCCCAGCAAATCTTTACCCTGAAACCCATTTGTTCTCTATCAAGCAATATTGGCACCCAAATGACAAAATCCCCGTGCATTCCTTATTTTTGGGTAAGAATTCCCAAGTACTTCCGTATGAATTTCAATTTCTCAATGATGTAATTTTTGTTTTCCACGCTGTTTTTTATGCGTGCGTGACCAAATATTGGTAATGATGGAACCAAGCAAATAAAAATATTAAAATTAAAAACAAAAAATGTAAAGTCCAAGTATGGAGAAAATCCTCAAAATATAACTGTTCACGCTTTTAGAACATTGTGTTTATATTAAAGCTCCTTTTCCCCACTAAACTTTGCTACCACGAAGTTCCCGAAATTTACCGTTCAATTAACGAGGACTTAGAATGTCCTGAATTACCGTCTGCATTACTCCCCTTGACTTACACTCTGTTTGATGTTATGTATGGCATCATTCTAGAACTAATCTAGAAGTGTGCTGACTGCACAGCCATTTAAAGTAAATGTAAATGCATTTGTATTATACACGGATACAAATGGAGATCGAAAACAGAAAAGGTCATGCTGTATTACTTTTTGATTTCGAAATTACGAAACATGCAGAAAACATAGATCTATCGTTTATATAGTGTCGAATATGAAAGTATCATCAATCTTCTTTTTTTCTCTCTATGACCTTACTGACAGATTTAGCATTGGTAATTTCAATTCCTTAAATTTCCACATGATCACTGTTCATTTAATAACTTCTCGCAAATTATCTGACCTTTGATACCTGCGTTAGCAAGTTCTTTCTCTTAGTGATATGTCAGTTTCATATACAGATTAGAGGGAGGTAACGTCTGCGCCCACTTTTGTGATGGTCATACCTTCAAAGGCAATTATGTTTAAATGAAGCACTATAAATTTATAATAATAACTAATATGGAGTTTGTACCAATACTACTACTACTATTACTAATACTACTACTAATAATAATAACAAAAAAAGAAGAAAAAGAATAACAATATCAAACATGTACGTGTGATAGTAGTAGGAAGAGCGGAATCAGTTACATAAACTCATGATAAGTGTTACCACAAACTGAAGTGCCATAAATATTTTTTTTTCTAATTTTATATACATTCAATAGTTTTTGATATCATCCACGATTTTAAAGAAACTAAAACGGACTTATTCATGCTAAAGTTGATGAAATAAATACAACCGAGATGAAATGAAAATTTAAAGCATTCCTTTCACTCTAATTGATATTGTGTGTCGTGATTGTTTTCACCTCAGACATATGGCCTTATAGATGATGATGATGATGATGATGATGATGATTATGATAACTCTAAATAATACAATCCCTGCATTTCCTTCTGCCTGTTTTCTTAGTAATAATTTTACATCATATTTTCAAGATCCATTTCTTACTGGAAATTGTTATTGAACACTAAATGTAACCCTTACTCGACCTCTCCCCCCCCCCCCCACCAGCTCTCAAAAAACGAAAAAATAAAATAAAACGTTGCTGCAGAGTGCGGAGATATAACCAAGAAAAATAATTCATAATGATTGAAATCTGCGCTACAGATAGCAATACAATTCCATTTATGTGCGTCAAAGTCATACTACACCATTGTGATACAGTTACAAGTGTTCACAGGTATATTAAAACAGAAGCATGTATTTATGCTGTAGGAAATGAGCACATATAAGTCGTGTCGATGTTTTTTCGTTCACATGAAAATGGGATCCTGAACACGGGCAAAAGAGCGTTGTGTTCGAGAGTACCATTCAGTAGATCAGAAGGCTATAGTATCCCAGAAATGTCTAATTTGTCATTTGACATAATTTTAAACTAACTATATTATGTTCGATACAATGTGCTATTTCAGAGGTTATTTGGGTCCGTATTATTAGATGTCCTCTAAACATGTTAATGGTTCTAATGCAAGTTGACTTGCTAACATTTTCAGTTTCGTAGGCAATAAATAGTTAGAATTTTGATGACATGAGTATCAAGGTGATATTTTATATTCATTCATTGAGCTTTCACCTTAATTGTTTCTTTAAATATACAAGATTGAGACTTACATCCACTCTGGTACCAAGTGAAGATTTGATAAAGTACGGATCATCGTGGATACCTGTTTCTACAGAAAGGGATGCCACCAAGAGTATTTTTTCAGCTCAAGACTTAATAATTTCAGATTTTGTCTAATTACGGTGATTAAAATACAAACAAATGTCACATACAAGCAGCCAGGTGAGATAATAGAGCTATTTATTATTCAATTACTTACATATGATGAACCGATGCAAATTAGTTTACAGCTATGTAGACTGTTCAGTGCAGAAATATAATGCTACTTGAAGTGTAAATTAAGATTGATTAAGACTTATTTGGTCTTGACCTAATTATGGCACGTCAGAGATATTATCAAAAGTTTAATTGAACTTAGCAATAATTGCGACAACTTCAGGAACAAAATGAGAAATGTAACAATAGACGAAGAAATACAGAAAGGGATAATTATAGAACAGAATGTTATGAGAACAATTTTGTTTTACAAATCTTGTGCAGGTACGGTTTGACTTTAACTTTATCTGTTGTTTGATGCACAACGTGATTTTTAGATAAAACATTTTGCAAGCAAAATTAAGACATTGATAAACTGTTATTTTCTGTAAAAAAAAACCACGTGTGATTCTAAAATTCAAGTCATGAGTTCGGATCCATTTCATAAAAAAACTCCAGACGTTTTAAGTAACTGGACAGTTATAGAACGGATGCTCAATATTTTCTACTCGCTACTTACAAAGGTGCAGTTATCATTATCACTTAAATGATTGCTTTTTTGTTTGTCATTTTGTTTGCTGTTTTTTTTTTTAATTTTTAAAGACTGGCTTGCGGTAGTGCTTCGATAAACAAATTCGAACATATAAAGCTAATCAGTTTGGTATATTTTGTACAAAGTTTAGCCAAAACAAAATAATTGGGACAATAACACTGTAACTGCATGGACCAAATTCCATGTTTACCATTTTGTCTCTTTATCTTAGTTCTTCTCAGGTCTTTATAAATAAATTTTTGTTTTCTTTTACCCCAGTGATTGAAGTTTTGGCGAATAGTACATGTAAACTTTTACCACTTTCAAAAAGAAAAACAAACCTATTAATTTTCCTTTTCAACTTTAATTTAATTTTCCATAATTTAAATAAATTTCTACCACCCAATTTTCTAAATATTTGTTCAGAAACCAATTTTTGACAAATACATCTTCCTTTACAGAAAGACGCCTTATCGAGGAAAACCGTATATAACACGCACAAAATGTAAGTTCATAGTAGTTAATTTCCCTTTCTTAAAATAAGATATAAGAGTGTTTCTTTTAACCTCTCAGTTCTAAATTCCCAAATAAGATGAAGCAATGATTGGTTCAGTTTATTTTCTATATGAGGTGGATGATTGGTAGAGCAGATAAAGATGGATGAATTTAGGAAAATTCAAGGAGCCAACAATTTTCCTTACTTCCTTCTTCAACTTCTTTGAATAATTGCGTTCAACCATGTCCTCCAAATTCAAGAGAAGTCTACCCCAAGTAATTTAATTAAAAAAAAGCATTATTGGAATATTGCGCTACTTTTAACTTCTTTTCAGTGTAGAAGATGCGCGTAATACTTGTATTATTTTGAGGTTTATTGCAAGAAATTGAATTGTAAATAAATAGGATGCAGACGGATCTGTCTGACTACAGCACTCTCTAAATTAAAAAATGGATATAAATGTACATTATTAATGACACAACCTTTGATTTATTGGAAACTACCCCAAACCAGTGACAAATGAATTCTCCAAAGTTAAAAGTTTGCTCACCATTTTCCAAAATGCGCATTTAGAGTAAAAAGCTTTTTCAGGTATACCAATACAAGAAGTATAATCTTTCACAACACTCTTTCTGCATTCAATATTCATTCTATTGCAGCTTTTGTGCCATAATTCCCGAAAATGTCTACAGGAACATATTTTTGCAAAAGACAGACATTATCATTTTGCCAACTGACTGCATTACAATAGTTTACTGTACATGCTGGAAACTTTGTCTTAGCGAGATAGTTTCGTTTAGCAGGGTAGTCATACGGATGCGAAAAATGCGAGTGCTAATGAGAAGAGAGATAGAAAGAGCCTAAGGAAAATATACCAAATAAAGATCATAATACAGTAATGTTAGTGCAAATATGAAGTATTAATGTGAGAACAAAACATGATAATGCTTTTTGAATGTGTAGAGTGCAATGATGAAACTATATGTTTAGCATTATTATAAGCAAGATGAAATGAAAACGAGTTTTACAAATTCGAAATGAGGTATTATTTAGGGACATGCATATTATTATAGGTGTACAATTCTGTATGGAATAAGGAATTGATATATATATATATATATATATATATATATATATATATATATATATATATATATATATATATACAGTCATGCTCTATACTAATTTCAGACTATAATTTTAAAAGTATAAATATAACATTTAAATGAAATATAGTAACAGATTTTAAAGAACAGAAAAGTGCAGAGGTAAAGGTATCCAGTCTCATTTTAGCATCACACTGCCGGCTATTACATGCAAATTGGGTGCAAAAAGAGGCCCCTCCACATAATAATGGAAATAGCTAGCCCCTCCCCCCCCCCCAGCAAAAAAATAAAAATAAAATTGGCACCGGTGACTCTGCAATACTATTTATGTCAGTATTCATAGAAAAGTAAAATTAATGTTTTCAATTTTCATTTGTAGACTGCTGTGAACTGCTGGAAAAGCATGATACCCAAATGGTAAAGGCAGAGGCTGAAGAAAGTCAGCGCATAGAAGAGCAGCTTCGTCAGCAGCAGTTACTGCGACAGGCTCATGAACACAGGAGTCAGACCCCTCTGAACTATCAAATCAGCATTGATTTTCATCATTCATCATCAATCCATGTGCCCCTTGGCTATCAAATAACGTAGATAAAAACAATACTGCTATTAAGTTGTATTTAATATCTTTTTCTTTGTAGAAATATTCAGTTTGCAGAGAAAACATAAAAACACAAATTATATCAGTCCAGGCTGGAAATTTCATACCTCATGGATACAAGATGGGTACAATAATCTGATACTATTGCATTTTGTACATGCAAAGATTTGAACTTAAAAGACTCTACTTTGATTGAAAATTGTCTTGATTGTCTATGTACAAGGCAATACTGATAATTTATATTCCTTGAATTACTTTTGGAATATTACTAAGATACTAATTATGTACAACACAAACATGTATCAAGATTTGAATAAAAAGTGAATAGTTCCAACGAATTCTGCTTAATGGTCTTCAATAAGAAAAGACCCACATATTTATACAAACTGTATAGCATCCGAGATTTGCTCAATTTTCTCAGATATTAAGCACTAGGCTCTCCACAAGAAAAATCCAGAAATAATGGCACTAATGCTGATGTAAACTTGAATTAATATTAGTAGACATTCTTCACTGTTCATGGGTTTGATCATTTTCTTTCCAAACTTGTATGCATATACCCATAGTGAACAGGGCATCTGTACAATAATATGAAATAACGTGAGGATTTAAACAATTGTAAGCGTGTGCGTGGGTTGATCATAGTTTGAATTCAGTATTACAGACACAAATGATAAAAAAGTTAAAATAACCAAGAACTAAATCTTGGATGACACTATTAGGAATATGCACAGGTTAGACACTTGCAAATCTTGAATGACACAAATGAAAAAAAGGTTAAAATAACTAAAAACTAAAGGTCAGAGGAGATGAGGAACAACCCTCTATTATATCTAGCTTCAGCACCGAAATATATAGCAAGAAGATATGACAAAAAAAGCTAAAGTCTAAACAATATTTTAGTCGAAGAGAGCAGATGGCTGAGCCTCTCTTAACATTAACTTTCTTCCTGTAAGTAATGAGACAGTACAATAAACTGTATCAAATCAAATAGTCCAATATGGCAAGAAGACTGCTACTTTGCAACTCGCCCGCAGGTTATCCAGTTTTAACATTCACGTATACATGTAAATAATTTATGTCTTTGTTGGAGGTGGAGGTAGGATCGTGAATGACTTGTTTACATTGTGGGAGAAGCTGGTGGGGTGTGAACAAAACAATATTCCCAAGTTGTCATTTTATTTTTTTGTAATGAAACATATAAAAATAATAATAATAATAAAACATTAATTATGAATAAAGATATGAAACAGCGAAAATGGCTTACCAATCAGCATTCCCAAGTCTGTTTACTTCATCGCTCCCGTGTTGCTTGTCATCTATGAAGTCGGACTCGGAATACGATGATTCAGCGAAGTCTTAGTTATTGGCTGGCATAAGCTCATACATGCAAGTCCGAATAGTAAATGCGTTTTAAACTGGTCAAAGTTATAAACTGTTTAATGCACCTTTACGGCCATTAAATTTAATTAACATGAAAATTGTTCTACGCATTTAAGGGACATTAAGCTTATGTGTAACGAATCTTTAGCAATAACTCTTGAATACGTGCCGTTTTTTGCATTGTTTATGAACATCCATGTAACGTTGTTAAGAGATTTTATATAAGAATTGGACTCGCACATGAAAGCTTGCTGCCGGTACGTAGCATTAGGTTCACACATGCAGTCCTGTGTTCGGAAAGTAGTTTTTCATAATAAGAATAAATCTTATGTATGAATTGGTCTCGAAAACCAGAATATATATATATATATATATATATATATATATATATATATATATATATATATATATATGCAATGATATTTTGTATCTCGTCTGTGCTCTCTACTAAAAATGACTCAATCTAGGAAAATGGCAATTTTCGCCATAGAAATAAAGGTTTTCAATTAATGCCTTCGGAAGTATCCAATGTTTTGCTCGCCTGCACGAAGTACACGAAATCTTATGGTGCTTTTCTGGTGACTCCTGCTAAAGCCGACGATAAATTGGTTGCTTCGGCGTCTACGGCGGCATATGCAAACAATAGAGTTAAGTTTTGTGATTGTAACTTGTTTTGCTCAAAAATCCATTGTCATTTTACAATAAATAATATTCACTAAGTATCTTTCTTTTCTTTATTGTCTGACATAATTTAAATATGCAAAGAACTGTATCCCTTGGACAAATGTTATGAAACTTCACCTATTCACACATCTCATCGTCCACAGGAATCACAGGATACAAATAAATGAGATTAAATAAATAATGTTGGCATTGCCTCGACTATATCGTAATAATCAAGGTTTTTTGTGCTGACTTGTTTTGTAAAATATCGTTTCCTTTTAAAAAATTTAAATCCAGACATTCAACAACACTGGTTCAAAAACAATTCATCCCCCAAATTCCTATTTCTGACCATATATCCTAACATGTAAACCCGTTGACCTTAGCTTCCCTCAAAATACTAACGAATGAGTTTAAGTTTGGGTGGACCGATAAAAAAGCACACCGTAAAACAATGCTGCATTATGTAACTGATAAATCATGAAGAATTAGATCTAGTTGAAGAAAAACAAGTTAACCTTCCCAATGCCTTTGTGACAATTCTTGCCTATGTACACACTCGTTGATTTTTTTACATGAACTTATAGTAGTTGTATTACTAGCTCTATTTCCTTATCCTGCTAGAATATTCTCTTGCTTAATTTCCATACTACCTTTTCCACATGGAAAATGTTTTTCGCTACGCATGCATTCCATATGTTGTCTTTAGTTTGAAATTAGGTCAAAGTAATTCGGTTCTCAATGCGGATAGCACGCATTTACGTAGATGAACTCACCTTTTTATTAATTTTAATAAACGTTTTCAACTCTATTCAAACACTAAATAGACATGTAGCTTACACATTATGACATTGTTTACATGTCTACTTACATATTGCAGAAGCAAGTAAGAAAAATATTTCCCTATAAACAATTTGCATTAGCCACTTGGTTGACCTGTGGCAGGCAGATCTAGTTGACATGCAAGTATATGAAAAGATACCTAAACATAAAAGCATATTCTGAGAGTGATGTATATTTTCTCAAAATAAACGTAGGTTAAAGAAGTATAATTGTAAATGGCGGTTACATACACGATGCTTTTGAGAACAATTTTAAAAAGAGAAAACGTGAAAAGATAAAGTTTGATGAGGGAAAATAATTATACAATGATAAAACATAAGGACTGAGTGTTAAGGAAAAACACTCAATATGTTTCAATTTGAAAAGATCTTGACCAAAGGAATGAATGGGAAATGTATATTCTTTTGAAACAGAGACGACCGAAGAACACTAAAAAAAATAACACAATAACACTATCAAGGAGTATGAAAGCCTTGAGAGAATGAGCTTCTAGAATTTAACAGATGTGAAACCACGTCGTCTTAAAGCATTATGGAGTTCTTACATGCCTGACATGTGAAATACCTGAGGGAAAAATAAATTACACCAAAACCAGTCATAAGTAAGAAGCATAATGGTACACATGAAAACGTTAATAAACCGACTGCTATCTAGATAATGTTCTAGCCAGATAAGTACACCACATTACGGATGAATGAAAAAAGATAACATTTAAAAATTATTCCAACATCTCTAAAAAGATTACGAAAAAAAAAAAAAATATAAAAGACAACAAGTTTGTTTTGAGATTTTGAGCAACCTTAAAGGTAATGAAATCACATAAAGTTGATGCTATCACGAGCAGATTTAAACTGCTCACCGATTTCAGTCATTGCACCATATAAACCAACAACTATCTATTATTCCGGGCTATAATGTGCACAATTATGGCATGTCAATAAGACATGCAATCACAAATAACAAACAAATTGCCTTATATATATATATATATATATATATATATATATATATATATATATATATATATAGTTATATAAATCCAATTTTATAAGACCTTTCCTTAGACATCTAATTGAAATAAACTTTAGAATTAAATTGTTCAATCAATATTAAAGATACACTCTTCGCCAGAGGCGAGTTGATCCGAATGAATAGAGTGTCAGAGAAAAGTATCACTCAACGTGCACTACAGTTGTAAAATGTTAATAGTGTAACAGACAAAAATGAAATGAAAAAATAAATGAAAACAAATACAAAATATAAGCTTTATTACAATTGAAGAAAACACGAGATTAAACCTGAATTATAGCGGAGCAAATTAACTGATTAAAGTGGGGATCAACAAAATATCACACACTGAATGTGGACAAAAAGGGGAATAGAGGTTCAATGTATTTGCGCAAGTAATTTAATTTGATATCTAAAGTATATGCAAACATTGTTCAGCAAAAAATGTATTTAGCGAGATAAATATTTACGATACTTAGTTTCTTTTTTATTTCTTTTTTTAAATGTAAAATGTAAGCCACTCAACATTTTTGATAACTATATTTTAAAATTTGACAATGATGACTCTTTGACAAGATGTCGATAGCAGTGTGACATGAATTTTGGCAGAATCAATTAAAGTTGGCAAGGCAGATGGCATCATCGTGTTGTGAGATTTTCTACTGGCATTTAATGGACCAAAATTATCAGAAATAGTCAAGTCAATAGTTAGACTGAATATACATATAGGTGCACATATTTTGACTGTATCAGAAACGTTATAATATTCACGGAACTATTAAATTTTAGAGCCAATATTACGAAAACAGTATGGTAAAATTTCAAAGTTGGTGGTGACGGTACCTTTTTGTTACCACGTGACATGATGATGATGGTGGTGGTGGTGGTAATCATGATGATAATGATGATAATAAGCTTTTCGTTGATTTGTTCACTTGAGCCTCTTTTGGTTATTATCTTCCCATTTAAAGGTCTTTTACCGGAGGACATTAAGTGCAACCGATTTTAGGCTTAAGCAATGCGACATATAGAGTACAGTCTTTACTGGCCGCCACCTTTAGGTATCTGCTAATAATGATCAGATTTGCTATGTTTCAATAATTATAATTTAGAATATATTATTATATAATGTGTATGATATAAGAAGAGAAGGGAGTGGGTGGTTATACTACTATTACTACTACTACTACTACTACTATTAGAACTATTACTACTACTGCTAAAGTTATCACTTTTTATTATTTTTATTTTAACATTGCTCTAGTTTTTGCAGGATATTTTTTCCGCAAATTATAATTTTCTTTTCGACAATATTATTATAGTTTTAATGATAGTGTTTGTTTCTGGATGATCAACACCCATCAGTCAACAAAATTTGGAGAAAAAAAAATGCAATATTTTTCTGCATTGTAGAAGAATTGTTTACAAGTATGAATACATGTTTTTTTCAAGAGAAGGATAACAGTAAATACAGAATTCTTTAATTGCATTGCAGTTAAAGGAACTTTTGCATATACTTTTTGACTCTAGAACACGATGTGTTCACCATTTCTGGACTCATCCTTTGGTTGTTCCAAAAAGCTTGTAATACAGTATGTTCAGCAAGTAAATTATTGAGTAAATAATAAACTATTTGATGCACGCTTTGGAAGTGAAATTATACAGAACTCACTATTTTGATAACTTAAGCCTCTGTGGCAATATTTCCGGCAACAACAATAAAGTGCAGAACCTAACCTTTATATAAATATATATGTGCGTGCTAGGTTAACAACACGTCCCTCTGGAAAGAAAAATGAAGTAAATGTTTGTCAACTTCGAAAATCGCATACATGTATAATGTGTTTCATTGTCCTATCTTTTCTTTTATGTACACTATATCTATAACACACAAAGAACTTTATCTTCTTAAACATTCTAGAGACTATCAACAAAATTTTCAGAAAAACGGTTGTTGTTTTGTTTTTATGCGTGCATGTGCGTACATTCACATATTCAGTTATCTAGTTGAGAGCGTATGAGAATCGCGATATAAATTTATTCTGCCATATATATTATAAATGAATGCAGAATGTAACATGTTTACTCGTGCATAGCGCAAGGCATAATTCATCAACATATCAGTCTCCTTTGATGATGACTCCACGCGTACATACTATTATGTGACAAAAGATCTGGATATATTCTGAACTCCGTTAGATGAGTGTTATGCACAAGTAATTGCGACGAGAACGCTTCAGCAAATAATTACGATAGCTACTTAGAACAATGTCTTAAAACGCACTCAAGTTTTACCTAAGTTACTATAAATATAGTGCCAATAGTCGACTTTTAGACAATCATATTATCAGGCGATTATCCATATCAGCAATTTACCATAGAATTGCTTCCAGGGCTCAAGAAACAGTGTCCACATGTGTACCTCTCTTATGATTTTCATACCTTAAAAGTATCTGTTACATTTCTCGTATGATAGGTTCATATGTTCCACATTGTTGTCATGTGAAATTTTCATAATGATAATGAAGAAACCTTTTTTTTCCATAATAGAATACGCATCACATCTTTCCAAAGAACAGTAATAGGCATGAACGTATATATGGTATATAAATGAGTTCATGCTTTTTTCCTTGGTGCCAAGTGTAATTCACAAGATGAAATGTATCTTTCACATATGATTCACATATGTGGCATTATACCTTATGAGTAACACATGGAATAAATATGAAATTAATGTTTTGCGTATGCACCTCATATATGTATTTCATATTGATTCTTTTCGTACGATCCAAATATGTGGGATCCCATATGTGACACATGAACGTTTAACTGTGTAAGGCAGTTGTTCAGTCTTTTTTTTATAAAAAATAGATTCACATAAATTACATAAGTTAAAGGTGGAAAATCTGTGTCCAAGTTTTGCACACTAATATTGGTATTCCATAGCAACCCAGGTTGTCAGGGTAGTAACGTAAATAGACTCACGTTTGCTTGTGGCTTCAATAACTTGAACGAGTAAGTAGTTTGATTAAACGTTTACTTAAACAAATTCTCTCGAAGAGCGCCCATTTCCTCATTTTAAATATTGATGGCAAAAAAAATGAAGAAATGACAGAGCCTGCGACACTAACAGAAGATACAATTCGGCTTTGGAGATGAATTCGTTTGAGTCAAAATATTATCTTTTTACATTAAGTCATCATACAGCACTGACGTAAAAAATCACCACCATCGACGACAACGGCAACAGCAACAACAACGCTACTACTACTACTGATGCTGCTACTAATTATTATTATTATAATTATTATTATTATTATTATTATTATTATTATTATTATTATTATTATTATTATTATTATTATTATTATTATTATTATTATTATTATTATTAGCGGGAGAACAAGGAAGAGAAACAGAGGAGGAGGTTAACCACTGATGCTGATTTGAAACATAAAGTGAAGAACATTTCTTTCCATAGTTATTACTTTTTCTAATTATTTTACTCACACGACTTTTCCCTGATTTGTTATATTTCTATAATTTCAACAACTATGATGCTAGAGAGGACCCGGTAAAATAAAAAGTATATATCTAAATGAAACAAATATCGCAAGCATCTTTTTCACTCTATTTGATACCAATTTTCTAAATTGTGTCTTTAATCCTATGTGGTCTTCATGTTGTTGCTGTTATTGATGTTGATGATGATGATGATGATGATGATGATGATGATGATGATGATGATGATGATGATGATGATGATGATAATGTGCAAATGATATAGTACGGATATGTAGAATGAAGTACAAGTGTGTATCATGATTGAACTGTATTGTACATATTGTAAGACAACGTGGTGTCGGTCCATATGTTAATCATTGAGATTTCGTTAAACTGTTCAAACAAATGAACGTGTTTATGCAAACAAATGTACAACATTCACAAGTCCAGCCGAATCTATCACCTATTGACATGGAAACTGGATATAAACTTCTCAATATGTGCTTTCCCCTGCCAAAATGTCTACACATGTATTTTGTCTGACCTTAGGTTACCGTTGACTCCATCTTGCTTCCCCTATGTCTCTAAAACATTTTAGATTTCAAGGGGTTACCAACGTATATTCGGGATGCAAAGCGAGAGCCCTCTTGCTCAATATCCTAAGTAATATGGATACGCTAGGCGTAAACAAACGAGTTATTTTGTTCCGGTCGTATATAGGAATAACGTACTTCTTTGAAAATTCTCGTTTTTAACGATTTTATAAAGGACCAAGTTAGTAACTTTTAGAGCTTTTAGAGAGCAATAAATTACTGCAAATCAATCGTTCATTCGTTAGGTCGAAAACGGCGAGTTGTACCTCTTTAAGGGAAAATGTTTAGATCCTTATATCCGTCAGGTGAACGGCTTATGGATTTTATGTGATCTTTACGAGTTGCCTTTTTTGGGAAATACAATTTCGTCTACCGCATTAACTAGTCCACCCCACAACGTATACAAGAGAAAGCCCATAATGAAGTCCTTACATAGTTACCAACAACTTCAGTATTACTGATATAGTTCAAAGTCACGCTAAAGTTAATTAGTAGAAGGCACCACTTTAACTTAATTGGTGCTAAAGACCATTAGCCAATATAGACATTGTTACAATTCTATGGCCTAAAAGATGTAACAGAAAGAAAGTGAAACCAACAATGTAAGTAAAATCAACAAAACAATTTATTTCTAGACAATTAATGTGAAAATTCAAAAGACACTTACACTATTGTGAACTAAAATCCAAATAATCCAATAATCCTAAGTGTCCTAATCACAAGTCCAAATATAGACTGTTCCGAATGAATTCCGGTAGCTTTGAATGTTCTGATGTGTCAGTAGTCTTGAATGTCTGATGTACCAGTAGGTTTGAATGTCCTGATATCCCCAAATAATGTAATCCAGAATATTTTTGAATGAATTCACAAAAATCCAAAAGTCGTGTATCGGTCGAAAATTTGAATGAGCACTTTAGTAATTTCCAACGAATATTTTAAATAAATAATTCATCTCTCTTGAATTTGCTCTGATTTTCACAACACTACTATAAACATTTGATTATTAAAATGATTCTTCATAGACTGACCATTAGAACAAGAATGAAATATTGCTTACCAAACTCCCTATATATAAACACAAATCACCTGGAAGATTGTTCTAGAAAATCATATGTCTACATGACAAAAATCAGTATTTCTAGTGGACCAATCTAATTGTAAACAAAATCAGTAGCTTAACCTCGAATTCTAAGTAATCAACATGTTTGCGTCATACAATCAAGACAAGGTTAATTATGTATGACAAAAGTTAAATATGTAAACATTATACATAACACCTCTCCTCATAAAGAAAAGAAAGATTTATGTAATAAAGCTTTCTTTTAAATATGCATCTGACACTATAATGATCAAAATTACATAGCAAGATTTCTTATGAATGTCACTCAGCTCAATTACACAAAATAAAGCGATATCGTACTTCTATAAACTCCATATCAACAATCTCTGATTTTTATATTTCATTTTGTTGATGAAAGTAAGGGGATTGTGATCACTGTATACAATAGCCGGAGAAAGAGTCGAGGTAACATACACTTCAAAACGTTGTAAAGCCAATATCAAAGCCAAACATTGCTTCTCAGTAGTGGAATAATTTTTATGGTGCTTGTTTAGTTTTTTATAGAAAAATAACACACTGGATGATACACACCATTTTTGTCTTCCTGAATTAATACTCCACCAAACAAGAACATCACTTGCATCAACAGATATTTTAAATGATTGGCTGAAATTTCGTGCTGAAAAAACTGGTGCATTCTTAAGCATGGCCTTTAATTTATCAAAAGATTCCTGACATTTGTCAGACCGATGAAACTTGGATTTCTTACTCAACAAATTTTTCAAAGGTTCGGAAATTTTGAACAAAAATTGAACAAACTTGCCGATAATATCCAGTCATGCCTAAAAATCGCATCAGTTCCTTTTTACAAACAGGCACAGAGAATTCAGATATAGCCTTGACCTTAGCTTCTGCAGGTTTAACTTGACCTTGTCCCACAATATGTACTAAAACTATGACACAAGCAACGGCAAACCTCAGTTTTGCTTAAATTGATCGTCAGATTTGCATCACTGGTCTGACCGAAGAATCTCCGAATGGTTTCCAAGTGATCTTTACAGGTGTCGTTGTAGACAATGACGCCATCAATGTACGCATCACAATTATGTAGACCAGATGTTATCCTGTTCATCAGACGTTGGAATGTTGCTGAGAACTTTTCATACCAAAAGGCATGACTTTATATTGATAAAGCCCAACTGGAGTTACAAATGCTAAAATTCTTTTGCTATTTCCGTGAGAGGAATTTGCCACAATCCTTTTGAAAGGTCAAACCTGGTGACAATATTCGCATTTTCAATGTTATCAATGCAATCTTTCATTCTTGGCATTGGAAATGAATCCGTTTGGTGACGCTGTTGACCTTTCCATTCTCAGTACACATGTGGAATGTATTATCTGGCTTAGGCACAATAATTCATGTTGAACTCCAGTTAATTTTACTTACTTCTATAAAATCAATCTCCAGTAAATATTGAATTTCTTTCTTCAAATATTCCTGTTTGAGAGGATTCATCCTATAAGGATGATGTTTCACAGGTGTAGAATCTACAATGTCAACGTCATGATAGATTTGTTTTGTTCGTGTTGGAACATCATTAAACAAGTGCTCATAGTCATGTAATAGCGGTTTTAGTTCATTTCTTTCCTGTTGTTGTAGATGTGAAAGTTTCTGGTCCAGATTGTTCAATATTTCTGAATTCCGAAAGTTGGTTAAACCAGAGTCACTACAGTCAGATTGTATTCCATCGTTTACATCCTCACTGTGTGGGACAGATGCAACTAAATTGATTGAATACTTAACTGGACTATCTATGTCAAACTACCCCTTTAACATATTTATGTGACAACGTTGTTTCTGTTTCCGCCTCCCAGGAGTATTAAAGAGATATTTCAAGTCAATTACCTTCTTTTCAACTGTATAAGGACGGAAACATTTAGTCCGAAGGAGATTTTTAAGTATGAACAAGAGAACCAGAACTTTCTCACCAGGCTCAAAACTCCTTTCCTGTGTATTTCTGTCATACCTTAATTTCATTTTTGACTGAGTTGTGTGGAGATTAGTTCTTGCTACCTCACAAGACTTTGACAAATACTATTTGAAATCAAAGAGATAGTCAATAAGATTAATCTTTGAATCATTATTTGAAAGAAGTTTCTCTTTCAATAATTTCAATGGTCCACGGACAGTATGTCCAAAACCCAGTTCAAAGGGACTAAATCCTAGTGACTCTTGAAGTGATTCCATAACAACAAACAGCAACAAATGAACACCATCATCTCAATTATGTCCTGTATCAAAGCAATATGATAGAATAATATTCTTCAGAGTTTGATAAAATCTTTCCAAAGCCCTTTGATTTTCAGGATGATAGGCAGAAGATTTAAACTGTTGGATGCCTTATTCATGCATAACTTGTTGGAAAATTTCGGATATAAAATTGTACCCTTGATCAGACTGGACAGATTTGGGAAGGCCAACAAATGTAAAAACAACTTTACCAAAACTTTTGCAATGGTTTAGTTTTAATATTTCTCAAAGACATTGCCTCTGGAAATCTTGAAGACGCACACATGTTGGTCAACAAGCATTGGTTGCCTGACCTGGTCTCAGGTAAGGTACCGACACAGTCTGCCGTTATTCCGCTAAAAGGTTCCTCAAATGCAGGAATAGGTTGCAGATAAGCCGTAGGTATCTAATGATGGGGTTTTCCAACCACTGGACAAGTGTGACAAGAACTACAGTATTTAAAAACATCCCGTTTAGGTTTCGACCAATAAAATGATTTAAGATCTTGTGATAAGTCTTATTGACTCCTAAATTACCAGCCAAGGGAGTTTGATGGACTAGGCTAAGATTGTTCCTGTCGATATGACTTAGGAACAAAAATTTGATAGCTCACTGACCACTGGTCGCCAGCGGGTACCTCAGGTGGTCTCCATTTTCTCATAATGACCCCATGTTTCACAAAGTAACACACTGGAACTTGTGTGGCTTCAGTTTCACTAACAGCCCTCTGAAACAAACGGGAGACCTCAGGATCTTGTTCCTGTAAGAGAACGAGTGATTGTCTTTTGTCACCCGGAGAGCATGAGTTGTAAAAAGAGGATCACTGTGATCAATACCTTCTGATTGATCAATATCAGGAGAGAAAGTGGCCTCATTAAACGAATGACAAATAAATATGTCAGCTAAGATAATAATTTCCTGATCAACATCATTCTCACGAGCTCATTTTGCCATACAATGGAGAGCAACATTTACTAAGCCGCACTCTACTTCCAGAATAAGTACACTTTCACTAGAAGAAGACTTCTCAGACAAAGGCAAAGTATCTGATAACCAAAGACTCTGAGAAGCTCCTGTATCCCTTAATGTTTTAATAGGGATAGGTTTGGCAGAATCACCAATAAGTGCTATAGAACCTTCTGACATGAATGGTTCATTAGTCTCCAAAATAGAATCAGACTGGGGTTTGTTTGACCCAACAAATGTATTGCTTTCAATACAAGACCATACTCTCGAACTTTTTGAAATAAGAGCATTTGGAATAGCTCTATCTTTATATCCTTTTCTTATTTTTCAAACTGAAGCAATCAGCAATGACGTGCCCTTTTTTACAATAGGTTCACGTAAGAAGAGACAAAGATTTCTGACCAGTCTTATCATATTTTTCATTTCTAACAGTTGTGCTGTTTGGAAATATTCGTTTGAGACTGAAATGTTTTCTTTAACCATAAAACTGCTGAGAGGAGGACTTACTGACAAATGAAATTTTGCGAGTCAAGGAATAATCATCAGCCATACGAGCAGCATTTTCCAAAGTTTCCACTTTCTACTTGTCAAGATAGGATTTGATATCCCCATGGATACACCTATTGAACTCTTCAATTAATACTAGCTGTCTGAGGTTATCGTAATCTTGATCAACCTTCATGGCTGAGCACCACCTATCAAATAATTGTTATTTTTCCATTGCAAATTCCACATTGATTAATCCAGTTTCTTTTCTACAATTTTTGAACTTTTGTCGATATGCTTCAGGTACCAACTCATAACCCTTCAAGATGTACTCTTTAACCACATCATAATCAGATCTGTGTTGTACTGACAGTGAAGAATTAACGAGCTTTGCCAATAAGTATACTTTGTAATATCAAAGTCCAATGCTCTCTTGGCCATTTCAAGTTTCCAGCAATTTTCTCAAACGTCTTTTTATAAATTTGTTTAAATGGATAAAATGAAAAATCGAAGTCTGTAAGATCCCTTTTAATCAGAAAATCGTATCAAACGTGCATAGAGGACATGGAAAGTGCAAATGTTACACCTGGAATCCTTTGCGATGTATCTTTTACTTACTGCAAACTCTGAAGTCTTTCGTTATTACCACATCTGTATATAGATCATTCTCACTTCAACGTTTGTAAGCACTGTTCATATGCATGTGTGAGTGTGTGTGGAGAGAGAGAGAGAGAGAGAGAGAGAGAGAGAGAGAGAGAGAGAGAGAGAGAGAGAGAGAGAGAGAGAGAGAGAGAGAAGAAACATGTACAACACGATGAGACTGACTTACATCCCCTTATATCCAGATTTGTCGTCATATTTTCATGGATGAAAATAGGCTTCAATGTTAACCAATATTGCCCTTTTTCAAGGTCCGAAATGATACGGGAGGCCGCTAGTGAGAGCTATCACAAGCTGGCGTTCGATGGAGCACCTGACAGCAAAAATCAGCTTCATCGTTTTTCTTTTTTTTTTTTTTTTTTTTTTTACAAACTGCTTTTTATAAAGAAATTTCATATTGTTACACCTATGTAAACAAATACTTCTTTCTTTCTTTCCGTTTTCAAACTTGCTGATTGAAGATTATCCATATGGCTGAGTTTGATTTTAAAATATTGGTACGTTTAGGTGCTTGTGGAATCTGTTCAATGCAAACATGCTGATTAAAAAGGAATAATATTGTTAGCGACAGGGTTTTGAATGTCAGAAAAGATAAACTCTTATATTCATGGAAACGAAGCGGAAGCTAAGTACATGCCGAGGACGTCACTATAACATCCCCTAAATATGCGAACAGTCTCAAATGAGATCCCATGATTCGTATCATTCTATACTCATCCGATGAACAGGAAAGACCACCTATCCATATTGATTAGTATAAAAAGTTCTTTTGAGCAATTTTAATATTTTATATTGTTTCAGAAACTACAGCGCGTCTCAGATTTCACTTCCTTAAGATTTTAATTGTTGTACGTTACCTAATAACATACATGTTTTAATGTTGGTGTTATTGGAAGAATTCAAACTAAAGTTTTAGTTTTGCATTGATTGTTTTAGAAATTCTGTAATATAAAGTACTAAATGTTATAGTCCAAGTTATAGAAAATAGTGATTACAGGATGTTGTAATAGAAGTCGCAAACTTGATTCATGTTTTCTTGAAGTTACCTAAAAGGTAAGTTGCCCAAATTTCTTACCGTTGTTTTACGCTCTCCAAAGCTGTCGTAATGATGAAGAGTTCTGGACACTCATATTTTTCACAGTTAAATGTTGACCAATTTGTCGTCTATGATTTTCTAAAAATGTATTTTTTATTTTAATGATAAACATGACAATTTACGTAATAATTATATACATTTTCTCTTATATTCGCCTCTACCAAAGAATCCAGCTAAATAAAAGAAATTAATCCAACTAAATGCATACATCTTATCCAGAATAAGCAGAACTTCATTGTTTTTGGGTTTCTCCAAGTTTGTACTGTTTTAACTTATTTTCCAATTATGGACCAACGAAGATATATGTAATATAGACATAATTTGTTCAGTTGGGATACGGTAACATATTCCAATGTTAGTATCTACGTGGTCACAAATTGTGAGATATTACTCGCATATTTGTTTTCAGTATGTTACACAAAATATAATTCTGGATTTTTATTGTAACGTATAAATCGGAATAATATGAGTATTAAACAATAGTTCGATATATCTTGAAGAAGCCCTAATGTAAATAATACGTACATTGCACAGAAGACAAGTGTGATATATTCACGAGTGGTCACATTGAACAAAGCTAGCAGTTTTAATTTTGGGGCGAAAGTTTAGGACCGAACTTAATTTATGCCGAGTACATGATAAAACGATAACTTTTAGATTCATATGTACCCTCACTTAGATTAAAGATACCTAAAGATACAGCTTATGAAGTTTATATATCTAACCATATCTGATTGACATAAAAGCATTAATAGTGTGGAGATTTCAATGCTCTCAAATAAATAACAATCACAAACCGTTTCCAATAAGGTGCCGCAACCACTAATTAACAACTTGTAGTAAAAAACAATACCAATTTAAAGTATCGTATATGATTAGAAGTATGTCACTGTGAGTTTTATTGAGTAATTATCCATATATTCCTCAAAACAAAGATAGAAAACCAAGTTTCTGCATTACTTACCAGAACTTTCAGGACAATATCAGCGAAGGGAAAGGTTCGTATGCTCGGCCAGACGGCCTACGCGTATCGCTGCGCCTTATCAAACTCCATCCATTCACTGACTCGGAATAAAACACGTGTGAAGAATTGTATATTTCTCAGATGTTATTTATTGAATAAACTACAGTTCTTATTGTTAGAGGTGAATCAACTGTGATTGATGACGTTGTAAATAGCATAAGAAAGTTCAAGAACAACGTAAATTTCGATGGTCGCGTATTTGTGATCTGATCCATTCTTGATTAGATTGTACGTGACAATTTGATCATTAGTATTCAGTTCGGTCATTTTCTCAACATATGGTATCACTGCCTTTTTAAGTGGACTGGTCCGATCAGTATTGGTTAAGTGATCAAAGCACTGATGTTTTAGAAACGCAGGGTGATTTGATTCATAAGACTAATTGGCTTTAGTATATTGTTTCATACTGTTCCATAACTGTACCTTCATGACCTAATCACTAACCTTTTGGAACTTCCGTGTTGTTAGTGTGATTTGCTCCTTGTCTGTTTGCTTAGTGTAATCTGTGCATGTTAGATGATGACTTTTTTAGGTGATCCTTGTTTTGGTGATAGCAACTTCCTTATCCTATATGAGAGGGGCCGTAAACAATAGTCATGGAATTATATTTTTAACACATGAACCACACTACTACTATCAATAGACAATGCCATCTAATATAAAGTTTACATAGTCAAGTCTCTTTCCTATTGGATTTGAACAATTCTCCATGTTCATTACACATACTATATCATCTAATTGATTATTTTGGCAGGATTAAGAGCAAATGTTTAATCTAACTGTTGCAGGCCACATTTTTTGGTGTTATCCTTTTAAGACTAGTTCCTTAAACATATTCAGTGTATGTATCACACCAGGTTTTTAAAGAGATGGTAAATTAAATTTAGAAGACAGCATTTACAGGATCGCACAGAAGCATGGCGACAGATAAATAGGAGAATATGTGTTAGATTCTTATTCTGCCAGTAAAAAGTCTGATTATTATTATTATTAGTAGTAGTAGTAGTAGTAGTAATAGAAGTAGTAGTATCAGAAGCAGCATCAGTAGCAGTAGTAGTAGTAGTAATAGTAGTAGTATTAGTAGTAGTATTGTTGCTGTATTTTCTCTAGTATTTATTGCTGCAAGTACACTCTCGAGTGTTGAAGTAAATATTCAACTAAAACCAAGAAGTTCCTGTTCTGATTTTAGATGCCGGTATGTGAGATTTAAAATCGCTTAGTTACGCTTGGCACCTTTTTAAACGGAATTTTTCCAGTTCCTCTCTGTCAAAAGACTACATTGGACCAAAGTATATAACTCGGTAAAGTAGGTATAATAAAATAGTATAACTAGTCATTATAGACACAAAATAATGAATAAGGCACGGTTTGATGAGGAATCGTCATTAATGAAAGTATTCTCTGAAAAGGTCACATATACAGTGGGTCCGGACAATTAACAAAACACATTAAATGACTATTAAATGACTGAACGTAAGTGGGGCAGTTTTTTAAAAGCAATGGGCAAATGAAAGATGTATTCCACTGGAGTCGATCTTGAGATCTCTGCTATACTGGTCATTCACTCTTACCACTATAACACACAAACGACATTCTTATCCTCGGAAAAATACGGAGTTGTTTCCAATTAAACTCTTGTGTGATTCTAAGTCAATCAAAACCTCACATAACATTAATCAAATATACATATATATATTTTTTTTTTCTTCAGACAACTGAGATAGACATTGAGCAAAATGGCAGTTATGCGCATCGGAGCCTACCGGAAGTTAATCTTTTCATTTGCAGTCATATGCATCATTATAATTACATATATTTGTGTTGAGGATATATCTATCAGATCTATCAGGGATAACACAGGCCCGTTTGAAAATGGATGCTTGACATACTTGCACCCAAATCAAGTTATTTATCTTGACAATGCAGGCAAACCCGATAACAGGCACGCAGTTACAGCTCAAACTAATGCAAGTGCCAGCGACAGTGGAAGTATCAATTTTGGTGATGAAATGATGATTCCAGGACAAAACGCATGGATTCCATATCCAGTAAAGCGAAACCCTTCAGGACCATTCATCCTCAAGAAGAAAAATGGCGAAAAAATAAAATATACCAACTACACCTTTTATCCACTGACTTTTAATTCTAGCTTCATAATCAATAACCCAAATATATGCAAAGATACGGAAACTCTTACTTTCTTGATAATGGTACATACCGCTGTCCCCCATTTTGACCGGAGGAAAGCACTCAGAGAGACATGGGCTAATCCAAAATTATTGAAAAGTCATCTATCCCGGATAGTGTTTTTTGTGGGAAGAACTAAAAGCGACACTGCTCGAAACACTCTTGAGATAGAAAGTGAACAATTCAAAGACATTGTTCAAGGTGATTTTATTGATGATTATCATAACCTTACTCACAAAGGAATTCTTGGCTACAGATGGATTGTTGAATATTGTGAAAATGCAAAATTGATTCTTAAAATTGATGATGATGTGTTTGTCAATATTTTTCTCCTTATTCAGGAACTGTTACCTAAATATAAAGGGGGACAAAGGATAATTGCTTGTCGCTTCATTACAGACGCGACTATCGATCGAAAAGGTAAATATGCGGTAGATCCAGATTATTTTCCAGATTATCAATTCAGTCCACTACAATACTGCACTGGTGCGTTCGTTCTGATGCTTAGGAACATTGTTCCGGAAATGTACAAAATTGCAAAACGTATTCCGTTCTATTGGGTAGATGATTTTTATTTATTTGGTGTTCTTCCGAATCAAATTCCTAATATTTATTTCCATTTTCTTGGCAATGTTGATAATAATGAAGACAATGCTATAAAATGTTTTCAGGGAGAAAACCCATGTAAATATTTATCGGCTTACGCTTGGACACAGGGCTTAATGTACAAATATTGGGATGCAACTTTATTCATGTACAAAGACTTAGCACAAAAATATTTAATGGAAGTACGATAGTACGAAAGTTGTGTACAGTTGACATGGTACTAAAATGCTACTATCCTTTACTGTTCGCTAAGTTTTTTTCTTCGATATTAATGTTCCAGATATGACAGAACCATGATGTTCTCATGCAATCTGGGAAAAGTAATCACAGTGTTAGCTGCCTAGTTACGTTGATATAAAGGGTAATGAAAGGGCAGATAAAGCAGCCAAAACTGTCCTGCAGTCACCTGTTTCCGAATGTAAGATTCCAAATATTGACTTCAAATATTGTATAGAACAGAATGTTCGTCATACTTGGCACCATATTTGGAATAAAACACTTCACAAACTTGAGAACATCGAATGGGCGTGGCATCCTTCGCAAAGAACAAATAAAAGAGATGGAGCGTTATTGTGCTGATCGCGTACAGGACACACATATCTGACTTATCCATACCTTCTGAAGGGTGAACTTCGACCAGAGCGCATACGATGCAAGTGTCAAGTGACAACGGAACAAATTATTGTTGATGGTGTTGACTCTCACCCAGTGAGAGAGAATTATTTTGACTCGAACTGCATAAAGAAAGTGTATGGTAACATACCACCCTAGAAAATCAAGGAGGTTTTTGAGGGATTGCAGTTTATATAGCAAATTGTGACGATATGCTTCAAGAATTTACATGTGTGACCTTTATTATTTATTTTATACAAATTTTTACAGAATTTTAGCATCTTTACGATTTATAATTTACTTGCTTTTCTTCGAGTTTACATTTATGTAGAAGGGTTTATCTTCCTAAATGTGTGTGCGATTCATGTTGCATTACGAATGTAACATATGTGTAGTGTTAAGTTTGTTTATGTTGTCAGTGAAGTGATTTATACTCAAATGTGCGTTTTATAGAAAGTGAAGTCTGGTCCGCATCACATAACCTTTTATGTTTGACGCTGATTTTTAGGCTATTAGTCAACAATTTCCAACAGGTTTTTGAACAGGGCTAAAAGACGTGTGTTTGAGAATTTTATAGTGATTTAACTTTGCACATTTTAGCTTTACTACTGGGATGTCGCGGGGCCCTAAGACTCATTTAAATTCCTTAAGTCCTCAAGACAAACTGTTTTCTCTTAAATGTAAACATGTGCGTTGTCCAATGTGTTTTGCCTATCATTCTCCTGAAAATGAAAATTCATACTTTTACTTTAATTGGTTTTTGCAATCTTTATCTTTTCCATGTTCACGTTATACAAGCTAATCCACTTGATAATGTCATATAGTTGTTTTTCATCTGCCAGATAGCGAACAGTTTGAAACATGTAAAGCTTGTTAATCGTATTGGGAGTGACCGATCATAAAGTTGCTAATAGATGTATGATGGAATACGGCAGGTTTACTTTAAAACTGAGTAAAAATTCCAGTGACGTTACACGAGCAGACTTATGATACAGGCACCTTAGCAAAAAAAAAAAAAACAAGTCAACTGGACATAACATAACGATATACGGATTGAAAGGGTATGTTGTTTTGTTTTATCTATCATGTCAGTGTCACTTAAGCATTCGCTGTTTGAATATTGGACTTTTCTAATTGATTAATAAGTCTTCGATGATACAGATACAAAAAAAAAAAAAAACTAATAATATAATGTGGCGTGTACGCGAATATTTTCAGCTTTGGTAGAAAACCTTCCCTCTTGCTGTTCCGATTTTTTATTCCAGAAATTGGTATTAGCATTCAATAAATATTTACGAGTCCTGTTGCTTGCCCGTACGTACAAGATTAAACATTTGTTCCTTCACCGCTTTTAGTCGTGCAAAGCCTTCTTTTGGGCACTTAAATCCTAGCCTACGTTTTAGAAAATACTCTAGATTATCTTGACTTTCTCGCTATTCTCTTAGTCTCTTAATGAGAACTAAATACACTAGAACCCCGAATCCGCTCAACTTTGGCCTTTATATACACCAGGTACCACGTGTCACTTTATGTTACCCAACGAGTCTATTCATAACTGGATCATATATATATATATATATATATATCTATATATATAGATATATATATATATATATATATATATATATATATATATTTATGGACCAAGTCACCAACTACTGTTCTTATTATTTTCAATAACACCAGCTCTGAGATTAAAACCATTACTAAAGAATGAGTAAATGAAGTTAAATGAAGCAAGAATTAGCAAACTGGCAGTATCAGCTAAGAAAGAAATAATTTTTCCTGGTAATTAAAAGACCAGCTTATTACGCTGCAAATAATAATAGGAAATGATGCTGCGTTTACTTTTTTGGCTAACTGTAACAAATACTTGGCAATAATTTTCATTCCTTGTTTACCTTTATCAACGAATGTCCTACCTTCTCCTCCAGGCTGCTTTACGAAACTGTTTTGCTTCCTGCTATTAAGACCTTTACAAACTTTGCTATCGTTATACAAAGAGTTGCTGCTATCATACATGTTTCTGTGCAGATCACAGCAATTGCTATACCATTTTCTTTAAACAGTTTATTAAACTTTCTCCTGATGGTGATTTTTCCTTAGCTTTTGAAAGTAATGTTATTAATATTTTACCTAAGTTATTTTGTAAATCTGTTAAATGCCCTACCATTTGTTTCCCTTTTTATTTTACAAAGTTTGATATGTTTCTAGTAATTTAGCTTTGCTTCTGGTATCTTGTGTATTTGATCTATATCTCTGTAGACAGTTCTTAAAAAAATATGTCATCATATTATTGGTTTATTTTAACTGTTGGTTCATTTATATTAAATTTTTGCATATTTGTATTCTCAGGAACCTTTTTTTACTTGATGTCTTCTATATCGTTCCTTCTCTTATTCAACCTTAAACTTTAGAATATCACTTGCATCTTTTTGTGTAGCTAAAGAGTTAGCTTCTAATATTTTATTTTATTTACTCTTTCAAGAAATTTGTATTATCTGTCTGCCTAATTCATAGTAATACAATGTTCAGCATCTGATGTGCAAATGAGGCTTAAATTATTTATATTGGTTTTCATCTATTTAAACCATGCTTAATATATTCCTCGTATTCGCCAACTATATTTAAAGGTGATTGATAAGAAGTTTGAAACCCCTCATCAGATAAAATATAAGTATAAGGTTCATAAAATATTCCATCCGTAACCTGTTCCTCATAATCATCTTTATCATAAAGGTCACACAAATCTTCATCGGAAATAAGATTATCAATTTTCATTCCAATAGCATTTGCCATTTTCCACTATTTAAAAGGATCAAAAATAACTTGAGAATGAATTAGATTTTGTAGAAGATTAAAAGTGAAACAAAGCGAAGTGTTGTAGAAGAAGAATATAGACAGGAATTACAAATGTGTATTTCAAATGGAACATACAACGAAAGACGTGGTAAACATTTAGCTGACAAAATCGTAGAATAAAGTGTATGGAAAACAAATTAAATAACTAAGTAAATTTGTAAAAAATGTTTGCTTAGCAAAAATATCAAAGTCATTATCGAATGTATTAATACTAGGAAAAACATATCTAATGAGTAAATGCCTTCCAATTGATAATTACGAATTACAGCCGCAGTTTAAAGAACATTACATGACAATAAACAAAATTGAATTAGATACTTTACTCTGTTTATATCAGTTAGGTAATGACCAACTTTCACTGGTTGAAAGCTTATTAATATTAAAACATATTATATATTAAAAACAAAAAAATCCGGATGTTGAAGAAAGCAAAATACAGAACGATCAAAATATTGTTAGCTCAATTTGTACTGGATGTAATCGATGCATCCAATGAGCTGACACAATTGTTGCTATTAATGGAGTGTCTGTTTACCACATAGTCAAATCAATGAGAAAATCAACCGAAGAAACAAAAACAGCACACATTAAAGCATCTGATATAAAATCTAATCAATTATATTCTTTTATTGCGTTCTTCTATTCTTTTTGTGATGGAACTTTATCATTTTTTACTAGCTGTCATATATCTTTCGTTTGACCCGTGAAACATTATTTTTGTTTTGTTTTTCTGGATCAAAAGGTCAAAAAAGGCAGAAGTAATATGATGATCTATATCTAGATTGTGTTTATCAACACATTCCGGCTTTGTAAAATTTAATCAATTTTGTTAAAATTAAAATGATGGAGCACAAAGCAGTTTTCATGTTGGACGAGATTTATTGTTTTGTTTCATCACATTTAAACTTGTAACTATTGCTAAGTGGGGTATATTTTTGCTTTTCGTTGTTGAGGAACCTTTGATTCATGTAGTTAGTGGTATTTTTTCCATTCTTTTTTTTTTCTTCTCCAATTTATACAATACTTATAATTTGTTTCCAATGTTTTAGATACTGTTGTAACAAGACTTACAATAGAAGTTTCTTTTTCAACTTTGTAAAGTCTTTACGTTGCGTCTGGGGAATGTTTTAGTTTCCATTTCTTTTTGCGCATTTCACAAATTAAACTGCACTACAAAACTTTTAATACATTCGCCTTTCAAATGAATCATAAAATAATCTCAGGTTGAAAGAAAATAGTTCAAAGGTCTTGTTAAATACTTTGCAAAATAATTTTGCTACATTAAATCTGGTCTTAATATTATATTGACTTTAATTGTTAACTTTGTTCCAAAATAAATGAATAGAGAGTAAAAGTGAAGACATTTGTAAGGTTAGAGAGAGAATAGACAAGTTTATAGGTGACCAGAGAGGGTAAATTCACAAAAGTAGAATGATAGACGTATAGATGAACTTGGAAAACGTTCACAACAATTTAGCAAAGCAAAAGCGGAAACGTTAAAGCAGCAGTAAGAAGCATAGCAGGCACATACTACAACCGTGAGAGCAGAAAAAACCAGTAGCTCATACAAAATGTATTACTTGATAGGTGGTGTAGTTGTTGCCTTAAGTTTGGGACTTTTGTATTCAAAAAGCTTTTCTAAGTGCAGTTTTATCTAATGAGCAATATGATATAGAACAACCAGTTAAATTAGTTACGGAACACACACATCTATTTCCAGAAATGCTGTGAATGTTTCTGAAATATTTGGGAAGTGCGATATTTCAGGCTGTTTCCTTCTTACATATAAATGGGAGCAAAATGCAAAGAGCACCACGTATGTATCCAAAGACGTATCAGTATTTTAAGTGGTAGACGGTAACATGACAACAGCTTCAGGCGAGATTGGAATAGCTGCTGCTAGTTTAGAAATCGCAGGAATAACAACCTGATTTGTTATCCCTCCAGCTTGTATCTACTGACTACGGCATTAATTTGTGGTTAATCTGACAAAATAAATCGAACATTATATGGGTATTTGAAGAATGCACAAACAAAGCATACACGTTTTATTTTCACTGAGTAGTGTTTAGCATAGCAACAGCTTCAGGTGGGATTGGAATAACAACTGCTACTTTAGGAATCGCAGGAATAACGACCTGATTTATTATCCCCATAGCTTGTACCGGGTTCAACGCAACGTTACTAGGGCAGGTGTTTCGTTCATGGGAAAGCTAGTATACAACACAATTTTTAAACATGATGCGAATGTAACCTCTATCATAAGTATTTATGGCATGATGAGTAAAGCAATAAGCGATAACGAAATCAATTACGATGAATTGTAATATGATAGTTATCCTGTACAAAAGATACAAGAAGATAATTTAAAAAATTCAAAAAGAATTAAAGTAAATAATCAGAGAGAGATTTTGGAGAAGCTTACAGCAAACAGGAAATCTATTATAATAACGAAGGTAACAAATAAAATGAAAAATCTTATATATTGGCTGTTTGAATGACATCTGTTTTAACTTTCGATACTTAAATGGAAAGTCATTACCATAGAAGAGCAACCTGAGAAGAAATATATTTTACAAATCCAATTGATAACATAGATTGTAAATTATCCGTCTCATTACAGAAAGTAGATTTTGTAGTTGGTTATTATTATATTTTAAATGATCAAACACACGCACACACACGCAAACACACACAGACGTATATATATAACAATCAAAATGAAACAAAGACGTTTAAAAACCTGATGGTTATTACAACTTTGAAATGTACATGAACGAAGTGAAAGAGGGACTAAATCGTGTGATACGCGAACCAGAAACTTATATTGTGTTTTGGTATAAATACCAATATGTATTTTATGTATGCTCACACAAGAAAAGACCTGTTTAAACACTAACTTGTTTTATGTTAACAAAGACTATTATGGAATTACACGTTGATCATGTTTATACATGAATTTATTTGCAACAAGAATACTCACAACGCATCACCAAAAGCTCTAAACCTTTCTCATCATTTAATGTATACAACACATATAATTAAAACCAGCTTATCAATTCAGATAAAAATGCTACCAATTCGTCTTTATTTAGAAGCAGCAAATATCAATCCAGGAAACATTTATTCCCAAGTCAGCACCGTGGTTATCAAAATCCCCGAGCATACTATTTGGGATGTAGATAATAAATGCTTATATATCATGGAAGAAACCCTGCCTACAACTGAAACAAGCCAAATATTTAAATGATGTGATGATATGTCGACAATGTTGCCATATTCATTTCCGACGCGCTGCCTTTCTCCCGGTAACAAATGCTTTCATTTGATCCTACACTCTGAACTGTTTTGGACTATTTAAAATTGCATGAAGCGACGACAAATATAATATTCTTAAATTCTGCTTTTGTATATTTCATGACCTTGTAGCCCTCTGTTGCTCTTACTAGTAAACCCCTATTAATTTGAGAGAGTTATTGGGAAAACTTGGAAAACTCCTCTTCCACTTGGTACACTTAATCCTCTTTTGAAACGTTTGTCCTTTGTCAGATTTTGCAACAATCCACGCGTTCCTCTATAATTAGAACATGTTACAGATATCGGTATTGTTTATAATCGTTACATTCTTGAGATCAAATGCTTTATGCATATATAAATAAAACTACATAGATATAAGTTCAGTTGTTAAGAGCCGCTAGAGCCGTTAAAAATACAAACTAAAATATATAAATACTAAGTGCTTCTGAATATGTGTAAAAGAGTTCCCAGGCCACATTTGTATTTGTTGCAAGACGCCTGAGGTACCATGAACGATGATATAGACCGCATTCATCACTTAGTAAATGAAAAGAAGAACCACAATGGTGCATGTCAGAAAAAAATAATAATACAAATCACATCTCAGTGGAGAGAACCAAGACATAAAGTTGGATTCAGATGTATTCGGCAGGCCGTCACTTCTCGGCTACCAACTTGTGTTTTTTGTCGGAAGTAGAACTGAACAATTTGGAGCATTTAAATTCATTGTCAAAGAAACTGATTTTGCAACAATCTGCAAGAAATTGAGTGGCCTCATGTGACCAAGGAAAAATATGTGAATACCAGTCAAAACACAGGCATACGTACATATACATTATACATTGAAATCTGTCTAAATGTAGCCGGTGTTTACACAATGAATATAAACATAATTCATAATTCTTGAGTGAAAATATGTTTTACATTTATCCAAAAGATTTTTAGTTCTAAACAAAATATTTTGTAACAACTTTGCACTTTTGGAACTATGCATATTTTTGAAGTTCTTTTATTTACAGCGAGAACAGGTATAAAGTTGGCACCTTTCCCTAGTTCATGAAGGTTCTTAAGAAAGAAATTGTACAGATGGGCAAATGTGCATAACGTGATTAGGTTTTATAGTCCGCCCTGACATCTAACAAGACCTGCATGCAAACATGCACACAAGCATACAAATTGAGGAATACACGCACATATAGTTTACAAAAGGAATTCATGCGAAACAAGCATTAAAGTAAACATAAGTCTAATGACATACCTAAACTATGTCTATACGCCACAAGAAAAAATATCATGGAAAATTTTGAAGTTATATATTCCAAAATTCCACAATGCTACAGACATGAGAAAACAACAAAGATGAGAGCATCTTACATTTGACTAACTTACGTTTCGGCAAAATCATTGTCGTGAACATTCCTATAGATTCGGATAACGCTGGATGGTTTATGGCAAATATTGCACCATTTATTATGAAACGAACAAGTACGCGCAAGAGATTATAATTCTTTAGGATATTAATGAAAAATAGATGGCTAAAACAACTAGAAATAAGTCTGAAAAGATATAATTTGTTGAACTCATTTGTTATCGTCGTGTTGATGAACAGGTCCAATTACACATAAACTTAAATTTTCTACAACTCTGATTTCACTCCCTATTGTAGTGGATCATTATGTCAGTAAACTTGCTTAGTTATGTCGCCATTTTCAAATTTGGTTATGGTAGAGTTTGTTACTATTAAAGAAATGTATACAATGTTGGGCTTAGGAACTTGTTGTTGCCAATGTCCTTCCACACTCCCGTTGTTGTTGTTGTAAACTTTACCATAGTTACCAAAGCTGAACTCAAGAACTTTGAAAGAAGGTTTTGCACCATATCAGGTATTGTCTGTATCGCTTAGCTATAACTATTAAATTTCAAAATTTATGCTTAGCTGTAATATTCAATTATTTCCTCACCATATGCAACTGTGTGTGGCCTGATAGGAATTTCATTTATTATTAGTTTTATTTCTTTTCTTTTAAACGTTAGCTGACGTATGTTATCGTAAATCTAGATAATTCCAAAATCTATCATCGCACCCACAATATTATGAAAAAAAAACAGAAATTATATTTTAGAAGAACGGATGAGACGCACTTACCTTTGTACGTAAGCTCTTACGACTTTATCATCTTTATCAATAACATACAAATAAAAATCAATCAGCTTCCGTTAAAATAGGAATTGTCTTAATAATGCTAAGCCACATAAATAAAATCACTCACCATATGTAACAGTTACGCCTGGCTTTGAAAACATAGACTACCCGCATTTCGTATGTAAAAAAAAAAAAAAAAAAAAACAAAAACAAAAAGAAAACAAAACAAGAACAACAATGTAGTAATAAAATACTGATTATTTAACTATTTAAATAAGGATCCAGTATTTAAAAAATTCATCCAGGAGGCTGAATATGTTGACTTTTGCAAAAGCAATGTCAAGCAAAGATAGCATCACACTTCAAGATTATTCAGGAGGAAGAAAACAGGCGAAAACGTCACACTGCATATGTGATCTCCTTGAAGACACGGAATGGGCATCGAATATAGTATGTCAATGATATATACTTATTCAGTAAATACGAGGGTTGATCAAAACGTTATATATTAAACGCTGTAAAAAAAGGTTATGTAACCGTTTACAATAGTTTTGATAGTACTTCTCAAAGTAACTTCCTTACAAATTAATGCACTTTTCTCATCTTGTGACCCATGTTCCGAACACATGCAGCAGTCCGTCATGTGACATCATGTGTAGCGACTCGGTGATTGCATCCATAAGTTCTTCTCTGATTTCGTTATGGTTTTCCCGTAACGAATTTTATAGTTTTGTAAAGATATCAGAAGCGGCAAGAAACTAAATCGGGGCTATATGGTGGGTCATTTAAGGTGTCAAGGCCAAGTATTGCAAGGTCTGCATTACAAACTTGCATGTGTGTGAGGGGGCGTTATTCTGGTGCAAAACGAACCCTCCCCTCACAACTGTTGCTAATATCCTCACGTAAATTTAATCAGATTACTGTGGCATAATATTTTATATTCACTGTGGTGTTTGCTGGTACCATATGTTTCAAAATTATTTTGTGTTTGTTGATAAACATATTGCGCATAACCTTTTAAGCAGATTTGGTAAGACATGCTTTTATAGGCGATGGCGAACTTGTTTGCTTCCATACACTGCGTTGTCTCTTTTTCGCGGGATCAAAGTTGTGTATCCATGTTTCATTGCATATAATGATTTTATTTTAAGAACTTTTATCCCTCTTTTTGTACTTGTGTAATAATTACATGCAGATCTTGACTCTTAAACCCATATGTACTTTACTAAGCAATCTAATCACCCAAAAGGCATAAACCATGTGCATGTCTAATTCCTTGGTCAGTATTTTCCCAGCACTTCCGTATGAAATATCAAAATTGTCTGCTATCTCTCGGATAGTAAAACGTCTGTCCTCCATCACATATACGTCCACATAATCGACTATTTCCTTTGAAAGAGATGTGCTTGGGTTACTTTTTCTTATATCATCTTTAACTGTCTCCAAACCATTATTAAAACGTTTCTTCCATCTACTCATTCTAGATTTAGCAGGTACTTCATTGAAAACAAACAACACCAAGTCAGCATTTATCTGTGTAAAGGATTTTCCTAAGTCTTATTTTTAATGATGTTGGGTTGCTTTGTTTATACGTTACTGCATTTGGTTCGTTTCGTTAAAAACCTAATATAAAATGAATACCTTTGCAGCTGATATATCTCTCAATTATGACCTTTTCAGAATTGAAATGTGAACAGTCAATCATTTTCATCATACACGTGCACCTAATTCCTGATGTTCACAGACCTACACATATTTATGTCAGTCTAAGAGTTTGTTTACAACAGAGTTCATTAAGGGATAAGTGTAAATGGTGTGAAGTTACTTCAAAGGAGGTACATGCAAGAAAATCGTGACAAAATATTATATAAAATGGAACACAGTCTTATTTGTCTTTAAATATGTAAATTATGAAACAAATTTTTTCATAATTTCATTTCTTTATGGATCGGTGGAAAATTGTGTTTAAAAGGTGGTGTTCCGCGGACAGTAATTGTTCAATAGTGTAATTTTTGTTTTCCTCGTTGTTTTTTATGACTAACTATTAAATTATTCGTAATGACGGACCCGTACAAAACAGAACCCAGCAGCAACAAAAAAAAAAAAAAAACAAACAAAGAAACACTTAAGCTATACTTTTCTCCAGTAGAATTTACTACAACCGAATTCCCAATATTTACCGCTAAAATTAATGAGGACTTAGATTGTCCAGAATTGTCGACTGCATTATTCCCCTTGACCTACACTTGGTTTGCTGTTATGCATGGCGTTTTCTTAGAACGAGCCGACAAGCCACTAATGTAGACGTTTATTGTCTGCACATTCATTAAAAGTAGATATTTGTGCAGAACACGAATATAAACTGAGATCAAAAACAGAAAAAGTTATGATGCTTTCCATTTAACTTATGAATTAAGAACGATGCCAAATTAAAGAAGACATTGTAACGTTAAAGTTAGTGAAATAAACACTTCAGAGATCAAACGAAATGAAAATTGCAAGCATCTCTTTTACTCCATTTGATACCATGTGTCTGCAATTTTTAACCTCAGACATATAGCCTTGCAGATGCCAGGTACTTTGCTGATTTTGCCCTGCTGTTTTCTTTGAATCGCGTCCCTATTTTTGTGATATGTCTCTAAGTCCAGATTGTGCAAAAGTATTTTTAACAAACTATAATATATTTCGCATCTAAAGAGAATACTGTAATGACTATAAAAATATAGTTCGTAACTTTTATACAGCAATCAAATAATGTAAGCCAGACTTTTCTATTATTTAGGCCGAAATATGCAGGTAGTGCCTCATTGAGTAAACGTGTAGTGGAACAATCAATGAGATAGACTGTAATTGCATAACAATGTGTTTACACCAGGGGTGCATGATACACTGTAATTACATAACAAGTTGTTTAGACCACTGCCGTGGGATACACTGTAATTGGATAGCAAGGTGTTTAGATCAGTGTCGTCGGATAGACTGTAATTGCATAGCAAGGTGTTTAGACCAGTGCGGTATGATACACTGTAATTGCATAGTAAGGTGTTTAAACCAGTGCATTGCGAAGTTGTACTCAGCCACTATTGTAAAACTTGAACACGGGGAAAGGGTGTTGCGTTCTAGAGTAATATTCAGTACATTTAGATTTAATGTTGTAATAGCCCAAAATGTTTATATTATCATTTTACAAATTTTTAAACTAAATATATCCTATTCGATAGCATGTGCTCCTTTCAGAGGTTATAAAAGTCAGTCTCGTTAGATGTACACTAAACATGGTAATAATTATGTGGCATGTAATAAATAGCTACGATATTGATTAAATTAGTATCGTACTGATGTGTTCTATTCATTCATTGATCTTTCACCTAAATGTATGCCTATATGGCAAGACTGAGACTGTCATCCGCCCTGGCACCAACTGAGGATTTGATCAAGCACAGATCATCCTGGATAACTGTTTCTGTAAAAGGGGATACAAAAAACAGATATCACTAAGAGTATTTTTCAAGAAAAAGAATGTCTGTCTAAACATACTGCAAGTTTCTCCTAACTATGTTTATCAGCATGCAAAAAATGGTATGAGACGGGCAAACATGTGATATAATAGTCTCATTTGGATTTCAATTACTTTTATCTGATGAACCATTACAAATTATTTTCCACTTATTTATATTGTTCAATACAGAAATATAATGCTACTAGAAAAGTCAATTTAGACTTATTAACATTTAGCTGGCCTTTGACCTAATTAATGCTCGCCACAGACAATATCCAGAATATAATTTACCTTTGTTATAATAGCTACAATTTAAGGAACAAAATGAGAGATGTGACAAAAGAGGAAGAAATAGAAACGGGTATACCAAATTTCGTGTTTACTATTTTGGCTCTTGTACTTTAGTTCTGCTCAGATCTTTATAAATAAAGTTTTATTTTCTCTTAGCCTAAGGAGTAAAGTTTTGTCTAAAACTACATGTAAACTATTTCCACTTTCAAAATAAGTCTAATTTACTTTTTCACTTCGCTGATATCTATAATATAATAGCAAAGTGCTGTTTGAAAGTATTAGTTCATGCTTTTTGCATCAAAGCTTAATAGAGATCCTGGTGGTATAATACAATTATGTTAAACAAGTACAACATAATGTGTTCTACAGTTTGCTTTTTGATTTAAAGTTAGCTATATTAACTACATTTAAAATATCGTGAGATAAGTATTCTTGAACAATAGATGTTTATTTTTCCATCGTGATAAAGCAGAAGTAACATCACGCCAAAATGTATTTTTAATGGATTTTAAAGGGTCATTCTATTTAATTTCCCTTAATTTAAATAAATGTGTCCCTCTAAGTTTTAAAACAGTTGTTTTTTCCCATATACCATCTTCGTTTATGAAAAGACGCCTAATCCCAAACTATATATGACATACAAGTAAGTCTAAGTGAATCGTAGTTAATCCTAATTTCTTAAAAAGACGCAACAAAGTGTCTCGTTTAACCCTCTTAGTTTTACCATCTCAAAAAAGCTGGAACAATGATTGGCTTGGTTCATTTTCTATATGGGATAGAGTATTTGGTAGAGCAGAAAATGATGTAGAAATTTAGGCAAATTCAAGGATTCTATCAAGTGATTTTTCCAATAGGGAATGCATTTCTTATGCTCCACTAGCCAACCAATTTCCTTACTTCCTTCTTCAACCGCTTTGAAAAATTCCATTACCCATATCCTCCAAGTTCAAAGAGAAGATTACCCCCAGCAATTTAATACAAGAAAAGCATTATCAGCATATTGAACTTAACTGAAGTCTTTTTAAGTGCAAGAAATTAAAATTCATACTATAAATAAGTAGCATGCAAATGGTCTTGATAGCGACAACCTCTCTCTAAACAAAAAATGGAGATAAAAGTGTATTATTAATAACACGTTTGATCTGTTGCAAAATATCTTGAACCAGTGACAATTATATTCTCCAAAGTTTCAGACCATTTTCCAAAATTTAACATTCAACATGGACAAAAGCATTTCAATGTCTATCAATAAGAGAAGACCAAATTTTTTTTTACTTAAAAATAGTGCATCAGATCATAGAAAATTAGTGTATTTTCACCAATAAATTTTCCTTTCACAAAACAAATTTGACTGTCGCTAATCACAGAAGGGAGGATTTTCTTAACCCTATTAGCAACAGACGCAGAAGCAATCTTAAAATCTACGTTAAGTAGTTAGATGTGTCTCAATTTTGTCTCAAGTAAATGTTATGTTATTATCTTTTTTGGAATGCACGTTTTTAATTCGATGAGACGCAAATTCTAAACAATATTTCATATCTTATCCAGCGTTTAAAGATCTAAAGACACAACTCTACATCTTGCAAAATAACGTGTAAAAATCACCGGCACATCCATCGGAACCGAGACTGGTGCTGTTTTCATATTCTTCAGCGTTAAACTGCAGTCTTCAAACATCTACTTACACTCAGAAGAGTTTCTTTCAAGATTTGACAGGGGGCGGGGGGGGGGGCGGGTTGAAAAGCGGTTAGAAGGAAATTATTTTTGCTTTTGCTTTTGTATAAGTTTGTGTACAATCATTCTATTGATTCAATCTATCTATTTGCTCTGTTACTCATTTTTTGTCTCCCATAATTAATTCTTTGATCGTTTTGTTTATGTCATTTCTCGTTTCAAGACAATGAAGATATTTTAATTTTAATTTTTGTTTTGTTTTACCAAACTCGTATAATCTTGATTTTTATTTTAACATTACACTTCCACTGTTTTTCATTTTTTTTTTCTTCTAAATTTGTTTGATTTATGTTAGGTTATTCCACAGTATTGGAGCTATTATTTTGATTCACTTAAGTATGTACAGTTTGTATTTCGGCTACAATTGTCCTGATATTATGTTTCTCCAGTTTTGCCTCAGCTTGTGAGTACCTAATTTATTCTGATCGTAGAGTCATTTTGAGAATTTCAAGAAATAATTGGTCATTGCAGGTTAACTTCACTTGAAGCGTGTTCTTCTTATCACCTTGACAATTGTATTCTAAATGAAACCTTTGGTCAGTCATTGTATATTTCTTGACAGGTACAATTCATACTATAAGTTTATCCTAAGACTGCTTACCTTTATTACACAATCAACGTACTTAATAAATACCACATCTCCGTCGATCACTTCATTCACATTTCCTTAGAGGTTTCGTGTAATAAAACGTAACGGTTATACAAATTGACAACTTGATATATTGGGGTCATCCATCAAAAGTATATGCTATATAACTACAAGGAATGCAAGAACAATTCAATTATTCCATGTCAAAAGGCGTAACAAGTGAATCGTGATCTAAACTGATATTCCTATTGTTTTTATTCATTTTGTGTTATTTTGGTGGTTAACTTGTTGTTTTTGTGTTGTTTTGTTTCCTTTGGAGTTTTTTTGGTGATAGTTTTATTATTGTTATTGTTGTTGTTGTTATTATTATTATTATTATTATTATTATTATTATTATTATTATTATTATTATTGGTAGTAGTAGCACTAGCAGTAGTATTAATAACTGGAAAAAAAGAGTTATACACCTTGTTGCACTGGAAGTCTGAATAAATGCAATGCAACTCGGCATTTCTGCATGATGTATACGAATTATCATTATACTTATTTTTTAGCTCTGTAAGTATTAATTAATGGATATGTTATGCTAATCGAGCTGTGCATATACATGGTACCATAGGTACCTAAAATATAAAAAAGATTTCATGTGAGAAGCTCATCTACTAAATATCAAACGTACTTAAACTATAACTAAAATGACAATTTCCCCAGATATTATGGTCCCGTAATCAAACTTGCAACTACCACACAAAACATTCTAAGCATAATTGTTCACTCGCATGAAACAAATATTAACCGAAAAGCATAAAGAAAGGGACTTGAAACAATAGCGAAATATTTGCCTGAGTGAGAATAAAAGCATAAAACATGACCAGCAATGTATTTGGCTTTTACAGTTTCATCATATAAGTCATAAAAGAGCAATATTATTGATATTATCTTTGATAATTTTATACGTCAATTCTATTTTTGACTCCGATGTCAAAGTTTATAAAAATTTCTCGTGGGTAACATTGTCTCTACACGACGCAGTTCTATTAACATATTTTGATACGGTTAAAAAAGAAATTGCAACTACATACAAAAGATTTTTTGTGTCAGTAAGGAATGAATCAAAGGGTCCTTAGTGAGTTATCTTCACTACAATTAAAGTTGTACCTCTTTTTGATACCAAAACAAATTGAGTACTATTTCCAGCGAATTATATACACGCTACTTGATTGAACGACCTGTAACCACTTTTAGGGGTTTAGTTTACTTCAGGTTCCTTTATTTCAAGTCGTTAAAAGCATATATTCAAACAGACAATCTGGTGTTAAATCATTAAAAGATCCCAAGCCTTACAGAAAAAAATCACTTATCTTATTCTCGGTTATATTCATTAGAATCCACCAATATCGATTTCAATCAAATGAGAAAGATCTTTTGTTTTTAGAAAAAAGTACTTTGTTTTTATTTATCCAGTAAAAACATTCGGCTGTTAACGCATCTTTTCTATATTATTAAACAAAACGTTCTAGCGCTCTTTTATTTGATTCTTTTTTACATACATAATAGGATAAGTCTACAAGATTGCCACGGATTATTTATTTTTAAATTAGATCCATAAATCAATGTGATGGCGTGACTTCATAAGTCAACGTTTTGGGTGACGTTTTCTATTAATGGCTTGGCATTCTAGCCCGTTCATAAAATATAGACTTTGATATAACATCACAATTTTCATTATAATTCGTTTTTCAGACTGGATGAAAAATGGAAATAAAAATGATTGACATTTTCTGACCAAATGCAATCATCTAACGTCAGATGCTTGACTACAGGTGTTGTCCTCAATCCAGGCAAAAATGTCATTGTATGACCTTCTGTGCTTTTCTAGATTATTTAGTTTGTTGCAAATGTTACATAGAGCTTTACAGTATATCCAAGTATCAGTCTTCGCAACATATCTATCTTTAGATTTCAGGTAGTGAATAAATTTACCCTCATCTTCAGCAAGTTTTGTCATAAAATTCGCCAGCTCCTTGACTGTAGAGAAATCAGCACTGTTAATAAAAGTGTCATTCGGTAGGAGAGCGTCATAGTCGGAATATCCTCGTTGGACAGTAATCAAATCCAATGGAAAGTACTGAAAAAATTTCTCAGTTATGTAATCCCTGCAAAGAGAATTTTCAAAGCTCAAATAAAATTTGTAATCTTTTCCAACACTATCTCTGCATTCAGTACCCTTTCTAGTACAGTTTTGTGTGCCACAATTTCCGAAAATATCCACAGGAATGTACTTTTGCAAAAGACGGACAAAATCATTTCTCCTGCTGACAGCATTACAATTGCTTACTATCCATGCTGCGAACTTTGTCTTAGCGCGGAAGATAGCCCCGTAGTTTCGTTCAGCAGGGTTGTGATTCGTCAACAAAATACCATAAGGGTGAGGAATATCTGAATCCAGACGATAGGTCATGGTCCAGTTGAACACTGAACTCCACTGGCTCGTTTGAAAATGCTTTGTATTGTAATAAAAAGGTCTTTCAAGATCGTAAAAGATCCACACCTGATTAGAATCACGTTTTGATGGCGTAAGCGGTGGATGTTGTGACAAATTGGACGCAGTTGCGTCGAATATTAGGGCATCAGCCTCCTCAAGAAGAGAACTGTTATACGTGACGAGGCAGTTGTCATGAAAACATCTGTCTATGTTTCTATTGCACACCTCCTGTTCTTCTCCAAACCATATAGGTTTATTGAACCAGAGAATCTTTAATATTACATTCTTCTTCTTTTCTTCTGTGATATTATAAACTGTTTCTATGTCACTGTAAAGACGAGGTACATCCTCTAATTTATGGTTTCTCTGTGTAAACGTAGCAGATTCATCTTCTGTAGAACTATTATATTTTGTATGATTGAATCTCAGATAGTCACGCTTTGCAGAAGTATAGGGATTGTTTAGTTCATTGTAGGTTGAAAAAGTACTCCATGGCGCAGAACTCAAAATTACCAGAGTTAATACGGCACAGCAAATACTCATCAGAATTAGTTTTGCTTGAAAGAGAAAAAACAAATGCAAGTTTTTTTATGCTATAATTTGATGGTAATTTTGTACACACGTTATAAATGCATACAATATGAATATGATATCAGCTCTTATACCTTATAGCTCAAAGCCTTCCCTTATTTTCCGACCTTAATGAGTATTTGTTTCTTCAGTTCTTCTCCATTTGCTAATGTTCATCAGCATTCAAAACTAGATCTACGGTAAATTATCTAAGATAGTTTCATGACGTTTTATCCGAAGTATAAAAATAGAAAGCGATGTATACAGAGTGCACACTTTATCTGGGGGCGGACTAACCCTAACAATTTACAGGGATTGAAGATTCGCCATAGTAGATTGACTCGATCCTACATCATTTGATTTTCCATATTAGGTATAAGGTTTTCAGTTACAGTACCTAGCTATCTCATATAACAATGGAAATATCAATGAGCAGGATTTCTTTGAAAGCAATATTTTTTGTCGAACAGGGGAACATCATCATGTTATAGCCACGTCATGATAACGTAAATGCTATTCTATTATATCTTCCGTGTACCTTAAGCCACATGACCTTGACTTATAAATATAATGTTTGATTTGATCATGTGACAGTGTAGGTTCAACTTCGGACCGTTGCTGGCAATGACCCTCTGTATCAAAAATAGGCTACAAAAAAAGTACTTGTTTGATCAACTTATCATGCATTATGTGATTCCTGCAGTAACATACAAGGTGCGAAATTAGATTCACGTGACAGTGCTTTCTGTATGCATGCTGAGGAGGATCTTGCCTCCAGATTGTGTTGATATAAGTTTTTCCTTCGGATTCAAACAACAAACTAGTGTAGCACCTTACCCTAGTCCTGGGATTCAGTTTAATAAAATGCACTGGTTAACTAACAGTAAATAAGTTAACACTGTTATTGCTTTTAGAGAGATAGAATATCACCATAATGAGGCTCACCTTTTACATATAAACCAGTCAATGTTTTTGATAACTACATTTTAATATTTGACAATGACGACTCTTTGGCAAGATGCAGATGATAGTGTGATATGAGATTTTGTCAGAATCAATTAAGCTGGGTAGTACAGATGTCATCTTTTGGTTGTGGTATTTTCTGCTGGCATTTAATAGAGAAAAACTTTCAGAATTTGTCAAATCAGTACATATTTTGTAAGTATTTTTAAGATGCAAATCTACTGTATGAATGTAAAATGCAAGTACCTGATAGGCACGCTTTTAAATCAAATAAAAATAGCATATATGTGAACTAATTTGTTTGATCTGAAACAATTTAAACATTCCACCACAGTATGACAGGGGATACCTGAATGGAGAAAACAAAAATCCCACAGCAACATGCAAGCAAACAAACAAATATTTGATCGGTATTGGTCCCAAACAACATACAACTTACACCTGATGTTGTGTTAACTCTTTACAAACCCAAAAATAAGCATGGAATATGTACTGTTGCGTCATGAAGAACATTGTCAGCTGATGAAATAAATTCAATAACAGCATATTAGGTGCACAGGTTTTGATAGTATCAATCACTGTTAAAATCGAAATCTAACTATTAATTTTAGAAGGGCAATGTTACAACACATATGAAAACATAAAGGTAGATTTTTAAAAATACACAATATTCAAAGTTGGTGACTATACCTTTTTGTCACCGAGTGACATGCTGATGATGATGATGATGATGATGATGATGATGATGATGATGATGATGACAAACGTGTCCGTTTATATTCACTTAAATGTATGTTAGTTACTAGCTTTTCATTTAAAGGCATTCTTTTTTAGGACAATAAGTGCAATCTATTTTATACTTAAAAAATGCAACATATGGAGTAAAAGCTTCATAACCATTACCTTCATATTCCTGGCAAGATTAATCAGATTTGTTGTCCCAAATTAGTAGATATTAATATACAATGTGTATGATAGAAGAAGAAGACGCGTGTAGTTATACTACTACTACTACTAGTACGACTAAGAATAATAATAATAATAATGGTAATAATAATAACAATAATAACATTCTTGTTATTATTATTATTACTATTAGTAGTAGTAGTAGTATTTAATTATTATTATTATTACCATCATCATCATCATTTCCTCATTTGTTTATTTGTATTTCTTTTCATACTCTTTCATATGCTTATTAGACTGACCAGTTATGCCAGACTTAGGTGAAGGACACCTGTGTTAATGGTCACTCCCATGTAATACTTACTTATTCATAATGATTAGATTCACTCTTTCACAATACTGTATGCTCTATAAGTGTCTTGGATATGGCAATTATGGTAAATAAGAAGAGTAGACATATTTATATTTTCATGGAGACAATATTTGTCAAGATATATCACTAGAAAGCCAGTTCCAAAAGCAAACAAATACCGCAGAAAAGTAGCCGGATAAAGAATTTGAACCTGCAATGTTGTCTTATAAAATGTGCTGCATTAGGGTAATTAGTAACATATAAAATTTGTTCAACTTTCTTGTGCTACATGCCATTATATGCTGTCAAGTGTGTTATTTTTGAATATTGCTTTATTTCCGTTGAATATTATTCTGTATAATTTGAAACTGGTTTACAGTTAGAAGTACTTTCTTTGTAAGAGAACGATAACAGCATATACATCATTCTCTACTACATTTGTATTTGCATGAACTTTTGCATACAGATTTTGACTCATCCTTTGGCGTGTACCAAAAAGTGTTTATACAGTATGTTCAAAGAGTAAATTATTTTATAACTAAAAATCCATTTGATGTACGCTTTGGAATTAAAATTATAGAGAAAGTCACTATTTTGATAACTTAAGCTTTATAACAATATTGTCGGCAACGATAATGAAATACAGAACTTACATTTATTAGAAATACACATATGCTTGCTTGGCTGACAACACGTTTCTCTGAAATAAAAGAAAATGAAAATTGTTTTGTCAACTACGAAAATTGGATACATGTATAATGTGAAAATATTATCCAAATTTATATCCTGCCCTTTATGCACGCTAGAATTCAATCATTGAATAACACAAATAACTTTGTAGTCCCCATCATCATAGAGACTAACCAAATGTGCAGAATTTTATTTGATTGCTTTTTTGTTTTTACGCAGACATATGCGTACATTCACATAATCAGATATGTAAGTGTGTCCCTCATATGGCAAATATAGTTGACAACCTATGATAATCACAATATAAATTTCAAATGTCATCGTATATTACTGGCTAACGGTAAACCTAACGTATTTACTCGTGTAGAACGAGCTCAGACTGTGAATAATATAAGGTAGAATGCAGCAATATATCAGGGTCTCCTTTATAGGTCCATGTATGATATCATGAGAACCGGGTATTTTGTGACATCATGTCTAAATACATATTTACTTCAGTTATGTGCGTGTTATATACGAGTGCATACGGTGAGAATGATTCAGTAAATACTCATACTAACTAATTAAAACATTACCTTAAACCATACACATTTTCTTCTTAATTTAATATTAATATGGTGTCATCCTTCGACTCCTAGCTACTTACATTATCATGCGACTATCCATGTCAAACGTTTAGCATAGAATTGCTTCCAGGACACAAGAAAACTCTCCAAAAGTACGTTCCATATGCACTCTTTTCTTATGACTTATGTACCTTAAACATATTAGCTGTACCTATTTGTCTTATGTTCACTTTGTATGTTCCCCATTGTTGTCATGTGCAATTTCTATAGTGATAAACAATTGCTGTTGTAGATGTTATTGTTTTGTTGGGTTGTGTGTGTGTGTGTTTGTGCATGTGTGATTATTTAAAATAGAACAGGGATTACATCTTTCAAACAAATAGTATTGGCCGTTACTGTATATATGGTACAGAAATGAGTTCATATATTCCACTTTGATGTCATGTGTAATTCACATTATGAAATGTATATTTCACATTTGCGTCTCATATGCCGGATTATACCTCCTGAGAAACGTATGTAATCAATATTAAATTAATGTTCTGTGTATATCCCTAATATGTAATCAAATTGTTATTATAAAATATCCAAAAGAAAACTAGGGCCCTGTTGTCATATAAACAATATTGGTTTAGCTCATATAGAAAGGCTAATTTAGTATCTTGTTTAGATCATACGAGCGTTATATATTAAATTCATGATGCGTAAATGATTAAAAAAAGACAAAATAAAAAAACCAACTTAAGATTCCATATCAATATTCTATATTTTTCAGAAATATTTATTAAGATTTTTCTATATTCATATAATTTGCACATGCTCATTAATTTATGTTTGTACAAGCTTTTTAAAGTTTTCATCCTTGTATCCACTGTCATTTTCTATTCGAGGACTTTTGTGCTTTATGACATCGATTAATAATTTTAAGACCTTTATTTCAGCCACTAACTCAAAATTTCCCACACCTTACTTTAATGGACTGCACCTTTATGCAGCATATATTCATGTTTTAAACTTGATTTATCCATAGAATCTGCATATTCAATTAGAACATAAAAAGTTACTAATTTAATTGTTATTATTGACTGACTAAAGTTGTTTCTATGATATGTATCAATCAGTTAACAAACATGTTACTAATAAATGACTTTGTTTAGATTTGATTCGATCTTTGTTGTCAGTGGAGACAAAGCCCTTAGACTGTTTTCTATTGTAGTTCAAATTTAAAGTATTTTTGTAATTAACTAAAATTAGAGCAAGACATTATCTTAATGAAAAGACATGTAATAATATTGTTTTTACCAAATTAATAGTAGTTATATACGAACTTTTTAAAAACATAATCTTTCTGTTATTATTGCTAATTTTAAAGTTTTTGTCTATGAATCGTTTCAACGACTACCTTGGCTTTACTAATTTAAATTTTGGAGTAGTATTGTTTACTGTTCTTCTGCTGTATTGTTTCTTAAAAAAAATGAGTTAGTTTTGAATGCAATAAAGAATATATTCCGTTTAAATGATAAAGTGATCTCAGGTATCACCAACAGATCTGTGCAAACTATATTTCAACACTCAATCATCGCATCTGAGTTGCCTTCTAATAAAGATGTTTTCATTATTTTTAACAAAAAACTAATGATTAATTGTGTATGCTTTATAGTTATTTTACCGTTGTTATTTGGGATTAAAAATATTAGTTTTTCTTTTGACCCTCTAAGTTTCTGAACAAAATATTTTGAAATATCTTAAGTCTTTAATTTATACTCGTCTCACTTGAGTGCATAGAATAATTGCCGATTAAAGTTAACGTTCTAATAAATATAAAGAATTTGAAAAAAATGTTTAGAAGATAAATCGTGCGGTCGCTATTTAGGACCCACTGAAGGTAAAGCCCTAAAAATGTCGATATAAAAGAAACAATATAAGTGGAAAGAAAGCAATAATGACACCAAAAAGTGCAAAAAAGGTACACCCTTCCAACCAAATGTAAACACGACGTACTACATAATAACATATGGAAGGTAAAGCTGTAAATATAAAGAATTGCAAAATTCCTTTAGAAGGAAAACCCTTCCAAATATAAACATGAGGTACAACAAGATCAAAGATCCAAGATAAATACGTGATAATAAATAAAAAATAAATAAATAAATAATAATAACAACAACAATCATAATAATAATAATAATAATAATAATAATAATAATAGCAATAAGAATAAATTTATGTTACTATAGATAAATTGATGTTACTATAGGAGAACAAGCAAACTGACAGGAAAGAAACGTACATGCGGTGAGTTAAACCAAACATTTATGGACAAGAGTTTTTCGTTTAAGTCAAATTTGCTAACTGTGCTCATCTGCGCTATCCAATATTTCTTGTTATGGGCATGAATTTTATCAGTCTATCTGTGATTTCAAGCAATCGACATCATTGTGAGGGTCTGTAACGAATATCCAACCGAGGTCAAATGGTTGGGTTTTCTTTGTGTCGACCTTGTTCCTAATATGGCTTTTGTGGTTGTTCATTCTCACACTGAAGTCAACTGTTTAGCCAACATATTGAATAGCACAGATATTGCACGTCAGGACATAAATGACGTCTTTACTGACAAGTCCTATTTTTAGGATGATATTGTAAGTAATTCATGTTTATGCCCTCTTGCATGTAGTATTCTTGGAATTTGTATACAGATAGACAACGACTGCCTTTGTTCGTGTGTGTGTTCGTGCTTCCGCAATATGATTTAAATTCAGCTGGGCACGCACAAAATGGTCTTTTAGATTTTTGGTCGTCGATAAGCGACCACAAATGTTTCTATCTTGCCGGGTCAGCGTACCGTTTCGTAAAGGAAATCTCACCTTTCCGTACCGTTCTAAACAGTCTTCCTAACTGTACCTTCTCGTTTTCGTACCGTTTCCAAACGTACCGTACAGTGCTGTCCTCGTACAGTTTCCAATGTTGGAAAAGACGTTATACGTAATGTAGGATTATATTTGGTTTATGTTCATGTTTACTCTTTCCAAACGATATTTACTACATAAACACTAAATGATTTCTTCCTTTTGTTAGGTACGTTTTAAAATCTGATAGCAAGTAAGAAAAATGTTCTGACTCGCTATTCTGAGATTCATATTTATTATCAGTACAAATAATTGAGATCTCTGGAACACATGATGTTATAAGATACACACCGTATTACGGCAGTTAGTTTACCCTTCAAATATTCAAAGTCAGACTGATCAATATATTTTCAGATTCTGAATGACAACGCTGATGGTGCCAACTGCAAACCGGTTGCTCATTTCCAGTTTAAGAGGACTATAGGACCACGCTAATTAATTTAAATTAATTTAGGACGATTTCCTGTACTAGCTTTTTCGGATTAAACTTAGCATTAGTCTCCGCTGTGCCTAAGAAAACATCAACTACCTAAAGCAGTAGCGATGAATTGTTTTAGGCTCTGGAGTCTGTTACCCAAACTGGCTAGTGTAAATGAACTACATTGAAAGTCGCCTCCTAGTTGCAAAACGGTTTGGTAGATCCCGAAAGAGCATAGGCTGTATTGTCACATTTTTCAATTATATCTTTTCTCTACACAAAGCAAGCTCTCTCGAAGATCAGTGCATTTAGAAATCTTGTTTATGCCACAAATTTGCATTACGTGGAACACACATATATACACAGTGTGTATGTGTGTGTGTGCGTGTGTGTGTGTGTGATTCACACACGGACTCACAACCTACGTGCCTCTCTTCCTTCCTTCTTACCTACCGAACTAAATAATCAGCCATTTATATAAACAACTTAACATAATATATAACAAAGATGCAGATATAAAGATGCATCGTATTTTTCTGATTGAAATAAGATTGTCGACATTCTTATTATTGTGATATTTCAAATGAAAACATACTTGTGCTAAACTTTATCAATTCAATTTGAGACAAATAACACAGAGAGACAGAGACAGAGAGAGACACAAACGGAGACAGAGCCATTACAATTTTTGTAAGGTCAATTTATAGTAATAATAATTACATCGATTAACCTTTTAAGATAGCTTTGTAGCAAGGTACGATCTTTCGCTATGAGCATTCCATAACCTTGTTTGTATATAATTCTTTGAATAATTTGTTTTATCACACAAATTCAAACTTCTTTAAAAATATATATTTTCATTTTTATAAAGTCATTATTGGCTAGAAGTGCATTTTGCTCGACTTGGTTCTAGCATTTATCCAGGACAATTCTAACGAGTGCAATTCTTTATGAGTTAGGCTCAAGTGGCACAAATAACTTCTTGTTCTTATATGCTATGCATGTTATCACTATTACTTTGCGCATAGTTGCATACGAATCACATAGATGATTTTCCGAAATTAAAAATGAGCAGTAAAATGTTTTAAAATGCTACTTCTATATCACTGATGGCATTGGATAAATATGTCTTCATGAAGGAATTCAGACAAGAATTCACAGAGGAACAATGCAGTTATCTTGCATCGTAATCTTGACAATGTATTCATCCTTCGGATTTGCAAGACTGCTGTGGTATTACTTTCAACAGAAGAAAACAATTGGTACAGATATCTCAGGAACACAATTTGATGAAATGAAATAAGCATACGAAAGCCATAGTATTTGAATGCTTAACACATAGACAGACAACAAAACCTAGTGTTAAATTGTATTACAAAATTTATTGAAAACGTCCAAAGAGAGTATACAATCAAATGAAACTATTAAATATACTTGAACAATAATTTTACTTTCCTCGTTATAATAATATTATGTCCAACTTGCATTAAGGTAAATTTCATATTTAGCCCTCGCTTGAGTTGAAATTAAAGAATATAGTTGAATAATTGAATAATTAATCATTGTTTGAATCTTGCCATTTTTGGAACATATGATGTCATTTTATAAATTCACAGAGCCACGGCTGTAACAAAATTATCTGAAAAGATTTACTTTCTTTAAACACATCCCCTTGCCCCGTTTTCGCCTTTATTTTCTTTATGAAGAATACGGATATTTTCAGCGAGACGACTTGTTTGGTCAAATGAAACTTGACTCGAATATCTGAGATTAAAATACAAAGGGATAGATGGACTAACAAAAATTAAGGCATATTAATCAAGTTCAGTTCCATTTTAGTTTTATCAGTTGAAAATTGTAAAATCGATAAATACAAGTATATGTGTTGGCAATTCTGATTTGTTTTCGACACTATCATCAAACCGCATTCCGCTATTGATTTTGCAGCCTCAGTCGATGTTAGGAAGTGATTCTAATCATGGAAACCTCCATGCAACTGGTCCTATGTCTATCAAGTCCTGCCCTGGAATATTTGCAATTTAAGTTCCTGTCCCTCATGAAAATCTTGAAGCCGTCTTCGTACAACATACGTAACACCTTAAGGTCATATTTCCTCCCATTCCCGTGTAGTTCTATCTGCAGCTGCTTTACAAACTGTAGAGTTCCTGACCGCACCATCTGAGGTAATGACATCCATTCGGAACCTTCTATGTCAATTTTCAAAATGTTTATTGTTTCCTGAAAAAAGAGTCTTTTCCAACAATAGTAAGAACAAATAAACCAAAATCAAACAAATAACTGACTAAATACCTAAACGCAAACAGGCATATGTGTGTTGAGGTGTGTTCTAAATGTACCTTGTATTACTTGAACGATAATTTAATACCGTGAGCAACCCCTGTGTTCGGTTAAACCTGAAAGGTAGTGTTGACATCTGATCTAGCAATACAGTTCAAAGTGTAGGTATATTGGTATCAATAACTGTGGTTCTATATTTATAAGCTAATGGGTATATGAATATAGGAAATTAAGGCGAAAGTGATTCTAAAGAATAAACACACATGACCCCTGTTTAAAAATGCGTTCTTTACATTTTAGGTTTTCTCTGTTGTGTATATTAACTGTCTGTTGTTTTTTTTTTTATATCTCCTCAAATTAAGAAGATAACTATATGTATGCAATAAATGGAATTTAATTCAGCATATAGTCTCATCACTCACTGTCTGTAGTAATTGAATAATATTATTTAAGGCTTAAATGAAAATGGCATAAATAACATATACTCACTGATGTAATGTGATAATAATATATATTCAATTAAGTATATTTTTGTATTCGAAACAATCGACGAATATATACCTCCGTGTGATTGAGATCGCGTCGTATTTGTTCCAAGGTTCTCATTTTCCACTGATTTTGTAAGATCTCATTTTTCGCACCAAGGCCAAGCATGTAGAATGTGATATTTTCAGCATACTTGTAGGTCTCACCCTTGTCACGCATGCTACAATGAAGGAAATATGAGTAAACCAAAGAAAAAGAAAATATCAAATATCAATGTGTCGCAATACCCACACAATGTTGGCAATAAGAATGCATCTACAAGTATCTATATATCTTGCAATACTGCCAAATCCTTTCTGGGGATATAGACAGTGTGCGTCGCATTGACAAAGTGTAAGCAATAAATAGAACAAAATTCAACGAAAACATGAGAGTGAAGATAAAAACACTATAACACAGATTTAAACTTAGAATCGGGTATGTTTAATTGCCTGTCAGCCACGTGGAACTGCTACCAACAGGAAAAGAAAAAATAAGAATGAAAGAAAGAAATAAAGTACATGTATACTAAAAAGCATGTATATGTCACCGTCAGCCTGTGTGTTGTGTTGTGTTGCGCTGTTCGTCCTTTGCGTTCGAAGATGTCTACAACATCACTAAGTGGTTTGGTTTCTGTGAGTACACGAATGACAGATTTGGCCAATTTGTGCTCTGAACTGTCTGTTGCACACTGCACAGGAGCTTGATCAATAGAGGACGTACTGCAGTTCTGAGATGTACGTTGTTTACGCTTCTGCACTGCCTCTGCAGTTATCCTCCGTTCAAAGTCTGTAGCTCCAGTATGGATGAGGCTGCGCCAGGTGGAGCGATCCTGTGTGAGATATTCTCAAGATTCAGGGTCAATGTCGAAGTGTTTCAAGGATGGCTTGAGGGTATATTTGAAGCGTTTCTTCTGTCCACCCTGAGATCGCTTCCCTCCTTCAGCTCACAGTAGAAGATCTTCGGTAGTCGCAGAGTGTAGATGCTTGGAATGCCTTCCCGTGTGAGAAACTCAGTGTCTGAGACCATGTCCTGCCATCTTATCTTCATCAGTTTCCTCAGGCAGCCCATGTGAAAATGTTTCAGCTTTTGGCATGGCGTCTGTACACCGTACAGGTTTCGCAAGCACACATCAGGGTCGGCAACACAATGGCTTTGTAGACCTTACTTTTGTTTGTAGACTGATGCCTCTTCGCTCCCACATATTTTCACGTAGTCTGCCAAAGGCCACTCTAGCTTTAGCAATTCTGGCGTTGGTTTCATCATCGATGTGGACTGCACGTGACGGTATGCTGCCGATATAAGATAACTTGTCCACAGCCACGAGGGTTTTGTCATTTACTGTGATGGTAGGCTCTCCTGGTGGAGGTTGGTGCATCACCTCAGTCTTCGTGATACTGACTGTGATACCTAAATTGTCTCAAGCTGAAGAGAAATGGTTCATACTGTGTTGCATGTCCGACTCATACTTGGCATTCAGGGAACAGTCGTAAGCAAATAGGAGATCACGAACAGTCACTTCCTGTAATTTTGTCTTCACTTGTAGTCTTCTCTGATTGAATGCCATTTGTACTAAATGTAGTAATATTATTTTTTTTCTTCGGATTTTCAAACAAGGATTATCCATATCAGGTATAAATTATATATATATATATATATATATATATATATATATATATATATATATATATATATAGAGAGAGAGAGAGAGAGAGAGAGAGAGAGAGTGAGAGAAGGGGAGGCGGAAGGGAGAGTGAGAGAAGGGGAGGCGGAAGGGAGAGATAGAGAAGAGAGAATGACTAACTGCTGAAGGAAATATCAACGTCTACATTCTATATATAAAAATATGCATTTTTTTATTCCACCATGTAATAACATTTACATCATTCTTTTTTCTAGATTTATGATTTATGCAATATGACGCGACAGAATATGATAAATTTGTTTTGTTTAAACCTGCATGAGCTAAGGATAAAATAGCTCTGACCATTTTTCCAACATTTTTTTACTAAATGGATATTTACCATTCATATAATCACGCATATTAGCAGTCTCAAACTTGTTTGGGTTTTTCTTCCCCTCTATGCCTTTACGTGCTTTTATTGAAAGAAAAACAACAAGAACGACAGCAACAACCAGGATAGAAAATATTCTTCCTGGAAAAGATTCGAAACTGTGGTAAGGTTGACGCTCTTCTGAATATCTGTACAAGGTACATGTACAAGGCGACAAATCTTGACACAATTTACAATAAAGTCTAATTTTTCAGATTAACATTTTAATGCCTGATGATGCATTTAATTTTGCGTAAATTGACGTAAATACTTTTACAGGGTCTATAGTCTCTTTTGCGACATACGACATACGACAATTTTGCGTGTGATAGTATGGATCTGTACCACGTTACCAGCAAACGTTTAGCCCATGTTCAAGTGAGTGTATACATTATATGGCCATCAATCACTATGTTTGACATATTTTTGCAAATTAAAAGCAGCTGTCATAACTCAATATTATAAATCTATATTATATTTGACATGTTCTAAATAACTCATTTTGTCAGTTACAGATATAAGCTTGCATTGAACATATTTGTGTATATTTTTTAGGTTTAGCGACGTGTGAACCGAAATATAATCTATTCCATCAGCATGGGTTGTAACATATAACCCACCTTGGGTCGAAACAAAAGACCTCGCATCCAAACATTCTCGCCACGTCTTCGTCAAAATCCCAATGATAACCGATTCTGAAAAACAAAACAAAACAAACAAACAACAACAACAAAAAACAAATACATCAACAAGAAGAGGAGGAAGGTAAAGACGAATCAGATGACCCATTAGTATCTGCTAGCGCTTGTACAATAAATAGAGGATATTTTCTTTTCCTACGTTAATACCGGATATATTTCATCGTGTGGTACAAAAAACATGATATTTTAACGAGTGGCGAAGCCATGAGTTAAAATATACCGTTTTTGGTACCACAAGATGAAAATTTTCTTTTTATTATATACCAAAGTTGTAAACAATTTGATCACAAAGCAAGTCCGATTCATCAATGCATCACCGCGGGTTTATCATTGCTGTCAAGGAAGTTAGGGGAAATAACTTCATAGAGACGCGAACGGCGTCGACTCTGATTTCGTCAGCAAAAATTAATTTCCATGTCTGAAATGTAATGCAGTTTCAATTTATTTGCTCTAGCTCACAAAGTGCTCGTTTTTGTTGCTGCAGGTATAACTTCTGTAGGCACACACAATCCAGCGTCGCATGGCATGATGGGAAATCTTATATTTTCACGTGTGAAAATATAAGGATATATATTTCACATGTGAAAATATAGGAATGAAAAAATATGAATATTATTTCGCCAGTAAGTTTCTAAATTTCACACTAAAATATATAATAAAGACCATTATATTCTCTTATCATTTCATCCTGCAGAGTGAGTGTCTATGCAACCGTCCCTTCTGTTTATTGCCTGTATTAGCTTGCAATAGCTTCTCGTCAGTATTGAGCCGCCTTTTTACGTTATCGAAGCTTGCCTAACAAAGAGATAGGATTTCCTCATTAGAACTATGCCCATGATAAAATTAACCTTGAGATATTTATATGTATTTGCAGATTATATATATATATATATATATATATATATATATATATATATATATAACTTTGTACACCGAGTTAAATGACAAAATAGTAGATGTTTAATAATGTATATGGAATAAAATTCGACACTCAGGCATTACCACAAACCATGATAGGGTATAAATTAAATCTTGCATAAACCGGTACAGGAAATAAAAACATGGCGTTATGTGAGTGCAAAGTTAGTACATATTACACTAATTTCGCCAGCTTTCATTAGTTTAGGGTAATGGGTCTGTTTGGGATTTCAATTCATATTTGGGAAAAATGGGAGCAGATCAGGGAATTCCAAGTTTCTGGAAAGTCTATATTGGCGTTCTAGAAAGGTTAATTACTGTGTTCCCCTATCTTCGGTATAGAAAAAATAGGAATATCGGGACACTTGCTATAAGAGAATTTCGTCATTCTTAAGTGCTCTGCATAGGATTGATTGCTGATTGAACTTTGAAATATGAACTTTGACACTTACCCAAACGAGTACACCAGACAGGGTCGTCTGGGACAGAATGGCTCATCCATACACACCTCCTTACCTCCGTCCTCCATCTTTCCTACTCGTACTATTCTCTGACATAAGACCTGAATAGTATTGATATAACTGCAAAGGAAACAAATGACAAAAACAGCCCAAGTTAATATTGTATTTCTTTAGGGTTGATGATACAACAATGCTTCATGTGTTTAAGAAGCATATGCATTGCACAGCAAAGCATTCATTAAGCTGATTGAACAAATATGAGAACAGATATGTCAAATAATATTTGCAAGTGGAAACGGTTCAGATGGCATAAATAGCGGTGGAGTATTGACAAAAAGGCTTCAAATATATAGAGGATATTTACTTTTCCTACGTTAATACCGGATATATTTCATCGTGTGGTACAAAAAACGTGATATTTTAACGAGTGGCGAACACCCCCACCCACCCCTTTTTTTTTCGTAAATTCACCTCACTTTCATAGGCTGGTCATATAAATATCAGTGACTTAAGATATCGGTATGATTGGGTTGACCTAATCTGTCGCAGTAAATTATATTGTTGACATTTTGTAAACTATTTGATCATATTTGATCACAAAGCAAGTCCGATTCATCAATGCATCTCAGCGGGTTTATCATTGCTGTCAAGGAAGTAAGGGGAAATAACTTCATAGAGACGCGAACAGCGTCAACTCAAATTTCGTCAGCAACAATTAATTTCCATGTCTGAAATGTAATGCAGTTTCTATTTATTTGTTCTAGCTCACAAAGTGCTCGTTTTTGTTGCTGCAGGTATAACTTCTGTAGGCACACACAATCCAGCGTCGCATGGCATGATGGGAAATCTTATATTTTCACGTGTGAAAATATAAGGATATATTTTTCACATGTGAAAATATAGGAATGAAAAAATATGAAAATTATTTCGCCAGTAAGTTTCTAAATTTCACACTAAAGTATATATAATATATATATATATATATATATATATATATATATATATATATATATATATATATATATATATATACATGAACATTTTATGTCAATATCACTTTTGCTGTCAAAGTAGATAGCGATTTAAAGTAATTGACTAGAATTGTTCCTTTTTTTGGGGGGGGGGGCGGGGATTACGGTCTTTTGGTAATGCAGGCCTGCTCATTTGTAGAAATAAGTTGACTAAAATAGTCTTCATACCACACAGTGCTTTAATACTCTTGACTCAAATGAATACATTATGTAGTGCAGTATATGAATCACACGTATATGCTCTTACCTTGATATTCGTCTTACCTCCAGTAAAGGTCCTCTACCTTGTTATCCGACATGTTATCCAGTTCTGCATCAGACGGAATCTTACTAGTAAAATCTCCCAGGGTACCGAAAGTAAGACTTGTATACTGCGCTGGTGTATTTTCTCCACTTGGAAGCTTTTTAGAAGAAAGAAGACAATTTCTTAGATACGTAACACCTTTTCAGTATGGACATGTTCTTCATATAAAATGTATTATGTTCACCATTTTACAAATAGGTGACTCTTGCTAGACAATTACGTAGAATTCAGAGTAAGATGGACAAAAGAGATTTTTAGAAACTACAAAGTTTATAAAACTATTATTAATAAGATAACATCCATCTTTATTAGCATCATGACGCCATGTCACTCATTTCATTTGACACCCTGTGACGCAACAATTAAGAAGTGCATAAATCAACGCAACTAAGTAACGAAACGTTCTGAAATTTATAGGAGAAATATAATCTCAAACTTGTTGAAAAATACAATATGTCACTAGCTGCAAGTAATTAAACTCGTTCCATAACATTCATATCAAATATACACTTGTGTAAGATCCTATATTTCAACTAAATATTGATTTTCAGGGACAACAGCGTAGCAACATCGTATAATGAACTCATTTGTTATTGATTACATTTCAAGTCAAAACGATTCTAGAAAGAACATACAGAATTCTAACAATCAAAGTCTTCCTTTTAGGAGGATCATGTTACTGATAATTTTCAACGCTTAAAATACTTTACACATTTTATTTAACTTAACATGAAACTAACATACGGGCGGGGTGGGGGGGTGGGGGGTAGGGGGGTGAAAACTTCATACCTAGCTCTCGAAATAGTAGTTTGTAAGTGAGGTTCCCCGCGTTCTGGAAGATCATAAGGTGGATTTTTTTAAGCATCCAGCGACACTCATTCGCGGTACATTTTTTTTTCACGTCGCTACTATTATATTTCATCACTAACATAATAAATACTGTAACACGCACAGGGGTTCCTCTACAGAGCGAATCAAACACCTGCGTGAGGTTGGGCTGGAAGTCCCTTGTTTTCCCCTATTTCCAAGGACTTCCCGACAATATTCGTTGTCAACTGGAAGTTCTGGTAACGTGCCAAGACTAGAAACAATAAATAAATGTCTACAATGTCACAACTACAACTTCACAATTGCATGGCTTTTCCTTGTTAGCAAGCACCCAATGCAGGGAACTATAAAAATACTAAAACTGCATCACTAGACTCCTGTCTCTATTTTTTTAGGTACAGATAGGATAAGCTCTCAAAATAATTTTTTACTAAAATTTTACTTTTCATTATTAATCAATTATGGACCACCAAACCCGTATATACTCTATTGTATCTGAACCCATTTCTAGACTGGTTCACAGTTGCTCCGTATAATTAGTACCCTGAGTCCTAAAAACAACAGTCTGAACCGCGTTTCGCATGTGTACTTCCACCAACTGCTACAATGAAAGGCATCTCCAAACAAAGGGATGACCTCTTCCCAATTATTCCATGGCACAAAACAGTAGTTCCTGTCACCGAAAGGCACAATCAGTCAACACCTCTGAATAAAATAGGAACTACTTGGCTCCATGCCCACTTATGCTAGTCTGACCCCATCTCAAACTACGAAACCAATCCGAGCCATTGCAAAGTCTCTTAAAAACTCTAAGTATGACGTCTGTTCCTAGCAACTGGCTAATTACTCGGGCTAGGAAATATTTTCCCAACACCGACTTCCCATAATCAAACCACTAATCACTTAAATCTAACGAACCTACAAATGGAGACGTCAATGCAAATGGAACATACCCAAATTTATTACAATACATATATCTTTTTGCAATTGGTGTGATATTAGCGTAATTTATTTAGACATTTGAGCAAAGCTGTTGTCGCAAATGATAGGTAACATATTAATCTTCAAAATTTGCATATAAAACTTGTATCATGGCTTTTTGTAAATCACTTTACAAAATGTATATGCAAGATATATGAATAAAATTTACTTGTATGTACATTCAGAACAGTTGAACCTGAATTACTGCTAATTTTATGTGAATAATTTTTGTTCATTTGGCAGTTTTTATTCTTTAAACATTAGTAAACATGATTAATTGAGAGTACCAAAAAGATCTGTTTTCAATTACGTTATCGTTGTCATGATATATTATAAAAATGCAAAAGTACATTAGAATGGGTGGATTTCATCTTTATTTTGGTACGGGTAAGAGAAAAACATTATAACTTAAGTTAAAAAAGGAAAGATAGAAAATGTAAATTGCTTTCCAACCGAACACTGTTACATTTAACTTTAATCTGAAACCAAGGCAGGAACAGATATGTTTTTGTCTGAGGACATAGTCAACACTATTGTGGCTTAGATATTACTGCTCAAACAACCATTATGAACCAGATTTGTATATCCTTCAGCTCTCCGGAATTTCCAGTCCCTTGGTTGCACATTATCCCTGTCTTAGCCACTGTTATTTTACTTGTGAATTTCTTGGTTTCTGCTTTGTCAATGTATAATACAAAAATTACTAATTCAAGATGAATTAGTTCCCGATCATTAAACATGTCATTCACATGTGACAAATCCTATGCAAATGCGTCCTTTGCTTCCAAATATCACATTGAAATAGTTTTTCTTTATTGGTGTAAGAAATTCAAAGTGAAGTCTACTTTATATTATGTACGATTTTATGTGGAATACTATTTACTAAAAGAGGTATGTAGTTTATCGTATAAAATTACAGAAGTCTTGAAGGTTTACTAATTCGAAATCTCGAAATTAAGATTTCAGTTAACTAATTCGAAATCTTGATTTGCTAATCCGAGATCTTGATAGTAATAAGAGATCCCGGTTTACTAAACCTGAAATTTGAACACCGTATTTAATAAAAAAGCAATCACTTTTTGTACTTTAAATACGACACAGAATACTGTAGTTTATTTGCTATTTATTATTATCCATTTTATTTTGCAGAATATGTATTTCAGTTTACTTAGCGTCGCTTGTGAGTATAAAATATAACGAATCACTTTTTGATGTTACAGTTAAATCCAAATGACAAATACATAATTGTCATGACATCAGAATCAGCTTACAATAATTTTACGGTTTCCTAGTCAATACCTTTAGTTCTTTCACTCTCTTTAAAATTTACTCAACACAATTTTAACTTTTGTAACTCTTCTAAAATTGAATTTTTGTATTTAAATTAAGAGCTGTAGTAAGTTCAAATAAAAAGTTTCCAAGCTATTATATGTTTAAATCCAAGAGAGTAACTGCAACAACAACAACAAAAATTCACTGTGCTCATAAAGTTATCTATTGGAAAAACTGCAATCAAAACATATTAGATCACCACAGAGAATGTGGATACGTTGAGTATTTGTATTGCAAAGAACGTTTATAATAAAATTTAAACAAAATAGAATCATAGATGCTGTATAGATTATTCCTGAAGGCTCGAAATATAGTAAAGCCTTGACATCCGAGTGCCTTCACATGAATTAAATTAATTTCGAGTCCATTATCCGAACAAGTCATTGACTGGTGCTTTCAATGCCCAGACCTTTTTTTCGACATGGTATATTTTGCTCTAATTGTGATTTCACACTTAATTAATATATAATTGTTGCATGTATTTAAGAAAATTAAAACAAAGATAAGATTTGTGAAAATTTAAATAATGATAAGGAAGCTAATCATACATTTAAACAAAATTGATAACTAAGATGGCAACATAACAGTGAGGCAAGATTAGTTATTTTACCCCAGTGCAAAACTTTAATAGTAAGGTGAAAGGAATAGGCAAGTACCTTTTATAAGAGAGTGTATTTAATTCGGCTTGCGATATCATCATTGCCAAGTGTAATGGCAATAATAGGTATATTTACAAGTCCATTTCATTGTTATATTATAGTTAACGTGTTACCAGTGCAATGTTATTTCAGTTAAATTTTTTTCCGAGAATCTAAAGAGAAAATGAGATTAAAAACATTGATTTTAGAATTCCATCGGCACCATATAGAGATCTAGTTTACGGAAGAAAAAGGAAAGACATTGTTTTTGACAATACGTTTTCGGGAAATAGGCAGTGATAACAAAATATTAAGTTATGTCAGAGCGTAATAGTAAATATGACCAAGGTTGCGAAGTGCAATAATCAAGGGTCATAAGATGTCTATTTTGAAAACGTTATGGGCATTTACTCTCCTAGATATGAAATTAAAAAAGGCATATTATTGTAAACGTGTAACTATAAATATGCATCTACTAATACTGTGCAACCGAGATAGAAAGAAAGCATTTGCTGCACTATATTCTTATTACCTGTATAGTTTGATCAGAAAGAAAATAGCAAGTATATAAGAGACTACAGAATTTTAGATTGACAACAACCATTATTGCTCACCATGTAAGAATCATTTCTATTGATTCCACTTGATACATTTGCTACCGACGATAATATGACTAAATGTATCAGGATTAACTAAATAGTGAAACTATTATTCCACTTAATTGTACTGCGAGTTACGTTTTATACCCCTTGGGTTACCTAATTGCCCAGAGTCTTTATAATTATTTCAGCATTATGAAACACGAATATACCTCTTGAGTGCGTATAAATACCCCAGGCTTTTAGAATAATAGAGCAGATATCCTTCCAGTGTTCAAGCCGCCTAACACAATCAGCCTTCATAATCTATATTGGAGATAATTTGGCCCTTCTTTTCACTTTTGAAATAACGAAACAGTTTTACTAATTAATATTTGTGAAGACTAACATTTTTTTAAAACCAAAACTATGTTTCCATGGCAAAAGCAGACGTTATTGCTCTTTACCAATTTACTGTGCTGTTTGAAAATAATTGTTGTTGCCAGTCATAAATTGAAAAGAAATCAGAGTTTAATTGTTTAAACGTTTTTGGCAGGAAATGTCCTCGTAATTTATTGATGAATACATTTGCTTGTTTGTTTGTTTCACATAAGCCAATGTGCTTGACTTAATACATGCAAATATATTATATATTATATACTATCGAAATATTTACTGAGGGCAGACGCAAGTGTACATTTTCCTTAGATAAATAGCATTGTACATATAGAAGTGCACATAAACTCATATATAATTGGAGAAATATGCTGTTCATATCACTTCGCTTCCACATTCAAATTTGTGGTGCTGTTATTTTGTATTAACCTGCCGGTTATATTTAGGGCAACTGTTGTTTTGTTTATTATTTTTAGACAGTATAGACAAATATGCCATGAAAAGAAAGTGACACATACCATTCTCATGCTTATGCACTGTGTCCATTTGAAAGTGAGCCAAATTCCAACTAGCGACATTGTAAAAAGGCCGCAGACCAAAATTATATTTTGTTTCGGCTTCCAACCAGAATGCAACATAATCTTGTAGCTGTTAAGTTACAGTATGTTCTCCACCCACTTGCACGGTTCAGTGATCTGTAAAAATCACTAAGTTATAGAATAGTCTTGTGAATCTAACCGAAAGAAGTCACTTAAAGTGACGCTGCACTCTAGAAGTAAGCAAAATTCAAATTAAAGCTGACGTCTTAAAATAAAGAGCATTGAAAATGTGAGCAAGCTCCATCAAGTACTTTTTAAGTTATGAGCATCGAAAGAGTCGTAAAGGGAAGCACCTTATAGTCAATTTACCTATTCCTAAGTTTGACGAAGACACAAACGGGGAAGATGATGTTAAAAGAAATCTGAATATTTATCAAAGGTTAGAAAAACGCTATTTTAATAATATTTCACAATGTATTTACTATAACCTCATATAGTTGTACTAATAAAACACATTGTTATGTAAGAAGAATTAAATCTTGTTTTTATTACTGAGGCATTGAATGTTAACATTTTTTTTCTTGATAGATGAACAAAGTAAGTCTCATAATATGGAGAACCTTTCGTCCAAAATATATTATTTAACGAAATTTAAATCTTATTAAAATTGTTCAAATTCCATGTCAACAACTGTGACTACGATCTTCTGCTTCCAAATTCCTTAAATGATACAAATTATGATGCAAATCTTTGTTAATTTTTTTTTCCTATTTTCATCTAAATAATAAAACAAAGTTACCATCAATTTGAGTTTAAACTATATTCTTTTCATATAAATCCTTGTCCATGGCATGATAAAACTCATAAACAATAATGAGTTTGACGAAATTACCTCTACCGGATATTTTTAAGTTTAATTACCTCCAAATTTACTGAACTGATTTTGTAGAAACTCTCATTGTTATTATTTATTTCTAGATTTTCTTTTTCTTTTCAGTTATTTATAGATTTCAATACCACCATAACCGAATACCTTGGGTTAAACTTGCTTCGAAATGGAAAAAAATGCACGATAGATTTGCCTTAATTAAATTGTTCCGAAGCATGTATATGGTAAATAAAAATAATACTCTTCTAGGTGAAGACATAGATATATAAACTTAGCAGATCTGTAGGCTGAGTTATTAATGCCTATCGATATAAGTTGTAATGATACCGATTTAATCTTGCGAAAACAATCAGAGGAATTGCAGTGAAAAATAGAAAGATAATTATTGGTCAGTAGTTTCACCTGAAGGAAAAATTACCACCGAACTATTGCTACTTTTGTGTGATCGTTTGACGTGAAGAATATATACCACATAACTAATGCATCTTGGATAATCTTACTAACAGCATTAGGAGCCTTTGTTATATGGCTTTAATTAAACTCACAGTTATTTCGCGTCACGATGAATCATATAAACCAGTTTGCTGCTGCGCACGGAAAGTATACGTTTAACATAAACACCATCGATGTTTTTAACGTAAATCGACTCAAATGTCTCAACAGGCGCTATAACTAGGCAACACGACGGGTACAAATAGATACAGTATTTACACGTGTAAAGCGCCAACTTTTGGTGGACATGCACACAACATCATTTGTTGAGGCAAGGCTAAGCTCAATACTCGATGTCGGCTTCCTTAATAATGACTATACAAATCTTGCCAAATGGTAAAGGGTAGCTCTATGATTAAACCATTGAATTTTCCGTATAAACTTCATTTTCAAATCTGCATCATGTATATATATATATATATATATATATATATATATATATATATATATATATATATATATATATATATATATATAAACATTCGTTGTTTTTCCAAATCTTGTGGCATATTATCTCAAGATTGTTTCAGATTTCTTTTATCTGAGCATTTGTGAAATCAAACGATGAACGTATCGAAGGCCTTTGCAGCGAAAACAAATACATTAAAACAAAATTTGTAAATTTCGAATTGAGCAAGCAAAGCTAAAATTAAACTAACATGGTTGTGAAATAAAATGATCAAAGTTTAGGCAAAATGATTAATATTCAAATAAGGCACAAACGAAACAAAAGCTATATGGTGTAATTTTGTGGCATAAATCAAACCAATCAGAAGCAAAACAAGCTGATGATAACTGACACTGTCTAATGTCAAATGAAACAAAATAACATCAAATGAGACAAACACAGCTTAGATGAGGCTTACTAATGTCAAATGAAAATGAATATAGCGAAATGAAAATATGAAACACCACATACAACAGTAGATGTTAATAAAATGCAAATGTAAAATTAATGAAACAAAATAAGAAAGAGACAATCGTATGTTAAACGAAATAAACGATATTTGAATGAAACAAGCAAAATTATTAATGAAACCGATATGAATTAATTAAAAAGAGCAAAAAAAGTTAAAGAAAACAACAGCAACAACAACAACAACAGCAAAAATATAAATAATCCATGCGCAAACACAACTGTCAAATGAACCAAATTCGATAGTCAAATAATGAATTTCATCGAAGAAACAGAGGGTGCCACTGCAATGTAAGGGCGAGACTGCTCTGAAGTAAGCGTGAATATAGACGAACATGACGCTTGTTGCCATATATAACGTGGTAACCATTATTCAATAAACAGCATTACGTTTGGAAAAATGAACGAAAGGGTGGTCTCCAGGCTGGTAACTATGCAATCGACAGTACGTATAGAGAATGTCTATAATACAGAATACACCAAAATATCGTATCATTGCTAGTAAAAGCATATAGCATACTTAAAGATGACACCGATAACCACGAGTACTCGTATGTAAACGGTTACCGCTGTTCTTTGAATTTGTCCAGCAACCCCGCCGATCTAAGATTTGTATCACAGAACTACAGCTTTTATTTTTTGTCGGTTTAAGTTGTGGCAATTATAGCTACCAGTCCATAGGTACCCGAAATAAACTTGATACAACAGTGAGGCACAATCATGAAAATAGAAAAAAAAAACAGAATGAAAAAAGCTTGTTGATAATCCTTCTAATACATGTCCCTTTAGACAGATATGTAATAAGAGAGCAGGTTTGTAAGACGTACAATTGCAGTTTTGCACCTAGGCCTTGAATTCACGTTTACTCTGACACTTTTCAGAGATATGGGTGTCACTGTAATGTGGAGAAGTTGTTCTTTCAAACGGGGCTATAACACGTATGTATGCATTAGACCTGTCAGTAATTAAGAGGTAGAGAATAAACACAAATTGTGCGGCTTTTCGTCTGGTCGGAGAGTGTTATATCTAAGCGTATATATGGTTATAAGGCTGGGATCTCAAAAATATTCCAAGTTATGACAAGACAAAAATATACAAGTATGAATTTTCTTGTAAAACTTTGGCACGGCTGTATACTGGACTGAATGAAAAGTAACCAGGCTTCATTATTCTATCTCAATTGGCATACATTTTATGACAGTAGACCTTGACTTTGAAGATATCATCATGACTGTGGTATATTATATATTTGCTGTGATGAGTAATAGAGGTTTAATGTGGCCCATTGTTTTACCTGAAACAGCTTTCAAATTATAAAGATGTTGAAAAATAAAATTTAAAAAAAATAAAATAAATGTGACTTTGAGATCAAGAGTCACGTGATAGAAGCATACACCTCGTTGATATGTGCTCTCTGCGTGATGAATCTTTTCTTGTTCGGGTTTCTGCGACACCGACATGTTTCTGGTTGTTGTTATGGAAATAAGTATGCGGAAAATATGAGTCCTTTTTTTAAAAAAAAAACCATTACGTGACTTTCGTTTCATATTTTCGAGGTTTTTGTACAAAAACATTTGAAAGGGGGGTGAAGTGTTTCTCGTTATCACATGACAATGACACTTCTGACGTCATAGGCCGCAAGATTTGGGTAGCCGCGTATAATATTGAGAGTACCAGGTCCAGTTTCATTAATGCTGTTGTTTCGTCTCGTCTGTCAGCGAATTAATGGCAGCAAATGTTACACTCTGAAGTTCTGTGAAGATAAGTCATCTACCTACCTATTTTCATGCAGGTGGGACTCGATGTAAGGCCGTTTAAGTTTGCTGTGTCCGGTAGTAAGCGGCTACCCAATGATCGGTTTTTTCAAATTCTAACTGTTTGATAGGACATACGCTCTGACCTCACACCCCAATATAAATGTCAAAGTATGTAAAATGGGGTGAGGAAGGTCAGAAGAAACTCGGATTATATTTTCCCCAGAATGTGAAAGGGGACCTACTCGAGGCGCCTATCAACGAAAATATTGCTGATTCTCCAAAACAATTGGAAGAGTATTGCGTCATGAAACCTGCTGAATATCGCCCAGACAGCTTACTTTCTCGATTGTATGTGCTTTATGATTGGATTACAATGGCCTGCTTCGTGTGACAGTTGGTGAAAATTGGCAGAGACACTTAACACATTTCTTTCAAATTTACGTGTATTTGTCTTGTGAAACGTAATGACATACTTGTAGAAATATCTGCTGGAGTCTTTCCTTTTGCATGACAACGTATCAATAAAGCTGCACAGTCTTGAAAATACAGGTGACTTACGGCGAACGTAACATTGTCTGACTGGCAAACAAATCACTGACATTCTCTGGCTCTTAAGACACAATAGTGTAGCTGAGAGTGAATGTTCTTGAGACCATATTGGGACATTTATGTATATTGATTGGTTAATGTGTGGCACGTACACTTTCTCATTATGAAATATGAGCGTTGAGAAATCTTCGTACGTAGCGTAACGAATCTACCGTCTCCATCTTTACACTCCCGCTCGTCAGTGATCGGCAGAGCCCGGAAAGATTTATACGCATGAATCTGATGGCATAAATTTGCATAATTATATGTTAGATTGTGTACACAGAAGTTGATGACGTAGAACACACGCTACCAAACCAAACAACATGTCAACAACTGTGACTACGATCTTCTGCTTCTGTCTTTTTATTTTTTCCCTTTTATTTCAGAGAAAAAACTTATTTTTTGTAGAACTAGCTTTGTAGTTATATTTATATCATTTTTGTGGTACCAAAAATTACTGAAATTGCCACGTTTTGTAAAGTATTTGAAAAATCCCCTGGCAATCAATTTCTTAGAAGCAAGTGACACGTCTGATAACATTCAAAGTCTTTCATCTCAGTACGCGAGTTTGTACATTTGTAAAAACAAAAAATCACTGATCAAAAGTAGCTGTATTTACCGACTAAACATTGCAGCAGCATATGAAAGAGTTAAAAGGAGATATGACACTTATGATGTCGACACTAATTTAAAAAATCATGCATTTGGTGTTCTGCTGACGTAAGTTCATACCTTACTGACACAGGGTATTCAACTACAGTGTGCATGGGTGTAGGAAAGGAGTTGATGTAATACAACTGGGACTGGAATAAGGAATCCAGGTCCAAAACTTCCAGCAAAATACAACCTCGGGTGTATTCATTTATGACTCTCCATTAGAACACGAATCATGAAAATTTGAAAAGAAATCACGAATACACTATGTCGAAAATTATGAAATTATTTTACACATCAAAATTCATTACCAAGAAAAGTGGCCAACTTTAGCAATTGTAATGTGTAATAGAGAAGATACACACCCAATAATAAACTCAAAGGTGAAACCTTTATCTTATTACCCAGACGGAAGAAATCAGCGACCTTTAAGAGGGAGAGGAAGAGGAACGACAAGGCATGGAGCAAGAACCAGAGGGAAAAGAGGAGGAAGACGGGATGTGCAGTCAGAAGAAATCAGAGCTGACAAACAGAAGACAATAGTTCAGACAAAGCAGACAAGAATGAGAGTAATTGTTTATTCATTTTTTTAAAAGCATGTACTGATACATAGTGAAAATGTTGTGCTCATTGGCCCAGATTGTAATATCTTCATGTCACTAGTTCTATGCACAAGATGGTGAAATAGTGAATATATACTTCCATTGAAGGACTATTTATTTTTACGACGGGGTGTATGTTTAAACTACCTTACTTTTTGTAGACACCCCCACACCTCACACAAATATCATTTGATAAAGTCAGGCCATGAAATTAGATGCCGTAGAAAATGCAGTGGCCCCCTTTTGAGAGGCCACCTTTTTATACTGCTGCCTTTCCCGACACCAAACATGACACATGTCATCAATTTTGTCCCCATCATGAGATGATGCCCTTTTTATCAGGTCACATTTTTAGTGCAGACATTGCGGCCTTGTAAGCTGGGAATCACACTGTATGTATTCATGAATGGCTTTTGGTTTAGCAATTCATGCAAACATACTTATAAAAATGCACACATTTTACAATTATGTAAATTGATGTAAATAAATGCTTGTGGTACATTTTAAATTCCTATGTCCATCTTAAACTACACTTGCAAAACTCATTTCATAAATATATATATATATATAAACTTAATCGACACAAGTAGCATACAAATAAATGCAAATGACATACAAATACATATTTAACAGCGTCCAAGGTGGACTTAAACTTTTAACCTTTAAATAAAAATTGTATTAGTGTCATAATTTACACAAAATAACACCAACACGATGAACATAAAAGCCATGCCAGCATGCTTTGGAGTTCTGATATGAGACTTTACTAGACTAAGTTGCATGACTGCAGTTACAATTAAAAAATATAATTACACCTGTGCAATTCATATATTTATTTAAGTCTGGCAAAATAATGACCAGACTTTCATTCTTCTGTTTTACCTGCGATGCATGTTTTAAGGTTTATTTCTAAACCGAACAAATATGTTAAGATAATACTTGATATGTATTATGGTTAACATCAGGACTGAAAAATGTCCTACTTGCCTTGAATTGAGATTGTTATGAAAGTATGCAAGATAAAAGAAAATCCAACATATTTATATATAACAATTTGGGCAAGCAATTAAAATGTGTAATTGCCCAGCAAACATTTAAACTTGACCAATGCTGCTGGGCATTTAATTTCTCCACCTCTGAACATGTGATTACGATTTCTGTAATAAGAATGCAGACAAAATTGTGAAACATCTTCAATTATCTATAGAACGTTTTACGTATTCCTTAAGCGTGTGAACACCTGAGCTCAAAACTTGTATATACACAATACATATCATACAAGTTACTGAATAACTTGACATGGGCTACATTATTCAAAACCACTTTATGTAAGCCTATGTGATGCGTACAATAGCTACATTAGAATGTGAAACTTACCCTTTGCAAAGATGAAATCAAAATACTGCTTACGTCTCCACACATGATTAGAACTTTTACAGTTAATATTATGATACAATATATGCAACCACTGATGTTGATGCACCTATTTCCAAGATGGAGTTGCAAAGATTGATGATTGATGTAAGTATGCGATAGTGGTAAATGTCAAAGTTGCCATGGTATTGTGATGTTAGCTTTACGGTCTTCCTTAACAAATACATTTTGTATGATTAATATCTTTTAAAATAATTCCATTAGATCATCATAAGAAATGTGGAGCCAGACAGGATGAGGGAACTTTTCCTACATATGTGGCAGTTTCATCTACCCCACCCTTGTCTTTGATGTGTTGGAGCCAGCTCCAAGGCACTCTGGAGGTTATCACGCAGCTCAAGACACAGCATTACCAGACTGGTGTGGGGGGTGGGGGTGTAGGGAGATGTCCACAAACCTGGAAAAGGTGTGTTGTGGGAGACAGCACTGCATATCACTTCTGTTGACAATGAATAAGTAAACTTTTGTGCTGATTTGTGTGTGGAATCTGTACAGTCTCTTAATGGGTTATTCGTCATATGCTACTGAGGGTATTTAGCATGCCAATGTTCAAGACACTACAAACGAAATGAAACTTATGAATTGGCTCTTTATTTGCGACCAGTATGGATGATTTAGAAATGAATAGAAATCCAAACAGACATACATACAAATGCAAACGATACAATTGTTTTTCTTTTACAAAATAGTCCTAATCTAGTAGATTATTTTCACTACCTTGTGTCAATGCAGGTAAAAACAAAGCTGATTATGATAAAAGGAAAAACTATTTTGTTGTTTAAATATTATCTTCATCTGCAATCAGGAGTTTCTATTTGATCACATTTCAGGAGTCTGTGTTTTCCAGAAATGCTCGAAATATACTTGGAGCTGCACGTTTTGACATAAGATGTAAATAACACCAGTTCCAGCTGTGATGGGACTCTCATTGCTGATGTCAAAACAAAACTTTGTAATATATCAGTACATGATAACATTTTCTAGTATGTGCAGACAGTTTACGTAATTCATAGTAATCTTTACAGAACAAAAAGCACTGCAGTGTGATTTGATAATTTGTTTTCAAATGTGTATAATGATTTGAATCCCAATTAAATTCATGTTTATTTTAAAATGGGATTTGGTGACATAAGATGAATAAAACATTGAATAAGTGCATATTTCTTTTATTGGTTTTACGTTTTGGAAATAGCATATTAAATTGGAATAATGTTTCTAACGATTTTCAAGTTCTGATTCTGGCCGAGGCTGTCCTTACCCTGGCCAGGTTGTACAGGCGCCATTTACCAGTCCTCGATGATGAGGTGGATCTGATGAACACCAACTGACATGCTGCCTACAGGCAGTTCATACTGTGGCAGCATGGTAGACTGGGATCCGAACAGAGACGTTGTATTCCCTCTTGCTGTGTCTGGCGGATATGCGACAAGTATCATGATGCCTTAGGTCAGTATTCTGGCTTCATCCCTTCCAGGCTAGCATGAACCTGTACATTGCCTTATGTGTAAGAATTTATCTATAAATGAATACAAGTGAATTCATTCTTTGTTTCTTTTGTAACTGCACATGCTATTAACCTTTTATTGCATAATACGATAATGCTTTCATTCAGACTTTTTAAACACGTCTATCTCTGCCCTATAAAGAATTTGGGCAAGAAAGGCGTAAATAATGAATATAGCAAGTTTTCAATGATTGCAGATGCTACTTTATACTTTGTTTGCAACTGCCGATATTTACAGATTACTATATGAAGTGTAACCTGCCTTAGCAGACACCTCCATATAACAGACACGTGTTCACATTATATACAGCTAATGCTAAAATCGAGAGATCTTCTATTTCACCAGCACTTCAGTTTATAGAGGTTCTTAAGGCCCCATATGTCTACTAATTCTCATAAAATCGTCCTTCTTTAGTTCTCTCCTCCGTCTTATATCCTGCTTACCCCAAGTCGAGATATAATGGCTTTCTGTATAAGCTCTCTAATGTAGAGGGGTATGTTTTCTTCTCTTTGCATCTGCCACTTTTCTTGTTGTCGCATCACTCATACCTGTTTAAGCAATTTTGTTTTACTTGTATGTCAGACATTCTCAGGTTAACCCATCTTGACTTTCCACCCAATATTAGAGCCTCGTGATCAATTCTCTAAACAAGGAGTGTTTGGGTTTTTGTTAGCTTCATGTATGCATTTGACTTTAAGGGTTTAGTTCTGTCTCCAGAGCACTACTCGGGACAGCATGATATTTATCCGTCTCTTTAGAAGGCAACATATCTTTATGAATGGGCATTTACCAGTAATCGTCATCATTACAGCTTTTTTCCAAACCCCCTATGGAGAGTTCATGAGTCCCAGAAATACTTAATAATGCATTTCGGTCTGTATTGTTTTTAAAGTGCTATATAATTTGCATTGGGTCTAATTATTGGACTTGCAGTGCTGAAATCATAAGAAATATCTAGAATGATAACAATAATAATTGCAAGATTTGTATGCTTGAAAATAGTATGATTCCCCATTACAAATATCATAAATGTGTGTTGACTGTTTCAAAATGGCTTATAGCTAATACAAAAGTGTAATTATCTGTATATGTTAATATAATTCCAACACCTATATGTAGGGGTCATAATGAACAAACGATATATTAAACTATCTGTATGTGTTGCTGTAGTAAACAAAAAAAAAAAAAAAAAAAAGTACACTAATAAGACTTTTTTGTTTCTTAGTACACCTCTGCCAATATGGAAATTATGATCCAAAGCAGATAGCTCACTTCTAATCCTGTACATAGGAGGGGTGTGTGAAAATCTCTTGGCACAGTATATCAGGATATTTTGATGAAAGTTCAAAAATCCTTCTGCAATTATCAAAAACATATATCTTCTAACATGTGTAATTTGTAATCTGCCAACCAATGAATACAGCTATTATAATAATCATTACTACTGGTAAATTGTGCATGCAGAACAAATGTACTGTGGGATTTATGGATACAGAGGAACAGAGACACATATGTAATCACAATGTTAGGCAGTCTAAGGAACACTTAATTCTCCAAACAGACTGGCGGCAAACATGTAATATAAAAACTAGTCCTTTCTTAAAATGAGATAATGTTTGCAGCTTCATTGGTTATGCTTACCAAAGTCTTGAGAAGGAGAATCATTGTATGATGTATCATGTAAACATATCTACTGAATACTAAATTATTGTCAAGTTGAAATAAAAACAAAAAAAATAAAACATTAAAAATATTCTTACCGTTTTTCTTTCAAATACCATACAATTGTTAAAATGCTGAAATGGGACACCTGAAGCTCAAGTAATACTCTGCTCTCTTTAGGAGCCTTTTGTCCAACATAACTTGTGTCAAGGTTCGTTCTTCATTCTCAGAGAAGGGTTTAATGCCTTGACCATGTAAAGGATCCAATCAGTATAAAAAGCACGTAAATCTGGTCTCTTTGGTCACAGGGACTTTGACGTGATCTTTCCATAGATTGGAACGACAGCTTGTTTAATATCATCAATAGAAACCTACATGTTAAATTTGGTTAATGGAGTAGATTTCCAGTTTAGTACAGGATCAAGTTTGCACTGATATTCCACATTACTCTGATCGTTGACATTTCAATTAAATTATTTCTAACAGACCGCACATCTACAACGTTGGGTGATGCCTTGTTCTGTAGAACTATGTAATCCCATAGCAACCCGTTTTCTTTTCTCTTCTAGGTGACCTTGATTTGTGGATTTCTGTTTAAAATCAAAAAGATTCTTTTTATGCTCAATAACACTCATTTTACTAACTTGGTGAGAACATGATTCATGGAATTAAAGTACTTGTACATAAACTATATGGTGGACTGTGTCAAAGTGAAAATGACCTTTGAGATTCACTTTCTATATGGATAAGTGATTTTCATATTCATCTCAAAATATAAGTCATATCATAAAAGCCAATTATGTGATTTGCCTTGTGCAAGAGACATATACAGAACTGTATGAATGATAGGGTAAACACAAAGATTTCAACAAATTCTGTCATGGATAATAACTAGTATTTGCGAGTGTTAGTCAATACAATTTATCCTTTACAAAGATCATAACAAAAGGAAATTAAAAAAAACAAATTCGCAAAACATCGATAAAATGCATATTAATAGAAACTGAAGACAATGATTATTCAATGTATGTAACTCTGATTTCATAAAACAAAAATTATATCACTATACAAAAAATATTTATAGCTGGTGTCAGTCTTGCATGAAAACAAAAAATTGTACATGTTTTTGGACCATTGTAGCAAAACCACATTTTCCTTTTGTTTGGCAACTTTGAAGAGAAGGCGGATAGAAATAAAGTAAAAACTGCCTGAACAGCAATAATCTAACCAGGTACAGTCTTTTACTTCCAAAAGCTTTATCATAGCAATAGTTGACATTATATAAAACTATTCTTTTACTCATTTTACGAATAGTCTCAAATAGCTGCCAAAATATGATAATAATGTTTATAAGCATAACTGAAAGATCAGGTTTAACTAAAGAAGCTCTTTTGTAGGTTCAGTGTCCTCTGATTGATTTGCTTGGTCTTTGAAAGGATATTATGCTACAATGGCAACCTACTCGTGGTAGCACTATGACATTCTTTCCTATCATAAAAATTCCAATATATATCCTTTTGTATGTGTTGTCATTTCAATGCATTGTAATGAATTCATTAGTTGTTGAAAGATGAACAATAAATCTTAGCATCCAGCCTACACTGCGCATAAGAGATGAAGAATTTAATTGACCGGCTCTACATCAGGTCTAGAAAACCCAATAAACAGTTCAACGTATATTTTTTTAGGTGAAATATAATAAAACCTGTCTTGAAATATCACATCATCAAACATGTAATATCTCACTATCAGAGAGACTCCTTAATCTGACAATCTTGGCTTGTCTATATAGTAATAAAAGCTAAATATCACTTAAATAATAAATATGTTCCAGTATATACTAAATGATAAAATCCAAATATTTAGACAAATTTTCCCTGAAAACTATCACATATATGCATCTGTCATAAAACAGTTGTTTACAAAGACACGTGATCGCACAATAGAAGGTCACGAGATATATAACACAGTTTATCTTAATATCCATGTTGAACAAATATAGCCTTTCCTGACAGTTGGTCTTCCAAAAAATGCTTTTCAAAACAGTTTTTATTGTAAATATTGTAAACTTTGTTCCAATCAATGATATAATCTAATATGCAAAATGAATCTCCTAAAGAGAATGTATAAATTCTTCTACACATTTAAATTTATAGGTTATTCACCTTGTTTGAAATTGTGCAAGCAATGTGCTTCTCCCCGAACTCAAGCGAGCGAGAGAGAGAGAGAGTTTATCAATATTGAAAACAGTTGTATATTTATCTACTTTCTCTAACATAATTTAAAGAGCCTATCTCATGAAAGTTATTGACAAACAAATGGCCGTTCTGAGCACACTATAAATATTCCACCCCCACATCCCCGCCCCCACACACCAACTGCAATCACGGGTGAAATATCTTTCAGCCGATCGTATATAGTTTTGGAATCTGTCAAACCAAATCAAAGTGAATCCTTGTCCAATTATAATAGTAAGAAACGAAAAAAAATGTAGCTTTAAAATATAGGTACAAGACATTTGACAAGCAAAGAAAACTTTCTATGAAGACATGGCCATACCTGTCCAACAACAACTTCGCCATTTCAATGTCGGATGAAGGCTCTAGCTTCTCCATCAGCGCTCTCGAGCAAACAGACTGGTCCCCACGACGAACCCTTGATAGGTTCCATTGGTTTCTCTCGCAGCTCTTCGACATATCTTCTCGGAAAGATACGAAGACGGTGACCTTTACATTATTTACCCTCTCCTGCGTCCGCCAGTTTTGTTTTGGCAGATTTTAAAATTGTTACAACGTGAGTTCTAACCCGCCCACTCGATCAGTTTATGTAGTCACGTGGGGTTTCTGTAGCAATTTGTGACCTGAGAGTTTCAGTTAAAGCGGTCCCTGCCTCGAATACATTTTCTCTCGTTTATTTAGCAATTAACTGATTGAATCTTCACAAACTACAGCTTTTCGTCTATGATTTCAGCTTATAAGTTGACACATTAAATATTTTAATGACCTTTACAATGCATACAATTACAGACACTCTGCACTATTGTGTCTTTAATTTCTTACGGTCTAACGTAAAACATATGCGTTATGGACAAACTTCATTTCCTATCGACCGTAATGTTACTGTTTGTCCAGTTACTGTACTTGTGTGGTAAGACCAGCAAAACATGCTTACATCGTATGAACGATCTCTCCCAGAGGAAAGTTTTAAAACGATCAAAATGATATGCTGCGGGGCTCGTTTTTGAGAAAAGTTCCCTTGTATGTGCCCTGTGAGATCTCCAGGTTCCGAAAGAATGCCGATTTACATCTTGCTTCTACTAGACTAAGCAAGTTCCGATATATAGTGATTATTATTATTATTATTATTATTATTATTATTATTATTATTATTATTATTATTATTATTATTATTATTATATTTTTATTATTATTATGATTATTATTTAACCAACAACTTTTGCATAGATATGAAAACAGTAAAAACAAAAAACCTAAATGACATGTCTAGCGACTAGTAATGATTTTAGAGCACAAACTCGTGTAGGGATTCAATGTTACGTCATACCAATTTGAATCTTTTTTTATACTACTTATATTATGGCGCAAAGCTACGTCATGTTGAATTTAACATATGTCAGAGACGTAACATAACTCTTTCATAAGTTTACGCTGAATAAAAAAATGGCAGTATTAACAGATAATTCCAATTTCTTTACAAGTTTGGATGGTATAAAATTTATGCAGAACTAGTTATGTAACAAAATAGCATACGAGAGAATACAAGTGGTAATGTGTCGATTTCAAACATCAAATATATATATTACAAATATTCAGAAAGAATGCAGATTTGCAACTTTAATGATGACAACTTGTATATAGGTAGCATCAACCCTGATACCAAGGCGGTGAAACCAGTACATTTTGGAGAATATATATAAATGACGTATTTGATACATGAAAATACAAGTATTTATATGCGGCTAAAATTATGATACAAATTAAGTATACTATAAACTTTACAAAGTCAATCAACAATAATTGGCTAAAAAGCAGCAACAACAAAAATGACCCGAAATATAAACTTTTACAATGTTAGTCAACTATAATTGACCAATAAAAAGAATTATAATCATATATGGAGAACATAATTTGATTTAAAACAACTAATGGTGACTCATTATATGGAGTAGATATTGCATAATAAGCCAGATAAAATGCAAACATTTGACATAGATCTCTGAAATTAGTCATAAGTTTGAAAGGATTGAAGACAAATTGCAAAAAGTGATACAAATAAATGTACCTGTTTAGACGGCCGTCCATTGTTCCTTCTAATAACATTTACATAACAATTCATCAAGCAGAAATTATTCTCTGCGCGTGTTTCTTTCGTTTTAATGACTGAAGTTAGAGACTTTGGAGAGCAAGACAAAAAATAATGTTGAATACATATTAACTAAGTCTTGAAAAGTTTATTTAACAAGAATCATTCAATTGCTAGAGTAAATTCAATAAGATAAACATAAAATAAAAAATGTAAATTTAAATAATGATTAATTGGAAATACTATATTGCACATTGCACAAGCATCGATAAAATAATCTCCATACAATACAGGTTATGTTAGTCATGTGGACGATCAGTGGCAGGCATACGTTGTTAACATGCAAACATAAGAAAAGGACAACAATATACATACATACAAGTTTAGGTGATATGATATTTTTCGAAATACTCTAGGTCTGAAAATGGGAAATAAAAACAATAGAAATGAAATACGCGATTCTTTTAGATAAATATTAAAAGATCAAATGTCTGAAAAGATATAGTTTGATGAAAGAAAACGAGTTTTACACTTGAAATTTTAAGGATTTTTCTGGAAATAACAACACTGAATACTTCTCAGCTTACTCAAAACAAAAGCATATGCAATAGAAAGATTTAAGAGCACATTACAGACTTGAATGTGAAAGCATTTACTAAAAATGTAAATCAGAACATGGACGTCTTCCAAAAGGTAATGAGTTGCTAGAACAAAACGTATAATAGATCAATATACATGACTTCTGTTGAAGCAAAATATGGATCAATATATTCGGTTACCTGAAAACTGATATATTTGGAACACCTACATTTACAATGGACGGAAGTGTCAGAATTTGTGAAATATATAACAAGTTTTCGAAAAAAGTACTTTTTAAGTTGCAGAGGAAATGTTTAACATCAGGCAAGTAATGTTACCTGATCCTCTCCCTTACAAACTGGAAATTTTATAGTATTGGATATAGAGAGCATGTTTTACGAAAAATCGGAGTACATATTACAATTTGAAAAATCTTGAAGACGAAATGAATGAACGATGCAATGAATGTACACTTGAGCTATTAGGTATTATAAATATATTTAATGAGTCAAACATATATTCCACGTAATATCATTAAATATATTTTCATTGTATGTTTTAATTACACTTTAGAAATTAATATCGAAGATTCAGTGAATATATACGGATCATCATGTACTATGAGATTCTGGCAGATTCAATTAAACTGGTCAGTGCGGATGGAATATCTGTATCTAACAGGTACAAGAATTCCTGAGCTTTTTTAATCTCTTTCCAGTTTCTATATTCACCTCCAAATAAGAAACATGTTGTCTGCACGTGCTATTTCATTTCCTGGTGACGATGCATTGAATATACCTTAAATTAGCATTGATTTAGATTTATTTAATAGGATCCGCAACAATTTACATTTCTTCCTCATTATGATTGGAGATCTGATAAGGATACAGATTTGTTAGTTAAAGACAATAATGTCTTTTATTATAAAATGGTTAACTCGACAGTTGACAAAAAAGAAACAAAACAAAAACAAAAAAAAGAACTACAGACCAATATCTTGATGACTGGGGTATTCTTTTCTTAAATGTCACACAAAATAATTAATAGTGCAGGAAAGCCAGGCGATGAAACAGGTTGGATATATCTCGTCTTGGAAGATAGTAGCAGTCCTACACATCAGATATTAGCGAGAATAAATCAATATAAAATGATCTTATGTGATATGCATCTTACATGTACAGGTAAAAACGGAACAACTATAACAGCCATATCCCACAGTACCAATTACTGCTACACATATATTGTTATTAAATTTAAAACTCAGATAACGATATTTTGACACAAATTCAAGACTCAGACTGAATTTACAAGTGAAATTATATTTTGCTGCTGATGGTGGCGTTTTATTCTTGTTACCGAGTGACATAGTTATAAACATGGGCAGTATCGTTGGATAAAATAACAATTTGGAGAAGTTCAAAGGGTCTTTTACAATCCGATTAACAGAGATGTAAAATGAAACTTTATTGCAAGGCTGAAAAAACAAACTGCTAAATTGCAAGAAATTTTAGAGGAATATAAAAGACACAGTGAATAAAGGTTATGTAGAAACGAAGGATTATGATAAGGATCTTTCTGCTGTCACGATGGCGGAGTCTTTTCTGCTGTCACGATGGCGGAGTCTTTTCGGACGACGATTTAACCACCTGCACACATTATCTCTCGCACTATGAGGCACGGAAGTCACGAAGTGTGAAATATCCAAATTTAGAAACGTCAAACAAAACAATATCATGAAATAAACAAACAACCATTTATATTTATACTAATGGCTGCCGATATAGTTTATCGGTTGAAATAGTTTACGAACATATAATCATGCTAGATGCTTTGTTTATGCCTCCTATAACATTGCAAGCCAGAATGCCGAAACAAATACGAAAACATTTTCAGCCATCAAAGAAACAAACTTTCCAACAATTTTCCAAAGACAGTTGTTTCACTGCCAATAATGCCGTGTAATGCTACTGTTGAAGTATTATTTTATTTTATTTTATTGTATTCTATTTGGGGGAGGGAGGCTAACTCAAACACATGAGTGCATAATATCTTAGAAGTGTTTTGTTTTGTCAATAAACGAATCAAGCACTACCACCACTTGTTTCTCCACGAGCTATTAAACCTTTTACAAGATTTGCACCGGACACCAGTTGATACAGTGAAACCTATCGCCGTGGCTATATCAACTATTGTAAAACCATATTCTCTAAGCAATTGATTGAGTCTTTTTCTTAATGGTAATTTGTCTCTAATTTTAGAATTGCTTCATTCAACATTTTCTCTAAAATGTATCTCCCTTCAGCTGTGTTAGGCTTCGAACGAATTCCGCTTTTTAGCTTTCAACATTTTACAGCTGTTCTGGCAGTATAGCCTTTTTGTTCTGATCTCTGTCTTTAATTTTTTTGTGTATGTTTCAATATCATTGAATAGAGTATATTTTCCAATTGAGAATTTCATAAATATTTATATGATTATCAATTTGTTTAGTGAATAATATTTTCACTGCAGATGGAACCTCTCCAGTTAGAATTATTCCTTGGTATTCGTCATATATAATGTAAACAGTCTTTCGTGTGTTTCTTACTTGAAACTCAAGGACTTGAATTGGTTGCATCTGCATATCAATAGCACAAGTGGATATTTAGGCTGTTTGACAGACGTTAGACTGTCTTGTGTATCTTTGGGTCTATTTAATTTAAATAGACTGTTGATGTCAGTTTGTTATATCCGCATCTTTTAATTTGTAAATGAAAATGGACCCAACCGATTGTTTCTCTATTTAACTAAGTGCTACAAGGTTTGGATGCACGTTTTGTTGATTCTCACTTTAACTGCATCATCGGAACTTCTTCTCGACTGCTATATATTTCATAATTAATGTCTACATACATATGTCTAGCATATTTACTTACAAAATCAAATTTTACTGTGTAAGAAGAACTTTTAAATAGATCTCCAGTTTAATTTAGCTTATTTCAGGGACATAAGCCAACAGGCGTAACGCCCTGGGCCAACGGCGATAAAGACTTGGAAAAAAGCTTAACTTATAAATGAGTGATTGTTGCTTTGTTGTTGATAGATTTGTGTGTTTAATAACAATTGTTGATATACCTGGAATTACATGAATAACTGCTATCATGCAATAAATTCGATAAAGATAGAACAAACAAGGAAATGGAGATACAGCAGACTAAGGAATCTTATTCAAAATCTATTCAATACTGATGTTTGCAATCTTTAATAATTCAACTTTTCCATTGTGCTATGTTATATTGTCCCTTGATGGCATTTTATCATGCTCTGTCTGTTTTTAATAGCTCTCATTTGAACAGCACTTAACAAATGACAACGTTTTCTCTCCTGTTTCGAATCATATAGATCAACGTCTAAATCTTCATCACTGGCATCTTTAGGTTTACTTAACTTTAGCCATCTATGACATAATTCAATCGATTGAATATCTAGCATTTGCAAAGTCGTATTTTATTTTAAGTTTAGTCCCATTGTGTAGTATCACTGTCTGTTGACCTTACATTTCAATGAATTTTAAAAAAATTACATATTTATTGTATATGCAAGCTACCCAGTTTTAACCTTTTTTTTTATCTTTGATCGTGTATCCTTGTGTTTTACAAAAGTTTGAATATGTCTATAGATCTATCATCACACAAATGTATGAATTAATTAGAGGTACAATGAAATTTATGATAGAATGCGTTTAGATGTTTGAATTGTCAGAATATATATGTGTGTCGAATAGCACTATTAAAAATTTCTCGTATTATGATACCTTAGTATGCAACATACGGTATTTGATGCTGACATTTTTAAAAAACTTTACAGCATTTTTCAGGCAATATATCCATTGATGTATCTACACTATAACATATTCGTTTGTGTTCAGATAACATTTCTAGTTTATTGAGCAAAAATAGGCATTTATATATATATATATATATATATATATATATATATATATATATACACACTTATGTCCATTATGTATCTTTACCTGTGATGGCATACTTTTGGTATAAACTTTATTCCAACTGATAAAAACAGCCCTTGCAATTATAACTCAGAACATATTCCAAAATACAAAGCTTGATTTATATACAGGTATTAGCAAATACTGTTATATTTGCTGACAAATAAGCAAAAAAAAACAAAAAAAAAAACAATATTATAAAAGTATGTTATGTCTTCACCATCGTAACTGTTAATTACTGATCAAATTGTATTAATTTAAATTATATTCTAAACGCTCGTAATAATGTGACTGATGTCATATAGAGGATTCGAGAATACAGATTTGATAGTGTACAGTGTATAAAACAGGCCATCGTTTCTAATGCACATAAAGACAGAAATCGTACAATCTTGGGCGCGGAAATAACTATACTTTATTGTGTTAATTTGTTCAGTCAAGTTGACTGATTTTTTTAGCAATATAGCTTCGTGCTACTATTTGATTTATGCAAAACTTTTTCAAATTAATCTGTGCCCAATTAAAGAGTTTAAAGCGGTCCAGCACCTACATATTACTATTGTCCAGGTCCAAAATATCACCTTGGTTCAGAGACCTTGTGGTGTGTGTGTGTGTGTGTGTGTGAGAGAGAGAGAGAGAGAGAGAGAGAGAGAGAGAGATCTTCCTCTTTGTAATCTTCCTCTAATATGCTAGTATTTATCTATTTGTAATGTCAAGTAGACTTAAAACAGACACTATTTACTGTTTAAATTGTGTTTGCAGAGTTTTTAATAGTCTGGTAATTACTTTGGTATTTCGTTTCTGTTTACAATATTTACTGTTTTGTCATGTGATACCAGTGCTTAATGTGATACCTGGTCTGCTGTTTCTGATGTTATTGATTATCTAAAGTTAAAGACAAATATCAATGAACCTTTAACGAACCAAATCCCTCATATTTCAACTTTTCTTCCTTTCAAACATGTATATAAATCCTGATTGTTTCTTCTGCAAAATCTATACCCATTTAATATCCAGTTATATAAATCCTGAATATGTCTTCGGAATAGTATAACTTCAGTTTCTCTTTGCAATAAATTAATTCATTTTATATTTAAAATACATGTTAAAAGGTCGTCATGCGTTTTGGGTATTCGAGTATGAATTCGGGTTGATTAAAACAAGCCATCTTCTATGTAGAGTGATATTGGTACATCATTTAATGCATTTCTGGAATCGATGCATCAATTATTGTAGCCATTTATTACACAACTAATGTTTTATGTTCAAAAATGAGTGGGAAACAGAGTTTGTATGTGAGCATAAAATAAACACAAACCGTTCTACATTGACGAGTGAATTTTACATCTTTTGCATAGCTGGAATTGCGTATTCTTTTTTCCTTTTGATCGATTGGTTTTTACATGTTACAGTTAAAGCTTTAGATAGTAATACGTTTATGTGAAATACTTCACAAATTATCTAAGATTACAATAACCTTCTAACAAGTATTGTACCATAAACATATTTTAAATGTTTTAAGTCATCAATTTTCTCACATTTTTTTTTTTGTTGAAACACGTTACTAAAATCAAAATAAATAAAAGAAACTGAACAAAACTTTATTAAAGATGATATTTATGTTCGAATACGTAAACAGATATTAAATATTCTTCTTGTAAACAGCTCATTGACTTTTCTATTATAAAATCCTCTCCTTCATAAAACTGCAAATATGTTGGTTTATGCTCAGTGAATAGACTTTTGATTACATTTTGTTGATAACCGCATCTTCTCGACTTCACTTTATCATCCCATGCATACTTGTACAAAATATGTATTACAGTCAAAATATATTTATAGGTATTGTTATCCGTTTGGTATAGCTGAAAATCGACTATAAGTGTCTGAATTTTGGAGTCAGTGTCATGTACATAAATCCTATTGCATGGAAAATTGTTCTTGATTGGTTATGTAGTGTGTATGTTTCAGTTAACCATTGTTTCAATTTACTGTCTTGTTGCTGTCTTGTGTAATTCCCCAACAGATTGATGTTTACATGAGCAGCAGGACTTTCTGGATCACGATATTAATCCATATGATACTGCTCATCTGTCATTTGTGTTACAATTTTATATCAATAAAAATAATTCCGTTGAGACAAATTCAAATTTGTCAGCATAAGCAATGTTTCAACGTTAATAGCAAGCAATAATGTCTATATCTGAAATTAATGTTTTTTCTTTCTGCTTTATAATTGATGTGGTGTACAGGTATGGTCTAATGTAGCAGTCTTGAAGAATAAAAAGCGAGAGAACAAAAAACATCACCTTACCCCTCTAAGACATCTAAAATGATAGTTTTCATTGTATTGTATAAACACAAGATTTAAAAGTACCTTTTACTATCATGACATTAAAATATGCAGAAAATTTGTAGACTAAATAAAACTAATAAAACCCTAAAATACGAAACGGTTATTACTCATATGATTGATACTAATATTTTTCAATATTTGCTGTCTTTGTTTTGAACTATTAAGAACGTGTTATCTTTCCGATATCTCTGTACGATGACAAGACAGATATACTGATGGAGTTTACACAAAGTAGGGCTAGATTTAAAACGGTCTGGGAAACATTCATATATGAATTGCCTGTAATAAATTGAACGTTAGGAAGGGCATGACATGGTATTAATCTGAAATCAATCTTTGAAGCTAAATGAACAACGTTATATGATATTAAATTGTACAATCTCTATTGTAAAAGCCTAAATGTCGGTCGCTTATTATCACCTCAGGATTGTATGTCAACAATAAAATACACATTTAATAACTTTTTTCCTTTTAATTGATTTCAAATTACAAAATGTAACATCTGGGTTATTTTGAAAACTATTTACTAAGGAATAATGATAACCTTGTATAACTAATTCAAATGGAATTACTCTTTCATTAGTAACAAATAACTAAAATGCAATATTTAAAATATATCATATCCCTTAACACGTATACATAAGACCTGGAATGTTGCCATGTACTGATTGGTTAAGGATTGTATATACATCTCCTGAACCTCAATACATGGTTTAGCCCTGTGATAACGTTATTAATCCTCTGAACAAAAATAAAACAAACTAACACACATAAATCCATAAATTCATACAAGAAACCCGACTTTATGTGAAATCGGTCACTATCACGTATATATAAATGAAAAGTGTTTATTGATTCATATGTTGACACATGGATATTTTTCATCTCCATTTGCCTAATATTAATATTCAAATGACTATACCCGTTTGGTGTAATTACATTTTCCGGATTATATATTATTTATACATTTGAATCGTACTATGAAGCACACCTGGGTCTGTCGACAAAATGACATAGAAACATCCATATGGAATTATGATTATCTTGTATGTCTGATTTTTACAAATGATTTTTATGATGAAAGTTTCTTTTGTGGCGGTGTAGAAAATAAATACTAAAATGTTTGGTTTAATTTTTGCTTCATATAATATTTTCAATAATTGGTGGTTTTCTAAACTTAGTAGATGATCACCAAAACATGTTTTATGTTTTAAGAATTAAAAAAGTCATAAATATATATTCCTTAGAAGCCCATAGATTAGGCAAAGACAGTACCAATAACAATGGCGAATGTATGATGGTTTTAAAAGTTCTAAATATGAATGATGTGTGTGATGGTGTTCCTACTGCTCAGGTAATTTGGGTAACTGTGACTAATGCTTCACATTTTGATGGAATTATTATTTTTCTGACACCGCTGCCAATTGCGTGCTTAAGCTTTAATTGTAACAGCATCCCACACAGCACAAAATATAAAGAAAGAAAAAAAATAATATAAAAAAAATCCGAACCTAAACTATATAACTATGGAAACATCTGTACTAAATTTACACCGCCTTATCTTATGTTGTTAAGTAGGTGAAATAATGTTCGTTTTTCGTATAAAGACACTAAACATTAGAACGAATTTTCATTCTTAAAACATAAAACATGTTCTTGGGTTGTATACAAGTGTTTTAAGGTCATACGCATTTGAATCGTGCGGCAGGTTTCCACAGGAATGCATATTTTGAAATGGTGCAAGGAATATTGTTTTTAAATTCATAGCAAAATTGTTCCAATGCAGAACATTTTGTTTTATAAATTGCCAGTGTGTACGATTTCTCTTGAATCTTTCAAACAGAGGAGTGCTTTAATTCTTCTTTTACCTGGCACTATATACACGGGAACACCATCTTTTCAGTTTTTTCAGTCATAGGGATGCACAAACATTATATATTTTAGTTGTTAATCCCCCTTTTGTAATTTTGCCACTATAGGTTCAGTAGTACATCTAATTACTTTTTTGGGGGTGGGGGTGGGAGCATTTTAGCAATTGTTCTGAAAATGTTTGAAAGAAATGTAAGTAGCTATTCATACGTACTAATGTATCACTCAGTGCAATGATGTAAGCTTCGTTTGACAGTGTATTTTTTATATACATTTATTTGGCCACTTGTGTACAATATTAATTATAGTTTAAATTCATTTATTTCTTCGTATTTTTCAGCAAGTCTAGCAGAGAAAACACGGCTTGTAGTTCATATATCTGAAGTACCAGCCATGATGTTCTTCTTGGAAAACAAGTTTTCTCTTTGTTTGTTTCGTGTGGTCGTGTAACACTGTATGTGAACACTGCTGTTTATCCAATTGCGAACACTTTGTTGTCTATATTTTATGTTATCTACTTTAAAAGACTCAACCACGTAAGTCATAAAACAGAATGCTTATAAGATCTTTGACAAGTGAGCTACCATGTCTAACTGTGTACAATGGAACTCTAAAGAAATGAATATATATATTTTCATAGACCGCTGCTATGCAAACTACTTGATGATACAAGAAGCAGGCAATACATGGAAATATTAATAGTAAGAATGCCACACCAACGTACACACCTACAAGTAGATCCCAATAAACCGCTTTATTATACAGGATGCATGTGTTCATCACAATTATGCACAGTACGTGCAGCAAAATGATTTAGAAATGGACAATACCACCTAGACATAGTACAAATGACTGGAACATGACAAATTGACAACAATGATATGTTTGACTGCAATAGTTGTACTATCCACGTAGAATACAGATATCAAGTTCCCATACTGTAAAGATACCAACACACCTAAACAAAGCAAATTGATCGAAATTGTGATTGTGTTATCAAAGCTTTTTATGCTGGCTAGACAAATTAGATGTCATCGAAACATTGGAATGTAAGCAACTATTAAACCATATACAGTGCTTAGAAATATGTAAAATAATATAATCTTCAGTTTGATTTCTCTGATTTAGCAATACACTAATGAGTAAAAAACATTTTATCGTGACTTTTAAAAAATACAATAATGCTAAAAATTAGTGTGGTCCAAAATGATGCCATAATGACTTTGGAGCAAAAGATAAAAATGACAAACCGATACATTTGATCTTGCACAGGTAATAATACACATTTCCTGTCTTTGATTGCTTTTAGCATTCTACGCATACTGGTCCGACCTTTTTGACAAATGGACAGGAACTCGACCTTAGTCTCGACTTTGACCTAATCGAAACGTTGGTACGTGCGTGATTACTCCTGTCGCGATCAGAGAGAAAACCAAGGGTGTAATTTGGTGCTGTGAGCAGAAATTGTGTTTATTTTTAATTTGCTGTTTAGGTTTGTTGGAAACCTTGCAAATCATTAAAAGAAAACGTGGATCTGTATAATCCAGCGGACCAAAAGCCAGAAAGACATGTAAGTTGTCTTTTATGTTAAAGAATACGTCTGGTTATAAGATCCAAAACTGACCCCAGGCAGAAAAAGTATATGCGAAAACAAACTACATTAGCATTCATCTGTCAGGATGCATATGAACACATTGTATATCTTTGTAGAGAGCAATGTCGATGGATACTGAATCAAAAAAGTTATCACTACATTGTGCATTCCCATAATGGTAATAAGGATAATATACAAATAGCTTGCACAATACAGGTAAATAATCAACCCTAGTGTTCTCAAGGCTGCACGTAGTACGCGATGGTCCTCTTTCTTTCGTATTTTTTCGTGTGTACGGGAAGTTAGTACGCATGCATCTACACTAACTTTACCTCGCCCTAACTCAAGATAATTGTAGGCTACATTTTTGTTAGATATGAAATGTAATAATAATTATACTATTTATTCAATCTCATTACTTATTATCAACTCGCAAACATGCAAAAGAGGTAAACATATACTGTAAAGAAGATGTTAGTTGACTCCAGATCTAATCTGTTTCTTTGTGGGAAGGGGAAAGTTGAAGTTTATTTTCATATTTAATATTCCATGTTTGTAGTAAACCTGAGAAGGTATGTGAAAGTAGGAACAATCCACCGATTCGAAGCTAATTTGTATATTTGATGCTTATTGATTCGGTTTTAAACTCAGCTGATACAGCACATACGGATTCGTGGTTTTCTTAGCACAATTGTTTAAAACTGCTGTTGGCTACCTTGTTTTTCTTATTTAGACAGTGTCTTATTCCATTCAAACTTTAATGTGGCATAGGATGGTGACAACTGAAATCTCATTCAGTTATCCAATGATATTTGTGAATTATTTCATGCATTTATTGTTATAGGACTGGTTACGTTGTGTCTTTTCAACATCTAAACCAAAGCACAAATCGATCATGCATGCCCTATATTTGCTTGATATGCAATGAGTACTATACACAAGTCATTTATACACAACAATCCTTTTTGGGTCTGATGAATGTAGACTAAAATTACGTCAAGCGAATGTTGTGTATAACGTCATGGACTGCAAAGCATATTAGAGGCAAAGGGTCTGGATAGTTTCATTTCTAATATTGTGAATCGTGCGTTTTTTGCAAAGGTAGGTCTATTAACTTGCATACTTCAGATTGTTATTTATATTGCCGCCGGCTACGAATTAATTGTGTACTTATTTAGTTCATCTTAGTTATCACAATAAAGTCGATGCATTTTGACCACAAATCTATCCGATGAAGATCAACATATATTTATTTAACGAGCGCTCGGTATTATAGGGATAACGACTGAAGAGTTTTATACGTGGAGTTCAGAGTTGTTCACATGTGCTCCGGCAAACGTTCGCACCTTATAAAATATTTAATACAGAAAATAAATGCAAATTATCTACATACAAGAAGTTTTCAAAACAAGAGCAAACTTGTACTCAAGCAGGGCATACCAATCCGATAGTAAGTGAACACGGCTAGCATCACAAAATCGTACGTGTTCATCAAGCTACGTCCTGACTATTCATGTAAAACAGTCATATTTACTTTTCAAAAAACAGCGAATAATGTGATTGAATTCCCAGTAAATGGTACCGGCGATTCTTGATAACAGGTTGGCCAAGCATACGTCTCATCGTTAGTGTTGTTTGAATCATACGATAGTACTGTGTCCTCATATCGGTGAGCGGTATATGGATTAGCAATTTATCAAGCCAGAGAATATATGTCCAGCTATTGATGGATATATAGTACATTTAACCACTAGCTTCGGTTGAAATGGAGCAATTATATAAATTCTCATGTGGTAATGTGATGTGACGGCAATTTATATGTTCCTATGACATTTAATATGCCACTATAATTCAGCACCTTACACACAGCGTTAAAATCATTGTACACTGAGACCTGTCCCTTTGGAATGCGGTACCTTATCTATTCGGTAATTTATTTCATTCCAAATGGAGCCATTCTGATATAAATCGAACTCCACCTCACCAGCCATCCGAAAAATCAAACCAATTGGCAAAACATTTGTATCCATGAGTGGCCGGTTTGTAGACGTTTTACGGTTGTTGGGGAAATAAGGATCAGACAAAATGTGTAACTTGTATTAATAATGTCGACCAGCGGAATTTGGATATATTTGAAAGCATTTCTTTGAGCATATTATTAAAATTACTGATACGTTTGGTGGGAGTCATGTTATGTAAGCAACTATTTGAAATCATATTTATATCTACATCTGTATCGGCACAGACTTATAATCGCCAAGATCATTCAAACCAATCTAATATCGAAATAATCAATGTTTTGCAAACACTAGCGTCACGGATAAAACTAGACGGCTGTATCAGTCGAACACCCAATCAATCCATATATATATATATATATATATATATATATATATATATATATATATATATATATATATATATATATATATATAGCTGTTTTAAGTCCAATTTGAATACTACAGAACATATATCATGCCTCCAAGTATTTCTACTCGTGTAGCTTTGTTGGCTCCTATCACTTGGGTCTGGGAACTTTAAAATTTCTGGACTCTTTGTTTTCTGGCACTGAAAAAATACACAACAGAATACATGCCACATCAAGCGGATTAGATTCTATACTGTGAATATGTAACTTGTACACACACAAACCAATTAAAATAAAAATATGAATAGTCATTTTCAATAGCTTCATTTCCAATGCACATTGTGCGGCATACGGTTTCAAATTTAAGAGCTATCAGTCTTTTTTGAGGATTCGATGATTTTAACAGTGGTTTTACTGTGATTAAAAAAAGAAGAAAAAAGAAGTTTTACCAGTTATGCGACCAGTCAGTGTTATCGGTAAAATATAACTTGGCGAAGTAAAATAACCATTAACGTCCTCAAATTCTCTAGTACAAGACTTATACAACATTCAAAACCATGTTGAAAATTGTCGGCCGATAGCCAGGAATACCATAGCCCACAACACTACATCTCAAGGATGTGGTCAAAACTTTCAACAGTCTATAGTTAATTTTACTCTTGCAAACTTTGACTCTACCAGTCCGAACCAGCGTGACTTATGCTGGTGTGTTAGAAATAGTAACATTTTCTCCTTTGAAAATCATTGTAAAAAAAAACTTTGTAATGTAGACAAGTCGTTACATTTTGTAAAAAAGATGAATACATTTATAAATAAATGCATACATTTATAAATAAATAAATAAATAAATAGCGTCAGTGGCATCGTCAACAAACTTAAATACAGCAAGAGTGTATGCAGAGATAATATCACACTGACCACAGTAACGTGTTAGGATAAAAGGTACATTTAAACATGATGACATTCACATCAAATGCATGGACGTAATAGATCGTGGCCTTTTGTGGCAGTGAGCTATGGATCCCATTCTGCAAAACCTTCCATACTATTGTAGGCCCATCGCATATTTTTGGACTAAGTCTTTGTACATGACTAAAGTGGCATCCCAATATTTGTACATTACGCCTTGTGTCCAAGCGTAAGCTGCCATAAATTTACATGGTGTTTCTTCCTTAAAACATTTTAGAGGATTTATTTCATAGTTATGAACATTTCCAACAAAGTGAAATGAAACGTTACTTATTTGATTTGGTTGAACCCCAAATAAATATAAATCATCAACCCAATAGAAAGGAGTAGTTTTTGCAGCTTCGTACATTTCCTGTACAATGTTTCTAAACATCAAAACGAACGGACCGGGGCAGTATTGTAGCGGACTGCGTTCATATCCAGGAAAATAATCCGGATCTACTGCAAATTTTCCTTCTCGTTTTATAGGCTCGTTTGTCAGCAAGCGACATGCAATTATCCTTCGTCCGGCTTGGTATATATGTAACAGTTCATGAATAACAAGAAATATATTGACAAACATATCATCGTCAATTTTGAAAATCAATTTTGCATTTTCGCAATAGTTAACAATCCATCTGAAACCAAGAATTCCTTTGTGAGTAAGGTTATGATAATCATCGATAAAATCACCTTGGACAATGTCTTTGAATTGTTTGCTTTCTTTCTCGAGATTTCTTTGAATTGTGTTGTTTTGCATTCTTCCTACTAGAAATAGTATCCGGGATTGATAATTTTGCAATACATTTGGATTAGCCCATGTCTCTCTTAGTGCTTTCCGTCGGTCGAAATTGGGGACAGCGGTATGTACCATTATCAAGAAAGTAATATTTTCCGTATCTTTGTATATATTTGGGTTATTAATTATGAGTGTAGAATTAAAAGTCAATGGATAATAAGTGTAGTTGGTGTATTTTATTGCTTCTCCATTGTTCTTCATAAGGATGAATGGTCCTGAAGGGTTTCGCTTTACTGGATATGGTATCCATGCGTATTTTCCTGGTACCATCACATCATCACCTACATAATACTTTTCGATGTTTATACTTCTATCGTAGCTGGCACCTGCACCAGTGTATGCAATTTTGAAATCTGTATCTTGTTTCGGGCACAAGTTTGCCAACAATCCATTTTCTAAAGAGGATTTTGGACCGCTGTCATCTACATTTGCAATGTAAATTCGTGTAAGTATAATGGCGCCAGTGACTGCAATAACAAACACCAACTTCTGGTAGGTTCGGTTCAGCAACATCACCATGTGCACGATGTATAGATATGTCATCTGAAGATAGATAAATAAATAGTTTTTTCATTAATTGTAAAAGATGATGCAATGTGTTGCTTCTTCTAATGCTGAAAAATGAATACTTATACTCTTTTTGTATACATTAATCTGTACTCTTTCCCCCCCCCCCCCAGTACACACACATATACGAGTTAAGGTCAGAATAGCCCAAGAGAAACGAATATACGGATCTCGCAGTTAGTTTATATCTAAAGACAACAAAAAATGACAACGATATCCTCATTTAAATGATCCAAGTGTAAAATTACCCGCGTCAGTAATGATTATCAGTTGACAGACATTGTGTCCTGTAATCCCAATCCCAAGATTATGCCACGCATTCTTGACGTGCTAACGTGAAAGTTATATATTCTGAAATTATATACTTTGCTGTCGATGTGATGCGAAATGTTAATATCCATTATTCCTTCTTTTCAGAGGTAAAGGGTGGCCTATAGTTGTTTGTTGACGGAGAAGAAACTGTGAATCGCGTTAAGAAAGCGGCAATTTTGTGTGAGCAGCAATTTTCATTCGAATATCTAAATACTATTAATTGTGTATTTACAGCAAACATTGCGGAGAAACAAAATTGAAAATCATCAGAATGTCCACGCTAGGGAGGGTGAAGCAATCAATATTTCCCATAGTTATCGGCCGCCAATATTATATTCAATCAATTTAGTTTAATAGCTTCTTAGAAAACTAATTAGTTATTGTAAACCTTTTACTGAACCAGTATGTGAAGGATGGCTGAAGAAAATTGTGGCTGATAAAAATGAGATTAAACGTTTGCTCCTCAAAATCAGAATACCGCGCATTGTTCAATTGTTCAAGGGTAATTCTGGTAAATATATGATACTTATCTTGTGATTATTGATACAAAGGATTATGTGAGATATCTCGAACTATTGTTAAATAATTCTATCATTTCCAGTTGTGAGTAAAAATCTAATTCCCGGCACTATAATTAGTAACAGAACACAAATACATTTTACGATTGGCATAAAACAGTTTCTGACCATGAGGTGATTGATATAACCACCATCATTAAAAGATAATGTCTAGTTTACGTGTATCTTCCATGGCAATATGATGATTTATTAATTGGGGCATACGTACAAGTAGATTGAGGACTTCAAAAGCAAGTAGTTTGCATTCAGTAATATTACATTTTCTTTGGTAATATTTGGTGCTAAAGGTGAATACAAGCCTGGAAATCTAAAAGAATTAAGAGAAATAACATTGTTTTCGTACATAATTTGTGAAGTACAGCGTTAGAATTTAAAATACGTTTGAAACAAATTAGAGTGATACGATTATTTGATATATCTCAAACTACGGTAGCTCTTGACAATCAAGAACCTACGGCAATGATCAGAAATGTTCATAACTTGTTTGGGATTTGCAAGCCGCGGGATCTCCTTTCTTGATTGAGAAATGCTTAATATCGACTTCAGCCCAGCTCGAACATTTGCGTAACACATGACTTTAGTACACATGCCAGATATAAATAACACGTGAAATAACAAGAAAACGAAGTAATCCAAATCCTTCTCCCCTCCAAAATGTATGTTATAAGACATAAGAATATGTGAAAGCTTTCATATATAGGAAATTCGCATTCACAAAGTACACAGGGAGTAATATGCATCATACATTTTACGCAGAAACAAAAGCGAGAATGACGGATGGATAAATGAACAAACAAATGAACTTCGACTTTAAATGTGTTGAAAGTGAATGCTGTGAATAGCACAAGACTCATGAACACCACTATTCCATTATGTGTACCACATTTCAGTGATACATCTGAAATGGTTTTAGTGTTTTGTCTTAGAAACGAAATGATCGACAGTGTATGGATGGATAAACAAAGCAACCAACAAAATATTATCTTAAAACTATTGAAACTAACGGATCATAAATCGCAAAAGGGACATATAGGACAATAGTCGAATACGTGTACAATGTTTTATAGAGATAACTTGAACGGTTTAGAAGTCATGCATTAGAAATGAAAGTCTAAATAATGGCTGAATGGGTGAAGAGACAAAGAGACTGAAACGTTAAAAATTATGAAACTTAAAAACTGTGAATAGCAAAAACACATTGACGCCACAGTATATTGCACTTTCCATCTTACATAGGGATATCGTTAACGGTTTTGAATTACACCCCGGAAACGAAAGTATGACGAACGGACAAATGGACGAAACATGTCTGTATATCTACCGGCAAAATATTTGGGCGTGGGGTAAAAGCAACGCCTTAGAAAAACTATGCGTCCATTGGCATTCATATTCATGAGAGAGAGAGAGACAGACAGACACAGAGATAGAGAGAGAGACAGAAAGAGAAATACAGAGCCATGACTACTTACCTTAAGGTAAACTCAAGAGAACAGGAATCAAATCTGTCATGCCAAATGAGGAGGATGAATAATAACTGATAATATTTAACTTTGTGTTCCACAATCACGCAATCAAGTTTTGCTGAATTTGGAGATTGCAGAAGTTCCAAATCATTACCCGCAAAACGTAACCTGTAAATCACCGGATAATCTAGCAAGTCTGCATAGTGAGTAACTCTTCCCCTGTTTTCATTTGATATTTTATAGGAGTTTCAAGATTCAGAAATCTAAACGTACATTGTTGGGTAATGTGCAAGAATTAACAATAAAATTTGTTTCAACCTTTGAAAAAAAAAACTTACAGCTGAAAACAAAATCTCACACTAGTTAATAAGAACAGATTATCTGCTGTGTTTACTCGAATGATTGCAGAGTGACAATACATGTGGGAAGTAGTTCCAAATTGCAATCATGTTGGCGTGCTGTAGTTGTAACGTAATTTAATTTTCAAAGCATTTAGATTGAACTTAGTTTGCATTAATTTCCTTGCCTACAGTTGTTAGACGCAGTTTAGCGATTTGCATAAATGGTATATTAAACTCTCTTTTAGTTTGAGTTTTCATTTATTAATCTTAAAAAACCCCAATATCATCCAATAATAAAACCTGATTAAGGTGTCCACTAGGCACGTCCAATTGGAACTTATACACATGGATTGGTATAATTTTATAAATACCAATGAAAACGTCTTCGATCTTTTTCAGTGTCAAACTGCATAACCTAAAACTATATTATCAAGCTGATTTTCTTTCTTAAATGTTGAACGGACAACTTATATCAAGGCTTACACTTACCAATTTGTCAATTTGTTTGATTTTACCTTAGTTTCGAGAATAATTGAGACTTCTGCAAATTATGTTGTGAAGAAGTCTTGTATTAAGTGACAAACTGAAATGTGGTGAATATTAAAAAGCGTTTAGTACTTCTACTAGAACAGTAAAGTTGTACATGTACAGCATGACCGAAATCAACCCGTTGCAGATCACAATGCAAGGCAGATTTTTTTCCCATAGTATATATATATATATGTGTGTGTGTGTGTGTGTGTGTGTGTGTGTGTAACGCCACATATAACCATAGTATTAGATTATTTTAGATATATTCATTAACTGTTTAATAAGCTTTCCGGTCTGTAGAAAAACATTGAACTTGGATTGGTTGTTCAAAATATTTTCTGTTTGATCTGAAACAAAATATAATTTCTGTGTGCATCTGTGGTTTCGATTTTGTTTACCTGCATGTGTATGCCTAGGTGAACAGTAACTAATATATTCCCTGTTCCACGCAGGGTATTATCATGTGAGTTTTAAGATCATATCCCATTCGTAAATTATCTCATCCAGCAATCACAAACCGTTTTGAAATGTTTCATAGAGTATCTGTTAGATAGCAGCAGATGCTGGTGTTGGCAATATCTGATTTTTTTATGAAGAAAAAACGAAACAACGTATTTCCGATACTAACACACTAAGAATGCCACGGTGTTACAGATGATGTGTCTGCAATCTTGGAACTACATTATCATCAGCGCCAGCGTCTTCTTCTTCTTCTTCTCTTGAATAATACGTTCTTGTTCTCAATCATACACATTGCAGAAAATGAATTTAAGACGGAAGTTAGCATTGGGCAAACAACGAACGAATAATGAATCCAAAGCACCAAGAAATGGCTGTCACACAATATTGATCCAAATAGTGTGGAGCTGGTACAATTCCTCTCTAGGAGTAATAGTAATTGATTCCTGGTTTCGCAGGTTAGTTTTAGTTGTTTCTTGGTTTTATCCCTCTCATTTCCTCTCCAGACAACCCCCTCATTCCGAATAATAGTTTTTCGAAATTTTAGCAGGTCCATTTCATTTGTCACATGCGTTACATCCACTTTGGTCTTTAATATGGAAATGAAATGATTGTACACTTTGTCGGTAAGTGCTCCTACATGTTGTCAGACCAGTTATGCAGCTAACTTTCAGAAACAAATAATACAGACATGTGTCAGACTAAAGGACGAACGGACGTTCATGAAGCACAAACTACTCCTTGCAGGGACATAAGTTCCTACACACACTATTTGTTATTGATATGTGCGTGCGTTATTTCGCCTACATTTCCACAGACGGTGAGCAATTCATCATTGGGTAAAAAGTCAGTTAGATTTGTATCAGCCTAGCATATTAGATATTTGTCAAATTTAAGTAACAGATTGATAACTGATTAAGCGGCAAATATCTTTCATTAAGTCAGAAGCTGCATTTATATGTCTATAATACTAATTGTGCTTGTTATCACCTGCGTTTTGTGTGTTTTTGTGTTATGCTGTTTTGAAGAAAGACGAAAATTATATTAAACCTCATGTCTGCGGATTACTCTATAAGACTTGAAATATTTGAATATGATTGAGGTTAGTATGTAGATTGCACGATGTGTTAGAGGTTTCTACCTATTTATGGACTTGATCAAGGTGGGCGAGGTCACTTTTCGTATCACGATAATGTTATAAAATATTTAAGACATTCCTGAGTTTTCTGTCTAGAAATTGTAAAATGAATCCGTATTGTCAGTGAGAAACATTTTTTAGATTGTGTAAGAGCCCTAGAGGGAAAAATGTTTCGAGTGCAATTTTTCTTCAGGAGATAATTGGCGCTGATAGGAAAATAATCTGCGCCAGCAAAATCTTTTCCCGGTAATAAATGGGTCCAAATGCAGTTTTCCTCAAGCAAATCCTCAACGGGAAAAACTTGACTCTCTGACATCGGCTTTTGATAATGCACAATCTACTTTTTCTATTGATCCTGATTGATTAAATCAATAAAAGGACTACATTTTAAATTATGTATGCCACTCATAAATCAACAGAGAAGAGGTTAAACTTAGCATTAGCTAATATTGTATTGGTAATTTTAATAATTATATAAAGACTACATCATATTACTACCTACCAGCGGAAAAATATTTTATGGCGTAATATCATTAAATGTTTTTCATAATTGCACTTTATAATTTAATATTGAAGATTCAGTGAATAGATGCACATAAACAGTTAAACTAGGCAGCGCGGGTGGAGTCAGCTTGTGGAATATTAAATCGGCATTTAGCATATAAACGTATTCCTAAGATTGTTCAATTTGTTTAGAGCTTTCATATTTATATCCAAGTAAGAAAAATGTTGTATAAGTTTTAAAATTCCTCCTCATCGTGATTGGAGACATAAGGTAACAAAAAAAAAAAAAATAGTCACATATAATGATCACTTGTATTAAAAAAAAGGTATTTTGACCTGTCAGCTGACGAACACAAAAAATAATTTAACTTCAGACAAATATGTATGTGACTTGGGTTTTCTGTTGTTTAAAGTTAATGTGTCATACAAAATAGTAAAACAAAACCCGAACGAGAAAACATATTGCTTTGAAATAATAACAGTCTTACAGATCAGGGATTGTAGAGATTTAAATCAGTGTATAAGATTTGAAGTGACATAACATCTTTTACACAGTCTACTCCCAGATTATTAACTTCTGCTATACAGATAATGTATAGTACATGACTGGGTGTTGCACACTCCAAACGGTGTGTTGGATGGTAATTGTGCGGGTAGTAGAGGTTGGGTATGGTATAGTAGACAGCTGGGTATTGGTCACTACAACGGTGTGTTGGATAGTAGTTAACTAGGTGGCGGATAAAACATTACTGGATGCTGGACAGTAGATTACTGGGTGTTGCACTAACAAAAAATACTTAATAATTTCTTTTTACTTGATTTAAGTAAAAGTTTGACTACCTTATTACTAGCTTTTACCTGTTATTACTTACTTTAATAGATATTACTGAACTCAGTAAACTAAATTACTTAAAACTTTTACAAAGTAATCAAATTACTTAATTGTCAAGCATGAATTACTTACATGTTCTACTTGAAACAGTAAAAAGAAATTACTTGGTAATTTTGTTTTACTTGATTTTAGTAAAAGTTTTACAAACTGATTACTAGTTTTGACTTATTAATTAACCATATTTGCATGGCTACTTGAAACAAATATAACTTAATTCAATAAAGTGAATGACAGGAAACTATTATTAAGCAATCAAATTAATTCATTATCTGGCATGAATTAAATGATTTACCTGAAACTGACAGATTGCTTGAAGGAATAAAAAAATATATTAAATTTAACTACTCAGGAATTAATTATTCATTTATTGCAACAATATAAATAATTGCATGCCTCAAATAGCTTAAACAGTGTTATTGGCTTGGGACTCTAGTTCCAGGAAATATGTAAATACCAAAGGCTTATATCGGCGGGCTGTCACTTTCAACATGGTATCTCTTTTACAGAAATGCAGTATGCATTGGAAGTACGGTACATACTATACTTATGCTGGTCAAATACTGTATCTCTGCTGCAATAATTCATGCCAGCATAACAAATTACTTATGTTCGTTTAGCCATGCTAAACTTTTTTAAAAATATCACAATTCTACTTTCCAGGATGAATTGATGTCATGTTGAATTTGCAAGCGACAGACAAGCTGGACTGACTTTAAAACTTCACAACAATTCAGTGTCCCAGAATGTACTGCTATAATATTGAAAGTACATATTGCAATCATCGTAAATTTACATGCATATTATTGGCATGAAAAAATTAGGCAATACTAATTTTTATGCTGTAAAACTTCATAATTTCAGTCTGGAAGAAACAAATTTGCAACATGCTGTATTTAAACTGTTTTTACTTTGATGCTACAATTGAAAAGTATGTTTTAATCAGTAGTAGTTTAATTAGTGGCCAATATTGTTCACTATAAATTACTAGCTTTTATAAATAAAATAAAAATAGATTTGTGTTTGTAAAGCAACTATGTCAACTTCAAAACCATCAAATTATATGCCTTTCTAGTCCTATAACCCAACATAAATATATCTTTAGGCAGACACATGAAAAAGTATTACACTCCTATCTTGTGACATCCTGAGATATCCCGGTGAATAGACTGCAGTTTCTCTTGTCTTTAAAATAATCCTGATATATCCTGAACTCAGGATCAATATATTTCATCAGGAGGTATCAAGATATGAGCATTCCTTTAATCAACTGTGGTGATCTCTCATGATTTCTCATGACATTTTTCTCTGCAAGTTTCCTGACCTGATAGATATGTGAGAATTTGCAGATTTTGTTGCATGCAAGAAACATTACAAGCTGGGAATGTCCTGCATGCAGGACTTTTTTCTTACTGTTCCTTTCCAAAGTATTTCAAATTTTGTCATCCCCATCGGTTAATAAGTAATTTAGGTTCGTAAAACAAAAATAAAAATAAAAGAATTATTCAAACAGCATAAGTATTACTAAGAAAAAAAATGCAACATGAGTAGGCTAACCTGAGCACATAAGAAACTAAGTTTTGTTATTATATATCACTACATTTGTGTAAAATATACATTTTTACACATATTCTAAATACCTTAAATGAAACATGAAGATTATCTTTTAATGTCCAGTAATTCCATATTGTTATAATTAAATTATTACCATATTTATACAATACTTTTAAATGTGGAAAATATCAAATTTTTTAATAATAATAATAATAATAAACAAATCTTTTATTCATAGCTTAAAGAAAGGTAAATGAACGTGATTTTATTTCCTGTATAATACATATTCATACAATCTCAATGCTTAAATAATGAGTATTTGTTTCCAAAAAGCGAAAGAAACAAAAATCATTGTTTATAAAATTCCTTTCTTTTGCTTCTATAATCAGACATGTTACACCAGTCCCTGTTGTTGTTACTATAAGTGTTGTTGTTATTGTTAACTGAGTGAAAGATTAGCATTATTATTAATTATTATTATTATTATTATTATTATTATTATTATTATTATTATTATTATTATTATTATTATTATTATTATCCGCTGCCTGAAGAAGAAAACAGAAATGGGCAGTTCTTTTCATGCTGAAGATAAACTTTACAAAATGTATATATCTTGGAATAATTATTGTTGTTTTGTTGTGAGAGAGAGAAAGAGAGAGGCAGAAACAGAGACAGATACAGAGTTAGAGAGGCCCATGCCATTCTGCCAGCATTCTATACAGCACTATGCAACATAAATTTTGTTTTAAAAAAATCAAATAATAAACTCGAATAAGATGAAATGTGGATTTCCAAGACAGAAACCTTATTCGGTATCGAGATATAACGGCGGTTATTTCCCTTATTTACAGTCAGGAAACTGGTTTACTGATCACGAAATATGCACATAACCTATATATATATATATATATATATATATATATATATATATATATATATATATATATATGTATGTATATATGTATGAGGTACTGTAGATACAGAACTACCGCTGCGGCCTCGTTTTTAAACAGGCTCCATTTTTGTACTTGAACCGTTAAAATTTTGTTCGTTAATTTGGGAAATTTCATTGCAAGTAATACCAATACATGCGCAGCAACTGATTTTATAACATTGGAGATAACTGTTGCGAACGAAAATCATGGAGTTAGTATGTTGGTAAGTAAAGTCAAGATTGTATTGCATTTTGCCCGTTTACTGGCCTGCAGTTTCTAAGGGCTGTTGCTAAGATGATCATAAAATTTTGCTTCACATAATAATTGAGATAACTGTACAGATCATTATTCTTTACTGTTGCGCCTGCCAAATTGCAGTTTTCGATGCACTGTTGACGAGATTAGCAAATTGCATGCCATGCAAGCTTATCAATCGCTTTCCCGTTTTTCTTAGGACCATTTTTCTTCTCACACATCAAATTATACAATTGTCATTATGCAGTGAACTTTAAATGAGGCACGTTCAGAGGTCGTGTACATGTAGGAAAGCTTCTAATCTTTATATTTGTTTTCGTTTATTCAAAAACTATGGCAGATTCTATTTCAATGGTCTTAAGGAATAACGTGAGTAATTGCATTGTTGTTTTTTTAATGATGTAAAGTATTGAACGTTTGACAGATATGATGTCGCAGCCCTTTCACAATGGATGGTTAAACTAAAATTTAGGATCTAGTTAAAGGATGGTAATGAATAACACTTATATATATTTCTAAGATTTGTGAAGTAACTTTGCAATGTTGAATTAAAGGAAATGGTTATGTCATTTTGCCAAACAGGTAAATTGTAAAAAAAAAAATGTACAGGTTGCAAAGTACATGCTGATGTAATATATTTCCGTGGATGGTACCTGATCCATACAAGAAGCCGAGGAGGATGCATGTTTTTATATCTGGGAGGATTTGTTGAGAAAAGATGGTTCGTTGTACTTCAAATGGCTAACATTCCTGTTTTCCACCAAAAAGGTAAACAATTTTAACAGATGGGGAAGAGTGAACCTAACATTCTGATAACTCCCCTTCCAATGGATTTCTATACGGAAGTGAAATAAAAAGTGCCAAAATCCACAAATGGGAAAAATGTGAAAATGTTTCCTCATATTGAAGAAAAAGGCAGTGAGAGATTCCTTAAACTGAAGAGCTCACCTTTCTGTGGTTAACCCTGAATTTCTGAAATCTGTCCTTAATAATTTATTTGATATGATCCAGATCATACATCCACTAAGCCTCCTTTATTAGCTCGATTTGGATCAATTTGGCAAGGAAAGGCAGTATGCTTCATTTAAAAAAGACACAACGTAACAGCTAATGAGATATTTTGTGTGTACGAAGTGCTATTGCAAAAGAAATTTAACGGCATATCAGTACATCATGGTACTCTATTGAGAGGTTTCATTTTAACAAACTTTTAAATGTTATGATAGAAACTACTGATGTATTTCACAACTGTACGACAAAATGTTTAACTTTAATAAATACCGTTTCAAGCAATTATGATAAATACGATTAAAACAATTATGACTTATGAACTTGTCTTCACTCCTTCCACTTTGTTTCCTTTAATTTATTCATAGATTTTAGAAGTCCCCAGTGAAACTGCATGATTAATAGTGGGTAAAGTTTGAGCACGTATAATACATTCTCTAGAAAATGTGCATATGAAAACCAAGATAGGTTAAAGGTACACCCCCATCAGTTGAAAACCTGCGGCACTGGATAGACAGTTCAGGTCAGGTGACAACGCTATTTCTTGGTAGCGTAGGTCTCCTATCAACATTCGACGAGTAATGTTTCAAAGCTAATTACCGACAAGTTTATGATAAAACAATACAAAATTTTATATTTCTTTAGTGGTTAATCATTATATATCAGTTTTCCAAAGCTGTATGTCGATGAAGCACGCACAAACAGTGGGAAAATACGAACAGTTCAGAAAAGGAGAAAAGAGGATCAAATCAAGGCAAGATTAGAAAAACTAAAGAAGAAAAATGAAGAGAAAGAAAATAAATAAAAGAAGCAACTCTGAGCTAAAATAGATATCACAATAAGGTTGCAGAAATGGAAAAGTTTAAGGAAACTGAATATGAAATTTACTTAAATTTACAGATGATGGATTCGGGGAAACAGCGAGAGTCAAACATTACCCTGAAAAATTATCACAGAAAAGTTTTGAAACTTAAGGTTGATGCAAAGCTGTTATCACAGTAAAAAAAAATATAATTATTAATTACTAAAAACGCAGAAATCTAACTACTAAAGAATTAGCAGACAATCTTAAGGCAATCTTAACTGTTGTGAAAGAGAAAGGAAATTCAGCAGAGGATAGTGGCATCATGAGCACTAATTAGCCAAAGTTCAGTTAAGAAGCTGCAAGAGCATAAAAACTGAAACAACATAAACAATCGTTAAGAGAAAAGCTATTGGTTGGAAGAAATAAGTGTGTTGTGAAGAATCAAAAGAAAAAACTTCCATAGCTCTGCAACATCCTGAATATCTTGTAGGAAACAGCCATTTTGAAGTGCAGCCATTTTGGATTTTATGAAGTCGAAAACAGGAAAAAAATTAAATGCAAAGAGCATAAATTGGTGATTGTGTGTGTGAAACAGAATAAAACTCGGCTTTGGCAAACTTAAGTTACGTGTATTTTAATGAAAGGAAATGTCCATTCTTTCTTTGAAAATACATGCAAACTGTATCATATATTGATGATGGTTAACATTACATCAATGTGTAATATATGTATATGTATGACCTCATTAAAAAACGAATAACTGCAACAAATATAATTCAATTTTTAAACTTGTTTTACTGTTTTAATCAGGACTGAACATTTTCTCAATATAACACATGAAAAGCAACATATTTCTATTTTAATTTTCACCTGAATACCCTACTGGAGTTCTTATAGTTTGCCATTATCTTCCAGTGTTTTTCACATGCTGCATTACAAAAATAAAGAAAGACAGAAAAGTGTTTGTAATGTTAATCATATATTATTTTCTAACTCTTAGGACTTATTCACTTTTAAATATATCTACCACTATGCTGGAAACATATGCTTTTGTGCAGTATTGATGTCCAGCATGGTTACAGGATGATAGTGTATTGGTAGGAAACTGGTATAGCCACCATGCTGGTTACCTATTTTGTTACTGTGCTACAAGTTGATTCCAGCATAAATGAAGCATAATTCAAATCATTGCATCGAGTGCAGTACATGTATTTTAATATAAATGTCAGACATCAAATACAGTTTCTTGCATACCTAAAAGATTTGTATATAAACAATGCAACACTAAATAATAAATCAACCTTGTGATGGCATAAACCTATGGAATTCTTTCAAAGATTGTCGAGCAATACAAAGTTTATCTAAACATTTGTCTCTAAGATCTTGGTAATCTGTACAGACATAACAATATTCATCCTCATAAAGTACTAAGACACTTCTCTGAAGCAATGGCGCCCTCATATCTACCTATCTCTGTATTTAATGTCTGGCTAGAACATTTAAATCTGGAAATGTCCAATATATATGAATATGAAACAAGGATCGAAGTTAGCCGTAGTTCGCTAGCCCAACCCAAACAAATTTCCTGTCGGACTTGTAAATCTCAATATTTGTCTGACATTGTTTTGTTGGAAGGACTAGTGAAGAATTAGCAGAACTAGTAAATTTCTAAGTCTACTTGTTCTTTTGGCTACAAAGAAATTTATGATAATTTCTAGGCCTGTGGAAAGGTTATCAATGTTTCAAATTCTGGGACTCAGATCATTCTCTTTCCAAATAATATTTCACATTGTTGACATGTATATTTGCATATGATGCACGTGTCAGTTTGCTGTAAGAACAGACTATTGAATCTGTACACTTGTGATCATACCGGGATAAGTGAAACATTTACTTTCTTAAACGGAAAATATTTTCTCATCACAAAATCTGTCAATTGACATGAACATGCCCACTTTTACCCATTTACTCAAAATTACTTAATTATGTGTTTAAAAAACTACTTAGTAAAATTGTTACTAAGTAATAATATTTTAATTAGTAAAATTATTACTAAGTAATAATATTTCACTTAATTCTGTATTTAATTAAAAGTACTTAGTACAATTATTTTTCTGCTCGGCTCAGTGAAGCGAGTTTCCATAAATGGTGTATTTTTAATTCTGGGTTAATTTTTAAAAATCGAAGTAGTTCCTCAGATGGATGGCTGTTACTTATTTCATGCTTTCTCTTCTCGAATACCTGTATTCTTGTCCCAATTAAGTGTCTCCATGTTAACTTGCCTAGAACCCTTCCAGTGAAAATAAAGTCGTCAAGATAATCTTCTAAATCATACATTTCGAGTACAGTATTGGTATAATATATGCAAGAATTATAACTATGTTTGGAGTCAAAATCAAATTGCCAACAATCCAGAGGAAAATCTTTCTAGCAGTTACGTTTACCGATGTTCTACACATCCGACCTAAAATTCAAAGATTTCGCTAGAATATGCCAGCTTCCATTGAAATCATTCCCTAGCATGCAGTAGTAGATCCGATCAACCATCTTTGAGGGAAACCTTGTAATCTGTGGGCGAAATATCGTTGTACTTTCTCCAATGTTTTAGTTCCCTGACATTTCATACTAAACCAGAGTTCTAGCCATACAAAGCAGAGATCAATATAATTATTTCACAGACTCTCTAATAAATTATATGGTTCATTCTAGCTTCATTTAGTCCAACTGAATATAGCGAGTGTATTACACGTTTAACTTTATCGCAGAAATATTCTACACGATAGTTAATTTTCTTTGAATTGGAAAAGGTTACTATTGCATATTCCACCTATATATCTTTTTATACCACCTCTGATTTTGAGAAACATTAGTATATAATCTAGTGATATGTATTTTGATCGTGATGTAATATTCATGAGGTTTTATTAATGAGGTAAGAATGATGTTTCCAAGACTATTCAATACTGAGGTAATTTGTCCTGGGCTATAGTCATAATTGGATGTAACAAACCTGGCTGCTTACTTTTGGATTTTTTCAATTTCATCTTTGAAAACCTGGGAATGGCGGTCCCAAACTGTACAAGCGTATTCTAAATAGGTCTAACTAAACCCTTCAAAGCTCATAATGGGCAAGATGACAAGTTGCGTCATAATAGGCATTGATGCATAATTCTTGAATTTGAAGGTTCCATTTTGAGAGCACTAGTAATTGTGACCCCTAAATATTTTATTTTATTGAGGTTTTCAAAGTAGTATCTTCTAATGAAAATGCCATACCGGTTTTATGGCATTTCTTTCTTGTCATTTGAATTATGCTGCATCTTTTAGATAGGAATCGTATGCCCCATTTTCGTACCCACTATCCTAGTTTAATAATGTCGTTTAGTAAGATCTTAGTATCCTGCTAGCTTTCGACTGATCTGTAGCGTACACAGTCATCTGCAAAGAGTCGAATTTCAGAGTCAGTTTCAATCATGATGTCATTGATGTGCAAGGAGAAGAGCACTGGTCCAAGTACTGTGCATTGAGATAATCAATAAGCTACTTTGGACCAGCCAGATTTGGAACCGTTTACCACCACATATTGTTCTCGGAAACATAAAAAGTGTATCCAGCGTAGAGTTTTGCCTGAAATTCTATGATGAAACAGTTTTCTCTTTGACAATTCTTGGGGACAGTGTTAAAACCTTTTTCAAATTCTAATACAAAAATGACTACTTGGTCACCTTTATCCAAATGTTTAGCCCAATCATCAATAACACAACAAAGTTGTGTTTCGCAGCTGTGTAATTTACGGAAGGCATGTTCTTTATCAAATATGATAGAAAAGTTATCAAAGTGATTCATCATGTTAGAACAGATGTTAGAACAGATAATATGCTCAAGCACTTTGGAAAGAACACCGGTGAGTGAGGTTGGGCGGTAATTACTGGCCATTGTGTGATCGCCTTTTTTGAACAGTGGGCATATATTTGCTGGAGACCAATCATTTAGAATGTTGCACATGTCCAAAGATTGTTGAAAAGGCCGTGTAAGCACTTGTATCAACTCAGGAGATAGTGCTTTATGTATTTTTGGATTATATCATCCGGACCACAAGATTTTGATGGGTTTAAATCATGTGGCAACTTTTGAGCTCCTAAACTTGTTACTACTGTATTATTTATTTTTGGTATTTTGGAAATATACATGCAAAGTCATATCACTGAAGTGGTTACAAACACTTCTGAATTGCGCGTTCAGTGTTTCAGCCTTCTCTGTATCTGTTTCTACTAATCTGGTATCTGTCTTAAGTGAAGCAATGCTAAGTGAGTCTTTTATCTGCTGTTGATGTAATTTCAGAATTATTTCGAATCTCAGGCTAGGTATTCAATCATGTTTTGGACGTAGTTATATGAATTTTTTAACATTTTCTTTAATTTCAGCTCTTAACTATTTCCATTTTGTTCTTAATTTTTCACTGTCGGTATGCTTAGCTTTAGCACGAATTTTGTTCTTCTATGAACTAGTTTCTAATCTTATGTGTAATCCATGGCATCGATACAATTGATCTGCTCAATTTTGAAGGATACTTATTTCAACTGTAGCACATAGAAAAGATTGTATAAGTTTCCCGTTTACTTCAATGTCCCACTTATTTTCCAGACCGTTTAAATATTGGCATTTCAAAGGCGCTAAATGCAGATCTCATTGGATCAAAATTTCCTTTGCTAAACAAATAGAATTTTCGACAGTTTTGTATTATGGGTGATACATGTACTTGTATAGATAGTATATAAGCTATAACATCATGGTCACTGAACCGGTCAGGTGAATGAATGTATGAGAGTTTGCCTGGTAATGAGGTCAGGACTAGGTCTAATATATTTCTATCACGAGTTGAAAAGTCGACTATTTGTGTATCCCCATAATTTAAATTCACCCTTCACTTTTACCATTTTGTTTAACGCCGTTGTTCTGTATTACCATTTATAAACAGTTTCAAAATAAGCTTTGATTTCGAAACAGCACATCCCATTCTCTCAGACTGAACGAAAACATGAGGCCCATCCACACTTTTGTATGGAAAATTCATTATAAAATTTTAGTATGGTATCCTGTCCGCTACACCCCAATTTGTTATATAGTGGAGAGGCCGGGAACCAGACTACTGATACACGGGTACATAACGAATGTCGTGAGTTTAACCAGTATACAGACAAATGCATTTGTGACAGACAATTCGCAAGTTTTCAGTCAAGTCAATACATCATACCGTTAATATGTATGCCTGTAGCTGCCATTCGGAGGACCAACTCTGCTATTTACGAAACTAGGATTCATCAAGAAGTTGCAAATGCATCAAACTATGTTTTCATTCCACAACTTCTCGGTCAATCCTATGGTGAATCTAAAAGTAACTTAGTGATGTCACTTCTAAATCTGTCATAGCAACTGTCATACCCCCTACTTTCGACACATTTGAAATTTATCAGCCATATAACTAAAACTGCTCAGTAGATTTGGAAAAGATTTTTGTATATATTTTCTTTCACTTCGTGTATTCATTTAGTGCACCTATGAAAATAAGACTTCAGTTTCCTTTAATAAAACCATTAAAAACAATTAAAATGTAAACATACCATGTGCAATTAAACTTTCAAGATTCATTTAGAAACTCCTTAAAAAAGAACATTTAATATTTTATCCATCTAAATTATGTCGTGGCTTGTGAACGGTGGAAACTTTAAATTCAGATCATTGGTTACATATTGATTCTAATCACCAAACACATGTTCTGCACATATATTAATTTTGTTCTTTCAAAAAGGATTTATGATTCGGACTTGCCATCTACACAAAAAACGCACATCTTAAAATCAGAGCATTGGAAAATTTAGATCAATCACATATTATCTTGAGCGTTAATACATCGATAATTTCTATTTTATTCAAAGATTAGATACTTACCTTTGCTCTTTTTTCCAACCAATGAGCTTGACAAAATACACTTCCCTTCAATAATTTCAAATGTAATGCATGAAAAATAATTTCAACACATTTAAGCACCAGTCTTGGTTGGTCCCGATGCAGATTTTCTGCTTGAAGAATAACACATATACTAGCTGATAGTATTGATTTTATACAAGCTCACAAAATGACAAACACATTTTTAAAAAACTAAAGTTCCTTCCAACGCATTTTTGTTGTTTTTGTTGTCCAACATAAAATTATCAAAATCTGTTATAAAATGTAATGCACGTCCTTTCAAATTAAACAAAATTTATTTGACAAAATATCTTCCATTTAATTATATAAATTATTAAAACTTGACTAATTTCTTAAGATATGATTACAATTGGATACTAACCATTCAGGTATTTTGTTTTCATGTTGAAACCATGTATTGATTAAAGCTTGCTAGGTCATTGATAGATTACTATGTGAAACAGTATACATGCCCCAGACACTATTTTTGGTTTTCCAGTAGTCAATGGTTGTTCGTTGCTATTGACACATAGGTCAGGTATATAGTATTTTTTTAATTTCAGATGCTGTAGTCCACTCTCACAAGTTAAATCTATATATATATGTCGGTGCGATTGTGTCAACAATATTAATAACTATTGCCCTACGAGCGTTTGTGTGAAATTATATGAGAAAAGAGAGTAATCTGCTTCACATCTATTCACTATTTGCGCATCTAAAAATAATTTTAAGATTAAAGTTTTACAAAAAAACACAAGACAAAGATATTCACAAACCATTAAAACAAACAAGCTTCCAGAGATTTTAACATTCTTTTAATTACCTATATAGTATAATCCTTAATGTAGATGATCAAAAATAATTAATTTTAATATCAGGAAAAAGTTCTCAACTTCTTAATAGATTTTGAAATTTAACAATTTGATCATCTACACCAGGGGTCCCCAACCTTTATGTTCCTAAGGGGCACATTTGTGAGTTTATGAGAGAGTGGCGGGCACCAACCAATTAACTTGACCCATTTTTTATATTATTATTCATAATAACCTCCTCCGCCGGCACACACAGAACCTTGGCGGGCGTCAAGGTGCCCGCAGGCACCGCGTTGGGGACCACTGATCTACACTAATCATCAGATAATAAAACATTTTCAAGACTCGAATTGTTCATGGCTATTTCCATAGTGTGTCACATTTATTCACCACTAATGAGGTGGTTTCATAACAGAAATTACTCCCAATCTGATTAAAAGCAAGGTCTACCTATAATGAACTTATGTCGGAGATATTATGGTGCAAACAGTTCAGGTACATGCACAGGTAAACCGAGCGAGAAATATAGAAATAGGTGTCCTGTGCACGTAATAGGTTTGCGACCACAAGGAAGACAATGCGACAAGACCGTTAACTGACTTATGTAACTGCTCTTCTGTTTGCTATTTCAATACATGATTATTCATTGCATCAAGCACTACTCACCGACATAAGTATAGGTCAAATAGTACACGTCAACAGAAATAAGTACGTCGGTTTATTTTGGTTAAGATAAGAGTAACAAACTGTTATTCACTCAAATAAATTTTGTTCAATAACTTGTGAATAGAAAGTGTTTTACATTTCATTTTATTCATAAATAAGGCATATGTCCTGGTCAAGAAATTAGAGAAGTATAGAATGTTAGTTATAGTATCGCATTTCAGTCTGTAAAGAGTATTGTTTTTCACATGTTTGGTTATCTATGTCAAATACTTCGTTACGTGAAGCACTCAAACTTAAATAACATTTGAATTTAATGTTTCTTGTGCCTCTCTCTCTCTCTCTCTCTTTATCTCGCTTGCTTACATTCAAGATTGTTACTGTCATATAAGTAGAGCAAGTTTTATTTCTGACTGTCTCTCTCCATAAAAATGTACTTTTTAAAAAATGTATCATAATTTGGAATACCATCTATCTATTTCTCCCTTTCTCGCAAGATCAACATGTATGCAGATCTTCTTCTGAGGTCCGGTCTGTATATTGTTTCAAAGCTCAATAAGGTCCTTGAAGACCTGTCTCAAACAAAAGGGCCGGTATGTTGGACTTCACGAGCTTTACGTGTCAGTTTGATCTTTTGTTACCATTATTTGTTAGGTCCTAGTCTACTCTAGAAAATATCACAATCCTTGCAGTGTGTGTGCTCGATGCACACAAGGTAATTCGTCCTGACTAGGCACGCGAGGCACGTGCCATGCTAAACCTAATTTGCAGATGGACTAGGCCCTAAAGGATATTCTACTGAAAGGTCAAACAGCAGCTGAATATTGTCGTACTATAACAGTTTGTGCACACCGTGTTCCTGTTCATAAAACTGTTAGCCGCAGGCAAGCCAAACTCACATTTACAATGGGTTTGCATGTATACAGGTTTACTGTGCATGTCAGCAAGTGTCAACGATTTTCAGACTACGCATGCTCAGAAGACATTTTTAAGATCATTAGATCTATGAGAGAGCACACACGTTTCTCGTGTCATAAAGGTACAACTAAATCGCATGAGGATCACGCGATAATAAACATACAAAATGCATCTCAAATATCTTGCTCTTTTCAGAATCGAATATACGTGCTATTTCCCTCACCACAATTTGTTTATGATATTTTAGTACACACATTTGTATACATATAAAAAGACCAGACACTAATATATTTTCTACCCATATGTCACATGACCTATTTACAGTTTATTTAGCAGCTTCATTGCAAGTAGCAGTTACCTGACGAGTTACGTCTCTTCAATTGGCTTGTGGACCCAGCATGTGCACAAGTAACCTGAGCAAGTGTTGCTAGTGATGCTTCCCCAAATACGCGACAGGTCAGCAACTCAAAGGCCACGTAACAGGGTTGATAACTAATTCGCCTAATGGTTATTTTGTATGATGTTGAAATTGAATTCTTTAACATGATCTGGCATATATTTCACCCTCTTCTTATTTGTAAGCAACTTAAAGTAACTCCACATTTACAGGGCTATATTGCCCCTACGTTATGTATATGAGAGGTTGGGTGGGTAGGTGGATACGGTGTCCTTGTGGGCTTGTATTTTTTTTTTGCTACTAACAATAATATATGTGCAGGTTTTAAACCTCACAAGCAAACCTAAGTTTGCCCTCACTATCACCCCTTTGTCGATGAGCTTGTTTGCATACGTTGTGTAAAGAACGTTTTACATGAATGCACCATCTTTGGTTTAAAATCAGACGTATCTCTTGACAATTTAGGATAATATGGTACAAGGGGTGGGGATGGAATTAGAGAATATGACAAAATGTATTTCCGTGAGAAACCATCACACTGATACTGAAAGATGATTTTTTTGTAATGAATAAGCACTCACCGCGAAAAGGTCCACGTGCAAAATGTGAAGAAACTCGCTTCATTTATTAAAAAAGAGATCACTCATCACGATGACATGTGTCTAATAGTTAAAAGAAAGAGCAGTTGACCAAGAAATCTGGGTATCTATACTAATTTCTACTGAAATTTCTTCAAATACTTGTGATTGCATATGCGATGAAAACAATTGTTTTGAAGTTTATATTGCTTTTGTATCTTCATTCTCACATCAACATCATTTGTCCAGTATTAAAAAGGCTCATATGCCAGGACACTTGGTGTCAAATTTGGTCATATTCTGTTCTGCATTTATTTTCAGATACAGTTGTGTAAATGTTTTACTACTTTCAATAACATTATTGGGTGGTGGAAAGACATCATTTGTATATATCTCAAAATGCTTTCAAGCTATGTCACTTTATGTCAAGTTTGGTCAAATTCTACTCAGTGGTTATTTGGAAAAAGATATTACAAGTTGTTTTACTTTTTAGTAACAGCAGCCATGCTTTATAGCCGACTGTCAACATTTGAACAAAGTTAAAAGTCATTCATACCAGAATATATTCTGTAAAATTTGCTCTAATTACGTCAAGGAGAAGTCATTTAAAGGATTTTCCATTTCTAGTAATGGCAGCCATATTTGAATTCGAGACGTCATTTGTATAAATCTGAAAGTCCTTAATACCAGAGTATGTCAAATATAGTTATATTCTGCTAGGCAGTTTCTGAGCAATCATTTCAAGTTTTTCCTTTTTTCCTTTTTTAATTTTTGTAATGGCAGCCATAAATTGAGGGTAAACTGACATCATTTGCAGAAGGTGTAAACGGTGTTTATAGCAGAAACTACTTTCTGTACAGTTTGGACACATCCTGTTAAGAAGTTTTTCAGGAGTCTTTACATTTTTTATTACTTTTTGTTTAGTAATGGCTGACATATTTGATGATGAATCGGGTATCATTTTTATAATTTGAAAGCCCTCTATGTCAATATGCTATCTGCAAAATTTGGTTAAATTCTGTTGAGGCGGTTTTTGTTAACACATTTCAAGATTTTTTTAAAAATAACCTCAAAAGCTGACCATATTTTATGGATTACATGGATAATTTGTAAAAGTTCGATAGCCCTCATTGCCAGATGCTTTATGTCAAACTCTGGTAAGCAGTGTTTTGGAAGTTGTTTAAAGATGTTTCTATTTTTAGTTAATTGTGGCCGTGATTGACAGCAGATTGGTATTGTTTGTACAAACTTACAAGGCCTTTTTGCTACGATGCTCTGTGCCAAATCTGATTGAAATTCGTTGTCAGTTTATGAGAAGTCGAAAATTGCTTTTGCTGACGGACGCTGGATGACGCAGGTGAGCTAAAACAAGAGTTCATCCAAGCGAATGGCACTAGATGGCCGAAATGAATTTCCATGAACCCCAGATAAAACCATTTCGTTTTCTTAACTACTAAGTGTGGAAACTATCTCTGATACTCTGGAGGAAAAACAAGATTTTCAAAATGGCCACCGTGATTAGAGAAAAATTGTTTATAGTCTTGGCGAGTTACGAGAACTTCCAGTTGACAACAAATGCTGTCGGGGAGTACTTGGAAATGGGGGAAACAAGGGGCTTCCAGCCCAACCTCACGCAGGTGTTTGATTCGCTCGGTAAAGGAACCCCTGTGCGTGTTACAATACAATTTTGTGCGCAAAAATGTACATCATTATTAATGCATTATATACAACGATTGCTGCGGCTTGTTTTCACTTATTATTTACATTACTAAAACATACTGACGATATAAGAAACACAAACAAGAGGTACACATAAAGTTAGTTTATACCAATAAGATAAAAAAACACAGTAATAATTGACGAAACATAGGATCAGGTAGAACCCATAGGCAATTATGATATAAACGTAAACGCATGCAGTCTTGCAACTGTTTCTTTAACCAAGAACTATACCACTGACAAAAACTACAAATTTGTAAAATATGAATTATATTAATAGACATTCAGGATTATGATCAGGAATTCAACTTTATTTCCACTAAGATAGCCTATTGGACAAACGTATTTGATATAAATAAACATTAAATGCCTTACAGAGCTCTGTCTTCTATGACAACGAGAGAATGCCTAAACCGAAACTATCACAAGCATTGGTACCATGTTTAAACATTGAGCAGAATCCTATAGTCAGTGCATATCAGTTAGAGACTTTAAGTCACAAATAAATTAACAAAACAGTAAAATGCAGGATTGCTGTGCTAACTGACTATCAGGTTGTTATTAATATGCTTGAAATTATTTGAAGGAAAAAAAATTCAACAAATAATGCAAGGATAAGCAATTAGACAATAATTATTGAAACAATCGAATCATTGGAGAAAAAAGTTGAGTATACAAATGTTCATAAATATGTATACAATATTTAAATTTTAATTTAAGTTCAGATGTTTGCGTGTAAAATGGCTTAGAAAGGACATATTCTATTATACGATGGGTTAAGTATGTATCCCTTAAATATGCTGAGGCATATATGTTTTAGCTTTTATTTACATGAAGTAGATACATTAAAACTATAAGACGTGAAAGAGACACAGGATTAATGTTCTAATATAGAATCTACGAGAACAAACAATAAAAGTAACAATTCAGGAACCATAATATTAACCGGCATCCATTGGTAACGAGGTTTGAAATTTTAATCCAGGTAGTCGTGAACATCATTGTTAGTCTAAAAAGTTATAATACTGATATATAATGTGTAAATGAAAAAAATATTAAACATCAGGAGCTTTAACTAACATTTGTAATGAGACACTACTGAAAATTAATCGATTTTATTGTCACTATATAAGTAAAAAAGAATAATTCCTCTGTTATAAATGAATATTTAAGGCATTGTAGGGCTCCATATCCAATGACAAAGTAGGTTTGTTTAAATTACCACTAAGGAAATAGTATGTTAAATGTTTAGATAGTAACCGTGGTTCTATAATCTTTATCCTGGAAATACATTTATGCAGAAGAAACAAAACAAAAAAGAAATACAAATAAAAACAAAGAATAAAAGCGAGATCCTCGTAGAATTGAACTTGGTAGACGACACTGAAAGCGTTCACAATAACTTTAGAAAACGAAACTAGAAAGAGTTGAAACAAAACAGGAAGAACCTTTACCAACCGTTGATGATAAATCGGTTAGTTGAAACAAATGGAATAATACTTGTAGATGTTGATATTGTAATTATTTATATTTGTATACACAAAGTTTACGACCTGATATATAGCAATAACAACCGATATAAATTACCTAGATACTAAAACTAATAAGGTCATTTTCCTTAAAGGCTGTAAGCAAAGCAAAAACTATCTTAATTTTTTAACAGGTAAATATAATGACAACACAACTAACACTTCATGATCCAACACTTGGTGGTATTGAATATTAGGTATTTATATTATTATTGATACGGGCCTTACATTTATTTAAACTACCATATTAAAAAAGTACTTGGAATGCATGTTAATTCACCTATACACTTTAGTGACCCAGCTAAAAACATTTATGTTTTCATCTAACTCTAAATGTTATAAAAATGCTTGTTTCCATTATTAACTGCTTTCTTTTGTTTTCACTAATTGCTTACTATTCAAAATATATAACTGTTACTTTAACATACTAAGAAAGCAAAAGGAGTGTTAGACAAAAATTAGTTAAACTTACTTAAAGATGATGCTTTTCTCACTTTCAATTTTGATGCAATTAAAAGAAAGGTATGTACAGTAAAGAGGTGTATGAAAATAAGTCTGATTTAAGGTCTCGAGGTAACTTCACAAAGCAAATAATATTGGAACATTAGTAATTTATCATATTATTGCTGCAGGTCTTATATTTGGTTTTATTATTGGTTCACCTATACGCTTTATTGACTCAGTTAATGTAGTACTAACTTTGATTTCTTCATTATTTGACAACACTTAACTTACACAAAACATCACTTCTTCCGAGTACATATTTTTGAGTATATGTAAGGATAATAACCAATAAATAAATGGAAAGTGAAACAAGAAACATAGCCAACGCAATATACCATGCAACACAAAGTTCTTTATTTATTGCTCCTTATATTGTTATTTGGAAGTATGCTTTAAAGTTTACAATGGGTTTACTAAAAAGTTTTGAAACTGATGAACCAGTTATAAATTGATTATTCGGGGTTTCTTTACCACAATCTACACATGATTACCTAACAACAAATTAGTTGTTATCAAATAAAATTGTGACATAACAGGATCAATGAGTTACAAATACATATATAAATGGCATTGATTTTAAGTTGAAAAAATAGATGAAAAAAAACATGATTTGATTCAAGACATAGTATACTATAGAAGTGTTAAAGAAAGACACAAAAAAGCATAGAAATTCTAAACTAGGTAGAACTGAGCACGTCTACAATTCCAGGTGAGATAGATATAGCAGCCGCTAGATTAGGAGTCGCTGGTTTATAAATATGAATCATGATCCGTCTTTCTCTTACTGTATTTTGGTGCAACTTTGCTTGAGTTTCTTCCAGAAATACTAACGAAAAGATGATTGACAACAAAGTTACAAACCACAATGTGATTGCTGCTTTGTCATTTTTTAAGTTAAACGGTATCGGCGATATGATTAGAAAGGCAATTTGTGACAACGAAGTTAGTCGTACATAATTTAAGTTGATAGTTAATGAGCATACCATATATAAGGATGTCAACAATGCAATTTGACAGGGTGTGTTGAACATAGAGAGACAAGAGACAGCAGAACAAGGGGAGAAAAGAAACATTGAATTGATTGTATAAAAATTTAAAAAAACATAAGGAAATAATTTACTATACATAAATGGGTTATATTAATGGAAAGGGACAATCTGATGAAAAAGAAAACTATTTTATCGTTCTGACTAATAATAGAGATGGAAACAACCCACTTCATTGCAGAGAATACATTTTGTTGTTGCTTATTATTTCCAATGATCGGAAAACAGCATATGTTAGCACATAAACGATACAAATGAAACAAAGACTGTTCTAATTCCTGGTGGTTCCTATAACCTTGACATGTTCATGAACAAAGTCAAAGAAAGTATGACATAAAATAGGTACAATGAAGAAGGTATTGAAATTCAGTGTTTGAAATACAATTCATACGAACTATATACTCCATCTAATAATTATACAATGTATATTACCAACTACAACTGGCCATTAGTAAGATTCAATAATCAGAGATTTTCACAGACATTTACTGAATCTGATACAGTTTGGTGGTTTTTAAAACTTAGCAACCATACATTTTTCTAGATAAATCAATCGCAATAAAATGATTATTCAAGTTCATTTGGTCCTGCAGAAGTTAAAATGTTTCTCAAGTTCACGTTATTGCTCACTCTGTTAATGATAGGTAAAAGCAGTTATATGGGGATCAAAACAATGCCTAAGTATCAGCACAAAAGATGAAGATGGAAAAAGTATAGACATTTTATGGAATGTCTATAACAAACATATTGAAAATAGCATTAAAATATCTTGTTGAAATAAATTGGCAATTATTTGAAGAAAAAGAAGAAACACAACACTTACAGATCAAACATTACACAACAATTTAATCCTGAAAAACCACTATATTACTGGTTTAAGTGATCCAGTAAAGATAAACAATGCTCCTGGCAGATAATTTGTAAATACAGCTGTGAGTACACAGATATGAACGATTTGGGAGGATAATAATTTCAAAGATATTAAAACATGGAGAAAACAAATACACAACAAACATACATTAATCGAATAAATCATTAACGGAAAAGTTACTAAAATGCAAGAGCTACAAAAGCTGATCGATGGCAGCAGGAAAATTACATCAGAACCAAAAGATTTGTTTAACAAAGATTCAGTACTTTATCTGATGACATACGAAGACTGCAAATAGTGAGGGAGGAAGTACGGAAGCGACTAGGAGAAATACCGAACATTCAACCGTACTTACAACCTATCGAACAAAGGATAATTCAGAGGTGAATGTATTAGAATATGACATGGAAGAAATAACGAAATCTTTAAAAAAAAAAAAAAATTTACGTTCCAATCATAACTTGAACATCGATAAAATGATTTTAAAATACATAGCAGGGCAATATAAAAAGTCAAAGGGGCGAATTAATACTTTAACAACATAAATTACTGACGTAAACAACAGTTGGTATACTTTATCACAGTTGCAAAAAAAAATTGAAAAATCAGAGATAACTAAAATTCAGAAGACAACAAGAACACACTGATTATTAATGAAAAAAACGGCAAAATATATTGAAATGACTTACCTTATATAAGGGATTTACTACAACATATTTAAGTGATAAGATCGAAGAGATAACTAATCAGACTTTACCTACTCAACAACAACGAAATCAGTCCCCCCCCCCCCTTAAAAAAAACAAAAACAAAATTATAAAAAAAAACTATATAAAACGGATGATTAAAACGTTCCAGTGCTGAAACTACACCTGGAAAATTAATCAACATTTATATACTATGCACTTGACTATGCATCATCGCGTTCTGCTGTCTACAAGTTACACACAATAAAACTTCGCAGCAGTACACAGTTCAGATTAAAAAATCTAGCTCGTACACAACTTTTTCGACTTATATGTGATATATATTGAGTATTATAATGATGTTCCATTACATCTAGACTGTTACATTGGATTTGAGGTAAAATAAAAGACAAAAAAAACAAAAAAAAAAAAACAAACATGTTGCTTACTCATTAGACATTAAATAACCCGAACCTAACCATTACAGTATAAAACAAATTATCTGCTTATTATTAAAAAAAACATTGTTTTAATAATTGGGATAAAACTTAAAGAAAGATATTTTTCTATCGCTGTAGCGATTAATACAGATAACCATCGACGATTCGAGTATCCGCGGTAAACAGTTACGAAACTTGGCAACCGGATAACCGATCTCCTCCTACCCACCCACCACCCACCCCCGCATCCCGTCCTTGGCTCGTAACTCCAAACGTATTTAGTAAGCTGAGCAAATTTATGTGCACACTGAAAATGTGAATACAATGTCTCACTTCCAGCCTTTTCTTCACAAACAAGCTTTAAACATAAATTGAAACATTGTAATACCCCTGCTCCGGTAGCAACAGAATGCTTTACATTTACTGTAATCTGCTATTCTAAGATATGATACAGAATAATATATATACCATATTCATTCATACTTTATGCATACATTTACACATATATAAACATTCGCAAGCACAATAACCCTGCTTTTCTTCCTTTGACAGTTCAAACGTCTTACTGTTTTCCATGAAAGTCATTTTAACGCTAGAGATACACATGTTTCACACTTTATGTTTGAGTTATCCTCCAAATGTCGTTTGAGTCGTGCTTCAAATGGCGGAGAATATGACAAAATACTTAAAAGTGAAAAGTATTCTTGAGCTTATGCAAAAGTAATAGGAAAATATATTTGTGTCAGCAAGTGTAACACATAAGTTTCACTTGATTTTAGAAACTGGAAGCTTTGGATATGCTGTGTATCCTGCCAATTCGAGCCCTATACGGAACGTGTTGAAGACTACGATTAACCGGTTACGGTTCTGTTAATGTATTACGGGTAACCATTTAATGAATTTACTAATTATTTCAGCCCTATAGTTTTTATCTGGATTTAGAACTCAAAAATGGAAACAGTATTAAAAGTGTTACCATGAAATATAAGATTGCAACATCAGCAGTAATGATTTTAGGAGCATTATTTAATGGTATAGCATATACAGGAACTATTATATTGTTTTGGATCAAGTGAGCATAACGGTGCAAAGAAAGAGGACATTAGATATGGTGCAAATTAGAATAGTTACTAAAGAAAACCGCAGAGTTTAACGAGAACAGGATAAAGGCACTCTACGAACTAACAAGATATTGAAACAACAATGTTTGGTTACTTGGTACGTAAATAATTTGGAACCTACTAAATTTGGTGACATTTACCGACCTTCTGATGAACAGATTAAATATGGGTATATATCCATTGTTGTTGAAATTGGAATAGTATTTGTGTTACTTAGATTTTTTATAGAAGTTTTCAGTGATATTACATAGCGTAAAGATCTATCTATGTCTATATACATCAGGGTTCTGGAAAATCTCTCTTCCTTTCGTCCTGACCGGGTGAAAATTAGCTGGACCGAGTAAAACTTTACCACGTATTCGTCCCTGGGCAGATTCGCATCTTGAGAATAAATCTGAGTGCATTTTCTACCCGTACCAAGCACCGAAGTTCAACATCGCTTAACATTTTGCGTACGTCAGTTCAAAATAACCGATGCTTAATCTGCCTGCCTGTTGTCAGTCTAGAACATGTTGCAATGGAAACGACTTCGTTTATTTTACACAGGTACTGGATGTAAGCTTGATACTGAAATGGGTAAATATTATGAGCATATTATGTTCCAGTTTCACACTCACTTCTTTGTTTCTTAATGGTGTTTGCCTTTACAGTGACACTTTTCAGTAATTTATGCGTCATTGTGATGTGGAGAAAATTTCCCTTTCAACGAGCTATCACACATCTTTACGAGTAAGAACTCTAAGGCATTAAGAGGCAGAGAATTTCCAAATGTTTTCATCTGGTCAGGCAATGTTACAGTTGCCCCAGGTCACAGGTATTTTGAAGACTCTAGATTTATTGATATATTTTCATGCCAAAGGGAAGATGCCAGCAGATATTTCTGTGAGTATGTAATAACTTTTCACAAGAAAAATGTTGCCATGTTACATTTGAAATGAATATTTTAAGTGTCTCAGCCAATTTCCACAAACTGTAACACAAAACATGATGCTCTAATCAATTTATAAAGCAGAGAATGTACAGTTGAATGGTCAAAATCTAGATGGGATAATGACCTAGAAATGTTCCACTTCTCTTGGTGAATCAGCAACCTTCCTTTTTATGGCGCTCGTGTGTAACTCATTAGAATGGAGGCTTGACTAAAATAGATCATTTAGTACGAAAGTTGGTGAAAATTGGGACTGTTGGAATTGTTCTTTCAAATACAAGTTACCGACATTTTTCTTGTGAAAAGAAATTACATACTTATATTTTAATATCTGCTGGCATCTTACTTTGGCGTGACAATGAATTAATAAATCTGCATAATTTTGAAAATTCTGGTGATCTAAGGCAAGCGTAACAATGTCTGACCAGACGAAAATCATAACAGTTTGATCTTCTGTGTATCTAAACTTCTCCAATGTCTAACTCTTAAAGATGGGTGATAAGTCATTGAAAAAGAAAATTATGACATCTAGATTACTAAAACGTCTTACTGTAAACTCGAATATCACTAAAAATTCAACGGCTCTGTGTGAAACAGTACTTTCTCGAGTTAGAAACCTTGTCTCTTAGTATATCTTTATCTAAGGGGCCATATATTAACACATTCTAGTTTTATGATTTTTACCCATTTTAGCATCAGGCTTGCATCATATTACAACACAATAGTTTCATGGTTTTGACCCATCTTAGTATTAAGCTTGCATCAGGTACATGTGGTTATTTAGTTAAAGCGTAAAGCTTAGTGGAGAAGTGTTTTGTGTTGAGTATAATGAGGACCGGGACGAGTAACTGTTGCAAGTCACTCGTTGCAAGGACGAGTACTTAGGACATACACACGTTTATAAAAGCAAGACAAAATGTCATAAGGTAACAAATCTTAAATCAACAGATTATTGTATTACTCATATTCCAAGTAGTTTGACCTTGAATGCAGATTGCAAGTGAAGTATCTAGGTTAAGACTTAATGACATGACTCGGTAGTTTTTCATTTCGTTGGAGGTAAAGGTGAAAGACGATGCTAACGTTTCAGTGGTAAATAATGTTGGAAGAATGGTGGTCAAAGACATAATTTATTATGGTACTGATGACTCTTTAAAAATAAAATTACTTCAAATGAAAAACATTTTTTTTATAGTTACCAACGTCTATTAGAACAAACACAATTGAACAAAATTGAGATCAGGAGCAGTTAATGCACAAAATACTGATGCGTATGCTATTTCTTTTGTAGCATATGAATAACAGATGTATAATATCACTTTATAATCACATATCATTCTCCATTATACCCTTTGTTTTTCCTCAGGATTTGCGGTTTACCATGACGTTAGCAAACGCCTCTAAAGTGACTGAAGGTGACAATTCTTATTAGGAATTCGAAGCTATTTGTTTATAGCACGACACACTTACTTCAGAATCAACTGCTCTGTTTGATAATGATAATTATGCAGCTGAAAGTTCTTTATTATACGACTGCATCACTAGACAACAAATTCGTGATGCGACAGCTAATACGACTTTAAACACATGTAATACTTAATTATTTTAAAAGGAGTCCTGTAATTGTTTAAGAGAGAGAGATATATAATATTGATCGGAAAAGTTTTCTCAATCCAGCAGGATAATTATTACAAACGTGAACGAGTATAAAATGTACTTTTTTTACTTTCAGAAGCACAAAGGGATTTTCAAACAATCAAATTGAATCTATATTGTTTGAAATAAATAGTATGGATTAATGGGACTACTGGAACGAGTATAACGATAATATTATTGACGGGTGCAAAATAATGTAAAATGAATGGTGCAGTTGAACAAAAAGGTTTGAAAAGGTGTTTGATATATGGGGATTAGATGATTACAAACACTGCATGAAGTAAAAAGAAAACTTCGAAAAATCACTAGTTTATAATAAACTGATCTACCTGAAAAACAAGACTTATAAGACGAAATGCCTATTCAAAGATGTCAACGTAATTGTGATAGATCTTGTTGATAAATTAGACTAATGTTTGCAAGTATTTATCAGTGTTTACAAGGAAACTAATACTTTATATCATATAGATAAATATTTTCATATAAATAATACTAATAACAATTATTATTATTAGTATAATTATTATTAGTAGTACTAGTAGTAGTAGTATTGCTTTTGAGTTCTTATTATTATCAGTTTATATATAATTATACCATACAGATTACATATAAAACAGACGTCACATATGATTACAGAGTTTGTGATGTCGAAGATAAGTTGATGAAAAAAGACTTATGACTTTCGAAAAAAAAGTTTGCGTTAAAACAAATTTTAAAACCTACTTAACGAACAATTACTCAATAAACTATCCATTCGTTTTTGTAGCAACAATTAAAGTAACAGGGAACAAAAGATTGACTACATGTACGAATATTTATGTAATTTATACAGATTATTTACCTTAGCCACTGATATACAATCCGAATCCAGTAATGTGGATTTTTTGTTTTAAAAATGATGGAAATTACATCGTTATTCATATAAGTGCTTTTTAATTTTTGTAACTGTTGCCTATATTATTCTAAGTATATGCCAGGTAGTTGCAATGTTGCAAACGAAGGGATGATATAAGACAAATACGTTGACAATTGTAGGAATATTGAGGCTTAATACTTTCTGCATATTTTCGTGTGAATTTATTTCCTTATCGACTTCTTATAAATGGGAATTTAGTTTTTTTTTCTTCTGTCTATCTAAAGAAGGATTTTTTGCAAAAGCTTTGTGGTTATATAAAAAGAAAATATCACAAACCTACTACAATTAAAATCGAATTAAAGTTAGTGCTGCTAAGTAACCATACAAAGAGTTAATGTGATGTGTTTACCTGTCGTCATGCGAATTGCTGGCAAAACAGTTTAAAGAAACGTTGCACAGAGTGCAACTAAATATCTTAATTTACACTGAATGCAGCCTCAGGTTTGTAGACTTGGCGTAGTTTGCTCGTTTGTTTTGTTGTTTGTTTGTTGTTTTTTTTTTGTCTGTTTTTTTATATTTTCATATTGTTTTGTTTTTGCTTGTCTGTTTTTTGTTTTTGTTTTTGTTTTTTGTTTTTTCTTATGACAATCTTTGTCAAAGCTATAAATGTATGAAAAAAATAGTTCGATAACAAACATTAATCATATCTTGTTCCTACTCTGTAGGAAATATTTTATAGAACTTTCATTTTATTAACATTTAATGGTCTATGTCCTAATTTAAACTGCAATGATACAAAATATGTCGACTTAGAATCTTGTGCTTTCAATCTGCACTTTTCAGGTATCAATAAAACGCGACGACATGTAAACCAGCTACACAAACATACACATACACACATCTATATATATATATATATATATATATATATATATATATATATATATATATAATAATTCATCTTTATAATTAATATGTCGTATCATTTAATTTTGAATATATACTTATAATTACTTTAATTTAGACGCATTTGTTCTTGATTTCAGAGATAAGGAATGGTCTGCGGCTCCTTATGTCGGAATTCAAAATGATGAAAACTAGCAAGCTTGTCTTTCTGTTCCTGATCACCTCGGGATTGTGTTTGTTGTTCGTCTCCTTTTTCCTCATAGGAGAGAATCGTTCATTCACAAGAGCTACAATATTTAAAGGAAACTCATTTAGTAGGCGGAACTCATAACTATGTCTTGATAGTCATATATATATATATGCATGGCACATGTATACTACTACTACTACTGCTACTACTACTACAAAACTAAAATATTAATAATAAACATATTATTATTATTATTATTAGTAGTAGTAGTAGTAGTAGTAGTAGTAGTATACATGTGTAGTAGCAGTATTCCTTTACATCAAATAGGTTTTTACTGTGAAGTTAATTGCCACATAAAAGTATATATATATATATATATATATATATATATATATATATATATATATATTTATATATATATATACATATATATATATATATATATATATATATATATATATATATATATAGAGAGAGAGAGAGAGAGAGAGAGAGGGGAGAATACACATCATGTGGCGAATTAGAGTCATTGCAAGTGCGCCGTATTCGTCAAGTGATTGCGTGTGTCAAAGATTGATTAAGATAAATGCAAGAAGCTGACAACGAAATCGACCGTTTGTTGCAAATATATAATTTGTTGCATATATATATATATATATATATATATATATATATATATATATATATATATACAATTTTCTTACATGACAGAGAACTGATTGTAAAATGAAAACAATTTATGTATTCCTCAATGGGGTGTTGTTTGTTATTATATGTGATCATTTTCAACAATTTTCCCTTTAAGTAAAGCATTATTTAAAGAGCTTTCAAAGTGAAACTTAAACGTACCATTTATGGACATTAGGAATTTAGCACGTACTTAAACATCGTGTGCTAGACAGTATTTTCATATCCAGAAAAGATGTAGCGTTCATTAAAGCTACGTATCGTTGCAAATAATAGAAAATGTAAATTACTGACCTAACATGTATTGGGGTTATATTTTCGAAAAACAATGAAAAATATTTTGCAAACTTTTACTCCAGAGTAACAAATGCAAAAAGAAAGATCGAATTTAATATTCTCCTGGTTGGTAATAGTATATTTGTTTAGTCTAAGATTTCAATATAAAATGCAAGACAAAATTAAATAAACATAATGATAACTCACTAATGCATTTATTCATTGGATTTGATTGAGAATACCACGTAAGATTACCTGAAGAGTAATGTCATTTAACAGAAAATGAGAAGAAGAAGAAAAAAAAATGAAGAACAAAACCCCACAAAAAACATGCCCATAAAATGAAATGAAAGTGCCGTTATACCCAGCTGGCACAAATATGTTTGAATAACCAGATGTGAAGTTCACGTTTACGAAACAAATGTGTATAAAAGTAAACTTTGCATGATTTGTAGGTGTACATAGTGTAAAAATGTACTGTCCAACGCATGACCAAAATCAAAAGCTGTTTCAAATTTTTTGATAAAAGCATAAAACCTACAAAATTAAAAATGATATGTCTATCAGAGTTCGATGGAAAGCAAGGCCTTCATGTGGAGTAAAGTGGATAGAATAACTAGTTAAAAATGAAGGAAGTCAAAAGCAAGATACAAATAAATAACTATAAGCTTAGGTATACTTATATCAGACGAATTCTGCTCAAGGCTGCTAGATACATCGAACTGCAGTTGGCATCCCAGTTGGGAAAATCTGCTTCAAACAACGTATGTGACTAATATGAAGGACTGGTCATTTAAGACAAAAATAATCTGCCCAGAATTTCCATTACTGATTCCCCACAAAAGGAGACACAAACTGATATTAGATTGCATTAATTGTAGAGGAAGCGTCAAATACGTAACAACTAACAATACTTCAGATGTGTTTGTAATACCATTCGATAACATATCTTTTAGTGGATGTCTAAATTATGTAATTGACAACTGTTGCGTTAGACATTGCACAGTAGTGCCTAACGTTGTACATTACGTGTAGTATTCGCAAAAAGAACTTGGGTTTTTCCCCTTCTTGAGTTTTATGAGTGTTTTAAGATTCATAAAACCCTGTTTGATTTTTATTCATGGTAATTACTTGCCTTACGGAAAGTATTGGGATTATATCATAAGTATTGCTCCGAACATTATTCATGTAAAAAGGGAGCGTCCTACACATATATTTGGTCATAAGCTGAAGTTTGAGGAACACTCGTCTGACGTCATGCGGATTGAGGCCCTAATAGGTACTTTATATGAAAACTTGTCCTAACTTTTAATGATTAAGGCTCAAATTGATGACATAGAGGGCTAGATCCAGTTATACCAAAAAAAAAAAAGAATTGCTCTATAAATTTATCATTGTGTTCCATTTATTCAGATCTGCCGAATGATGAGACAATAAATTCGCTTAGAACCTTCTATTTGCTTTGCAATATATTTTACGAGAATGTCTCAGCTAATAACACGAGCAAACCCAACATGCTCTTGGACCATTATCTATTTAAACTTTTGGTTTCTAATAATATAAATACACCAACATTTCACCAAAGATCATGAGTTAGATCTTTTGTTTCGAATTTATTTATTTATTTATTTTGGGTTGTTGTTGTTTCCTGGCAACAAAACATGTTCAGAGTAAAAAGCTACAAAGAGCATGTGCAGTCTAACGGTTAACTATGTCTTTTACTTGAATTGCTCCGGGTGGACCGAACATCTATTTTTCATGTATATGTCACATTATATATATATATATATATATATATATATATATATATATATATATATATATATATATATATATATATATATATATATATATCAATTGCAAATGAACTACAACAACAGAAAATAATTTAAAAAAATTTCAAGCCTATGGTGGAATATACTTGGACTACGACGAAATCGTCCTGAGGCCATTAACACCCCTAATGAAATATGAATACACACAGGGACATGAAATGAACCACACCATGGGTTCTCAACTTATTATGGCGAAAAGGAATGCCAAGTTCCTCAGACTCTAGTACAATAACTACAAGGACGACTACAGAGATAACTGGGGATTCAACGCTCTCATTTTTCCGGCAAATTTAGCCAAAATAAAATCTCATCTTATACATGTTGAGGGATATAACTTCACTCGACCATCTTGGACAGAGGTGGACCTAATTTTCACCAAAAACTATGACTGGTCAACTAACTACGCTATGCACTTTTTCATTCGCTGTTACAAAAACGAGACTACTATAGAAAATATCAGGCAGATGAACACAACAATAGGATCTGTAAGCAGATATGTTTTGCTCGGAAATAAGGAACTTTGTCTGAATTAACTCAGTGTTCAAACAGCTTGTTTGGATTGTTTCTTTTAAAGACCGCGTTACATTTTAAAATGTATCTCAAAACGTGACCATAATAATGAATATAAATCAGAGAGACGTTCAAACACACACACACATACACACACAAGTCCATTATTTGCTTCATATAAAGCAACATATTCATTTTTCCTGCAGCGCTTTTCCATCATTCTCGTGGATGCTTTTCAGGAAGTTGCACTCTGCTTTCAACTTCTTGTGCATCTCACAAAATCATCTATGTTGATGATACGAAAGCGCTATTAAGGAATACAAATTGATATGCCATTTACTTATTTTTGAAATGAAAAGAACGTTTATATAGGGGCCTACTTGCGGACTTGTAACTAGCAACAATAATAATTTGAAAATATCATATTAAAACTGTAATGCTGCTTCCAATTACTCCTTCCACAGCGTCACGGTAATAATGCTGATATTTATATCTAATACCAATGCAACGACATGCTAATTCACCTTTTACTGCTGTTTTAGGACGGTGGAATAAGAACAGAATAAGGCATGGAAAGTCAAACCGATATACTGGAATTTATCGTACAAACTGAAAACATAACCAAAATATCTATAATTATCATAATAAGTCCTTTATATTGTCTTTCTTGACTCTTGTCGCATGTTTTTATTAAAAGATCGTTTAGGCAGCTTTAAAAGGTTCCTGTTAGTCAAAGTGTTTTCATGGGTATGAAAATAATATACAATAATTCACCACTTCTGAATTTGCCGATAATTTATGTTAGAAATATTCGATTCTATAAAAATACTTAGTAGCAGAATACTTATTAATACTCAAAATACTCTTTTTTTCGTTTCGTTATATTTTCCAGTCTCCGAATGACGTCGTATATTCCTTGAAAGAGTCGGGTTAAAAACTTTGCAAAATTTTGTCAATCACGTGTTGCCTTATATTGCTCCTCCTGTCTTACACACACAGTCTCCTAAAACCTCCTGTGTGAACATTTGTTCTCTAAGATTCTGCATAATAATAATAATAATAATAATAATAATAATAATAATAATATTAATTATTATTATTATTATTATTATTAATATTATTATTATTATTATTACAGCAATCATAATCATCATCATCATCATCATCATCAACATGATAGCGAATTGGAATTGTAGGCTTGGAAGTACTTATTCTAGAATATGTTTTAGATCTCCATATCCATAAAATAAATATATTTAATAATAATAATAATGATATACATTTATAAACTAATAATTATTAAACTTTTGTGATATCTGCCAGGTCAGTCACTGAAACTCGTCACATTATTTGAAGGGCAGATCCAAGGATTCTTTTCTGATACACCTTACTCTCTTAAAGGCACTGTCCAACAAACCGTCTGATGTGTGAACCGTTTGAGTTTATCAACATCATAATATTGATAATAATGATATTAATGATAATGATATCGACATCATGTGAAATATGGGTACAGCAAATTATATTTAGTACGATGATAATTTGAACATCTTTGTGAATTTGATGTGTTATAAGCCTTGTACATAGTTTTGCTTCATAAATAGTATATCTTGAACCCAATAAGTTTAATTATTGTTTTGGCGTGTGTCATTCAATGAACACGTGACGTTCATAACTCTCCACCTTATTCTTACATTTTATGCATATATGAAAAATATTAATGACTATTCTTCTCATAATAGTGTGTGTGATGCAAGTGTTTTGTTATGCAAGTCTCGCTCTGAGAATTTTTTTATACAGTTTGCTATAATCTAGTTAGGCCTGTGCAAATACTATATACCTGCATATTTATTAAAGCTATCATGAAAAGAAGTTTGGTTTTATTGTGTCTAACAACAACAACAAAAGCAACAATAATACTAATACTAATATTACTACTACTACTGCTAATTCAACTACTACTACTGATACTACTACTACCTCTGCTAATACTACTACAACTACTATTACCACTACTACTACTACTAATAATAATAATACAATGTTTATTTTCTTCACTTTAAAGGTTCATAAAAATATTCCGTCATACAATGCTTTTCTTGCCTGGTCTATTGAATTTATGAATGTCCTTTTAAAAAATAATATGGATGCATGAGCGTGAGATTGTGATATATTTGCAACAAAAGACATGGTATATTCACTATGCTTATTATCAAATTGATGAATTCTTCCATGTGGAAGGTCTAATGACATGAATGTTGTTTCTTTCAAATGTACTTTTAAACAGGATGTTCTTGATAATAGGCGTTTCATTATACACAAGCACATCAATGCCTCCCGACGCCTTTTACTCTGTAAAATGACATATTCTGCTGAAATGGAAAGATCTGTTGGACATCATCTGTGATCTTATGTATCGGAATCAAGGCAATGTAAAAAATACTAATATAATACAAATCCACCAATATAATAATGTTGCATTACTGGTTCCAACTGCTGTACACAGTAAACCAGTATTACGGTTAGAAATGTAATTTTCTAAACAAATTCAATCTGACAAGACGAGTAAATGTCATTACGTTTCAAGACAGTAATCAGCTATTGTAAAATCGTTATAATAGTGATTCCAAATGCCTTCCAATGGAAACCTCAATTGTAATAATATTCACTTTTCCAATAGAAATCACTATTGTAATAAACTTCAAGCTTATTAAAAGTGATTTTAACTGCTATGTAATGGAAATTAATATTAAAGTAAGGTGTACCACAATTTTGTTACATTCAAAAGCAACGGTCCCAAACCTCATCGTGTCCATATTTAGGTACTGCAGTTCCACTTGTCAATGTTACATATCCTGCAGATTTCATTACCTCTGACTTAATGAAAAAGTGTACACCACTAGAAATAATAATTGCCCATCCAAAAGAGTCATAAATCTTCACTATATTTCACATTTTATTTTATTTTCAGGAACCAAAGAGCTCATGAAATTCCATACTCTATTTTAATGAAGTAACCGAACTGTTTACGCATAGGAGAGAGACAGACATACAGACAGACAGAGAGTCTTTATTAATTCCAATAACCCAATGGGCCTGTGCGGATACAATTTCAATTATATGAATTCAGTAGCGGATAGTTGAAGAAACAACAAGGGGGCATCATCTATAGAGTACAGTATACCAAAAAACATAGCAAGATACGAAATTACATGCGCATGCAGGTACAGTTCAATGCAGATCAAATAAGCAGATTAATTAACAAAATATCTCCTTAGGGAAAAAACCGTAGGGTAATAATATAAAGATAAAATCGGATGGCATGTAATTCAAATTTATATTCAGGCAATGGTCAGTCAGAGATATTTACAAGATAACTGAATATATGAGAATATTTCTATGAGTAAAAGCTTTGTACATTTAAGTAGCTAAATTATTTAAAATTGTAGTATTATGTGTAATCTTAAGTTCTAGAAATGTACACATAGCTGGTCTTTTTTTCTGATATATGTGTCTGTATATTTGTCTTTTAGACCTTTGTATAATAAGCTTTCAAGTGCATAATGATATTTATCTTTTGGGAGGTTACAAATATAACAAATATATATCTTGAATTAGTATGTACGGTCTCGCCCATCCAGAGGCTTCAAATTCGAGTCTGTGAGAGGATTCTCTAAATTTAGCAACTGCATTTATATATTCCAAAGAATAAATGGTACATAGGTAAGGTGTTTTCTGAAATTTGCAAATTTTAAATAAACTATTGGTCGACTAATGTTCTTAAGCGATCCATCCAATTTTAGATAAAAATGTCCAACAGCCTTATTTAAAAAAATCTGTAAAAAAACAATTGCGTCTAATATATTAAACCAATTAATACAATGTAATAAAATCTATTCATTGTCGTTGATGTACTCCCTAGCTCCAAATAAATAAAATTACTTCGTCTTCTCTTCTTTAACCTAAATATCTTTTTTTGCAAAATGTAAGTGCACCTTTTCAATGCATTAAACAGAAATAAAGCGCCAAAATTCGCACCAATAAGTTCAGTTTTATCAGTCTGCCTAAAAGATTCATGACATCACTTGTTGTGTTACGATGTAATTTTATAAACTTTCTTTCAAGTCTAATTATCGCTCTTTGAGCTTGCCCTGCCAATATTGTCTGTGTTTGGGTAACGGCTCTACCAGATTTCATAAAATATCCAAGATACGTAAACGTATTTAAAATTTTTAGCTTTTTGATCATCGTAAGTGAATTCCATATTTCAAGGTAAAGTACCATCTTTTCAGAAAAGTATAACTTTGTTTTTGAGTTGTTACCACAAGTTTCCATTTAGCACAGTAATCTTTTAAATAATTTAACGGGCCTAAAAGCCTTCTGGTGAACTTGAAAAGACGATAAAGTCATCAGAGTGTAAGAGAGGAAAATGTGTAACGTGCTAATATTGATACCTTCAATAACATACATGACAAACTCTTCCTCTAATTCACTTACAAACATTGAAAAAAGAAATGGTGATAAACATTAATATTTCTGGAGACCATGAATTCCAGAAATTGAATTATTTAGCATATTATCCTTGTTAACTCTGGACATTTCATTACCATACTTCGATTTTATTTTTTCTAGAATATTGTCCCTTAAACCAAGCTTCATCAATTTGTACCATACGTTATTCCTCACTATGTAATCAAACGCTTTCGTGAAATCAATATACGCACACAATAAGTTTTACCTCCATAAATGATATGTGAGATGAACCCATGTCAAATAAAAATATTGTCAGCTGTACTCATATATAAAAAACCCATGTAACATAAAAATATTGTCTGCTGTACTCATATATATATATATATATATATATATATATATACATATATATATATAACACATATAAAATAAAAAATATTGTCAGCTGTACTCATTTATATATATATATATATATATATATATATATATGTGTGTGTGTGTGTGTGTTTATATGTGTTATATATATATCGTAAACGATAACGTTGTTCTTGTCGCGATCAAGGTCGTCGTCGCTATAAAAGAACGTTACTGAGTCGTCTTTTATAGGCTGACCGCCTCTGACCGCGCAAATCAGTGTGATCTTGTCGCAGAGGGCCGTCCGCCGGTCCCACATCATCTAGCGGTCAGAAGGTTCAGCAACAGACTGACGGACCTATCAGCAGCGCGCTAACGCTGTCGGGAGGTAGGGACCAATAATGATGTGGCTTTTTAATACCCCGAGCGGCAGAAAAATCAACGACAACCATACTTACGGAATGCCTGCGGCATCATTAAAAACGCTCGCATACTGTCTGTGCTGCTGGCGAAAGACTGGAACAGTTGTCGACTGTGTAGTGGTCCTAGCCAACGTCACAAGGCTGTCTTGGGGGAACTGCGCCGTGAGCGTCGCGATAAAGGTCACATTCGTGGGGACCGCCAAAGTAGAAAAGCGCGACGGCAACATCGCGGCAAGCCGCGGAATGCTACCAGGGCTGCTCTGAAGAAAGTATACCAGGGAGAAGCACCTGCCGCGCTAAAACTACTGCGGGCCTGAAACCCGACTGGACGCAGCCAGTAACCCCAGGCCAGGCAAGGTGCCAATCAACCGCGTGGACTCCGCCTGCTACCATTAAGGCCTGTCGTACTCGCGCATCAGCGATATGCGTGACCGGCACAAGGCCAAGGTGGACCTGATTCCCGACCCTAAGTCCATCCAGGGACCCGCCATCGATGAGTGGCTAGGCCCCACGTTCTTTACGGGTGGGATGAAGACCAAGCTCGCGGTCTGCTGGCGCCCAGCCATCTGAAGGCATGTCAAATAGGCTGGAGCGATGAAGGGGTTACTGGAAGGGGGCAGCAGGGGCTCAATGCTGGCAGCGACTGCCAGGGCTCCGATAGACACTGCCAAGGAGTTGATGAGAAAACCGGCCGTGTGGCAAATCTGCCTGCCGGCGCGTAGCAAAGTCGTCTGCCCGAATTTAAGCGTCTCGACGCCCAGTGTGGTACACCAGGCCGTCTTCTTGTTCCTGCCGCACGACAAGGTTGGACGGCGTGTGTACAAGTACGCGCTGACCGTGGTGGACGTCGCCAGCCGTTACAAGGCGACCGTAGCATTAACTAGCAGTAGGCTACCAAAGTTGCCGATGCGCTAGAGTGGATCTACAAGAGGGAACCGCTCCGGTCTCCCAAGCTGCTGCAGGTTGACTTAGGGCTGGAGTTTATGGACGCCCTGTCGCAGCTGCTGGCAAGGCGAGGCGTCCGTTTATGACGCGGCAAGGCAGGTGTCCACAGGGCCCAGGGCATCGTGAAGCGGTTTAATCGAACCCTGGTCAAGCGGCTGTTTTGTGCACCAGTACGCCCAGGAGCTGGAGGGTGGAGTGGTTTCGGCTACTGCCGGTTGTGGTGTCTGCCCTGAATGGAGAGGTGACCCGGCTTACTAACGCAAGGCCGGATGACGCCATCCGCGCCCAGTCCGCAGCACCTGCGGTGCGCCAGGGAATGCAGCCCGGGCAGTCCCTAGATGCGAGGGCTCTGGTGCGGTACTTGTATTAACCTGGCGAGCTGGAGGGTTGGACCCGCCGCGTCACCGATCCAGTAAAGTTACTGGATACGTACGTTATACTCGACCGATGGGAAATCCCTTGCCAGCCCGACATAAAACACCTCGATAAGTCCCCCAATGGGGGTGAATGGTCGGCTGCCTCGCCGGTGGCTCGTGTAAGAGGTCGTGCCGGAAGATACTCATTTACTTCCCAAGGGTATTCTCACCCAGCGAGAAACTCGTTGAGTTAAATTGGAGGTCTACCATTTTCAAGCTATACGCAATGTCTTCAGATTACCTGTCGCAAGAGCAGGTCGCAGAGATTCGGTCCCTGTTGGGTACTGGAATCCCTGCAGAGTATGTGGATTGGACATGTAGAACGACCATTCCCAGCGTACTGCAGATAATGTAGCCCGTCGCGCGGGAATTGGGGGAGGGGTAACCTCCTTTGCTGTCCTGGCCGCTTTCCACTTAGCTCATCGTTTGGCAGATTTGGATGACCAAGCTTGCTGCCATGGGGCAGGAATGGGTGCCTACCTTGGAGACGGTATGGATAGCTGCCTTGGAGCCGGTATGAGCTTTTGACGCCTCGTGGCCGGCGTTGGCTGCTATATAGCTTGGGTTGGCTGCCCTGCTTGGGCGGCCAGTACCGAGCATATCATAGTATTCGCTCTCAGTGATCTGCCCCTTCTTTAGCAGGGCGTTCAATCGCTCTATACTAGGCATGTCAATCGCTAGCGTGTACGTGGGCTATGGTGTTTATTATATGGTCTTTCTCTAAATTGAAAATTGTCGCTAGATGTTGCTGACTGAAGTCAGCCCGCTATGGCGACCCTGGTGTGTTGCTATGTATGCTATGCAACCTAGCTTTCGATTTGAATATTATGCTACTTGTATATGAGCCGTTCTGAAGTTGACTGATTTTTATTGCTCTCGTGTTATCGACTTTAATTTTTGGAAAAGCTGATAGCTGATGCAGTCAGAAATATTTTCATAGCGATTTGTAACCAATGAAGTCGATATACACATTGCGAAAAAGTAATTTATTTCTTGAAGTCTTTGATATAGTTGATTTTCTTCCTGAATTGAAAATAATGCAAATCGACATAGAGTTGTTTTGCCTCCCTATAAAGAGCATCGAGTGCAGTAAATACTTCATTTGAGAGCGTGTGTTACCAACAGCAACTCTCAGTTAGATGAAACATGTATAACGAACTCTAAGAACTTTTTAAAAAAAGATCGATATAGCACGATTTTCCTTGTATGGAAAATATTGAAGATAATGACACATACAGAACACACTGTTCTCAACGTATCAGATTAGATTCTGTACAACTTTCTATTTTTATATCTCCTTAGCTAAGTAACAATTAATGAGTCTCAAAAAAGGAATTGAGGTAATATGAGCTACGGATACACATCAGAAAGTAAGCAAATGACTTCATGGAAGTACGTTTCGCCGAAAGTAGCATGAATCTTTAGCTCTGTTAAACCCGTACCGCTAGACAGCACAGCTTGCTTGCTGTAGTGCTGGATAAACAGCGTGCATCATTGTAAACAAGTATTTATTTTTTAAAATTTTGTTGTTGTTGTTGTTGTTGTTGTTTGTTTTGTTTTAATTTAGTTAAATTACATCGTATATTTCAATTGAAAAAAATAATAAAACTCAGAAAAATATGCTTATACGTACAAATATGGAGAAAAATAAACGCCACGTACAAATATGGAGAAAAATAAACGCCACGTACAAATATGGAGAAAAATAAATGCCAAAGGGTATTCTTGTAGTTTGCAGAAAAACTTAGCCCGTAAATATACGTAATATAAAACATTATCTGCGTGCTCACATATTGATTGTTCTTTTGATCGAGTATATATCTGTTTCGATTCTGCCGTAACTTTTCCTTGAAATACCTGTAATCTGCTGTTATATCTGATTTATGACTGTAAATATATAACCTTTACGAATATGTTGCATCGTGATCATGATGAATTTCGCCCTCAGAAGGTACATATAAAAAAGCGCATAAAACCCCCACTTTACCAAAACCAAATCGATGCGCTTATTGTCTAAAGTGTACAAAATATGTTTTCAATATGGAGTCTTTACATAATCATGATGGACTTGTATTCTCCGAGATCTTCAAAGAATTTAAAACAGTTATGTATGTGTTTAAAGGATACGTCTTTTCGAGTCATAGGTTCCTAAACAAATGTCAGCATAAATTATATAACATTTCCAAACCTTTTCCCCAATTATGTCATTTTTTTTTTGTGAGCATGCATTTCAATACCTTAAAGTTTCTATGCTTTAATATTTCATTAAAAATCGATGGCAAAAATCGAAACATTTGGCCGTTTACATTTTTAAGAGCTATTGGCATGTTTAGCTCACTATTTGAAGAGAAAAGAAATATAACCTTTGCCATATGAAATAAAGAAACTGGTCGCATGATTTTACTTTTTGTGCTAGGTTTAGCCGTCAGTATATATAATACTTGCGATATTTCCATAAGACCGCCACTTCTTTTAAAAATAAATTGACGTGATTATTGTATAAAAGTTGTAGAAATCATATTTCCAGTGTTGCAATTGTACATAACTTTATCGGACTTCAATTGTCACATATTAGAAAGAACAAAAATAAACAACAAACAAAATATGTACACATCAATTATATAACACAATATTGAAGCTTTGTTCTCATGTACTATGGTTGGGATTGAAAAATTTCAATAGAAGACATATATTTTTTTATGTAGATTCTGTTTATGGAAAACTTATCTGTTGTCTCAGGTGAATCGGATAAAGTTAAATGAGGATCACCTGGATCTTTAACACCTGTATAACTGTAACGTTCCCTAATGTTTTCGTTCGATGAAAGTTTTGAATTGTTTCAGAAGGTGTAAACCTCTGCCTGAAATATAGCAGACCCATGCTATAAAAATGCACCTAGTGAACGAAGCAACATCTTCAACATGTGCAATTATTGTCTTCACTAGGGTCTGGAAAGTTGCATAGGGTGAAAACAGTTCCATCGTCAATTTCAACAAGACGGTCTGAGTAGTCGCGCTTCCACATACCGGCGCATGACCTTATTATTACTATTAAGCTCGATTGACCTGAGCAAACAAATAATGATTCCTGTAGAGCTATTGATAGCGGAGAGGGACTGACGTAATATACTCTGAGTTAACGAACATGCGAATGGGTGTGCCCCTTAAGCCTTACTCAAATACAAAATATAATTATGATATTATTTAATTTCACTTTGTGGGGATTTATTTCTAGACTTGACAAGTTTCCTTGAAAACCGATGATAACTAACGACTTACAAGACTGAATTTTTCTTCACGCGCTATTGCATTTGTTGCTCATTGCTTGAAGTGAAAAGAAATAGAAATTGCGTTACGAAAAAAAAGAACGAAACCGGCTGAACAATTTTACTTTCTACGTTTGTTTTGGCTCTTAGTATATAATGCTTGCAATTATGAACAAATAGGACCGGCAAAGATGAAATGATAGAATATATATATATATATATATATATATATATATATATATATATATATATATATATATATATATATATATATATGCATACATAGTATCAGTCAACAACTTAGGGCAGATGCTCATACTGTATACATGCTGGCTTAATAGTCCACATGCACAGATAGTATCCCAGTAGAATTCCACGAGATTGTGTTATGTTGTCTGCATTTTCCTAGCAATTTAAACCTGCTCCCACGATGCAAATCGTTTATCTGCCAGCTGTTGTCAATACTCGTTCTCTTCAACCATATTATGACTTTTTTTATTGAGAAATGCGGAACTAATCTATTGTATTGTTGTCCGTCAGAGGATGTTAAAAATGAATGTAATTATAACAAAATGTTAGCCGCATTCTTAAACACTATTCCGGAAAGCGCTGTACAATGCATGAGAACCATGGAAACGTTGAAAAACAATAAAGAGCATGTATACCACCTTAAATTATTTCTGTTTTATTTGGTTTCAGTCCTCTTTCAAATAAAAATAATCTCATGTTAGTCATAAAAGCACTCTTCTATGATGCACATATTGTGAATGCAAATATAATTATAAACACGTACTCATCCCTATACAAGATTGCAGCCTATAACGCCTGATAAAATGATCACAACTTTGATTATGATAATGCAGATATTTTAATAATACTTTTGCAATATTACAAATATTTATATATGCCTAATAAATGTATGTTGTCTTCGACTAACAAAAAATACCTTTTGAGAGAAGAAGAAACTAAAGAAAGAAGAAACAAACATAGGAAGAAAATGTGAAAACAACGTTCGTAATTTCGTGATGTCCAGATTGTACAGGTTTCCTTTTAATGGCCACTTTACTCGATCATTTTTGTAGATAACCTCTGAGATCTTATAGAAGGGAAATTCAATTAGGTCTTTCCTAATTAAATATTCTTTCACAAGAGGTTTATTTCAGACAGTATGCAATAACATCAGAACATGTTATCGAACATGAATAAAAATACAACACAAACAAAAACAATGAGGCGGGCTTTGCATAAGCTTTTATAACGATACAGCCTCAACATTTTCACTCATTGTGTAATTGGTCAGCATTTTTGGAACAGTGTTCCTAAATATACCTAAAATTACATTATAATGTAAATAATTTACAACATTTTTGGATTGATAAGAATAACAAAACCTGTAAGATTTGCATTTATCAAAAACAAAGATCTATCTTTAGAAGCAATAGTTAGTTATTTCCCACAGTCAGAAGATAGACGTTTTCTATCAACATGTAATGAACGCTATATCAAAATACCGAAGTGGACCGAAATAAACCGACACAGAAAGTTTGTATAAGTGAAACGGATTTGTACAGCTCTTAAACATAATCTGAACGACGAATCGGATATGTAAAACAGCGACATAGCCTCCGAATCAATCAAACGGTTTTAGAAATCACCAAAACGTAGTTTGAATTCACCAAATATGAATCTACTTGACCGAACACAAAGGAGTCTGAATCAGTTAAAGGGACTCTTAAATAAGCTAAATAAAGTTCTGTATCGTATAAACTGACCATAAAATTAGCAACACGGTGTGGGGTCAGTTAGTGAATACTGTGCAATCTTGAACTATTGAAGGTGAGATTTTAATTGAATTCATTATTTATGTGTATTGTTAATCTGTAAAGCTTATATTTGGGAAATAACTGTCCGGTATAGTCTTGCTCTTGCAAACGAGAAGGCTGTTCTAGATGAAAATTTACGCATGATGAAAACGTACCATATTCAGTCTAATCATAAACCAATTAAACACTTAAAACAATAAATTCGAAATTATAGCAAGAGCAATGTATAATACACTAAAATTGATGACTGTCTAAAATTACAATGGCCAGACGTACATGGAAAGATGGCGCAAGGAACATACATAAATACGTACAAGCTTGTAAAGCTGAACAAATCTGACACCGTTGGTTAATTTTATATGTCAAGTGCGGTCTAATAAATATGGCATATTTTTATTTTACATCACGTAGAAGCTGCAATAACTTCGGTTGTGACTGCTGAACGGAGATAGAGAAAGAAAAATAAAGGAGGGAGAACATGTCATTCGATCCATACTCAAACAAGTAAATACTCTCAGCACATACGGTGATGAATATCGATTTTACAAGAGAGAGAGAGAGAGAGAGAGAGAGAGAGAGAGAGAGAGAGAGAGAGAGAGAGAGAAAGTGTGTGTGTGTGTGTACTTTTTTGTGTGTGCGTACTTTTGCGTACGTGGGAAAGATAATGTTAGTTCACATCTATAAATGCCTACTCATAAAATGTATGGGCCGCCGTACAGGTGGAAACAAACATCAATTACATGAGAGAGGGAGAGAGGGTGGTGTGGCGTGGCGTGGGAATCCCAGTACAGGTGAAACGAATATAGACTGGATGATAGAGAAGTAACTGCCAGTGCATGTGTGCGTGAGAGAGAGAGACAGAGACAGACAGACAGAGACAGTGAGATATAATTCATGCCATTCGATCCCTACGCATAAAATATATGGGTCCCGCACAGGTGGAAATGGATGTCTATTTCATATGAGAAAGAGAGGGGGGGGGGGTCAGAGGATCTGCAAGCACCTAATGTGGCCTTGGGACCCTATCCAATCTTAGCGTTTCCTTTTGAATTTGATTGTTGTAGTTTTTGCATGTCTTTTTCTCTTTTTTTCCGACCAGGTTTCTTTCATCTTGATAGGGCGATTTAAATTACGAAGGATCCGTCTGTCAATGTTAGTCTTTGTCGTCGTAGGTATTATTTTTTTAATCTTTTGTACAACGGATCAATCTTTTCAGTTGTAAAATCCGTTTGGGTGATTCAACTTCCTTTTCGATGTTATATAACTCAATTTCAGTGTTTGGAAATAAACAGGTTACTGGTAAGTAAAGCACTGATGTCAGTAGACTCGTCAGCGTTTTCGCACAACCCATTCCAGGTGCATTCATCGTCACCGTTTTATCGTTGCTGGACTTTCCTGACCAACACCGTTTCGAACTTGAAACGCTTCGTACGTAAAGCTTATCATAACTCAGTACATGTTGTACCTTAGACATTGTGCACTCAAGTCGTTTGAAAAAAAAAATTTTTTACGCAAGTATTCTTTCTCAAGATAGTTCGTAGCTAGGCGTTAGAATCATTCCACATTTTGTATCCAAGACATTTTGTAGCCAAGATATTAAGCGCTTAAGACATTCTGTACCCAAGGAATTTCGCTCCCGAACTATAAAAGGTCTTGAATCTTATAAACAATACCAGACAAATATCAGTTTACTTATCACACTAAGAGAAGTAATATGCAGGCATATTTTTCACTATGAAAAACGACACATCCTTAATCGAACTGTTGAAGCACTCAATAATTTCGTATGATTGTCTGTGGAGTAAATTTTAGGTATAGTGATACAAACCCGTTACACTTTAAATTATACACAATGAGGCATTTCCAGTGCATAAAAAATGCACAATTAACAACATCACTGCTAGCCAAGATTCGCAAGTGCCAGAACTAAACGTTTTTAATATAAATATGTACATAGCTACAAAAAAATGCAAAATAAGGTGTCGGTCTAAATAGTAAACACTTTGAAGTATACGTTTCGGATGTACAGCTTTCAGTAGTATGTACTATAATGACTTTAAAGCCTCCATTCTCCATTTGAAAAAAATCAAATAAATTAAATTGTTTAATCAGTTTTTTCTCCCTGACCGCATGTATTATTTACATGTTGTTTTTACTAATTTGTTTCAGCCAGTTTGGGTTCAAAGTCATCATGCGCGAATCCCTTTACTCTGGACATGTGTCGTGCATTTGACACTGCTAAGTTTGAAGTGATGTGTCAGTTATATATTCTTATCATCATAAAGACAAATAATTCAGATTAGTCCTATTCAAACACGACATAAGGTATCAAAACAGAAAAGTGATGGTATCGTCATTATATGGTTTAACCAACGCTAGGGATACAGAGGACAAAAAATATCACCAAACTATGGAATAATAACTTCTTGAGGAATGATCAACCAAAATAATAACTTTTTGAGGAAATATCAACCAGTATAAGCAATATTATATAATTACAGATCCAAATGTAACATATATAATATAACGAATGAATAATAGAGGACATAGGTTTTCCAAAATAGTGTAGGTTAATGAATGGAAAAATTAAATATACGTGATATTGATCGTAAACCATTTTTAGCACTGTAGCTGCGGTTAACTTTGTTAAAAAAGAATATAATATCAAGCTAATACGACAAATTAAAAGATGCTCAGATGATATTTTTCCAATCATAAAAGGACGACATCTTTCATTGAATTTCATTTGCTGTTCAATATTCCTTGCACATACATGTTTAGCGAATTATAAAAAATAACCATAATAATCAATATTTGAAAAACAATCATATATAGGTTTGCTTATTTTAAGCGCCCCACCCATAAACTAAACGTTAGTTACTTTTTGTGTTATTTTTCCTTTTTTATTTGATATATTTTTATGGGTTTTATTTTTAATTGTTGGTGTAGCTCGTTCATTGTTCTAAAATTGTGTCAGTTAGAGAATAGGGTAGGTTTGAATAAAATTGCAAAAATGGTCAAAAAGTTCGAGAAGCAATGTTAATGAATATGAAAAATGATAGAAACATAACATATGCTAAGGGAAAGACAATGTCTCAAACCTCCTGGGAGGTGGACTGGGTCTTATAATATCACGCCCCTAATATATACGCATTATCTGAGATATGTATGGGATCTATAGGAAATCAAAGTATCACTGTGTTCAGAAAATCAATTTACCCTTATAAAATGTCCATACTTAGTTGATGTTTAACGAATCGGATGATTATAAACATAATAATAAACCAATGTACTGATAGACCGATGGATGATATATGTCCATATAAATAATATAAAAGTTTAGCTTGATTTATTTCTAAATTTGTTAATATCGTTTAAAATCATATGCCAGTTGGAACATAATATTATCTGAATATATTTTTAAACCTTTTGGACATTAATTTAACGATTCCCCGTTAAATTATGTTTGATTGCATTAATTATTGTATTCGTTCCTAAATTTCGAAATGCCGAATAGCTATATATTTTTAAAATGTTAGGCCCATCATTTCTACAACCATTGCTTCAAGATCATCACACAGTACTCTCCTCTAACAGATATAGAAGGGCGTTTGGGTAATTACGTCACATAAAGTATGACCAACTGTAGAGTAACTAACTAATAAACGAATCACACTCACCGCATATATCTGGCGTATACAACCTGGGTTACATTTTGAGTACATACATATGTGTGGTTGTCGTAGATTGGAGAAGTGTGTGTGTGTGTGTGTGTGTGTGTGTGTGTGTGTGTGTGTGTGTGTGTGTGGAGAAATAGTCTAGAAAAAGAAGACGATTTTGTCGAGAGTGTGTGCTTATGGAGTATGTGAACCCAAGAGATGAGTCTTAATCATGATAGCTTTAAAATAATGAATTTCAAAACAATAATATTTAAAAGACGTATTTTGGCAACTAGCACATGTTGTACATTAATAAAGGTGTGACACAAATAGTTAGATTTTTAGGCATACATACAGTTCGCACATGTGTTACCTAACTGATTGTATTTCCAGTGATGTATATCATACATATCAAGATTATTAAATATTGGTCGAACATATTTCACATAAACGTATCAAATACTATGCAATACATATCTGACGGATGTAAAACAGGTGCGTCATTATGAAGCACATCATTTGGTCCATTCCAGTGTTTAATAAACTATTTCAAATCGGTTTTAGCGAAATTTGGGCATAAGGAGATGGTTTTTGGATTCCTTTGAGCTTCGTCATATCCAGAGTTTACTATGTATGCAAAATAACTTTTTTCTTACATACATACAAGACTTAATGGTATACTAAAACAATTCATATATAAATGGTGTAATTACTTGAACTCTATAAATCGTCAGGCAGTAAAAGTGTGCATTGTCCAAATGAATTTTATAACCTGCCGTGTATGGAGGTAAATCATTCGCATAGAGATGAAAATAAGACTATCCCATACCCATATGTCTTGATATGCTAATTATCTGGAGGGGTAAAATATGAGTCACCCTGACTTTTACTGTAAATTCACTACAAATACTTGGATTTATATGAAAGATCATACACATTGTGTCGTATTTACACATTTTATCTTTTCAATTTACATTGCCACTCTGTCTGGTCGACACTTTATTGGGTACAAACTCCTGTCTGGGAAGGGTGACTGGCATATTTCCAAATTTAGTTCTAACCCATAGAAATACAACCAAAAATTATCGTAAAATGTCTGCTAAGATGTCTCCATAAAGGGGCAAAGCGAATGTGGTCTGAAATTCAATACAATACCTAGTAGGTACCCCACTATGTGCAATAAATTGGGAATTAATCTTTCAACCTCTGCTGTGAACAATATAATTGAATTGGAGTAGTGTATATGAATGCATTGAAAGCAAATGAAAAAGGAACAAAAATGGTGACAAATTTTGTGTTCATGCAAACATTCCTATAGTCTGTATTATAATTATAATCTATCTTGGTGAGCGTTCTTCAATTAATGTCCATGTAAGGGGGGTGGGGAGGGGGTAGCCGGTGTTATAGACGATTTCAGGAAACGATCATAGACGAAATATAATCTATATACATGTTCACACAAATCACTGGGGCACCTTGACAGGTCATTGCAATGCTTTGTTACATGATAGAGTTAGTAGAATGAGGACCAACGTTCAGAGGTGCACAATGTTTTATAAATCCTCTTTGTTGTAAAGTTATAGATACGATAATACTTAGGATTCTTATTTGCGAAATTGCACTAGTGCCTGCTTTTTGTATTAGTCATTATAGGGTTTTCTTGGGATATATTCGGTTCATTATGGTGTAGTATTGCCTTAAGGAGACCAGATGTTAGGAGGATTTGAAGATAAACAATCTCTAAACGTATCACTATATCACATAAACACAGTAACAGGGAATATTTTGCCAAAGGACTGTTTGAAAGTCGTGATACTTTGTTACGTGATATGGCAAGGTTAATGTGGTCCAAAATTAAGTGACCACGTATTAGTTACTTCCTTCTATGATCCAAGAAAAATATCTCTATGTATAGGTGGAAAACATAGAAACAGAGTACTTGGTGTTTCTGAGAAATGTCTATTTGATAAACGTAATGCCTTGTTATACGTTTTCCTTACCTCTTAATGCATAACAAATTGGCATTGTTTCTTTTACCTTTCTCCAGAAGAGTACAATTCTAAATGTCTAGTAGATATATATGATTTTTGAGACAATTTCATGCAGTAATAGTATAATTCGATTTTGCTTGATTATTGTTTAATCTATTTGATCAAAATATACATTTAAAACTAACTTATTAGCGCAATAATATAGTGAGAGGTACATATATGTCATGATAAAATAAAATGCATGGTTTACTGAATTATAAATAGGAATCTCGATATTATGTATTTTTAATTTTAGCCTGATTTTGCTTTTACATTTGACAATGTATATTTGTGTTCATTAAATGCCCCAATAAAAACAATATATTGAACCTTGAGAGCATAAATATAAGGTTTTGCAGATACGTTTTCTCTTATTATTGTGGTAATGGTAGAGTGATGAACATCGACAGATTAAGAGGTGATAGATAAACTGAATGAGACAGACAGACAGACAAACCGTCTAGACAGACAGACAGAGTTAGACAAAGAGAAAGTCTGACAGACAAAGATACATTCCACAAGTGATATATCATTACGTGATCAGCAGCTCTAATATAGGAGCAATGCTTTTTTACATGACAGCATCCATTCAATGTGGATTGAAATTCCCTACGGGACATTTTATGTATCCAGTTATATGTAGCATCTTCAGATAGAGTTTATGCAACGTCCGCCAATAGTTTTAAAGATTATGTCCAATTAGAAAACTGACATACATGGAGGAGTACAGTAAGATAAAATTGAATCGAAACCTAATCTTGAGGGTGCGTTTTGCTGTGCTAGTGTTTCCGTAGGTTCTATTTCAAATTAAACCTGTAAACGTTTTGAAAGATATAAAAGTAGTGTCAGTCCTAATGTTAAACAGGGAAGCTAAACATTCTAAAAGAAAATGTTCATGAATCATATTGATCCGATACTCATTAGGACTGTTTCTACACTGTTTTGATAGTCGAATCTTTGGCACGTTGTAATAATGGTTTTACTGGTCAATTCACCATTCTTCAAAATTTTGTTTGAATTATTTCTGCAGTTGGTTTATGATATATGTATTTTGCCTGAGTATCGAGATAAGGATTGTGTGTGCACAGAATATGATGGTTACTTACCATTAATCACTCTAGAGACTGTTTGATTTCCATAGTCCCATAATGTAGCTATATTGATTGTGAAACCGCCATGTATTTTTGGCACACAATAAATAGGATGTTTTGACAACATAATGAATTATATTTAATTTAATTTCCAGCAATGCATAATGAACTACTTTTTTATTTCAATTATTATGCATTCTGAATAAGTATCACTTTTTCGTCTCTATATCTACATTGTAAACATATCTACTGTGTAAATTGTAAACATGCAATTAATTTTCGTCGATACATTTTGAAGTGACGTGTGTCTGATAAGAAAACATTGTAAATACTTGAAAGTCGCTGAGCTTGAAATACACGGCGCATTCTTGGCCTCCATGGTGCGAATGTCGCAAGCCATTGCTGTTTTGCATGAATTATGACCGGTTTATTTGGATAGACATCTCATTTGCCATTACGTCATGTGGCTATACCAAGTCTCACGAGAAGAGAGATCATTTGATAAAAAAATTCCAAATTTATTTATAACCCATAGAAACACAAACAAAAAGGGATTTTCGTAATATATATGTTATGTTTACTCCATTAAGGGGTAAAGGAGATATTGTCTGAAAATCAGTACAATACCTAGTAGTTACTCCATTATATATAAGACAATCGGAATTAATCGTTCAACGTTTGCTGTGAAATACATAGCAGAAATGGAGTAGTGTATAGGAATGCCTTGAAAGCAAAGGAAATATACCAAATTAGTAATTTGCCGTTTTGCATATGCATCCTTTAACTTACTTCATGAAAATATTCCCTTGGCTATATAGATGTATATACCTCAAGATTATAATTGACATTTCAAATGCTGGACGTTTGCACTATTGACGAACTTTGTGTTGTTGCACAAATTCCTATAACTGTATTATAATTATAATCTATCTTGGTGGGCTTTCTTCAATTAAGGTCCATGTAGCCGGTGTTATAGACAAATTCAGAAACGACCAATCTTCTAGACGAGATATCTTTTATATAAACGTAGATAAAACAAATGGTGCACGTTGCCAATCCATTGTAATGTTTTGTTACATGATAGAGTCATGTGAATGTGAATAACACTCAATGGTGCAAATGTCTTATCTATCCTCTTTGTTGGAGCTTTATGGAACAAAACTACCTGGAATTCTTTTTCGCGAAATTGCCCCACTGATTATTCTTTTTTTCTTAATTATTATAGGATTTTGTTGAAATATATTCGGCTCACCATTGCGTTGTGTTGCTTTATTTAGGCCATATGCTAAAAGTATGTACAGATACTTTATCTCTAAATTGACCACTATATCAAATCAAAACAGTATTGGGAATATTTTGCAAACAGTCAGTTTGAAAACTATGATGGGTATTTACATGATATGGCAGGTTAATGATGTCCAAAAGAAAGTGAGCACAAAGTTTGTTACCTCGTTATATGACTCGGAATAAGATCGTCATCTATTGGTGGAAATCATAGAAACATAGTACCTGGAGTTTGGAGAAGTGGCTGTTTTGGTAGCGCTAATGCCTATTTAGAAGTTGTCCTTACCTCTTATACCATAGCACATTGTTATTGATTTTTTTAACTTTGGCATAATAGAGCAACATTTAGAAGGACTATTATATACAAGTGTTTTCATGGACATTTATAAACAGCAAAAGTATAATGCTATTTTGCTTGAATATTGAGTAATCTATCTGATCAAAACATGCGTTTGAAAACAAACTGATTAGTGTAAGATTAGAATGAGAAACAGAGACGTGTGATGATATAAAATAACGGATTGTTTACCAAACGATAAAGAAGAATGACTATAATATTTGTTTTTAATGTAATTGTTTAGTTGTTTGTGCATCTAACAGTATACATTCGCTTTCATTTCATGTCCCTAGAAAAAGTATATTCAACTTCGGGTACTGAAGCATGCATATATGTTCTATGTTATTACAGTAATAATAGTAGAGTGACGGCTATCGACAGGTGATGGAAACAGGATAAACAGAAGGGTAATCAGAGAGGTAAGGAGGTGTTTTTTACATGATAGCGTCGAGTCAATGTGGACTGAAATTCACTACAGGACGTTGTTTGTATCCGGTTATATGTAGCGTCTTAAGAGTGAGTTTATGCAATGTCCGCCAATAGTATCAAGTGTTATGTATAAATATAAAATTGACACTCATGGAAGAGTATATTTAGATAAAAGTGAAGGGACACTAAATTATCAGGCTGCTTTACTACTGTTTTGTTAAATTTTAATTCATCAAATTACACGTGCGAACGATAGTATCAAAGGTTATACAATCATTGTAAGTACAAATATCAAGCTGGAAGATAAAAGTTCTAACATGGAATGACCATGAATCCGTTTTATCGAACATTTATTGGTACAGTTTCTACACTGTGCTTCTTCACGAAGCGTCAAATGATTGCAAAAAAAGTTTTTTTTGTTTGTTTTTGTTTTTTTTGTTTTTTGTTGTTGTTTTTTCAGTCATGACACTGTTTATCAATATTTTGTTGATATTATTTCTGATGTGGGTTTCTAATGAGAGGTTTTTCTGATCTTTGAGTAGTATTTTGTGTGTGGATACGATATGATAGTGACTTTCCCTTAATCATTCTAGACTCTAATGATTCTTTAATATATATTGTTCCATGATGGAACTGTATTAATTGGACAATTGGTCAAGCATCTATCTATATTTTGCACAAAAAGCATGTCCTGACAATATACCTTATGGTATTGTATTTACTTTCCAGAAAATTATATATGAGCTGTTTTTTAACTCAATTATTAGGAATAATTAATTATAACTATTTTTGTGTCAATATCTCTCTTATTTATAACAATTTGTAGATATGCAATTAACGATATATATATATATATATATATATATATATATATATATATATATATATATATATCACATTCGGATTTTTTTAATATAGCAAATAGTATTTGGTCGTGTTGCATTAGAATTCTGTAATTTATTTTATAAAATGTATATCTCCGATAAGTATATTTAGATTAAAAAACAGTTTGTTTTTTTTTTACTTTAAGAGCCACACAAATATACTGTACAGTGACTATCTTACATAATGCCATTAAATGTTGTTTCTAAAAACTAAGTGTGAATTTGAGCATGCACTTCACCATATATATATATATATATATATATATATATATATATATATATATATATATATATATATATATATATATATATATATATATATATATATATAAATTAAAGAATGAGTAAGCAAAACTGAAAACTATTGATTTGCATATTGGATTGTCTTTGAATGCATTCCTGTACGCTAATAATTTTGAATTTTACTTTTCACAACAGACGTGTTATACATAATGGGGTACCAACTACGTAATGCACTGAATTTCATACCTCATTATCTTTGCCATTTTATCGCGAAAGCATGACATTTTTATAAAATATGTGTTCCGACAATCAATTGGCATTTTGTTTCTATGGGTTAGAGCTAAATTTGGATATATTTTATCCAATCACGACTCTTCTCCCCGGCCATGTTAAAGAAATTTAATATAACGGGGAACATGATGCATATGCAAATAAACCGGTCATAATTCATGCAAAACAGCAATGGCGTGCCACATTCGCACCATAGTGACCAAGGGAGCGCCGTGTACTTCTAGTCCCATGCATCCTATGCTTTCACCATAAAATTTGTAAGAGGCACGACAAGGGGTGGGGTCCGGTTGACGGAGAATGGTTTGCTTCCCTTTAAAACACCCATAAGATGCGTTTTTTTATATGGTTAAATATGCATTTTATAAGTGGTGTTATATGCATTCATTTACATTGCAGTAAAAGCACGCTTGTCTGTGATGCATTCATTTCGGCTCGTGAAATTACAAACAGCAAATACTACCCTTAGTTACCAATAAGAAACATGCACTGTTCCATCAGTGCGCGAAACTGCATTGCTGTGGATTTTGTGAAATCAGACATGTGTTGTCATTGCTTTGTCAACAGCTTAGAATTTGTACTACAGATAGCATGTACTTGTTGACCATAAACAGCGGCAAGTAAAATCAGCCATAAGAAAACGTTCCGACAGTAATTAATGAATATTCTAGAATTATCAAAATGTTTGCCTCCTGTTTCATACCAGGAGAATTAGAGATCTTTCTTCTGTTTAACGGCTTAAAACTATTATAATTAGTGGCATAAAATGACTATGAGTAAAGAAGTTGTCATAGTATTATATAATTACAATTATTATACAAATTTCATGTAACGAGTAATTTCATTGGTTGAAACGCCATCACGTGACGACAATCAGTTGTTAATATTTCCAAATAAACTGTTCGATTAACTACCATCTAAAATAGAGTCTTACGACCAAACAACTTTACATTAAAAAAACTTGAGAACATCGCGGCCATCGTTGTTTGCGATTCGAACACATTAATTCGTCTTTTTGTACATATTTTTAATAAATATAGTGAACAATATAAGTCTCCAAGCTCTCCTTCATTCAGAACATTATGTCCAAACTGCATTTGGGGCAAGGACAGTGCACATTTTACTTTGTTACATCTAAATCTGAACACAGAGTACGTTGGCGAAGTCATGAACACTCAGCGCAGGCTCTGAAATCTTTCAGTATACCACGGATACAAAGAGATCATTCTTAGCTAAACGTGTGTATGCTGTGTTGATGTTTGTGGCTGTGTGTGGGAAAGATAGAGCATCAGACGTGATGGACGTAAGAGAGCATTTGGTGTTGCCTGGCTAATAAACTAAAGTACTCAGCTTTTTTTATGTGTACATGATGAATAAACTGACTGATGCTGTTTGTGGTTTTTTTTGTGTTGTTACTGCTTTTTTAACAACTAGACAAGACTAACCTTCATTCACATGCATCAAGCTTTCTGGACAATTGTCCTGATGCAGCTAAGGACACAAACGTTTACGATAATATGCAACCATTTATTGTTTACAGATACAGGACCAATGATTTCCATTTATGTACACAGTTAATCCATTATGTTAATAGTGTGGCAAGGCTCTTTTTTTCACTTGAAGTATACCACAAATCTCAAATATGATCAATTATGGCTGCTTAAGAATGAAACATTAAATACTAAAGAAGAAATTTAGTCCGTTTTAAAGTTAATAATAGGAACATTACGAATCGGAAAGCACCTGGTACTTTGGAAATGTCACCTCCATGACTAAGGTACGTCGAGACCCTGATTCAGTTCAGTGACACCTACCGGAATGGTTGAGCAAATCTTAAAGCTCTCTTTGTTCCCATCATTGTGTGAAGATATATCTAGAAGAAAGTTTAGGCTTGAAACCTGAATACTACGAATCATACATATTCATTAAAGCCAGGAGTAATTCCGTTATATTTCTTAAACATGAGTATACTTCTTCATAATTAGTGTTATCTCCAAGTTCATAATTTGGATATTTATCCAATTTTTGTACGTTAATGTCATTAAGGCCATATTTAAATCAAATTCTTGAAATTTCACTGCACAAGAATTTGTGCTTTCATACTAATGTTTCCAATTAGCTTACCTCTATATATCACATTAACCAATTATAAATTTGTCTTCGCTCTTTATTATATTTCTTGCAGTTGTGTTCACATTAATGCTGTTTTCTAGAAGAAAAAAAAACACAAAAAAAAACAACATGCTTTTGTGTTTCTTTCCTCTTTGGCCTTTTCCTCTACCGCTTATAATATATCTTTTCATCTTTTTATAAATATTTTAAATTGTTGCTTTTCACATTAGATTTATAGTTATTTGCGCAATACCCCTCCCTCAATACAAATAAATTAAAAAAACGAATAATATTTGTTTACTGTTTTGCCTATTTTTGTTAAGTGGCATATCTATCTATCTATCTATCTATCTATCTATCTATCTATCTATCTATCTATATATATATATATATATATATATATATATATATATATATATATATATATATATATATAACTTTGCGTAAAGTCAGATTTAACTCATTGAGTCAAATACATGTAATCTAAAATTAATCCTCATCAAAAGATTAATCGTATAAGTTTGACCAACGGTCTGTGACAGAAAAGTACACATTATATCATTTCTCAATATGCCACATAATCTACAGATAGTGCATCTTCTAATTGAATCGAGGTTATGTGATAATATATTTAATAATGATTCAAAATAATATATAGATATGTATGTATATATATATATATATATATATATATATATATATATATATATATATATATATATATATATATATATATATATATATAGTCATGTCTGCTCTAACGTAGGAATGTCGAATCATCTGAAAAGGCTTGCTTCTACCCATTAGCTCGAAATATTGAATTGTATGATCCATAATCCGGAGAACTAGATACCAGGGGGATTAAAGTGAAACTAAACTAATCTAATCTCACACGCACAAATAATAAAAATGCAACTAAAACACAAGAGAACAAATGCATTTGTTGCTACTTGATGTATTCAACAATCAAGCATATCATGCATACGTTGTAGTATTACTGCATATATCTACCTATCTATCTAAGGCAAATGAAAGCGGACACAACACATGTTAACACAAATTAAACTCTGTGCAAGCAAGGACACCGTACATGTCTCAAATGTACAAATTTTAAGTATTATGCATCAAATCATCAGGTACGGAACGTTCCAAGGAACGAATTTTCAGTCTCAGCTAATTACCTTGGTATATCTGTTATCGCATTTGTGGCGAATCCAGTACAGTTTGACATGTATACGGTCGATCAGCGAGTCCTTGCAATGAATTCTGAGATATCTCCTTAAAATAATCTCTTCTACTCCTTTAAAGTTGGCATGAGATGCTTCATGCACCATATAAACAATGGAATTGGTTTAGTGGTACAGGGTGGGAGACGGTCCAAAATATGTTTCAACACAGCGATGTTAGAACAACCTAAGTACTATGAATCACACTAAAATAATGAAATGTATTCACAAGTAGGAAGCCGACACCTCCTAAATCTCAAATATCATTTCAAAGATTTAATATATCACATAACTTCAGACTTATTTGTCATTCCTTTGATCTTTTGTTAAGATATGTTATGATTTACGCACTCTTGATTGCTGAACATATAAAATTGACCCTGGTGTATAAACAATAAATTCAGCTTCTTAAAAAGTTGTTGTATTTCGTCAATGTTTCACCCACTGTTGTTTTATTTATTATTATTATTAGTAGTAGTAGTAGTAGTAGTAGTAGTAGTAGTATAAGCAGCAGCAGTAATTGTAGTGGTAGTAACATTACCATCATCATTCGCATCATCATCATCATCATCATCATCATCACTAATGACTTCATAGATTGCGGTAACGCAAAGGATGCATGATTTTGTCCCCCTATGGACCTCATGATGTATACAGATTTTCCAATTAAGAATCTCAACGATTATCTTCCCGTTTGTGTTGATAGTTAAGTACCTGATAGCAAAAAGTCACCCTTTCTAGCGGCATAATGTGTGTGTGTGTGTAGTGGGAGTTTAAATCGCTAGTCAGGGAAAGATGATTATATTGTATTTCCCTTTTAAGCAATGTCATCCAAAAGTCACATTGCACAAGGAACACTGCGATATATAAGAATGTAGCACATATCAACATGCATCTGCTTCTCGCTGTAGTCTTAGCATATGGAAAGCTCTAGACAAATATTAGAAGAAAAGATCGGTACTCAGTGGTGGCTGGACAAATGACGGTAGGAGCATGGTCCAAGTTGTAAACTGAGGCAGTGTAAGTGTGTATATCAGATTATAAAACATGTTATACAGTTCAATACAGCTAATAAATAGCTATAAAACCAAAGCGAAATGCGTATGATAAAAGTATTTGAAACAAAATAACTTTCCTTTCACCACTAAATATACGTTGGGATGTACGTCAACGGTTTGCCATCGTGTGGGATTACATGCAGTATATCCCATTGCTGCTTAGCGTTGGCTGTATATAAACTGAAACCATGAACAGTTTGTACACCAAGATCTGTACCCCGTATGTTGGAATCTTTAGATTCGTAAGTAGCAGTAAAAGGTTTTGCCATTTCATCTATCCAATGTTAATCTGATCATGCTCCCAATTATCAAAGGTAATGCCGAAATTCAGTACTGAGGATAAACTCGGGTATCGTGTGACGAACATTCTGTCGTCAGTATGCAAAGGGATACACTGTTCGTTGTCCATTTAATTTCCAGTGAGCTGCAAGGGAAAGTATATGATTGCTACAAGTAAACTGGTCTCAACAAAGAGGAATGAAGCTGAGAAAATCTCACTCGCTCTAGTTATTACTAATAACCCCCAAACGATCTGCTAGAATTATGAATAGGAGGGAAAGAGAGAGCTATGGCCAAAGTAAAGCTTATGCTGCCACTATTCCCTCCTATATTTGGAACTACCGTTTCTTTCGCTGGTTTGACACCCGTCCAGGCCAGCACGGGTCGGTTGCCTTGGTGTGTCCTTGGGAAAGACACTTAACTCCCACTTCCTCGGCACGATATAGCCAATAATGTACTTTTAAAAATGTCGTTAAACAACCACCACCACCCCCACCACCCCCCTCCAAAAAAAAAAAAATTAACAATAAAACGTTTTTTATGAAATTAATGGTTTTATTTTATATTAAAAATAAAAATATGTATGTACTTCCCCAGATGTAATATTCCAGTAATTGTATGGGTGCTTGTTCTTTCTGCATCGGTAGTTATTTGCCCAGCGATAACTTTTATAAAAGGACATATTTGTGAAATATCAATACTGAAATTGGAAAGACAAACTTTTGTATATTGTTTTACTTTCAAAGAGAACATCAGCCCATCTCTTAACAATCCTAGTCAAGCAAATACGTAAGAACAAAATATAAGTCTCAATACTTTTCAAAATTAATTTATATATTTATTGTTTTATTCAATTTGTATGTTTCCAGAGATAACTGGCCCAACATCAGAGTAAGAAAAATATCTTTGAGTCCCAACAAAGTGCTTCTGCACTTTTTATGCAAAGGGCAATTGTATAAAAATCCACGCCGGATTTTGTTACATATACGTAAACCAATAATGGTCGGTCCCAAGAGCATGGGTATGCAAGTCCAAAAGAGAAACACTACAGTTTTATTATAAAGGGACAAGCGCGCCTGATGCAAAGTGGCAAGTGCGTCATAATTCAGCTGAAAACTGAATTTCAGCATATTTTATTTTCTTAAAAGAATAGGGATATCTGATACAAACATGTGAATGACACATATAAAAAAGTCAATAAAGGAAAGAGGAAAATAATGGCAGGTGCATGCAGTATGAATGCCATGTGAAAGGAAGATGTTCTACTATGAACTGGATTAGGCAAATACTATTGTGAAGTTCAAATTATATCAAGGGGAAATAACTACATCTCAACAGGACGATGTCTGTTTGTCGCAGTGTTCAACATTTGTATGTAACAATATCTAGATTGTTTATAAGGAATGAATATCACACTTTGTTTCATTTTATGGATAAAACATACATAGCATCAATTTCATGGATGGCAATTAACAATATTTTCTTTTGTTTAGAGACGCCTTTGACTTGTTTTCATTTCTTCAATGGAAAGGGTTCTCTCAACATTGTGTTTAACACTTTAGAAGCATTGTATACACATATTTCATATTTATCTAGTTAGTATTGACAGATTTTATAAAACATACTGTTCACCATTTCTTTTACTGTTTCTTTTGCTGGGTGTATATGTTGAGTCTCAGTTGAAATAGTTATGTCCATGCAGTCGATATAGACAACTCTATCTGCTAGGTCTTTGAACAACTCTCTTAAGATATCTGTATAAATGTCTGTATATTTATCCAGCATCCATAAACTTTGACCCATTTCCTTTTGAAAGGAATTATAATGCGGTCCTTTTAAAATAACTGTAACGGTTAGATTCCTATTAACTAATCTCTGTATGGCGTCCCTGATTACTAGCATTCTGTCATAAAATACACTTGAATGAAAAGACAACATATGAGCAAAGACATGTATTACAACTATGGTGTTTTTTTCGTCCCTCATATCATCTAAGGTAGTGGCGATTGGACGGTCGAACTGTCTTGGTGAGTTATCGCTAAAAAATGGAAGTCCATGTGGGGACGAGTGAAGTTTAAAGTTGAGATTACGGTCCAAACAGGTGACGGAGCGATGGTGGTGGCTCTCGTCCCAGGTGTCAGTCACGAACGTGCAGTTTATTCTTTCTTGTATGCTATAATGCCATTGACGGAGAGTGGAATCCTCAAATAGATACATGGTACGATTCTGAAGGCAAGTTCTAAGCATATTGTCTTGATTTGCTGAATGTACACGGCAAAGACTGTCGTACCAAACCCCGCGATAAAAGTATCCAACTGGAGAAGAACGGTTCCAGAATTGTCTTTTCTCCGCTTCGTAGCATTTCTTCCATCGGTTAGTAAGCTCATCTTTAACTTGTCCTGAAACAAAACAACTATAAGGAAGTAAATCTTTTGATAGGATGATGTTATGAACAGATAATATACTATTTATTGTAGCAGTAATGATAATAGACAATCCATGATGAAACAACAGAAAACAAATACAGCACTATTATTTCAAATAGTTCGTATCCCTTTCTAGATAGTTTCATACTCGTTTCTTCCAAGTATAGTCTTCAACCAATTCTGTGAGAGGAAATATTCACCAATTTATGTATAAGGTCATGCTGTTTGATTAAAAAAGACACACAAATAATAGACGAAAACAAAACCTGATTCGTGATTGTCATACGGCACTGTCAAATCTTAATGTGGCTGACGGCCTATTGATAGAAACTAATCTGTATTCAATTTTCCATTTTTGATCAACGATATTTATCATTAACTATGCAGTATTCTCGAAATATTGCAAATGCTGATTAGCAAGAAATAATAATTAGTCACAAGTATTATTTTAATCCACGATAATATTCGAATCGCAAATTTGACATTTTTCTATAACATGGCAATTGAAAGCAAAAGATTCGACGTAAATTATGCAGCGATTTTATAACAAGAAACTCTATATAGGAGGAATGTAATTCGGACATTGTGTGCTTGCTACTTCAACAAAGCGCATTTTGAAACCAAATAGGTGCCTTCCTATCCCATGATTTATTAATGAACAACTACTGAACCGTGTGTGTGTGAATATATATATATATATATATATATATATATATATATATATATATATATATATATATATATATATATATATATCTTGACTAATTTTAAAAATATTCTAAACAGATAGAGATGACGATAAATATAGTAATGGCATTTTTAAGTTTTAATAGGTATGCAAGAAAATAGCAGAGACTGCTTGTACGTTTAACATTATGTGATTAAATAAGGCAATTAAATAAACGTCTTGTTTAAGGTAACAGAGTAAAAACGCAGGCAATCCTTTTTAATTACAAATATGACGATGCAATATAAAATAATCTGCTTCTGGCAAATGATTATACATTTAAACAGCAATATTTTAGCAAGTATTTTTTTTAAACGCGTGCAATAACATGTAGGCCGGGGCCTGGATGTTGAGCATATGATTGAAGGATTGCTCTAAAATGAGAGTCTTTGACCCCAATAGCGACCATGTCCGAAAGCGTTCTTTCATAATGATCCATGCGAAATATGACGAAAATCTAAGCAAACAAAAAAGAACTTTTACCAATATCTTAGTAAAAGGTTTATATGTCTGTGACCTTGATCTCAAGGTAAAGGGGCCAAGCCATCGTATCGCAGAATACATTGTCTCAGGTTCATATTGCTTCATCTCACGAATGAAAAAATATATCAAGGGGTGTAGGGAATATAAACAAATTAAAAATAACCACAACCATAGAACGGATTTTATATGAATGTGAATTTGACCCAAGGTCAAAGGGGTGAGCAAGCGTGGCGCTGAAGAAATTGTCCTAGTTTCATAATGATTCATCTCAATTATGAATGAAATCCATCAAAGAATTTAGGACAATAAGCAAAAGAAACAAACCTGAGCCAAAACAGTAACGTAAGATCACAAGAATAAAGGAACAAGCGCCTGTATCACAGACTAATTGTCTTAGCATAATATGCTTCATTACAAGTATGAACAAAATCTATCAAAAGTTAGGAAACATAAACAAGCACAAACAATTTTAACAAAGCATTAACGCAAATTATTTATGACTGTGACTTTGACGACAAGGTCAAAGGGAAAGCGAGCGTGTCACAAAATGTATGAGCTTCATAATGATTCAGTATGAACAAAATTCATAAATATGTTTTGGAAATTTAATCAAATAAAAAGCATATTCTTTATACAAATTCTTCAGACAATGTTTATATGACTGTGAATTTGATCTCTAGGTCAAAGGGGCAAGATTTCCTCCCACAGAATAAATTGTTTTGTGTCGTTATGATTCAAATCAAGTATGATCAGAATATATCAAGTGGTTCAGGAAATATGTACAAATGCACAGCTTTAACCAAAACCTGGAGAAACTATTGATGAAGTCCCCGTCGCCGACGCGGCAGGAAACAGCGTGTCTGCTGTTTCTGGATTCCCACATATGTGGGCTTGACAAACATTAGTTGCAAATTACTCTCAAAGGTTGGGTAATTTTATAAATCGACTGAGAGGTCTTCAAGAAGTTAATGATATCCTTACAGTTGAACCCCTTTCAAATTGTGTTTTTCATTCCAATCATCTATATTATCAATTAAATCATCGTCTAGAGATGTCGTTGTATCAATACTCCCTAATAAGTAAGATCATTTTAATCCTATGCAACACAGTATGTTTCGTTATGATAGAATTTACACCAGTATCATATAAATTTGCGATATTTTTAATAAGTATGTTTTTAATACAAAAAACGAGATACGATGAAGCATGCATGTTAAATCATGTGGCTCATTTGGAAAATAAAGCCTCCATGTACTTACTTTCCTCTTTTATCAGAACACGTTCCTGACTCGGCAGAAATGTTGCTTTGTTCTCTCTGAAATTATAACTCAATCCAATATATCACTAAAATGATAATAACTGAATTATAGAAACCGCAACAAGTTTTAATTGTTTAAAATAAGACAAACTTTGAAGGTATCCATACAAAGCAAAAATCAAATGATTACTTGTTGGAATTTAGTGCCCATGTCAGCCAGGATCATAATCAATATGAAAGTGGCAATACGGCTCTACTAACAAGTTATCTATTTCCCTGGCCGGGTAAGTATGGACTAATCCATATTACCTATGATTGCAGTAATTTCATTCTACTTTGTCTGTTTTCGTACTCTTTGTAGCAGTGATTCCCTTCTTTTGTTCATATTTAATTTGTAATGTGTAACATAGTGAACATGGTTTTGGGGACAATCTATTTTAAGATCAATATACTCAGCCCAGCGTTACTCACTTTGTTTAGAACTATTCATTTTTTAAAAAATTCTTACACCTACTATACCTTATAATAAATATGAGTATTCACCATTTATAGAAGTTTGCATCAAACGTATTTTAATAGGTAAAATTGCTCTAGTTTAAACAATAGTCTTTGTATTAGATTAGGCATTATCAAAATAACAGTTCCTGCTGGTCTGATGATTACACCACATTTGTCTCGCCAATTTAAGTATGTGTGCATATATATATATATATATATATATATATATATATATATATATATATAGAGAGAGAGAGAGAGAGAGAGAGAGAGAGAGAGAGAGAGAGAAATACAGAGAGACAGAAAAGGAGAGAGAATATCTTACGCGGTAATTGGTCCTTGATTTTTAAGCATGTCAAACTGAGGCTAATGTTTCCTGCAAAGTTCTTTACTATCCCTTCGTGTTTCTTGATGCGTGTTAGCTTTAAGCCAATGCTCCTGAATTTGACTCGATTCCTTTCTTCTAAATAAGATGTTTTTCGTCGTTACTGTCTTAAGGCAAGGGCATATTAGGAGTAAGCAATTCCTCTTATTTAAATCCGGCATACTTGTGTTAATTTAATGTTAATAAATCATTTTTTACAAACCCTAAAATTGCAGCATTTATTAATTGTCAGCGTTTTTAAATCGATTTCTCTTTAATTTCCTTGTTTGCAATAATCGAGTGTTTCCTTGTCTGAATCACCCAGTGCCTGCAGTGCAATGACCGAGCGTCTGCAGTATATATTCCCTGCGTCATCTGTTCATGCGATACCACTGAACCAAGCGTGAACAATATCCATAAGCTGATATTTTGAATCACCACTTTAGAAAGATCCATTTCAACTAAATGACTTTGGTAGGTATGTGACTGCAAACAAAATACAAGTAGAAGTAGTAACTGAATCAAGTTTCTATTGATGTTGTATTATATAAGCTGTAGGCATACTAAAATCTGTAGATGCGGTGGTGGCCAGTAGGAATAGTAGAATTGTAAGAAGTAACAGTAGCAATTTTCTATTGAGTTGTTATTGTAGAAGCTGTAGGCATGTGAAAGTAGTAGATGCGGTGTTGGTCAGTGCAAGTAGAAGTAACGGTAACTATTTTACATTGATGTTATATAATAAAAGTTATAGGGATGCTAAAAGTAATAGATGTTGGTCAGTAGAAATAGAAGTACAAGAAGTAACAGTAAAAATGTTATATTGAGTTCGTATTGTAGAAGACGTAGGCATGCTAAATGCATTAGATGCGCTGGTGTTCTCAGAAGTATGTGCCTTATCACCCAGTATTTCTAAATTAACTTTAGGTTTTATCTGTACGCACTGGGCACATATGAGGATTCATTAGAAAGAAAATTGTTACTTCAACAAATGCGAGAAATTACCAAGCGTAGAACGCTATATTTACTATTAGCATAAAAACATTCTTCATTTCATACTTCGGGTAATATTTGTTCATTATGAAATTAAGGAACATGTACAAATTGCAGCTTACGGTTGTAATAAAAATCGTTCGGCATTTGTCAGGTTCTGCTCATGTTTAGGCCACAGCAATCTGTGATCTACTTTAGTCCAATCGCTGCACTGTAATCTTCGATTTGTTGGTTTGCCACAGTAAAGAGGTGAATCATAATTATCCCTTGTTAAATTGCACTGATTTGTATAGCCCGGTATAAAATCGACCAAGTTACAAACTGTAGTCTCCGTCACTAATGGGTTGACTGGATGCTCGAAGATAGCCGTCATGTGTTGAACTTGAGGACACTTAAACCTCGAAATAGAATAGTGTAGAGTTAGAGATACAGTTCTAATTACTATCCATGATGGATCATATGATTAGAATAATAATAATGGTATAATTGTATGTAGGAATATAGATAATGTTTGCAATAGAAACATTGACAATAGCCTATCATAAATGATAAACAGTCATATTATGGCAATCATACATGTATATGTACTCATATCTTAAAAATGTAATTACTCATGCAGCACGTAAACGTTTTTCACGTTGTCAAAGATCATCTGAGATTTAATTTCTCAAGAAAGAAGTATAAATGAAATGAAATATACTTGAAACGTTTTGTTCAAGTATTCATATAAACGCAAATTTTTTCTGTTCATCCATACAAACCTTCTTCGAAAGTATGTATCAATTATTTCCTTGGGATGAATAAGAACTGCCTGTATTTCCGGCATTCCCGACCAAAATGCTACTAGTGTGGCGACGTAAGTTCCATTCCCATTATCTTGCATTAAGGATGCAGAACTGGCTTTCAGTTTCCTGTCCCGCATCCAAACTCGCACCTGAAACCATTGTTTCAATTGTAAATTCCGTATTTGCTAAGAAATTCGATTGTATTAATTTAGTAGCAAAGACGTTGTACAGTTTTTGGACAGTGAGAATCTCCAAGGATTCATCATACTGAATTAACAAAGATGTCCAAAATAAACATACAGTGTAAATTCTACCGAGGAATAAGTATCCCATATTTAAAAACTGGGCAAATAACTTAAACGATTTTAAATGAACCAATTCATGACATACGCGTGGCTAAGTGAGACTATTCTTTTTTGTTTTTTGTTGCTGTTGAGGGGGTGGTAGGCGTCCAATTTCGTCAATGCGCGGCATAGTTATTCAGAAACCGATCTAGAAGGAAATTACCCATATTAAAGACGAACAAGAATATGCACCGTTTACAAAAATAGTAGGGATACTTGTATCTATATGCGAGAGGTATTTGAAAAGTTATGAATGATAGTGTGCTGAACAAGAAAGCTATATATTTTGTGAAAAGTACGTTAATACATTCTCTCAAAGTACTCCCCATGCACCTATGCACGCTTTCTCAGTTAAATTATCTAATTATTAACTGTATTTTGCATTCACGTTTTGGTATGTTGTTCAAACATTGGAAAAAAATGCACTTCCAACCGCCTTACGACTTTCACATCCTCTGCACTTCATCTAATCTCTGATAATGGGATTCAGCCAAAAATCACTTTGAGCTAAATTAGGTATGTGTGGAAGCATGTCTCGACAGCGGACTTATCCGCCGGTGCGTTGTCATGGAGTAGATATATATACCTCCGGTACCGGAGCGGACGGGTTGTTCGGTAGTGTTCCACAACTTTTGGCAACACTTTGAAGACATACAATTGTCAATTGATACTATCAGAGTCAGGTAAAAGTACCTGAACGACCGCGCCTTTTGCATCGAGAAATAATGACATATAAACTCTCCTGACAGTCTGACTATGTTGAGCGAGCTTCTCGTTTTATCCGATTTAGACTTTATTATTTTCTCTTCAGTTGGTTTCATCATTCGTGTTTCATCATCTGTAACAATCTCACGCAAACGTCTGTGGTCACTCTTTTCATATCTGGCGAGTAGCTGTTTGGCGATTTCAACCCGATTATGTTTTTCGTCACAAGTTAACACGTGCAGCTGCACATACTTTTCAAGAACCTTTATTTGCTCTGTCGATGGGCATTACATATATTGACAGATTCTAAGAAGCAAAAAAGTTATAATAAACTATTCGGAGCTTTTCAAGTACCCCTCGCATGAAGCCTGGGTCACATAAACATACAGAAAATACAGTAAGAGATGTCTGAAATGTTGTTTGGTTTTTGGATTACATTATTATGTCATGGTAAACTATCTTACAGTTTTGAACTTAAATAATGGGATTATTTTCTATATTATAGTGTTTAAGGATGTCTGGTCATTTTCAATAATCTTCTCATGTTAACATTTTTCTCAGACATTGTAGGTTGTTGATAATTGTTTAGTAATGGAACTAATCATTTTCCAAGCTATTAAGCAATTAATTCCAAAGAATCATAAATCTTTGAAATTATAAAATGAGTTAACTTTGCATTATCTCACCATATCTCCTCCAAAATTCCTCCTTCGTCCGTAACCACCAAACACTTCAATAAAGACATGGATTTTTTCTCCCAAACGATAGTACAATTTCGGGTTCGCTATAGAGAACTTGGACAGTGAAGCATTAGCCACAAGCAGATGGTCTCTTACGGGTATTTCGTTCAAAGAGGTATCTTCAGCCCAGGCTCTTGCTTTACGTGTATTGCGTCTCCATATTAGATATTCGCAAAATTCGAAAACAACGGCATTTTCTTCGATGTACTGTTTAGGTAGGCTGTATTCCATTCTCTCAGAGATCCTGTTTCTTTAGCACACAGATTAATATTTATTCATTAAATATTGTGATATCATATTCATACACTGGTTTCTTTGTGGGATTTACAGGCACTCGTGGAGTTGGATTGTGTTGGTATATATTCTATCCATGTTTTACTTTCCGCTATGTGATAAAAAGTTTGGTTTTGTTATCACATCTGGTTAATATTTTGGTCTAATTATGTCTCACATGCGATGGCAGGTGATACTGAATTCCTCTGGAAATACAAACCTATTACGAGCAAATTTAGTGATTTAGAGATAAACACGGGTGGCTTGTTTCTGGGTCTTGTATTTCTTTGCTTTTATTTGCAATCAAACAATATGAACAACTTAATTGAGCTAAGCCCGTGGCGCTTGATTCCATTGTCATATTTTGTTATGTGCAACTTTCCGCAACATTTAGTTCAAATAGAAAATTTATATTACAATCGGACAATTATTTCTTTACAATGAAATTATGTTCTTTTTATGGTTATTACGCACAACTAATCTTTTCATGTTGGGCACTGACGTGCTTGCTTTTTATTATGTCGATTTATTGCGTTATGCATTAACATTGAAACTGCATCTAGGAAAATTGACAGGCGTACATGTACTGCTATAAACATCTTGAGGTAACAGGTACACTAGAATCTTTCGAAAATCATTTAAGACATTATATATATATATATATATATATATATATATATATATATATATATATATATATATATATATATATATATATAAACAAACAAACAAAAATATAAGAAACAGACAACACGCTTCCCAAAATAAAGTGGCTAAAGTAGGATTAACGTAAATCGTTGCCTAACAATATGAACAATATGCTTATTCGTGGGGAAGAAAAAAACGTACTGTACTGTGACTATTTATGTTGATGTGTGTAATAATGCGTTTTACTGTTTGACATATATCATCGAAAGCAGTGGTCGTTCAGGACGCACGACTGTGACCGTTTTTTTTGTCAAAACACTAGACCACCCAACCCCCATTCCTCTGAATTCTTTTCTTAAAAGCCTAGACCAACCGATTATCCCTTTTCTAAGTATGTTCTCAAACATCACTACATACCACCCAATGAATACGAGATTTTGTTTTTCTTCACAAACGTCCTAGGACACCCACCACAATTAAAATAAATTTAGAAAAATATAAAACACTAGGTCACCAGCACCAAGCACTTTCAGAAAAAATACTAGGCCATCAAGCCTCACATTTTCATACAAATGTACCTGGAGACCAACTCTGAAATCAAAAATCATTAGAACACCACCAATACAAATTTTCATAAAATCACTAGACCACCCATAAAATAGTAGCACACCAACACTCATTTTTGTAAATTATTAAAAATTATAATTTATTTTGTAGCCAATCCAATATGTAAAGAATCTCATATCTGCAACAATTCATCAAAAAGGGATTACTAAGTAACCAAATTAAAACAAGAAAACATTATTTAATAATTATGAAAAAAGAAGATAGTACCTACCATAGCAACGGCGGTAGCTAAAATCAACCACAGCATTAAGACATACAATCAATATTGCAGACACTTATAACCTGAATTTATATACATCATGATTTAAAAGATATAGATCATGAAACAAATAAAGAAGCATTTATTATATATATATATATATATATATATATATATATATATATATATATATATATATATATATATATATATATATATTATTGTAGGAGCTGACTTAATGTTCCTTTTCAAATAGACTAACTTAATAGTTAATCCCTTACTTTACTTTTCAAAGAGCCCTTCTTCTTTTTATTCTATATGTTATCAAAATATAAACAGGAGAATTGCAAATAACACGTTAATTAATGCAAGAATTAACAAAATAGCTTTCCATCCAACAGAAAAAAATATTTAACAATCTTAAATACCTCTTTTCAATTTGTCAATGAATAAATCGGTGAAACTTTCGCTAACCCATCCACTATCTGCACCTCCTGTCAGGGCCGGCGCAAGCTTATTTGGCGCCCAAGGCGAACCTTCAGCATTGCGCCCCTATCCGCCACAATTTACTTTCGAAAATGAATATTGTGCATTAGTAGGAATACAAATTCTGCATCTGCTTTTCTCTTTCTTTTTTTAGACGCTTATTATCTTCTGTCTTACACACTATTTCTCTTTTTCTCTTCATCCAGTTTTTGCCGTCCCCCAACATTTTGTCGCCCTAGGCCCTAGGCGACCGCCAAGTGGTTAAACCGACCTTGCCTCCTCTCAAACTTTTAGCCAAATTTTACTATGGCTAGGCCAATAATTGCTGCTATCATCATACCAATAATTGAAAAAGCAGTAGTGTTTATTTTACAGCTTTGTTTTTAAACAGTTGATTTTGTTCTTTAAACTTTGACTCAATGTTATTAATAGTTACCCTAAAGTATTTTATAAATCTGTTAAATAACCCACTATTTGAACTCTTTTACTTTCATATGTTTGTAATATATCATTTAATTTTGCTTTGCTTTTTGCAACCTGTGCTTTCGTGATATCTTTTTGATTTTCTTTATATAGTTGTCATACATTTCAAAGTCTGATTTCATTCATATTATTTTGAATCTTCCACCTCCATTTCATGTATATTACCCCTTAATTCTCTTTTTTCTTAATCATTAACCAACCGGTTAACATTTATTGCCTTTTCACGTATAAGATCTTTCTAAATACTTTACTAGTTTTTGAATCTCATTAATAAAGCCAATATTCTCCTTATTTAAATATTCGTGTATTTATCTTACATTATTTAAAACTTCTTACTCCTCCAATCTTCTGTATCACAATTTTTGTATTTGTTTTCTGTTTATAGTTGCTGGACTAAGACGTTGTATAACTGTTCGCTAGAGAGGATGTTTTCTTTATTGCTTTAATTTAGAAACTACATCATCTTCAAATACAGGGTTAATAATGTTTTCTTTTTTCAGATTTATGTTTGATGCTTGGTTCTTTCCATTTATTTCTTTATCTTTTCCAGCCTAATGACCTTCAAAAATAATTTCCACCTGGTATGTGCCTACAGCGTTATATGATAATATAATATAGGTTGACCCTCTTGAGAAACTTGTATTAGTCCTTTATTTGTATCAAATTAATACAATGTTCTATCTTTAATGTGTGTTAGAGATTTAATTAGTTTATACTGAACTTCATCTGTGTTTCATCTACGCTTAAGAGATTCTTTATATTCATAACTAAAAATCAGCCAAAATAATTAATTTTACTCCATTTAAATGGATCAAAAACAGTCTGAAAACCAATTAGGTTTCACAGAAAACGGTAAAGACTACTTGCATGACGGCAAAACCTAATTAAATGATGGCCAGGCCTCTGCTACATGATGACGCAATGGAAGAAGAATACAAACAAGAATTAAAACTTAGAATAGCAAATGACACATACAAGGAAATAACTGATTGGAACTAGAGTGCCTAGCAAGAAACGGAATTATAAATGTTACTGTTATTTTGTTTGTTTTTCTGTTTGTTTGTTTGTTTCTTGTTTGTTTGTTTCTTTGTTTGTTTTTTGTTTGTTTATTTGTTTGTTTAGTTTTTTTCTTTACTTACATGACGGAAGAACAGGAAACAATTAGCATTCATTTAAAGAAAAGGTGTTACTAAGCCAGTGCTTGTGTACTTTTTGTTTGTTCGATTCAATGCATATTTTAACACACAGTCAACTAGCAATTATACGCTATTCCCGATTGTAGATTATGCCGTCCTGACAGAATCCTTCAAAACCAAACAGTAAAATTAGTGCAGATAAAGTAAATTCATTTCAAATGATGTAGTTGTTTTTTTGTTTTTTTTAATAATTAAATTTACACTAGTATATGTCAAGCAAAATGAGCTACATAATTAAAACTATTTACCATGCAACATGAAATTCAACTCGTAGAGTAAGTTACAGTATGCTGCTGAAGAGGACATTCGGTATTAAAATAGATTCGCCAACAAACATGGATACAGAAGAAGTCATACAATTTAGTATTCTCATTTAGTTAGGTCAATGCATGGCTGATTATCTAGTAGCACATGGGATACTGCCAAACAAAATAATTAAATAAATAACCAAAATTTACTATTTTTGCAAGCGGAGGAAAGACTAAGATCTATTTCATACATCTAAATGGCAGAGAAAATACCAGGTGTGTCTCAACGATGCATATACTATTACCAACTACTGACAATGGTATTCATTTTAGGTTGATGAAACTGAAGGGAATTAGGAATGATTTGAATAAAGAGATAGAACATTACAGAGGTGTAAGAATAAAGTATAAAGCAGCATATAAGTGTTCTAACTGGATAGAGGTTAATATGGCAACTATTTCTGGTCGAATCGGTGTTGCAGCCGCTAGTTCAGGATTTGCAGGAATAGATGCAAGATTTATTATACCTCTAACTTTTATTTAGTTTAAAAGGGTTTGTCGCAAACGCTCCCCACGCCCACCCCCAGTAAAAAGCTCCTATAGAGTAAAGTTTTAAAAGATGATGAGAGCGTAACCTCTGCTATAAGTAGTTGATGACACGGTGAGTAAAGTGATGAGCTATAATGAAATATATAATTAGTATTTTACCATGATACTTACAGAGTACATCAGATACAAGGAATGCAATCAAAAGCTCATGTTGGTAGCACAGAAAACCGAAATATTGAACAGTTGATAAACAATTGTTTAAAGGATGGCATCAAAATAAAGTGGAAGAAGATTTTAGATACACTTACAATAAATAGGACGTCAGTACTCATAAACAGCACGTTTTAATTTTTGTTACCTAAATTGAATCCTATATTACAGTGGGAGGACAGTCGGATAAGGAATTTTTAAAACAATGTTTTGAAGTCAAATTATTAATAGAGGTGGTAAATTATTTGTTTCATTACAGAGAATACATGTTTAGGGGGTTGGTTATTACAACATTTCGAATAATAACAAAACAGTATATCCTATTACATTGACTACAAGAAAGACCATACCAGTACCTGACGTTTTGCACACTTTAGAAATGTACATGAACAATGATGAAAGCTTAGATATCGAATGCCCAAAACATAACTCTAAATTTGTAGCATTTCCGAGCAATAACTACACAGTGTTTATAACCAAAAACAACTCCAAAATGTTAGAATTTAATAACCAGAAGCCTATATAGACATCGGCTGGATCAGATGTGGTGTGTGGATTTTTAAAGCCTGTGAAATGGGGGTTTTTTTGGTGTGGGGGGGTGAAGTGGTTGTTATTTCATTCAACCAAACTACACAAATAATTACCCCAATATATACTATTCAAGTCTTTAAAGTTTTTACTTGTTAAAGTTATATTTCACGGTGATTTCATGTTATACAAGGTTAACAGTCCATATACAGAATTACAAAGAATTAGTATAAATAGACTAAATATCAGCATTAAAGATGAAGAGGTAACAGAAACAGATTTTTACGATATAATTGTAATGTGTGTATTTCGCGATTTTGAGCTCGCGCACAGTAGAAAGCTCATGTCAATTTATGTACAATAAATTACATAAATATCTTTAAGAGGATCAGGTGATTTTATCTTTACATCCCCGGATAAAAATGAGAAAGATTCTTTACTTTGAGAATCAATAAACAAATACTTAAACTTGAACAACAACGTATTACAAATCTAGCAGATCGGGAGAAAAATCTGATGCAACAAGTCAAGGTTTTGTACAAAATTGTGTTGACGATAAGACTCTGGAGAATATTATTTTGAAAGCTATCAACACATGAAGAGAACAAGTTGATAATAAATTAACAGTTGTGGAATAAGATGCAACAGAAAGAGCTACTGAAATTATAGCGCTACAAAATAAGATTCCCGATAACAGGAAAAGATTTTAGATGCACGTAAGATGTTTAAGTTGCTAAACATGAACTGCTACCTGCAAGAAAGGAAAATATAGGAAGCGACATTTAGTGATATTTACAGCCAATTGAACAAATGACAAACTCTGAGATACACTCATTAGAGGCTGACATGGAAACAGAAAATAAATCACTAGACGACAACAAAACCAAATAAATATGAATAAAATTATGATTAGATCTATGCAAACGAGCTACGACTTATTATTACTTGACTAAAGCGATACAATCAAAATTTAAAAGATCAAGGTCTAGTAACTCTCAGCAGCAAGGTGTCTTCTGGAACAGAAAAGAAAAGCGAACAAGTTCTAACAGCTTGTAAAGTATATCCAGATCGAAAACTTGGAAATCATATTTGGGTTGCAAGGAAGTATTAATGAAATAAAACAAAATGGTTAAACGATTAGGAAAAGATTTTGAATGATATAGAATAAAAGTTAAAAACTGAAACATATGAAATTCAAAAAGAAATTAAGAATGAAGTAAGGAAAAAAGAAAAGCATTCAGTAAAATAATGGATACAGTTAAATCAGAAATAGAAACAGATATATAGACATTCAAACTAAATTAAACATAAATGGGTATAATGGGTATTTCAATACATACTGAGGCTTAGTGATCAAAGTTAAAGGTTCAATAAATTTGACGATGTACTACCAGGAAGTATATTGCTTTATATTTTTGCATTTTATCAATACTTGCATTGTGTGTCAGGAGAACTACTGACTCATATCCTTATCTTTGGGTTCGAGAATGGTAATTATTAATGCTAAACGGTTGGTTGCATAGATTTAATTAAAAGATTGCACCACAAACAGTTGATACCACTACGCTCCATCATAGTTTTGTGAATACAAGTTACATACAAAAGGTGGCATAGAGTATTGAGCTATTCTAAGAATGAAATCAGCTTTATATTCATTTTTTTTTATCAACTTGAATTGTAAAAGAAACATGATCTTGAATTTTATATTGGAATAGTCATAAATAATAAAAGTGTTAATTGTTCAGGAAATATCAATAAAGAAAAAATAATTAAAGACATATATTTAGCATAGCATATAATAAAAGAATCAGAAACATATTATATTGAAGAAACAAGATATGCGATTTGTTTCCGTTAGAATAGATGAAAATACTAATCCTGATCCTGATAAAATAACATTAAATGTTGATACCGGAGACACCAGGAAAATGTATTATTATTAAATAGCGTAAGATGGCAACAGCAGCAGTAATAATAGAAGGATCAATTGCTAACGGTGCAGCATTCACTGGATTAATTATCTAAGTTATTTACTACTAATTGAGGTGATCACGAGAATAAAAGCCAATATGAGTTAATATATGAAATGAAGATTAAAATGTGTGAGTTCAATCAAAACAGCAGAATCACTCAATAATCTAACCGAACTATTTATAGAACAAGATTTGGTTATATTTAGCTCTATGCATGATTTTAACCATGTCTTTAGATTGAATAAAACTGCTGTATATATATTTTAACTTTATATCCTAACTTAGCATACATTTGAATAATAGGGAATAATATATCTCTCTTAAATTTAGAGTCCATAATAATTTAGCAAATGAAAGTTTTGTACCCTTTTCAACTTCTAATAATTTCGTCTGTAATGGTGATATATAAGCCTCTTCATTTATATTTTCAGTTCATCAAGTAGGACACATTGATCACAGCGGAAGGCCACTGGACAATAGGCGTACATTATGCTGACAGTATGTAATAATAAGAAGGAGAGTGATTTATGTTCCTAACGATTGTGAGGACTGCAAATATTGCAACAACAATAACAACAACCATTCTTTCATTTGATTTTATAAATGAAACTGTTTTATAGGCTACTGATTTAATACCAAGCTGTAGGTAAAGGACATAATGTTATGATTGATCATTAAAATAAAAAACAAAAAGACATTTTCAAAGTAATAATAGGAAAAATATAAAGGAATATTTGCACTGTTGGCGTCACCTTTTAGTTTTCATTATGATAAAAAAAATAGACAGCACTTGCAGAACCACAAAGAGTCTTTTCCCAAGATATTGTAATGACAACTTTTTATCATGTCAGTTCGATTATGTAGTCATGCAGGACTATCGACGGCATCACTGGCATATGAGGGGAAGAATGCATGCCAGTCTCGACTTAAGACATGTGCACTGAGGTCTTACTACATTATATCTTACCTTGAAATGTTACAATTCACCGGCATGCACAAATACACACAAGCAGCTAAACGTTGGATTTCTACCCGTAAACCCCTAAATGGTGATCATATCAATCACAGTTCACTAATGACCTACATCAAATTTGCTTTAAATACTGTAGCAATGATACAAGAAATTCAAAAACAAAAATATTTCCAGCAGGTATAAACGCTTCTAGAATGATGACGAAATATACACCATTCCTGATTATTCGCAGCAATACTTCACTGGGCAATCCCATTTAAAAGATATAAGAACAAACTAAAAAAATCAAACCAAAAACAATAAACAAATACAGGTGTTAGACAGGCATGACTTCCAATGCCAGAATAAAGGTCCTGAAAGCTAAGAGACTTGGACCCTTTCACCGACCTTTATGCGTTAATCCAAGATACATAGTCATTGCTAATGATGACACTTTTCTAAGTATATGACTGGCAGGATACCAATACTTCTTCTTCACCGTTCCTCGTGCCAATTGATGGCCAATACTATAAGTCTTATACATTTCATATCATATAGAGACAAAAAAAAAAAAAAAAAAACACACAAAAAACCCAACAACAAACAAATAATGCAGTATTTATACTAGATAAGTGAAGTGTTACTCGGAGTCAGAACAGTCACAAGAATGGAAAACTTGTGGAGGTTTCACGGAGTATTTTTAAAACAGTTTAACATAAGCGTATATCGATCGCAACAGAGTCGTGTATTGGGAAAAAAACATGCATACTCAAGACGCTTTTTGAAATAAATATAAACATATTTCTGTCTTGTTTGTTGGGATGATGACTTAACTGCAATTACTGATCCGTTAGTCACTTTCCTCTTGATTTGAACAGCTAGATACACAACAAAGCAAAGGAAGAAATAGCATCATCTTATTTTTATATCACAGGAAATCGCAAGCGACTGTGAAGACAAACTTGTATTTCGTCGCTTAGAATAATGGAAGCCAGGATAATCTGCTTCGGTGTCATAAACAAACAAGTGATGAATAAACAGTTTATTGACTATTCGATCGTTTTTAAAAGGCATATATGGGATTGCATAGCAAGTTGATGCTCAAATTGAATGTGTAATCTTCTTCATTACAGTTACAAAAGCAATAAGCAAGAGATGCTCTTAAGTTTCGCATATGAAGGGGCAGCTTTAATGAAGCCAAATGATAGAGGTTAACAAGACTAACTTCCCTCGCTGGTGCTTCATCTGGTGATAATACTGACAGCATGTCAGTATTATCACCAGATGAAGCACCAGCGAGGTAAGTTGGTGCGTAATGTTGACCGGACTACAAGCTGTTTGTGTTAAATATTCTGAATTTATTTCACGCGGCTGTGAAACATGGTGCAGCACAGTTCAACAAATATGTTAGGCTCGTTTTACTATACACTCACTACTTTATGGTGAAAAGGAAATCCTTTTACTAAATATACCAATATAGATACGATTAAAACATGATATGGCAATGATTCTTCAAATGGCCTATTTTTTGTGCGTCCCTTTTAGTATTGTGTAACCAGTTAAATACACTAAAATGCAATAATTTCGATATCAATTCCTTATATAAAAGAAACATACTTTCAGTTTGTAGACAGTCTCATATTTACAAATCCTCTAAGTTGCACAGGCAAACTCTCATTTGATATCCAAAAATGAAACAAATTAACTTACTTTCAAATGTTTAAAAATTTTAATTTATTTAGGTAATATATGTTTCAAAATTCGTACAGTTGCTTCATGAACTTTTATATATGTCGTAATCTCAAGAAATACTATTTGAGTTTCATTCTCCATATAAGCTGATGAGTTTTGTATATAATGGACGTGTTCTATTCTATCGTAATTAGGACGGAACGGTGACGCCAATAGCTTGAAGATTCCTTCATCCACATCCCATTACTAACTCAACCTTCATATGAATAGAAAATATTATCTGCAATAAATTCTTCAACAAAAACATTATGTTAAATTACATAAGCATGAATCAGATAGTCTCACCTTAGCTGGAAAGATCCCTACATTATTATCCAGATAAGTATACACACTATTAGCAGTAGCATGATTGTACGATGTACTCGTATCCTTTGGCAAGTCTCAGTCATGACACGCAGTATTGAGAACTGTTACACATATTAACACCTATTTCCGTTATAAAGAGTAGTATTAGCTCTTTTATTTAGTAATAATGGAAACAGATATAAACTTTGCTTCACTAAGAAAATATTATTTCTGCTAACATGAAACAATATAGTGGTATACACTGAAAATAGTATATTTCCTCGAATACCTAATTTGAACGTGACAATATAAGCATATAACTATAGAGGGTAATTAAAGTCTGATTGAAATCACGTTCTTTGCAAACGTATATCAACTTACTTCGTTTGATCTAAATAAACATGAACACGTTTAAGTATGTAGCGGTACATCACTATGCAATAAGATAAGTTCTCCCACTTGCAAGCAAATAGCTAAAACTTCTACAGACCATGTATTGAAGCCATCCTAAGTGAAAATTACCTGAATTGCAATGGTCCTGCGTTAATATGTAGTAATAAGTTGATGTCATGGCCACAACACTATTCTGCTGAACTTACCTGTGTGTGCATGGTACATGGAGTATTGCCAGGAAACGAAAATTTCCGGCACATGATGGCCATATTATTTAGTTTAAAAACATTTTTTCAAGAAAACATCTTCAGATATATTTCAAAACAATGCAATATCTAGGGATTTAGTGGAATGCTGGAGGATTATGAACAACTGTCTCCCTTATTACAAAGAAATTATACCAATCAATATTTGTCCACTGACTTAAAGTAGATAAAATCATATACAAGTATAAATATATACATGGTCATTTATATATGTATGTAATTATTGCAGCGATCACATACGAGTCAGGATGTGATCTATATATTAATGTAAAACATGTTTTGATAACTTTATGAAGGTTTGCACTACCATAAATATATGCGCATTATTTTCATCCGAGTATATGGAATTGCCGACTAATAATGTCTTGATTGAAAGTCGATACGATAATGTGAAAGTAAAATGATGTCTTAGAGCTGTATATTTTTGACATTCTAACAGAATATGTTCTGCTGTTTTGATATGTCCACATGTACAGGACATATTGTTGGAAACATGATTAAGAATATATCGTTGTTGAAACTACTATATTTGGCTCTCAATCGCTTAAACTGAGCTTGAGCTAACTGATCACCAGCGTAATAATATTAAGGAGTTATATGTTTGTCCCGATTCAAGTACGTTTTGAGAAATTTCAATAGATAGGTTACTTATTGTTTCTATTGGTAACTTCGTCCACAGTTGAACTGTACAAATCAGATATGTCTGATAATATAATGTAGTTCTACAAAAGGGGGTCGAATAGTATTTGATGATCACGTGGTGTAGGTCTCTTTGTTAAGAACAAAAGGTAAAATTACATCTTGTAAGTAGATCTGGAGCAAAAAGACGGTAAATTGTAAGCAAGTGAATTAATGTATGCTGGTAACGTCGAGAATTCAGGCTATCTCATCAGGGTTCCCCTTATAGTTCTGTCGTGAATTCAGGACAACTCTTTGCTTTCGTAATGACACATAGAGTTCATACCACAACAGTAAACTGCCTTGAATGCTGATATTTCTAAGTTCATTAAGTAATCATGAGAGCCAAACAAGATCAAACGCTTTTCTTATATCGAAGACAACAGTTTTTCCCCCACCCCCGATCCAGAGCTAAGCAAATCGTATAATAAATATGTATTAACTGATTCATTGTAGAGTCACCGGGTGTTAAGCCTGGTTGATTTGGTGCAATCAAATTATCTTGAACAATATAATTATGCAAATATTTATAGACACACTTTTCAAACCACTTTTACATAATATAGAGAACTGATACAGGGCGATAATTTGAAACATGTGTTCTACAATTCTTTGTATACTAGTACCACATTTGATGGTTTCCAAGAATCTGGAAATCGTGAGATTTCAAAAGAAATATTAAATATGCAACAATGTGGAAACTTAACCGAACTTGCAATTCCTTTATGTAGTTTGGGATGCATTAAGTCTTGCCCACGCTCCTTGGATTGATTTAAACCAATTATGACGTTGTATACGTCGTCTTTACTAATATTATTGGAAGAGAGGTGGGTGTACGGCAATTGATATATATCTCGTCCAACAATTTGACAATGTGTCATAATATCAATTTGTATTCTAGAACGTGCACAAATGAAGTCATTAAATATTTAACTTTCTCTCCATCATCTATTACTCCAGCCCTTTTTACAATCAATGAATCACACGATTTTCTTCTTAGACCTTTTCTGGATGTCTTTAATAAATTTCCACCAATTCTTAGAGTAACCTGATGAATTTTTTAATTTTGTCTGCCAAGTAAGATGTGGAAATGTATCATGATTCTAAATGTTGTGCCACTACGGATCTTAATCATCCTATACTATTTTGCCCAATAAGCTGTTATGGCATTCTAAAGTAGACTCCTCACTAAAAACAAAACAAAAAAAAAACGTTAAAACCTTTTGGAGACTTGTTACCCAGAGAAGAATGTAACCCACATTAAATAGAAAGGAGCTTTAAAGCCTTCACATAAACTAAATCGTTTGTTATGTTCAGCCCATTTGCTTTTGCATATTATAATAAAGAAAGTATGCGTGTTTTGGCCGGTTTCAGAAAGGTGACCTGCTCTAAAATGTCCAGTTATTTCATTCAAACGCAACTATTTTCAAAAAGCGCAACATACCTATGATGACCTTTTCATATGCTGTGTCCGTATTAGTTACTAGCATAAGTAATCTAGTCTAGATGCAATTGATCTTGAGAATAATGCACTGGAGTTTATCACAAGTATAGCAAAATGAATGAAATATATAAATATATTTAGAGTATAAATACGTTGCAATGATGGGTACACAAGTATCATGAATACATTGTGCATTCATCAGCCAGCGGTGGAAAAAGTCGGACTTAGGAACCTTGATTGCACGTAGAAAATTAATCTTACTATGAATTCTCATTACCTATTTACTACAATTCTTAACGATGCGTGTCTTTTGTGTTATCTAAGTCTTACTTTGATTAGAATCAATCTTTCGAGAAGCGAGAGATATAAAAAAAAGTGTATACCTTGGAACCTTTCGACGGTCTAAATAATGGTGGTAGATGGAGAAAGATTTGTTGATCATGGTAGAAAGATGTGGAGAAAGGGTGTGTACAAGTCATTATCATTGGCAGTAACATTAATAATAATATGGGCAGCAGAAGGAATGTCAGTACAAGTATGAATAATATATATATATATATATATATATATATATATATATATATATATATATATATATATTGTGCAAAACGTTCTGAATCGCTTTGATCTTATTCAACATCAGCAAGTTGTCACTACTCAAAAGATATCCTATTTAACACCTCTCATAACGAGGATATACGTGTATTTTCTTTTTCCCGGGTGGAAAGGTGATGCAGACTAGCCTTGACTACTAAAATCTCATCCTAAAGGCGCGATAACAATTTAGATTGGACGATAGTAGGCATGTAATGTCAGATATTAATTATCGCAATATCATATACAATATAATGTCTCTATCGCTCTTTCCGTATACACATTTAGGACATCAATAAAACTCTAAAGACAAAGATTGTGCATCAAACGAGCAATATGAAAATATAAAAAACCGAAGAAATGTAATTTACTTACCGTCTCAAATATTACATATAAGCGCTGAGTGATAATATAGTGTATAATAATAGACGTTGTTCTCTCCTTTCAGAAAAAAAAAAACAAGAAAAAAATAAGAAAAATAAAATAAAAAACACTCCTCTAAAAAAAGAACAGCAGCAAAACTGCATTAATTTCAGTGTCTAATTGCACTCTTCGCTGCCTGTCCGTATTCATATTAGTGTGTATGTACGTATACTCATACGCACGTATGGATGTATATATGTACGTATATATGTATACAGTATTTATTTTGTAAAGTATGGAGATTATAGACGTGCTTAACAAACTTATACCTATCTTCAGCCTTTTAACACAAGCATTTCTTCATCCATTGTAATGAAATATAATCAAATAAAAATAAAGTGTCCATTTTTGAAATCATCATAAACAGTTCCTTATCCAATGGCATACAGAACAAAATAACGTTTTTTTCTTTTCTTTTTTTTTTTTCTTCTAAAGTTTTATATTTAAAGAATATATTGTTTGTTTGTTTATTTTTATTTTTTATTTTTTTTTCAGGTGAGGGGATGGGGGGGGGAGGGGGCGAGGGAGGGGGAGGAATTAATAGAAGCCCGAACTATACCAGGTAGAGATAAATAACTCTTTTAAATCAGCTTGTAAAACAATGAGTCATGACAGAGTTAAGAACCCTGACAAAGGTTCATTAAATGCGTTGGAGAGTCCAAAGGATAGTTTTGACTAACAGATTCATGCACGGAACCTGATTTATTTGTTTTCATGAATAAAGACTTTTTCTGCCAATGTCATACAAAAGAGAATCTCACCGAAAAGGTTTTTGGGATTACTCTAGAACACTTTAAGGGTAAATAATTGAGCTATTATGCTTAAGTGTTGAAGGCGTTTCAATTAAAAAAATCAACACTGTACGAATCAAAAATGCCATATCCCGTATGATAATATTCTTCATCAATATATAATTTCACTCTGTACTATCAAGCATCCTCATGTAGGGTCCAGGGATAGCACTTTTCGCTTTTTCTGTTGTATATTTGTGCGTATCTATATTAATTTATATTTGCCTTGATTTATGTGACTGTGTATTAGATGAGAGTTAATTACTGTGTCGCCTTACAGGTGTATCTGCTACACACGAATGCTTATATTAGCGACTATGTTCCATCTTTTTTGGGGGGGGTGGGGGAGGGCGCATGGTCGAGCGGCATAGGCGTTGGAGCGTGCAGGCAATGCGATTGTTGCAGTAACCCACACACCCCGGTTCGAATCACAGTATGGGAGGAATTAAAAATTATCTAACCTGTATGATAATATTCTTTCTCAATATATAACTCCACTCTATATTATCACGCATCCTCATGTAGGATCAAGGGATCACACTTTCAGCTTTGTCTGGTCTCTCTCTTTCTCTCTCTGTCTCTCTGTCTCTCTCTCTGTCTGTCTGTCTGTCTGTCTCTCTCTCGATATATATATATATATATATATATATAAGATACTATTAATTATTATTATTAATATTATTATTAACTGCATACTCATCATATAAGAGTCAATAGCAAAGTGTTTTTATTGATGCTTATAAGGTTGAAATGCATATCTGAAGAGAAAAAGCATTATGACCTGAAATGATTTATTTATTAAATGGAGTTGATCACAATACTTAAACAAAATCACTCGAATGTCTAATTGTCTCATTTTCTTACTTCATGAAAATTAAGGACACTGTGCCTAAATCCTGAAGCCTTAACGAGATCTGTTATACAATAATTTATTTGTTAGAAGATGTGGAGTGTATGAAGTCAGAGGAAAGAAAGACGTTCTGTGCTAAGCGTGTTAAGCGTGATTCAATTAAAGTCATGACTATACAAGTAAACTATGAAGCAGCAATGCACGCACTACACTATAATGTGCGCGTGTGCGCATGCGTAAATATATCTGGCTTTTTTTTCTCCCTCAGATTATGTGTTATTGCGTGTTTGTTGTATTTTTGCAAGTTTTGTCCCTGACGAACAGCTTAATTAACTCGGAACGTTGAGAAACTATTGTAACATTGTAACTACTTAGCTACCAATTGTGCTGTCAATATATATATATATATATATATATATATATATATATATATATATATATATATATATATATATATATATATATATAGTCTTTATGGTAATTGCACATTGAAGAATAAGGACGAGGACTGTTCGTGATACACCTCAATCTACGCTTTACAAGGTCAGCACACTTACTTTACTACGGATAAGAAAGTCTTAAAGTTAAACGTAATAAGGGTTGCCTGAACTATCAACTGATCACACAGAATATGTATACATGTACGAGTGACATACTGACGATTTCACAGGACGCATTCGCAAGTTTATAATGATAAGGAGAAGTTTTAGAAGTCGGATACAATTGAGGAGACAATATTTGATTAACAGAGATGATATTTAACATATATTACTACTTGTTATAAAAAATACTGGGCTTGATTCGATCCATTGTTCGATGTATATAACTCGTAGATAGCTGAAAACACTGTATATAGCTCACTGTGCATGCATAGGACAAGTCGAATCTAAAATACCCGTACGGAGGGTGACATAAGTTACCAAACAGCGGTTCAGCAACGCATTATGAAAATAAATTTTCAAAAAAGTATTTCTCCCTGATGCTAATTTCACCATATATATCGGTTTAATTGTAAATTATCCTGTTTGCATAGATATCTAGTCTCAAGACCATTTAGGATTTTCCACAATTTTCGAAGTTCTCCAATACTCAACACTTTTCTAACAATCTTCAAAGCTCCAACAGTTTTCCAGCCAAATTCCAGCTATATGGTATTTAAGGGGCGCAAAATTGTTTAATCTGAATCAAGCAAGCCGGGTCAGAAGCAAAGAGACTCCAAAGTGTCTGAAACCCAAATACCTTGATATATGTACAGCAACATGTTACAGCCGAGATTTATATACTCACAACCTCAGAATAGCAAGACACAGGTTTCTACTTCAATGCTAGATTTCAGTTACTTCTGTAATTCATTAGTGACGTTTTCTCACCGCATTTCACCTCTTTCTTACTAACTTGTCTGTGTTCATTAAATGAGTCAATTTTGTCTTTCACATACCAAACTTTAAATCGTATAAATTGCGTGGTCAATTGGATGAAAATATTTATCTCCCTATATCACATTTATTGTATTTTATAAATGTATGTGTGATCATTGAATAAGCACAGTTCCCTTAAAATATAAAACTTTCCAAGACTGAAATACTCAATTTCATGATATTATGTGCGTTCGTCGGGCGAACATAATAATCTTCTAGATGAAATACAGCCCCTCAAGTAGCTGTCGTATAGTTTAACTTCAAGGGTCTCAACTCTTTTCTGTATTGAAAACAGTCACAGAATAGGTGGCTTCCCTTGATATATTGATAACCACATAAGTGTTATGATCATTATCTGCTAAAATTACAAGCAATAAAATCGTCCTCTGCCGACGATTGCCAATTGTACTAAGTGCGAGAATCTTTTCAACAGTCTCCGATCCCCTTTATCCACATGCTTATATTAGGGAAAAGCCTGTATGTGTTCTTTAGTCTTTACTTTCTTAGTCATGATACCGAGCGTCAACATGCGTCTATGTCCATATTTTCCACTGCTTATTCTTGTCATATTATCTCTAGCGTACTAACGGGGTGGGGGGGGGATGGGGGGGATTATGGATTATTTGGACGTTATAGATCGCGGCGAACATGCCATCTACGCGACTATCAGTGTGTTTAGATTGCTATAAATGTTGCCAATGGTTTCCATCTGATCCGTTTTGCCTCAATTATTCCTTTGTTTGCTTTTGACCCTAAATGCAGTGTTGAAATGTACATTATATCTCTCCTATATGCCCTTTATATCTTCCTTCTTAATTTCTTCACATAATAAAGGAAAACTAGCTAAATCATCCTTCGTACGAAATAAACGTAAATAACATATAAACTCCTGCACATTTATTCTTACCTGACGATACAAACATGGATTTAAAATTAGACTTTCGATTTTCGTAAGATCTGTTTATGAACCATTCTCTTGAATGTCCCTCTTACTTTTCTCTAGTAGTATAAAAGTGTAAGCCTCCTACTACAGTATTTTACCTTTTTTTTTTTTTTTTGTTTCGTTTTTCTCTACTATCCCACACGAGTTATTATAACTTTATAGTAATTTAATCGAGAAATGCTGTTTTGCTCCTTTCTTCTTAGTTTCTAAATTGAAAGTCTTGCATGATATTCGGAGATTGTGGATTCCTGCTCGATTTATAAACATGTTAACCCACATATTCCCTAGTATCAATTTTATCGTAACTTGCTTGTCACTGGAAACAATGAATACCAGTGGTGTTCATTTATAATAGTGGTAATATTCTCTTTTGAGTAATTTAGTAGTGGTGTCATCTTTTGCTTTTTAAAGTATTTCGTGTTAGTATTTGGTCAAAAGGTTCAAGTGTTCTATATCTTTTTTATGTTATTCACTTGTATCTATAGTATTTGGTCAAAGGGTTCAAGTGTTCTATATCTTTTTTATGTTATTCACTTGTATCTATAAATTTTAATAGTTTTGCTGCTATTGATCAGAAATCCAGAATGATATCCTTTTTCTTCTTCTTCTTCTTCTTTTTTTTTTTTTTTTTTTTTGAGAATTACCTTTTTTCCGTCCTGTTCATGCTACCTAGTAAAGCCATAATATTGATTTATTCAGGATGTCGGATTCGTAAGATACAAACAGCATCAATGAGTTTCTTTTTCGTTCATAATAGAGGTATTAGTTTTTATTTACTAATTTTGCAACAATAGAATAAACTAATATTGAAAACGTATATCTATCAAAACTATTTATGTTTAGTTTCTTTTCCGTTTAACACAGTTCCTGATATAATTTCTTTGGGCGTCATAAATCCGACCTATATGTCGTCTACGCAACTATTAGTGTTTCAAGTGCTATAAACGTTGTTAATAGTTGCTATCCGATCCTTTTTTCCTCAGTTATTACTTAGCTTGATTTTTATCCTAGATTCGTTATTAAAACGTAGATTACATCTCTCATATATCTCCTTTATATCTTCCTGATACTTTATCACACAATACAAGAAAGTTATTTCCACCAACCTATGTATGGAATAAATAGTAAATGACATAAAATCCCACACATTTATTCTTGTTTTGATATAGAAACATATGATTAAAATAAGACTTTCAATGTTTTATATCAATTTATGAACCATCCTCTTCAAAGGTCCCTCTCCTTTTTCTTTAATATTATGAGAATGTAAGCCTCTTATTACAGTGTTTCAAGTTAACAATGCATCAGATACTAAATATATTTCCTTACGACATCTTTATCTAGATCACCACATTAGAATGTTATTTTTACCACAGATTCATGCAGTCCGTTTTAATGTGTATAATCTTCATATTTAGTATACTATACTACCAGGTTTATCATAACATTTTTTTTGCATTTATCATGAAATCCTCCATTTTGCTCCTGTCTTCTTAGCTTCTAAACTGAAAGGTTTGCATGATGTTCACTCGTTGTAGGTTCTCGCTCAATTTATCAGCATATTGACCCACATATTCCCTTGTTTCGATATATTCGTAACTTCGGAACCGCAAAAGACGAACCACGTTAAAGCCTTTCCTATTGATTTGTAATAATGGTATTATTTTGTTTTGACTAAAATTTAGTCACATAGTCGTTTGTTTTTCAAAGTGTTCCATGCTAATATTTGGTCAAAAGTTTCATCTGTAAAGATCTTTTTTTCTAACATATTCGGTACAATCACTTGCATCAATTTTGTTGATCTTGGTCGAGATGTGTGATTATATAGTGTTCATTGGGGACCCGTTAATAATACGTAGATAGCGCCATATTATTTTTTGCACTTCCGAGTTACTTTATAATGTATTTCCTATGGAAACTTCCGGGGCTTGGGTTTCTTGGGTGTGAATTGCCTTTGTTTTACGCGTGCTGCAATGCATTCTGGGAATCGATTTCTTCAATGGAGACCGCCATCTTGGATTTACCGCACTGAAGGCCTCTATTCAGGAATATCTTCAGTTTGTATAGTTAAGTATTATGATATTCGGACTATCTCGGATTTATCCTTATCTTATTATATAAATTTCGGATATTTTCTGATTGTATCGCTATGTTTTTTTATAAATTTTGGTTACACTCGGATTTTATGTCATATTAAAATTTTCGAAAATAAGAGGATTGTTTTGTTAGGGTATATATAAAGTTGGAATACATCGGATTTTATCGTAAAATATATTTCAGATCGTCTGTGATTGTATTGTTCAATCATATGCAAAATTCTTAAAACTAATCTGGAAATTAAAGTTTCCCATAGGAAATAGATTAATAAGCAAATCCGAAGTGGAAACAATAAAATGGTGGCTCCTATTTATTTCTTAACACTAATTTGGTGGAAATATTTTATTTTTACATCAGTTTTTTTGCAAAATTAAAAAGAGTTGTAAAAAAGAATGAATCATCATCCTGCCTCCCACCTTCCTTTTAGAAATAAAAATAAAATAAAAAATAAATATATAATAAAATAAAATATAAAAAATAAAAATAATATAAAAAAAACGAAACTAAACAAAAATGTAAAATTTTCCATCCCCGTAGTACCGTTCGTTTCAAGTGATTCAGACACTCCCATGCTCTCTAGCCCAACGTCTCCGAAGAAGAGGGGAGGAAAAAAGGGGATTAAGGAAGAAAACTTTATCTGCCCTTCCCCTTGAAGGCATTTAGAAGGCAAGATGCCCAAACCCCCCTTCCAAAAAGAATTAGGTGTTTGGAAATTGCAAAATTAAAATTTAGATGGGGTGGTTAGAAATTTTAAAATTAAAATTTCACTGATGTCGAAAAAAAATAAAAAAAATAACATGGACTTTCCAGTTTGACTTGCAAAAATAGAAGAAAATGACGTCATTTTTATTTATATAGGAAACAAATGAAATTAACATGGATTTTCCCATTTGACTTGTAAAAAGGTGTATGTATAGTTACCAAATGTTTAGTGCGACATTAAAAAAAAGAAATTAGTATGAATTTTCCCTTTTTATTATGTATACTTTTAAATGGCAGAAAAGGAATATATTTGTAATGGTAGACAAAATTTAATTAACATGAATGTGATTGTTTGTTGTGTAAAAAGTACAGACCAATTGCAGAATGTAACGGGTTTTTAATAGGAAAGAAAAGAAAATCTAGAAAATTGAAAATCAATCAAAATTAGAGAAGGAAGGTTTATATGCCTTTTTCTAAGAAGGGAGGGTTGTCTCCTTTGCTTTGTTGTAAAAATAATATTTAAAGAAAAGGTACTTAAGAATCAAAAGAGATATCTCCCTTTAACTGGAGACGGAAGACCTACTTCTTTTTCTTCTTGTAAAAATACAAATAATTTAAAAGATAAAACATAAAATTATATATATATATATATATATATATATATATATATATATATATATATATATATATATATATATATAAGATTTTAAGATTTCAAATACAAACAATATAAAAATTGAACTTGAAGAAAATAATTCAAAATATATTTTTTTAAATAAAAATAAATAATTTTAAATAATTTACAATAATAAAAATAAAAAATATTTGAAAAAGCATTATAAAAATAAACAATAAACACTTAAATTTAAAAAATACAATTAATAATAAATATTTAAAACAAAATAATTTTAAACTAAAGATTTAAAAATGAAAATTAAGTTATTGCGTTTTCTGAATCGAGAAGAAACATTTTTTTTCCCTCGGCTAATTGGAGTTCCCCTAATATGCTATATGCTTGAAATACAATATATTAGTTTTATTTTTTATCTTCCTTCACTGTAATTAATAAAGGATATCATGGCTGCATGTACCATTTTTATGCAATCAAATTTTGTACTTTTTTATAAATATTAAATTGAAATAATTTTCTACAAAAATAAGATACATATTGTTTTCTACAAAATGATCTGCATATTATTATTGTTCCAAAAAATCTACTGTTATGCCAATAATTCATTACCTTGTAAATTTATAACTATTATTTAAACAATATTGTATTTAAATTTAATTGTCTTAATGATCATAAAACATGTAAAAACTGTATTTACATAGTATTTTATTCTAATCTAATACTAGCAAATATTTTTTCTTTCTTTTGCGAATTAAAATTTGTTTTAATTATCTTTTTTAAAACTATTTTTCTTTATGGGGGGAACATTTTAAAATATTTAGCGCAAAAGTTGTACCCTTGTACTAATAAATAAGTTATTACCTTGTATTTTTTTACATTAAAACAATATATTTAAAACTTGAGTCATAACCACTACTTAAAAAATATAAATTGCATTTTTGTAATTGTGTACTTGAATTTGATCCAAAACAACTATTATGGCTAATACTGTATTTTTTTATTTTTTTTAAATTAACCTTTAACATATACAACGTATCCTGTAAAACAAATAGAATATATTATCTCATTCCGTAATGTAATGTAATTAAATATTTAGGACATATTAATTCTTGTAGGATTTTATAAATTGCATACATTCTTTCTTTGTTCGTTTTCACTAGAACATTATCTTTAATTAAATCAGCTGTAATGCTGTCTTCTGTTATTTTATCTCTGTATATAATTTCATAATTTTGACTACATTTTAATATATTACTTGCTATATGTTTTTTCTAAAAAAAATGCAATAATCCCAAGGCTTTATGGAGCAAATGTTTTGGAATCATTGTAATAATGTTTCTATATTTCCTACTGGCACTCCTTGAGCTATGGAATTAATAGCTTAATTTTCCATTATAAGTGGTTGTTGGTATTAACATCATTTATTGAGTTAGACTCATGGTTAAACAAAAGATTATGTAATAATGTTAAAAATGAAATATAAAGCTGATTTATATAATATTTTAAACTTTTGTAACAAAAATTGTGAATATGTTTTAGATTTTTAAAAATTTTGTTTTAACTTTTTCATATATTTGTATAATAAAATTCATCATTACATGCAATGTTTACTTTTTTCTTTAATACATTGCATACAATTTCTGTAAGTACTTTGATTTGATCGGGTATTGTTTTTTCAGCGCATGCTACTTTGGTTTTAAGTTATTTGATGTAAATAAAAGAACAAGACGCACTTGTTGTTTTTAATTAAATCTGACATCCTCCTTCATTTTGTCTCACAATTATTTTCAAAATGTGCTGCAGATTTTAAATTGTATAAAGTTTTGTCAGTTTCTTCTTTTAATTTATATCTTGCAAATTATATTTAGTAAGTGTATTCGTGTACAATGAAAATAAAATTTAGTATCATGTTTTGTGATTGAAAACTTCTATTTATACATTTACAATGGGGTTTTAAAAGACTTATATTTATGTAATTTCAATGTAGACAATCCAATTTGAATCAGAAGAACATATATTAGTACATAACTAAAATGGAAAATTATTTTGAGAATGCAAAAAAATGATCAAGTAATTGAATGATGTTTTTTTCTAGCTCTTTTCAAAAGCTTCTAGAAGAAGTTTTGCCCTTTTAAAGAAATATTTGGGATCCTAAGAACATTTTTAAATAATATGATATAGCTGACGTTTAAACCGATGAGTTAAAAAAAAACAAAAAAAGAAAAAAACAATGGTACGAGTACAAAAACAAATAAAAAAATTTTAAAAAATAACAATGGTACGAGTAAAAAAAAAAAATGTTGTATGATTACATAAAAAAATAAAAAAATGGTACGAGTACAAAAAACAAAAAACAAAAAAATAATTGGTATGAGTACAAAAAAAAATGGTATGAGAAGCAAAGAAAAGAAAAAAAGAAAACACAAATGCATTTTTTTTCTACCTTTGTAGTTCTATTTTCAAACCAGGGATGCATAAAAAAAAAACGGTTCGAGAAGTGCTGGGGAACTTTTTTTTATCTCTCTTTCTTTACAATTTTATTGTAATCTTCATTTTTAAATATTTATTCTTTTCGTCTTAATATTTATGTATGGGTTATTTGTGTGCATCTTTTCAAATACAAGGTCAAAAAACCTTGTTTTGGTTGGGCAGAGCCCGATGTAAGTTCTTAATTTAGAAGGATATCACTTGTAATGTTTCTCTTATTTTTAACACGTTAAACGGGAAATGCATATTATTTTTCATCTTTGCTACATAGGTGAAATTTGAATTTTACAAATTCTAATCACCCGTTTCTTTATTTTTAATTGTAGAATTTCTGAACCCCCTCTTTGTTTGGGGAAGGGACGTTGGGGGAAAAGAAGCCCTCTAAATCAGTTTAATAGAAAGGGGTGATAACTCTATCTTCTCTTAATCCCTTTTCCCTCTTCTCTTCCTTGGGGAATGGGGGTAAGGGAGATGGGGTATTTTTTATATTTGTTTATCTTTTTTTGCATTTATTAATTTTTACTGTTTTTCATTTTATCTTTATTTTAATGGGAAGGGAAGGAGAAGATTATTCGTTCTTTTCTTTAAAAGTCTTTTAATTTTTGCAATAAAAAAAACTGTTGTTTTCCAAGGCATCAAACGTGGGTAACGTTAAAAAATACAAAGGGAACCACCATTTTGTTTTTTTCCACCTTGTATTTCCTATGGGCTACATTAATTTTTAGAGTAATTTAATAATTTTGATTAAACGAATAAATCCAAGAATATCTAAACATTTTTGCATATGATCTAACAACAAAATCGGAGGTTATCAGAGATTTACATTATATTTAATCATTTTCAAATTTTTATTTTATTTAATGATAACATTCGAAGGATTCCAATGTTCACCTATAACTCAATAATAAAATTCGAGGATATCCGAAATTTGTATTATAACTTGCTCTACAAATATTATGTACCTCTGAGAGAGTGCCAGGTGTAAGCTGCAGTTGTTTCAATTTGCAACATGCGCAATGAAGAGAATGTTGGCTTACCTCTATGCTAATATCATGTACTGTGGGTGATTTTTTTTTACATTGTTACGGCATTATGTATTATCTTTATAATAGTTTTCATTTGGGTTTATAATCATTGTATTATAATTCCTTAGTTTAATAGCATACGCTATTAGTAAAGTACAAATCAAAATGTTTACATAAGTCATGCTAAGTCCAGGAAAAGTCAATAATTATGTCGGTCACCTTAACCAACAATGGTGAACCACGTGAGAATCATGGCCTAGATCCTATATAAACATCTTGTTGATTTGAAATAAGGTATTTTCATTGTAGTGCGAAGGCACTTTTAACAGTATCATGCGCGACCTAGTTTCTGATTGGTTAAAGAAGGTTGTTGAGAGAACTCTTTCTAAGTCGTATTATTAGAGTTTTGGAGACTATATAATGCCAATATAACCACTGAATGGGCATTCTTTGGCAGTTCATCATAATAAAAAGGTTATAAAGGAAGAGTATTGTTGTTTGAAAATCAGCTGGTGAAATTCTATTATCTGAATATTACATTTTTTGGATTTAAGTACTATTCATCAAGGAACTTATACATTCACAGGAGTTTACCTGGGATTAATAACATTTGGATTTAAAACTGTTTCATGTGGCACATCAACACATTAGTCACTTCATTCGGAACATTCATTCATTCGGAATACTTTGGATTAACTTCCGGATTATCAAAATTAAATAGGACATTTAGGATTATTTATGAATTTCTAAACTGTAAGTTATTTTTAATTCTTTCACTTTGTTTACTTGAAATATTTAATGTTAGGAAATTAAATTTATATTTTAGAAATTGTGAAAGCTTGTTTGAGTCCTTCTTTCAATTGATAATATTTATTACCCCCAGACGTAACAACATGTTGTACTTGTGGAAATTGTACATGATCTAAGCACACATCTGACAAAAATGACCCCTCCCATGTGCTCAAAAAATCAGCCTGAATTAGTACATTATTTTTAGCAGTTAGTAAAAAAGGGAAAACGAATTTTGCCAGAGTAGGCAATACCAATTTTGACCAAAAAAGGGACCTTGCATCAAATCATTGACAACCAATGCATACAATATATTGCGAAGAGTGAATGAATTGAGTGAGTAAGATGATGATAATTAGATCTTAAAAATATCGAAAGTTAAATATTAATTCATGTAATATAGCAATAAGTAAACCTAGGGTTAATATTTAGATTATTAAATACTTATTTCACATATCGCGTTATTGATGTAAGGAATTTTTCACAATACGACTGATATATATCACATATGTGTATCTATTTCACAGAAAGATTTTGATGTCTATGATTTGTAATTTTTGATTGGAGAAAAAAAATGATCGTAATACATTTATGTTGTTTAGTCGAACTGCAGGGTGTGTGATCGAATACACGTATGGGCGGCATCCCCACCACACACCCCTCCGCGCAATCCACTTTACAGACCTCTAAAGCGTACATAACTGTACCTTTTAAAAAGTCCCGTCTGCCCCCCCCCCAAAAAAAAACTAAGTATGTTTAAAGAATATGTTTATGTTTTGGGTATCCTCTAAGGGAGGGCCGACCCGCATTCCCTCCGCCGGCCCAGGTCTCTTTAGCTCCCAAATAAAACAACGCTTATATTAAGGATAGTATTTGACTTCTTAACATTTTTCATTCAGAGATACGCTAAGGAACTACATATACCTATTTACATGCGCTGGGGCAAAAACAAGTGCGCTTGGATCGCATTGGGAAATTACGGGGAAGAGTGGGAAGAGTTGTATACACGAATTATGTAAAGCGACTTCGCAGGGGTGGTGAAACTTATCTTTGCACGGGATGAGGCATTGATGTCAAGGCATGCTACGCACTTTGCAGAGCTTGTGGTTCGGAGACTTTACGTGCATGCCTTAAGAAAGAAAAAAGACGCTCTGCTCCTTGAAACATATCTGCGGCTATATTTACAATTTATAATAAGTTTATCCGCTACAATATACCCATTCATACTGACACATGCTCAGCAATGACTTTTTGTATTGAGTGATGAATAAGAATTATTGACGAGGACTCGACACCCTTATCCCAGGAGTCGTATAGTACTGTAACAACTCTGGGAGAAACTCGACCGTCAACAGGCGCCCCTTGCAGAGTTTGCTCGGCTTGAGACAGCAGAGCAGATAGCGAAGACCATCAGGCAGGAATTTGGCCACCTTGGTTGAATTGAAGTCGAGCACGAAGTCCCCTTTGAGTTTGATAAACTAGCGCTGAACCCTGCGACTATTCCCAAAAGCCTTGACCTTGATTGGTATCGTCATCTTCGTGACGCCAAGGAAGAGTTTGATGTCGACTGCGCTGCTTAACACGTATGACAAGCAATAGACCCGCTCGGACTTAGAGACCTTGACATTATGCTGGGATACCAAGTAGGAGGCGATAGCTTAATCTGAAATAGTCAAATGACCAACGCACGCGCTGTTCCAACAAACTAAATGATTCTTATTCGCATCAAGTTTATCGTTGAGGATGATGGAGATGATGAGGAGGAGGAGGGAAGGGGTCGGTAGTAGACAAGACTTACCCGTTAAAGACAAAAGAGCGCAAGGACAAAAGGTGATTGAAATTGCTCGTTATACGAAACCTAGACTTCTTACTCGGTGGATGGAATAGTGTACGGCCTCAACCATATACAAGACCTCGACCACGACAACCTATCCCCTTTCACGGAGACATGTGCTACCATCGCCGATGTGGCCGATTTGTAAAAAAAATTATCAAGCGTGAAATTATCTTAAAGGATATAACGGTGACATTTGTAACAGCGGCAAGTATCGTGTCGAACAGCGATCAATAGAGCTTATAGTTCTCAACGGCCACGTCTGGCCACAAACTCTCCACTATCCATCACTCTGTGAGAGATGCAGCGTTGAGTACTACAAAGGATATGTTTGGAACGAGGTGACAGATGCCATGGTTTCCTAAAAGAAACAATGTATATCTGCCAGAGAACAAGGAAAAAGGTGGCATTATCTTGGCAAATTTACAACCCATAGTGCAAACGGATACAAGAGCATGACGCAACGCCTTGTTGCCGACCGGGTCGAGCTAGATATTTCGTGCACACCCGCCGGGAAACCTATTCGCTAGTTGATCATGACATTACCCATTACGACTGCTCGCAGCAACGGTAGACTCTCCTTTGAGCTTCCATGTTTGGCTACGTGGGCATTACCCTTATTAGCACGCCGCAAAGGTGTCATCGTGAGACCAAACGGGTTGCAACTGACTCTATTTGCATCAAGTCGGAACACCTGACCCGACTAGATGGATGCGCTATATGAGCCTATGCAAAGGAAGAGCTCATCTGCTACGAATGCGCCGCTCTCGTATGCAAGGACCATGATAGAAAGCAGAGTAAAACAGCAGTTTGTTTCTGGGGGGAAGTGGCGTATTAAGGATTAGAAGCCCCTAGCTCCGATGACAGCGAAGCCTATATGCTCAAGCCCGAGTATTGGGCATCGACACAACAAGAGGCAGACTTAAACAGCTCCCAGGGCCGACGATCTGATGGCAATGCACAGCCTTTCCTAACTCGACGGCAAAGAAAGCTCTGGCAAGACGACACGAAACCCGCTCGTTCTTACCACGACTCACCGGCTCACAAAAAGGATATGGCGTGAGTACAGAGTTCATACCCGAGCACAAACTTACCACAGATTCTTACGTTGGAATGGCAAAAAGGAACAATGATTCTCATGAGCCGTCTTTGTGCTTGTCGCTACGAGAGCGGCATGCATGTTGGCAGTCTCTGGTTTTTTTTCTTCTCAGTTCAACATTTTTTCATCATCGTTGAAAGTCTTTTAATAGCAGCATCTCTACCAGGAATTTTAGTTTTTGTGACATGCGTTACCTACTCAGGTTCCACACTCGGTTCCTTGGTCTTTTCCATCATCAGTTCTTTTGCCGGACCCACACCCTGAAGCCGACGTGACTATTAATGAGGCGAGCTCAGTGAGGGCCGTTTCCTTATGACAGACGCCAGAAATAGAGTATCAAGCATTTATGTAGACACACACACACACACAGGAACATATGAAAACATGCACTGTTTACAGATAAATCAATTTATCTATATTATAATGTGGTGTTAACTTTAAATTATCAAAGACATTACCAGGTAGTGGAGCCAACATGACTGAATTACCTGGATGACTTTAAATTGGGCTTATCAGGAAAAGGTAACGGAGAAAAAGCAAGAAAAAAGTAAGGGAAAAAAGTTAAGATTAAAGTGTCTTTTTTTTTTTTTTTTTTGCATTATTATGAATAAATTATTTTGCAGACACCCAAAAGATGTTTAAAACATTGTTTATCATTCATTAAAATATTTAAATTTATAGGATAAATTATAATAAAAATAAATAAAACAAAATGTGTTTATTGAGTAACTATGGAGCAGTTACTTGATCAGTTATTGCTCATCAATGAAATATTGTGTTTGTGCTAATATTATAATCAAACCAAGAACATTTGTGAATCCATATCACCTGTTTAGGAGTTATTGTGTGAGTAATAGAAAAAGAGTGCACGCAAGATATGGCAAAATATGGCTTCACTTGTTATTTGTGTCCTTAACTATAAGTTTAATTCAATCTAAATCTAAACACCTTTACTTTTTCTATCCAATTATTATGTAAAACCCTTAACCTCTAACCCTAACCCTGAGACTTGCAATTGTCACCTGACGAAAGCATTTACGAACCAAATCTTCATTCAAGTACTCACCAGTTTTTCGGCACAAACGTCTGACAGCATACTGGAAAATTAAAAACCTAAGTAATATATTAATTAGGAATAAAATAAGGAGCGCGATTAATTCTCCCTAGGCCAATGCACGTGGGAGACTTACGAACTTCCACCTAATATAATGTTTTGCCTAACCCTAAACCTGGCCGCCGTTCCCTGTCCCCTATCTCTGACTTTTCTAAAATAAACATACGCCGCCGTAGTGACCACCCATACGAAACCAGGAATAATAAATAGACACAATAGCCAAAAGAAATAGTGGGCCATCCCTAACATAACATTACCGAATTTGATAATAGGAGACCCAAAACTTATCACGTATCACAAACCCGACGGACATATCAGTGCAGATCGAGGCCTACCCGTGGGCTAAGATCTCGCACATATTAGACCTGTTGTGGACATACAAACATGAGTATAAACCAGAGACGATCACTTCTAATGTAGGTATTAATGAATATGTAAATAGCAACTCAAATCGGGTGTTCCAGAGTATGAAAGAACTCATAACGACAACTAGGGAAAGATTCCTGGTCACTAAAATCTTAATAGAAAGATTCCGATTTCGTAAACACTACAATTTGGAAGCCAACTGAAGCCTGGAATGTAACCAAACTTAATGAAAATATTTCCAAAATGCAAATAGAAGGTGTTAGAGTTGTAGACAGTGGATCCAACCAAGATGCTTTATTCCATACGGATGGTATCCATTGGTCGCCAAGGGCGGCTAATGGAATACTAGACAAATAGATGAAACAAATTTAGAGATACAAACAGGATTTTCCATTGGTCAGGAAAATGATCAAGAAAAATTTAAAAAGCAGGTAGGGAGGACAGTTGTTAACCTAAGCTCTAGGAGATTTTCCTCATCGGAATATACTGTTTTGGATAGGGGTTGAAGTTTATTCCAACTCAGAAATTTATAGAAAGAACATCAATTTCAGTACCAATCATGGAATTTACTTGAATGTGAATGGTTATAACATTGTTTCATTTGAAAACCAAAGTAAATAAACCACAATTTGTGGATAAAAGTTCTTCGTGCAAACCGCCTTCAAGACTTCCTTTAAGCATTAGAAATATAACTGATTAAATCTTGAAGCAGGTATCACAATTCAGGTTCGTAAGAGAAAAACCAAATCTCTCCTTGAATGAATGGATATCAATCAAAGCCCTTAAACGATATCATAATATTGTCATCAGAAAAGCCGATAAAGGTTCAGCCACAGTCATTATGAATAAAATCGACTATGTATGGGAAGTAGAGAGACAATTAGCAAATAATAAACATAACAAAAATCGAGATCACCCCATCTATCAGAAGACTACCAAAGAAATAAGTACATTAATTAGCTTTTTGTTTTTTCGGTATGCTGTCACAAGTTTGTGCCGGAAAACTCGTGGGTTCTTTTCTTGAATTACTGCGTACCCGTTTCTAATCCATTTTGCCACCTGGGTTGCTTTCGAGTTAAATATTATCACAAATGGTATAATTTCTTGTTTCCTCTTGCAGATTAAGACCCCAAGGGCTTAAAGTTTTTAATTTCTTAATCCAATAATTTTCTCTTTGGGTGAGACTTTTACTTTTTGCAAGCAATTCAATAGGAATGATTGCACAATCGTTCAGAAAATGATCAGTGCTGCTAAAGTGAGTTGCCACTGATTTATTTTCTTTATGATTAATATCAAATCTGTGTCTAGTGAAACGGTCTCTTAGTGCCGGACTAGTCTGCCCAACATGTTGTTTACCACACTTTTTGCATGAAATCGGGTAAACAACGTTTCTCGAATTGCAGTTTGATTATTAGACTGGCTTTAAAAAAAACGTTAGCTCTATCCAAAATAAATCTACTTATCCAGTTTGCTTTAAACACCGTAATGGATATTTTAATATAAATCATTTTCAATCCGTCGGTAGAATATTCTTCAGTACAGACTAGTCGTTTTATATTATCATTATCCCATAATAAGGGGACAAACATTTGATTAAGTTTATTTAAAACAGTTTCTGATGGATTAGGTAAACAAAGAATCAAGTGAGTTATCTTGGACATTGCAAGACTCTTTATAACAGTAATTGTTCCAAAAGGTGTCAACATTCTCTTTGCGAGGACAAGGGGTTAGTTCATAGTTCAATTTTCAGTTCTATCACACACACACACACACACACATATATATATATATAAATAAATATATATATATATATATATATATATATATATATATATATATATATATATATATATAAACTGCCAACAATGAGAGCATAATTAGAATATATGATCACTCGGACAAAAGTTATCTCTGTGGATCCTGTACATCTGGATAGACTGTTATTTTCCATATGATTTGCATTTGATAGATATATGCATATATACATGGATAGATACATAAATACATAGGTGATATGTAAAAGCAGTTGAATAAGACATTTATTTATAATTCGTTTTTATTCCTAAGGTGTACACTCTTGAGCATTGGTGTACATAGTAATACCGGTCCAGCACCAATTCAACCTGGTCCCTCCATGCTTGTCACATTTTTCCCAGGGAGAACAACATTTACCCCAGTTTCTACTCAAGTCTACGTAGCACCAATAGAAGTTTTCCTTTACGTCGTCTCTGTGCATGCCACATGGGTGTGTTAAAAGACATGGTCTTCCTTGGATATCTCTCATACCAGCTTGACCACAATGTTGCCATAATATTTTTCCTGACATACACCATTGGTAAAAGAATCCATGAAAGTTGCATTCGCCAGTGCAGCAATAATCCCAGTGATTGCTGTAGTCAGTGTAGCACCAGCTGTAGCTTGTTTTGTTATGATATTCGCAACGATGGTTTATCCGACACATAGTATTACCAGCGGTAAAGTCGGGTGTAGTATTCGTCTTGTCGGCAATCTGGTTGTGTGTTTGAATACCATGCGCCTGAAGTAGCAACACTAAAGTGAGTAGGAGTAAACCGTAGTTCATGATGATACTGAGTAAGATCTAGAAAAGAACAGAAATTAAACGATAAGGACTTCCATTTTTTTGTTATTTTTTAAGGTTTACTTGCCCACGGGAATGTGAATTTAATAATTTTACCTACCTGTCTAAATGCCCCTTCTCGTTCGTGAGCATTTGACACGTAATATCACATCTATTCTTTCGTCATGGGTTGTTTGCATCCGAGTATTTGCTGTACTGTGTCAAAATTAACTTGCCCTGGTCAACGGGAATTTCGAAGACATGTTTGAATCACAAATGAGCAATCGTTATGCATGTATGTTTGTTTGTGTGTGTGTGTATATATATATATATTGTTACGGAATCATACCTTTTTACCTTTTTATAATGATTTAATTTACTGATATATGATCTCTGTTTTTTGTCTAAATAGAGGTTAGCATATATGTATAGATACGACTACTGCTCGATCAATAAGTGGTCACATGATCAATTGCGCGGGAAATGAAGTCGACCTGGCTTTGTACTTTTGGAAATCAACATTGAAAGGTCACATTCCATACTACAATAACATTATGTTTACTCTTCAAGATTTTTAGTACACTAGACCTTTGGGTAAATGACGCGTAACCTAGTTCCTGATTGGTTCTTAGAGGGCTGTGTTATTTTGAAATACCATATTATTAAAGACGGAGAAAGGGTATTCCCTTTTAATTCTGCGCACTTAGTAAAGATATATAGGGAATAATCTTGGGAATGATCATTCTTTACAATTGCTTGAATGAAGAGAGGTTATTGAAATTATTCAGTTCAGTGTGGAATTTATTTAATTAGTAATTCATCTGAATTACTATACAGCTCCGTGGAATTATCGGACATTATTCTAAAACTTGTGAGATTCCAGACTTGCAAGGATTATTTTGGATTACATCAGAACTTATCAGTTTCAGCACAGTACAGGTTCTTTTCATTCGGAATACTTCATCCGGATTACTCGGATTAACATCAGGAAGTGAACATTAAAACATTTTAGGACTTTTTAGGATATTCTATACTGTAAGTTATTTTAATTCTTTCACTTTGATTGTTTGTTGAACTATTTTAATTCTTTTAATATTTTAGGAAATTAAAGATTTGCATTTTAATCTTGAAAGCTTGTTTGTGTCTTTTATTCTGTTGCATTACCCCTAGAGTCGTAACAATATATATATATATATATATATATATATATATATATATATATATATATATATATATATATATATATATATATATATATATATATGTAGATACGTGTCTACCTTCCTATCAAATCCACCTTCCGTCTATTTGTCCTATCCAATATAATATTGTCGTTCCAGGATTCTAAGATTTCTGCAAAGTTTAGCATTTTAGTGTTTTTCAGGCGTGACATATATGAGACTCTTTGTGAATGAAAGAAATAATTTATATTGTAAATGTAAAATACGTATTTTGACATCATTCTTCAAAAGCCAACATTACCTCCATTTAAACATTTTATAATTGTGAAAGTCACCAATGTCACATGTTAAAAAGTCCGTAATGGTGTAACTGGGTGTCCAAACACTGTTAACTCACTCGTTTTTTAATATATCACCATAAACTTATCGACCACACTTACACTACATCAGCACACCCTTTATAAACAATATATCCCAATATTTATTAAGTTAAAATATCTAGACAAGCCTCTTTAGGAAGCTCATGAGTGGCAGTTTTCAAACACACCATCACTGAGAGTTATAAATGTAGAGAGATATATATCTAAAATAACAGCTTTGAAAATAAATAGTTTTAGACGTCAATTTTTATGTCAATCCAGAAAACGCATTTAAAATAGAAGATTCATACTAAGACAAGTCTATTTGGTGGTCAGGGCTAACAAATAACTAATTACTTTACGAGTTGCAGTTAAGCAGTCCATATTTTTCCTTGACTTTGTTTTTGAAATCATATAATACCTCTATAAAAATAGTAATAATTCATGGTTGGAAAAATATTCAGATTCTTATAGCCTATCAAAGCCGTGGTGGCTCACTGGTCAGCACACTGGAATCGCAACCAGGAGAGTGTAGGTTTGAATCCTACATAAACCTGCACGATTCGGCCGCCGTCGTGTGTTCACTCCAGTAACCTCGTAGTGGTATATTTCATGTGTTTACGAGCATTCAAAGAACTCACACAATCAAACCAAGCCTTCAAGACCGATTATCCAATTCTGAAGGCAACATTCATATATGTTGGTAACAGGGTCCTACTACAAAGAGTTTATTCCCACAAAGTTTTGAGGGTGATATAGTGCATTGACAAGTACCTTGGTCTTGTAAAAGCCGTGAGTCCCTTTTACCACTAACCTCCATAAGAGTGATGGTTTTCTTACAAAAATGGGAGACATCTCTATATACTTTAGAAACTGATCTAAATAATGTCTTAAATATGTCTTACAGGAAAATGAACTGCTTGTGACAAAGCTATCTTATTGAATGTCACATGTGCAGAATCGTCTGCATTTACCAAGGTTGTGTTTGTCAGCTCTTAGTATGGATTAATTTCCAGATTTCCTTCCCTCTATCGACGACTTTCATGATGCACAAGATGTCACCATCTTTGTACGCTCCTCATCCGGGAAATAAATAATTGCCCGTGCCTGTGACGATGTCGCTTGCGCATCAGCACCATCATGGTGAATGTTCTCTTTCGCATCAACATCATCATGATGGTTGTTCGCTTTCGCAGCATCATCATCATGATAAATATTCTTTACTTAGATTCATGATAATCCTGGAGAAAAACTGATTTCGGATTTCCTGTTAAATTAAAAAAAAGTGTATACGGGCCGTCATATGCACTTTATTTATTCTGAATAGTATATCTATTGCTGTGAGGTTGAAATGGACAAGGCGTATGCATTATTCTTCCAACGACCTGAACAACCGTATCCCTCAAAACTGAACTATAACGCAATCGTACAATAAATGAAAAAGTGATTTTTCTGTTTCCCAGCAAAATAATATAATTTGTCCTATCTAGTTCTCATTTTGTGCAAATGAAATGCAGGTAGAATTCCAAGAAAAACGTTTAATTGGAACCATTTTAGACAAGTATCTTTCGTTCACTTATGTACCAATAAATATATTGTTTCCAGTTAAAACACTCATCTAAGTTGAAATCACATCTCAAGTTATCTTGTGCTTTTCGATATATTTGTTTTTCTCAATATAAATCTATAAATGCTATGACATATTTTCTTTTGTTGAGTGAGTAATTGTAACAGAAATGACATAGCTGGTCTGCGTACGATGATATCAGATGCTTGTTTTTGTGTACCCGCAAATTCTCGTTGATAGAACCTGTAATGTATTCATATTGCACTTGGAAAAGTTGTTTAAAAGAAAGAATTAAAGATTATAACTGATTCTTGCATGTGAAATCCCCGATTCTATTTGTTCTTCAATTGTGCAGATGTTTAAAGAAAATGTTGTGATTTCTGGTTTTAATATTAGTATTGAACCACACTGGCTAAGCTAGAAGCTATTGCCGTGATTCAGGCTTATTTATTTATTGTAGTTTTAACCACCTGAATTAAACATCCTTCAAAACGTGTTCTTCAAACCTCTATAAATCTTTTCAATAAATTCAATTCCGAAAACAAAGTCATCTTCAAATATTTTTGGACATGTCTGAATATTCAGTTTTTCCACTTAGCTGTATCCTAAAAAAAATCAACGTATCCAGGTTGCTTTAACTGCGTTATGGATATTTTAATATTAATCATCTTCAATTTTCATTTAGAATATTCTTGAATACAGTCTAGTTTTTTTATATTATTATTCGATTCATCCCATAATAATTGAACAGACATTTAATTAAGTTTATTCAAAATTATTTCTGATGGATTAGGTAAACAAAGAATTAATATATTGGACACTCCAATTATAACCAATATATTGGACACACCAATTATAACCAATATATTGGACACACCAATTATAACCAATATATTGGACACACCAATTATAACATTAATTTTTCCAAAAGGTGTCAAAATCATCTTGACCATTGCGAGAACAAATGGTTAGTCCATAGTTCAATTTCATCATGTATATATATATATATTGAAACAGCGCGAAACAAGCGTTGCCTAATTTGCAAACATATGCCCGAGATCAAATCGTTGAGAATTTCGACGACAGGAGTTAGCTTTAGCTTTACTATCAATCAGAACTTATGATGTCGAACCAAGAACGTTATCTATCTTCTGATATGCAAGATCTGTGCCACTCAATATGTTGGCTAACCATTGATTTCAGAAAACGAATGAATAACCACAAAAGCCACATTAGCCAAAAAAAAAAAAAAATCAACTCTAAACTCGCCAACCATTACAACTCGACTGGGCATTCAGTCCAGTCCCTCGAGATGCTCCCAATTGATTCTAACCTATGGTGGACCGATATAGACCGCACAAGTAAGGAACTAACATAATGGATACTACAATTGAAGACTTATATATAACAGTTCGGTCTAAAAAAATAGGTCTAAAGTTCCTAATGCAATATTAGCAAAACTGCATCCAGTCACCAGTTTATGAAACGTACGCAATTTTTGCGACAATATTTATCCAAGTAATTTATGCACAACACAAATACAGATGTATACGAGGAAAGGTTTAATATATGCTTTGTAAGAAATTAAAGGCTACATGAGTATATGCATTCTCTCTCTCTCGATTAAACAATTCAACTACATCAAAAATGTATAACTACAATAACATAAATACTTAAACAAATAAAATATTTGGCTCTCTCTGTGGGGGCTACTCATGGGCTAGAATCTGAATGAAACACTATACGAGACTATGATGATTCCCAATTGGTGCTAGGCTGATCCCAGCATTAGAGTGTATTCTGGGCTGATCCCAGCATAAGTAGACTGTGCTAGGCTGATCCCAGCTCAAGTAACATCTGTGCTAGGCTGATCCCAGCATTTGAGTGTATTCTAGGCTGATCCCAGATTAAGTGGGCTATGTGCTTAGTCATTCAGGTATTCTGGGCTGATCCCAGCTCCGGTAGAATCTGTACTAGGCTGATCCCAGCATTTAGTGTATTCTGGGCTGATCCCAGCATAAGTAGACTGCTAGGCTGATCCCAGCTCGAGTAACATTTGTGCTAGACTGATCCCAGCATTCGAGTGTATTCTGGGCTGATCCCAGATTAAGTAGGCTATGTGCTAGGCTGATCCCAGCATAGTAGTGTATTGTTAGGCTGATCCCAGCATTCGAGTGTATTCTGGGCAGACCCCAGATTAAGCAGGCTATGTGCTAGGCTGATCCCAGCATAGTGTATTCTCGGCTGATCCCATCTTAAGTAAATCTAAGCTAGGCCGATCCCCGCATAGGAGTGTATTCTGGGTTGATCCCAGATTAGTGGAATAGAGCTAGGCTGATCCCAGCATGAAGAAAGTATTCTGATTTTTTTTTGTCTATTTAAACCTGTATGAGAAATGTATTAAACAGGCATGGCCTTTATGTTTTTAGTATAGCAGATGAGTATCCGATTGGGGGAAAATACCGATTGGGGGAAAATACACCCTAGCCCATGGCAGCCCCATGAGAAAATAATTAAGCAAAAGTAACGAAAATACAAGGGGTACCCCCCACCCTGTAAGCACCAATGGGAGGTGTCAGGGGTGGTGGCGGGCCAGCATAAATCTATAAGACTAGTTGGATGCCGAGACCGCGTGCTCAATGTCTGTACCTTGGAACGTCCAGAGAAGTGACCGATCCATGGTACTCTATATGATCATGTGATGCTACATCCAGACCATCTACTTTGGTTCACCATTTGAATTCAGCTGCCAATGCTAACCAATAGGAAGGGTTCTGATCATGCACACCATATGTGATCCTCCAACAAACCCCATGTAGACAGCACGTGTAAGGGGCTAATAATAGCTTCTTGCACAAGTCGCAGTCTGCCTACCAATTTCAAGGTACATGTACAAACCCGCCTATACAAGTGTTAGCTTACGACTAAGCAATATAATCCTACATCCCATCAGCCTGCCACACCACCAATACCTCCATTAATTGTTATTATCATGATAAAGCTCATTTATAAGACTGGCAATATGTACATAAAATAAATCAAGATCATCCAGTTGTGCATAAACAAAAATTAAGTAATTATCATTTTATGCACAACACAAATACAGATGTATACGAGGAAAGGTTTAATATATGCATTGTAAGAAATTAAAGGTTACATGAGTATATGCATTCTCTCTCTCTCGATTAAACAATTCAACTACATCAAAAATGTATAACTACAATAACATAAATACTTAAACAAATAAAATATTTGGCTCTCTCTGTGGGGGCTACTCATGGGCTAGAATCTGAATGAAACATATTCCGTAACTCTTTACATGCATTATTATTATTATTATTATTATTATTATTATTATTTTAACTCTCGTGCATTATTCCGCTACACCTTGCTCTTGACATAATCCCTTAGAACCTCCATGCATAACTTTACCTTGATTTAATTTCTAATTTACATTTTGTAGATGGCGTTGAATTTTCGCCACACATGGTGTCCGTCCTTTGTTCCCGGTCTGGAATTAGGTCAAACACTTTGGTTCTCTGCGTGATAGGCACGATAATCCATGTTTTTATTTTTGTTATGCAACTTTGTTGGGCTGTTGGCAGCATAACATATATATGTAGCTTACCCGTTGTAAGACCGTTTATTAATTTTGTCTTCTCTCTTTCTTGTATTTTGTATCCTTTGTTTATTTCCCCGTCATTCAAACATGTAGGAGTCAAGAATTTCTTTTGACTTTTGTGTTTAGTGCTTGTTTAGTGAATGTAAATTGATTCTTCCACTGAAGAATAGCTTGTTTTGCTCGAAACGTTGGGAAACTGTTTTGTATTTGAGCCGTTATCATTGGATAGATAGATACATAGATACATGGAATGAGATATAGATACATAGATAGAAACATAGGTGATTTGTAAAATTATTCAATTTTCATCACTAACATTTTCAAGTGAGCACCAAAACAAATGCAAAAGAGATTTTTTTAAATGCTTAACAAAGGAAAAATAAATTAAATTTAAATTTACGTAATAAAACAGTCGATGTTTCAAAACTTTGGAATTCATCATTTGCGCAATCTTACCTTTTTCATCTTAGAAGCTTAAATGCTTCGACTACTTGAAGTTCCGCTGGTTTGTGAGCAATTCACTTGATACAGTCTTAATTGAAAGGAGACACTTTCCTGAATGTTGACTATTTACCCTGGCTTGAGGTAGTCACTTGAAAACAATGCCAATAGCCCTTTTACAATTCGCTGTCTGCAGTTTATATCAGTGACGTGGGCTCTTATATTTGTGCCTGTAAGGGATTAGGGTAGAATCAGGGTTAAAGTCTTCATGCTGTGAATCATAAGAGAAGGTTAGGTTGTTACCATAAATAGATTGATAAATAGGTTATTTTCGGATGAAAGCAATCCGACTTGTTAATAAGTAGTTGACCTCTTACAAACACGGAGAAAGCTCTATCTACTCATTAGCGTATATATTTTTTGAGAAATGGTGTTTTGTTTTGCTGTCTCTCTCTCTCTCTCTCTCTCTCTCTCTCTCTCTCTCTCTCTCTCTCTCTCTCTTGTTTTCCACTTATTTAGGTAAGACCGATAATTATAAGATGGCTATTTCATGCAATGGGATGAAAAAAATCAAAATTGTAAAATATTGAAATTGTATGTGTACTATTGTCACGGAATTGTATAAATCCCTTTTATTTATTAAATATACATGTACTCGGGTTTCGTTTTTCATTGTAACAACGATACCCGAGGGTGATTTATGTATATTGTACAATATTTCGAAACAGTGAGTTCGGTTCACGCTATGCCTCACGTGCGAAGTGCTTTCGATGGGAAAACCCGAATACATCAAGCGCAGGGACGATGTAGGGCTGCATCGTCTGTGTATAAATGCCTCACCGTAAGACTAAATCTTTACATTACGGAACGTCTTGTCAATGAGCAGTCTGCTTAAGGATTTGCACATCTTCAGCTTTAGAGATATGTAAATTATTTATTAATTTCTGTTGTATATTTTCTATGTAGCTTCGGCTTGCGTAGTACAACGCAAATATTTTCTATTCTTGTTTGTGACTTAACAAGAGCTTTATATTAGCAATATAAAGTGGCATTTTTAGGAAACGTTTAGTACCATAAGATTCTTATCGGACACAGGTAGGTTCACTTCTGAACTTGTTTATTGCTTTGCAATGTTGTGCCGATAATGTAATTTGGATAACTTACCGTATATAACGTCATTACGTGTTATCGTATATGCCCGTGTCAATCATAATACACGTTATTTTCAGCTGGTCAGAGTCGATGAGGCCCCAGCTGTAGAGTTGACCATAGAAGTTGACCATAGCAGCTGTAAAGCTGGGCATAGCAGCCGTAGAGCCGAGTTAACAGTGTGTTGCTGGTTGAGTAGCAGGTGATCGGGCGTTGCTGACCGATTGGTGGGCACTGATTGCTTGATTAACCAAGGAATTGAATGGTGGTCGGTGACTATCTTTAATGCTGACTGCTTGATTGACTAAGTGACTGGTAGCCAAGTGTGCCAGTGAGGGAGTGTTTTGTGTTACTCCATACATGTAATCTTTCAGCCGTGGGCTAATTTTGGGGTTTGTGATACCCAATGGTTTGGAATTGTAAAGATATTTTGTGTAATATCTATCCCATTGTTTTCAGCATTTTATTATTTGAATAAGGTACCTAAGTTTTCATTATTTGATCGAATACATTTTTACTATACGAGTAAAGTACATCATTTTTACTATTGGAGTAAAACGCATCATTCTTTTCGTCGTCTGAAATTACTGTGAATCATTAACCTTTGTCCTTGTACTGTGTAAGGTTATTTATTTGTATTCACATTTTGGTTACATTATTAGGTTCGTGCGGATTATGTTAATTTGTCCAATATTTGGACCTTATACACACACGTATTAATCATAACCCTTTTCCCTTTCAAGTCATTCATCAATAAACATTGCATTTGTATCACCATCTAAAGTGTTCTGTTATAAATCCGAAATCCAACCCGGTTATCTTGTTAAACTATACTGAATTGTATTTGATTGCCCTACTCATTGGGATGATATGCTGGTCATTGAATTGGCCAGCTTTACGTTCCATTTTCTAGGCGAGGATTAATTAACAGAACAGCACATACCATACATTTATTGATTTGATATATGCAAACAGGCATATAGTCAATGCAATACTTAATGCATATATAATCGATTAATGCATAAATGAATGAACACATTACTGAATACTGGCGATAGATAGTAAATCAGCGTACCCATAAATCCTGAGAGAGAGATAAAATAAACATGCTTACCTAGGTCAGTCAGTTTACCTCTCACCGCCCTTATTTTTAAATCTGCTCTTTGACAATTAATTGTGTAAACTGCCCAGTGGAGATAATTTTCCATTAGCATTAAATACGACTGTTTATACAGGCTACAGGCCACGGGCATAGATCGTGTTTTCAACAAAGGGATTTCTCTTTCTTGTTGTTAATAAGGTTTACTTTAAATCGCGATTTTATAAACACAATCGTGTCATGAGATGTGGGGCGGAGAATCGTGATTATATATGACATTCAAATATTTATATTGTAGAATTTAGATACATAAAGACAGTTTAGACAATATGTCGACTAAGCTTTAACCGTCCAGGCATGTAATGTGTACTTTTGAGGTAACCTGCATTTACCTTGGCTGCATAGTATCTTTGATGATAGACACAAATGTCTTTTCACTGCTTTCATTCTCCCTTAAATTTTTGTTTCCTGCTATCCATTAAACATTTGCATACGCAGTGTTTATATATATATATATATATATATATATATATATATATATATATATATATATATATATATATATATTGTTGTGACTCTATGGCCTAAAAATATGTAACATAAAGAAAGTGAAGCCAACAATGTAAGTAAAATCAACAATCAATTTATTTCTAGACAATTAAAATGAAAATTCAAAAAGACACTTACAACATTGTGAATTAAAATCCAAATAATCCAATAATCCTACGTGTCCTAATCATAAGTCCTTAATATAGAATGTTACGAATGAACTCCAGTAGCCTTGAATGTCCTGATGTGCCAGTAGTCTTTAATATCTTGATGTGCCAGTAGTCTTCACTGTCTTTATATGCCTGAAATATGTAATGCAGATTATTTTTGAATGAATTTACAAAAATCTCAGTCATGTATCAATCCAAAAAGAGAATGAGCACTTTAGTAATCCAATGAATATATTAAATAAATAATTCTGAATTTGCTCCGATTTTCAGAACACAGCTGTAAACATCTTATTGTTAAAATGAGTCTTTATAGACTGACCATTAGAACAAGAATGAACTTATAACTGGAAATTCATCACTATTCTTGAGAGTATAGCAGCAATGGTCTAGTATATGATATTGCTGTTCCTCTAATTTGTAGTGAAAGCATTTCAAAGGAAAGTTGATGATTTATTACCGAATTACAATCAGATAAATGTATATTCTCACAAATATCTAATTGTTTAGCACATACATATTGATGTTAAACTTTTACGATATCTTCTTGTATTCTTCTAACATATTCCGGATCTTTAACTAATGAATTATTACATTTCCAGAATGTTTTTTCTCAATTTCCTTTTGGAAAAGAATCCTAAATTTTACAAGAGAATTATCAGTCCTGTATTCTCATTCAACATTTACATTTTCAATAAAATTTCCAAACGAAGACAAAAGTCCATTCCAGCTTGTTTTACTGGATTATACTTTTCTTCCAAGTATACCTATGGATCCCTATATTATGTTTCCTACATACATCTACTATATTATATTCTATTCATATATCTGAGACAACGTCTCTTACTTCTTGGATTATTTACATTATTATAATTGAAGGTGTATATATCTGGATCCATCACTAGATTGAAATCCCCCCAATTATAACATAATCATGTTTAAAATGCAATGGGGGGGGGGACATAGTGCCACCCTGACCCCCTAAAAATGAGCATGAAATATCTGAAACTTTCCTAGATTAAGTTTTCATTACAGTTAAATGGTTAAAAGTATGCCCTTGAAATATTTAAAATGCTGGAGCTTCCGGGTTCTTCGTCTCCGAAGCCCCCCACTGGAAGTTCCGTCCCACATACCCCTCGACTACTTGTTTACGCTCCTCTGTCCATCCTCCCCACAGCAAAGATACTAAACGATTTTCTGGATCCGACACTGATAAATATTAATTAGTGTAAATCTGTGGTTTCCAATGGTTATGTCCATGATATATATTGTCCCTGTTATCTTTCTTTATTCCATGGAAAGTGAACTGGAAAGTATTAATTTATAATATATATACACCTCTTGAATTAGTAGAGTATGAACTAAAGAAAAATTCATATCCCTAGGTAGTCTGCCAGAAGTTTTCCCATTTGTCAACGAAATTTGTATCTTTAAGAAAGTAAACTGAGCACTTTTTATTCTCAAGAAAATGAAATACATATCTTTTCTTGAGATGTCTTTTTGAGGAAGCCTAAATTGCGATGCTAAATTTTGATTTCTTAATCAACCAATCTGTGATCAATAACCTTCTGATGATCACACAGTAGCGTACGCTTGGTATTTGTCGATCCATGGTGACCAGTTCCTACGGTCCTAGACAAAGGAGTAACATGAGTCGCAATACATCCATTTAAATTGGCGTGTCAGTAATTAGTAAACAAACAGTGAGTAAACACCAGACATTAGACTGGGGCTTCGAGTGAGGTGTGTAATAAATCCCAGTAAATAAGTTATCGCTCGAGGTGGAAAAATATTATTACTCTGTATTGGAAGATGGACGAAGACTGGGAGGGGGGGAGGGGGTATAGAGGGGATTGTGTCTTAAAGAAAATATCTAAATTCGTTTACAAAAGAAATAAATAATGACAACAAAAACAGACGGTCGAATTAGCGAGCCTCAACAAGGAACTACCACCACCACCCTAAATAATTGCCAGTATCGAAAAGTTTATAAGCTGAAAAGAACACAAACCCAGCATTTAATAACTAGAAGAAAAAAAAGAAAACAATACATTTTGCTCTTCACCGTAAATTACACTATGTAACACAATTAATGTTCTTGGGTAGTAAGTGTTATTTCGTAATTGCTTATGCCTAAAAAGTATAGAAAATGGCTATTATTCCCCACAAACTTCGCTTTTGTGACCAGGACAGTGATATTTTGAACTTTACCTATTTCCAATGAGAAAACGGGGGAATTTGTGTCTTTTCGTTCACATAAAGTCAGAAAAAAACAACATATGAATCCAAATTAACATGTATTTATACAAAAGTAATACAAAAATGACTACAAAAGATTTAGAAGTGAGTAGTTTTTCGAGATTTACGATTATACTGTAAATCACTTTCACGAATCAGCCCCCAAATGTAGTCTCCCATCATGTTCTCGTTATACTGTCCTTGGGGTATAGGCGTTCAAAGTCCAGTATATCCTGGTGGAAGCGCTCGCCTTGCTCCTCCGAGTATGCTCCCATGTTCTCCTTGAATTTATCAAGATGAGCATCAAGGATAGGGACTTTGAGGGACATCCTACAGCCCATTGTGCCGTAGTTCTTCACCAGGGTCTCAACCAGCTCCACATAGTTTTCGGCCTTGTGATTGCCCAGGAAGCCCCGAACCACTGCGACAAAGCTGTTCCAAGCCGCTTTCTCCTTACTAGTGAGCTTCTTGGGGAATTCATTGCACTCCAGGATCTTCTTTATCACCATTTTGAAGTCTCCTATGACCTCCTAGCTGTACTCATCATACTTCAAGTCGTCCAGCAAGGTCTTGATTCTGTTGTAATCCTCTTTGAGGTGCACCGAATGAGCCAGAGGAAGAGACGGGTACTTGTTAAAATTATGGAGCAGCACGGCTTTGAGGCTCCTGGATGAGCTGTCAATGAAGAGGCGCCACTCATTCTGGTTACAGGCGATTCCGATTACCTCGAACTGACTGGTCACATTGTGGCAGAACAGAGCCCATCTTGACGGGTGAAGAAGCTGGAAAAAGGTTGGTGACGCTTCCTCTGATCTGCGACTTGCACACTTTCATCCAACAAGTTCCACTGCTTGAGCCTAGACGTCAAAAGCTCGGCATTGGACTTGGTGAGACCAAGATCTCTAATCAAGTCGTTGAGGTCTTTTTGGTTGGGGTAGTATGGGTTTCTCTCCTCAGCTCCACCTCTGAAATTGTCATCTGGATCTACAACGTCTTTCTCGCTCTCTGACTTGCTGCTCTCTTCTAAAGACGGCTGCTCTCTCTCCGGAGGAGTTGGTACTTGGAGCTCATGGCAGTGTGGCACCGGGGCGATGGATGAAGGAAGGTCCGGATACGTGATAGCAGGTGCATTCTTGCCAGTCTGACGTTTGGAAGGGTCCACCATGCAGAAGTAGCAGTTGCTTGAGTGGTCAGTGGGTTCCCGCCAAATTCTTGGGATAGCGAACTTCATGGCTCTCTTTTCCCCTCTGTACCATCCTACAAAAATACATTTATTTCACCCATGACTAATGTGCAAGAGATTCTCGCAACATTTTTCATATATGATATATTTTTTCAATAACATTGAAAATTGTAAAACATTTTTAAATTAAAAACTTTTACAATTTTAAAAATGTTAACAAATTTTATAACATAAAATTCCGAGCAACAATTGTCCGTCTTACCTTCCAGAGTTTTTTTGCAGTGCTCCCACGTGAAATGAGGTGCCCAGGCTTTGTCTTGATCCCCGACAGGCATGTCGAAATATGCATTGTAGGCCTCACACATCTTAGCAGATGCTTCCACGGAGTACTTTTTCGCTCTTGTCTTGATAAATTGGCCGCAGACATAGCAAAATGCGTCTGCCGGATGTTTGCAGCCTCTTGATGCCATCTCAGAAAAATGCAGATATGTATCCACTTAGGCAGCTGGAACTAAACTGAACTGGTGGCCTTAAGGCCCCTGTATTTACACTACTATTTATATTACTGTAAAGTTCTAGAAAGTTCTAGAAGTTACTCCAAGTTTACTGAGCACTGAATCTATCTGGAATGTTCTGGAAAATAGGTAAATTTCAAAATATCACTGTCCTGGTCACAAAAGCAAAGTTTGTGGGGAATAATAGCCATTTTCTATACTTTTGAGGCATAAGCAATTAGGAAATAACACTTACTACCCAGGAACCAAAAGATAAACATTTGTTACACGGTGTTATCTAAGTTTTTCTTTTGTACGACACTGTTTTTATAATGTTCTGCTAATTCCATAAAGTTCAACGTCATGTGCTATGCTTCTAGAACATTATGCGGCAATGTAAAATAACAAACATTCAGAAAAAATCTGTTCAGGACTTGAGATTTCTATCTCCATTTCATTCAGTTTCGGTCTAGAAAATTAAAAGATTGCCTCATGTTTTGTGTGAAAAACAGTGATTAATTTTGTTTCCTATATTTTGATATGGACCACAATTAACATCTCCTAAAACACTCGTAGAATCTACGACTCCGATAAAGTCCACAGTTAACGGGTTTAGACCACAACATGGAGGCGTTGATTAAATTGTCAAAGGAGCCGGCGATTATAGTCATCAGTAGTGGGATAATGAGACGTCGAGACAGGTTGACTAATTCTGGGTTTTTTTCCAGGCCCGAAACCCCTTTTAGAAACCCATAACTTTTCCCCACTGGGGATTTTTGCACACGCGTGCATCAGCGAACCTGCGCTATGGGTTTCGGGTTGCTGAGCCGTGGCTTCATATAAAAAAACATTTTGACACTTCTGTGTGGGGTGGGGTGGGGGTTGCATTTCTGTGAGCTCGCAGAAATATTGATACAAGCTGGCAACACATAAGTAATTCACTATTGGAGAATTTCAGTGAACTATTATATAATGACATTAGAAACCACACAGTTTGACATATATAGTATTGTGAAAGAATTCACGTCTGCGGCTAAATTACCAGACCATTGGTGTGTTTGTAACATCAAAGAAAATATGAAATCGCTATTTAGCTTGAATGCGTCATATCGATTCCTCAAAGAGGCCCAAAAGATGCTATATAATTTGTCAAAGACGTATCCGTAGCATCACGATAAATTAACCACGTTAGGGATCGCGTTGGAGCGAACACGACGAAAACTTTTGGCGAAGAATATAATAAAACGGCAGTAAATTCAGTGTATGATATTGTACAAGAAAACTTCAAATCGCTGGCGTTAATTGAGTCACCCGTCGAAGACAGCGAAACGTCCAACGTAGACAGCGAACGTCAAGCAAATATATCCAAGATATTGAACCGTCCAGCGAAGTCAGCGAAGATCACCGCAATTAGAGAAATGCCTTCAGCATTAATATTCAGGTGGTATCCCCACTCACTGACCTTGAGAAGAAATACGAACAAATCTATAACGACGCAGAAGAAACGTAGCTGGCCCTATGTGATGATTACTACTGTACGCTCGTCGATGAAGAACCAGACACCATAGCTGACATATATGAGCGTGAGCGCGACAAATCGTTCACCATTTTAGGATACAAATGTAAAAGGGATGGTCGTGTACGAGTTTGTCTGATACTTAGTAACGGAACATTAGGGGTAATTTGAACTAATGCCTTCTTGGAGAAAAATTATCCGAGCAGGGACCTCACATATTTGGTTGGAATTGGGAAGATGAACCTGTTTATTCAGCAGAGCCTGATCTAACATTATACATCATCATCAGTAAAAAGTATAGTACGTATAAGATCCTTAAGATCGTGTTCTATCCTCTGGATTATGCTGTGTTCTCTAGGATACCAAAGCGGGTGAAGCAGAAAATAAGAGAAAGGCGATACAGACAGAAATAATAAAGCAAATAGAAATTCATTTAGAGACTAAAAGTTTCCGTGTGTATATATAGAAACTTCAATGGCATTGGGATGCAATCATTGTAAAGGCGTATGTCTTGGAAAACGAGAACTTTGCAACAGAACATGTCATTATGAATATTGTAAATCACACTTGCTCGCGAGACATGTGGGTCCGGGTGTTCGACCAGCCTTAAATGTGGTTACGGAGTCAGGTCGCGTAAACAGTTTTGCTTTGCCGGCCATGTAGATCTATCGCCGAGTATTATCGCGAGCGGTGGCGAAGACTTGCTAACACGCATGTGAAGGAAAATGCAAACGATGTCTTCAAAGGATCAAAGCGATTGCTGTTTATAATCCTGATATTACAAACAAGTTCATTAATAAATAAGCATGCTCTATTATATACGGTCATACCGAGTGTAAATCAATTCAAGGAACCGAAATAAGGATAACAAGAAATATTAAAAAGTCAGGTATATTTACACGATAAGGACTTTGTCCAGATGATCCACAGCTAGCTGTGAGGCAAATTCCCCCAGTTGAACCAAGGCTGGCTGCAACTACAGCGCCAATTGTGAATCATCTCAAGCAATCAGCGCGATGACGTGGAATAAGGATACCGAGAGGTACAGCAAAGGCAGGTATACTTGCGCTATTATGACTTCCTCCGGATGAGCCACATTTAACCGTTAGACAGCTTCGTGGAACAGCAGCAACAGCAGGACTGTTACATATTATGATTCATCAACAGGCCAGGCGGCCAAACTTACACGTGAAAAAACACCGCCATAACACAGCCACTAGTGCCGCTGAGGCTGCCGCACAAGCACGACGAGTCCAAGTTCCAGAGTCTACATTGCAGAGGCGCTCGCTTGGTTTACAAGATTATCTGGCAATTATCCCAATCGAATTCGAGCCAGGCAGATGATGCTGTGAAGCTTCATTGAAACATGCGTCCGGAAATCATATCAACATTACAACACGCGGACATCTCCGGTTTTAAGATGTACGTTACGTTGTTCTCTGTGAGGACTTTATTATGATGCCTAATACCACGGAAACCATCACCTCACCAGACAATGATGTATTAAAAATCTCACGCCCGTGTTTGTGGAGTGATGTCTTTGTAATCATGAACTATGAAGACACTGAGACATCAGTGATGAAATCGGCAAAGCTATTGTTCGAGAAGATTGACAAATACACCAACGCAGGTTCAGGATAAACTCTTGCCAGATGCACAGAAGGTTATCTTCACTTTTCCCCCTACAGACCTTTTCGCGGGTCGAGTTATATTCTAACACCAGCGTGTATTCCACCGGTATTTTGAATCGACGATCTTATCCGCGCTTTATCCTGCGTTCGATCATACAGATCAGCCTCGAAAATATAGACAGCACCTAGGCGAACTCAGTTTTGGTAACATAGATATTCCTGTACAGGCTTCTGATTATATACTCAAAACGTTTGAAGAACTCAGCTCCGATATCACCGTCAATGTGCATATTTGGAAGAGTGGTCTTTATCCAAAACAAGTATCTAAACATACACGCGAGCGGACTAACGTTGATCAGTTGTTGTTCAGTTGTTGTTCAGCAACATGGTAAAAGTGAACGGCTCTGATATACCAGCGGCGCGTTACCCTTACGTGTGGATGAAAGATCTTTCCCTAATAGTTTACCGGCACAGCAAACACAAGACGAAAAAGTGTTTGTGTTGACGCTGCCTGTATGTATTCAGCACCCAGCAGCGGCTTGGCGACCATGACTGTACTGCGGGGCAGTCAGCAAGACCGCAGCGTACGATCATTCAAGAACCCGGCTAGAACATTCTGAAATTCACAGTGGTACAACGGATAAAAGTGCCGTACGTCATTTACGCGGATTTTGAATGTCTAAACATTCCAGTGGAAGACGCCCCCGCGGTTCAATCAAATACGACGCAAGTTGCTGAACAGGTTCTATGCGGGTTTTGCTACACTGTTGTCAGATGTGACAGAGCGACTGAGCAGCCAATATTGTGCCGTGGCAAGAACTCGGTTGAGGTATTTATTAAACCACTCGATGTTACAACAAAATGGATCCGACGACAGTTCGCGAGCTTTCCGCGGGGACTCATTGTTGGATCTGTGATGGTCCCTATGGGACCGACGAGACAACAGTGCGTGAATACTGCCATATCACTGGCACTTACAGAGGAGCCGCACACAGCGCATGCAATCTGCAGCTGCGGATTTACCCCAACAAAACACGAATTCCGGTTATGATTCACAACCTGCATGGTTGTTCACTTGATATTGCAGGGAATCCCAACGGCATCGAACGCGGTAATAAATGTCATTCCCAGCAATATGGGAAAATACATGCTACGGTTTGGTCAGCTGCAGCTTATTGACTCTCTGCAGTTCTTCAATTCCAACCTGGATTAACTCGTCAACAACCTTGCGGCGAGTGTTATAATCACTCGTTGATACGGTGGGGTTGGACCTGAAAGGTTCAAGTCACTTACGCGCAAAGGAATCTACCCCTACGAGTCAATGAGCGATCAGGAAACGTTTTTGAAACTCAATTGCTGTCAGTTGATGCCTTCCATTCGTCGCTGTCCCTCGAAGGCATTTCCGCCGACAACAACGCGCACGCGAACAACGTCTGGTTGGCGTTTGGTTGTTGAAATCTCGGTGACTACCATGATTTGTATTTGCGCAACGACGTGCTGCTGCTAGCAGATGTCTTTGAGACTTTTCGTGATACCGCCATGCGTGTCTACAAGCCGACTGAATGACTTGAGATGCACTGCTGTCGAAAATCCGCTTCGAGTTGGAACTGTTCACTGACATCGATCAACATTTATGCATTGAACGTGATATCCGCGGCGAGATTTTGATGGTGATTCATCGCTACGCTTGCGCGAACAACTCACTCGTGGACGGATACGACCCCGCCCTCCCAAACAGTTAAATCATGTATCTTGACCCAAACAACCTCTATGATTGGCGATGATGCAACTTCATTGAAGTCGACTTGGAATACCCGTATAAGCTTTACCAAACCCACAACGATTGTCCACTGGCCCCGGAATCGTTGTCTGTTCCCCGCGAGTGGTTGTTACAGTAACAATGTGCATTCGTGGACGATTCCGGCTGTAAGTTTACATAATGAACCAAGATGATTCCGAATCTGCGTCCAAAGCTCAACTTTGTCGTTCGCGCACGAAACCTACAGTTGAATCTACGGTTGGGATTCCCTCTGTCCCGAATCCACCGGGTGCTGCGATTTCACCAACGCGTGTCGATGGCCCCTTACATTCACATGAATAAGGATTTGCAAGCGGCCACCACGAATTAATTTGAAAAGGACTTCTTCAAACTGATGACCAATGCCCTGTTCTGGAAAACCATGGAGAATTTACGAAAACGAATTCGCATCGACCTTAGCCGGGACAATGAACAACGAAAACATTACAGGTTGATGGTCCACCCGGCATTAGAGTCACACAAAGTATTTGATGGCGGACTCGTCGCCGTACACATCAAGAAAACCAAACTGAAGTTGTCGAGACCCATTTACATTGGCGCGTCCGTGTTGGATTTGTCAAAGATGTTCGTGTACGAGTTCTACAACTCGATGCTGTAAACGGATACGGACTCGTTGCTGATGTGCATTACCACCAATGAAGTCTACGCGAACATGGGGGTGGCATCGCTGGCGTACGAGTTTGACACCAGCGGGTACCCGAAGGATCACTGCTGTTCAGCAACATCAGCAAGAAAGTCGTGGGGAAATTCAAGGATGAATGCGTGGGCAAGTCCATTGAGGAATACTTGGGACTGCGACCTAAAATGTACTCGATTGTGCTTGGTGGTCTCGCCGGTAAAAAGATCAAGAAGGCTAAAGGAGTTCCTTGGGTTATGGTCACAAAAGATCTCAAGCACATCATGAAAGTAGAGTGTCTTCGACAACGACATAATTTCGCATGCACGGCAAATCTTATTCTGTCAAAGAAACATCGCATGGGTGTGTATCGTTGCACCAAGGTAAGTTTGTCCCCGCTGGATTGCAAGCGATGAATTTTCCCTGATGGAATCACTACTTATGCATACGGGCAAGCGCAGATCCCAAAATAAATCTTGGCGGTAATTGTGTATTTACGGGAAGGACCTGTAATTCCTCTCGCACAAATGCCTTACTCAGAGGCTTAGCCACTCGCAGAAGTGACTTTATCCACGCTGGTGCTAACTGGGAGCGCTTTGGTTGCCTCGGCTGCCGATTCGGCATGAGATCGTAAACATATCGATGAACCATACAGGGTCAGTAGTGCGACGTTGTCCTCCTTCTAACTACCCAAGGGAATACAGATAACGAACCAAATTGTTTCCGGCTGAATCTAACGCATATACTCGACGAAGACGTTAGAGAGGCACTTACAAACATTTCACGACTACCACCCGAGTACAAGTAACAGCTGAACACACCAGTTCAATTATTTTATGAAGAAGGTCGACAGTGGATTATTGACAATCATGTGTATGCCGCTCTTAGCAGACCCGTGAAATGGGCCATCCTCTTGTCGAAACTACCATCGAAGACAGGTGACGCAGAGATGAACAAGTATGGGCTGGGTGGGTTGAGTTAAGTTGAATAAAAAAGCCGTCAGTGATGAGTGTGATCTTTTCAATAGAATGATGAAGGAATCTGTAAACGAAAACGTTGAAGCAGTCCAGGAGCTGTGGTTACAATTTATAGAAACATTATTGAAACGAAGAAAGAGTAACATTTCCAGGCGGCAGGCACGTTCACTTGAACCCGGATCATTATACGAACCCCAACTCGGGCGATCGTAGGAACCCGGACCATCATACGAACCCCAAACCTGGCCACTGCACAAACCCGGACCTATACCCGAACCCGAACGCAAACATGAACCTTTAATTACAAAACCTTCCCCTATCGACCAGGATGGGCACGCGTTAGACCTCCGCGGGGAGACTTTGACGATAGAACTGTACATTAGAGATCGACCTGATATTTAATACAATGACGGTCGTACGTGTACATGTAGCACCTACTCGTGTTATCAACGCGCGAAAACCCGTTTACGGGACATATTACGGAAATGGTCTTGGCGATGTCGTCCGGCGATTGTTCACGGTAGCCCCAAAGGTTCTCGCGGCCTCGACATCGCGCGCTTAACCGATCGCTAAACAAGTTACAGTGAGTGTCGCTAACAACATTAAAAGCGCAGATGTGGATAGGTTACAAAATCTGGGATCGCAGGCGGTTCCATTAATTCGAGATTGCGTTTACACTTCTATCAACAGCAACAATGCCAGTCCAGATCGGTAAAATCATCAATTAAGCCGCTGCAAAACGTATGGCACGGATTACCGTTGTGGACGGGACGCAAAAGGTATTGGACGAAATCAATAATGTATAAGTGGAAAGGTTTTCTCCGGCAAAGCTGAAAATGTTCCCTTGTGGCTAACTCAAAAACAACTTTGCCATGCTAAAGAGACCAAACAAAAGAACACCTCTGTAACATTAGGGTTATCGAAGTCGGAGGTGGCGCATATACAAAAGGGCGGTGGAATATTTTAATTTCTCGCGGCGATTCCAGTGTCGTTGGTGGCTGAGGCTCCTGGGTTCCAAAAGCAGCTGCGTTAATGGGCCGTCAGAACCGCATTCGGGATGGCTCTGAAAAAGGCGGAAGGTGGACGCATAGCGTCTTGAGGTCGAATAAAAAGGAAAAGATCTTCGATTATCCGGGCGTGGGAATCAAAGGCTCCCGAGCAGAAGAAGTCCTCGGTTTTGGCCTCGCCGTTGGCCTCGCCGTTGACGGTCGCCAGGTGTCAGTTGACCAATTGTACTCGCACGTGGGAAACCGGCATCGTTAATCTGGATTTATCAATAGGATAAATCAATAGGACCTGGAACTCATTGGGTCGCAACATCTTTTGTATTTTGACCCCTACCGGCTTACATCGCCAGTTGAAGTCGTTGATAATTTATGTGGTGGCTTGCCAGCGCTGGACGACGACCACTGCTTTATTCAACACTGCCATTACAAACCCGAACAGACGGCCCGACATGTGGACATCTTGTTGTTTAAGCACTGCATGCAGTCGCGGGAAGCAAAGCTCGTTCAACGACGCCGCAAGCGGTTGTTGATCTTACATTGTCACTTAGAAGCTACACTTGAAACATGTACAAAATGCTCGTTTCCATTTATGGACGCTCGAATGTAGCGATTCGACGCGGCACCGATGTGAATTTAACCAAGTTTGCAAGCAAAGTCGATTTGATTGAGTTGAAATACCGGGTTGTTGTTGGCGTTGACCCAAACGAGCTTGTTATTTTTAAAGATTGAAATGGAAAACTGCAAACATCCAACGTGGACATCAACGATGTTGTTTTAAAGCCGCGAGGCGCCATGGCAAAAAACCTGGCCGAAATCACCGAAAACTAGGGTATCAGAGATGCACGCGTGTCGGTGGAATCTATCAAAAATTACATCGATGTTTAAGAGGCTGGGACGAAACAATACGTGGATGCAAAAGTCATCGAGGTGCCCTTGCCAATACGAGTAGCAACTGTATGGAGTCCATTCAGCGAAATATTAACCAGGGAAGGAGTGAAAAATGACTTCATAGCAAATGGCCGACTTATTTTATTGTATGACGTGGATTGCTTTGATAGACCTAAACCTCACATTTTAAAGATGCGTGAGTCTGGATCGTATTTCTTCAACTTAGAAGGATTTAAAGGCGAGTGGAGCACACTGCCAATATTGATAAATTATCGCCAGCGTATTAGTACATCACTAACACATTTCAGCAACTGCGGCAACACTCAAGGACATTTCACACATGCAGCATCGAAACCATTCGTCGCTGGTGATGAAATTCAGTTTGAAGGACTCGGCGTCTATCCGAAAGGGTACCTAACCGTCTTTGGCGTTTGTGTTAAATATTTATCATTACATATAGCTGAACGATTCTAAACAGCTACGCGATGACGATTTTAATGAATTTGTAGATGGGGTGTTGGCTCAGCTGGGAAAGCATGCTAACATCAATGACTTTATTCCGCTTGTCGACGAATATCTGCGTGAATACGACGTTAACAGACACTCGTAAACACTCAAATATAATCTACGTGAGGACCATTTGGACTACCCTGATCTACCAATTCCAAATCGAGGCCAACTTGGAACCATCGCATTTGCAGGCGCAAACGCCCGGTCGTTGGAAGCTACGCCACCGTCGGGCATGAAAACATCTAGTGACTGTTTCTACAACAATGATATAATATTCACCGACAAAAAAGTATACCGAACCAACATTGACTCTGCCAGAAGAAAAAGACCTCGACTGATGTTGAACAAGGACGCGTTTGTCCGTGTAACAGTTCTCGGATGAAAATGGAGAACAATCGTTGGAAACACAAAGCAAGGGCGTAATCTCTTTAGTTTTAGGTGAAAGTGGTGGTTCGCCCCCGAAACGCATCATCACCGGAGACAGAAATATTTCCCAGGAAAATATTTTCTTCGATCGCATAGCAGTTGTACCAGTGAAGAGAAACGCTTGGTTGGAAGTGCGTGTGCGTGTTGAACCTGGAAACGACTTATCTGGATAAGGTCTGCCTGTCTAGCACTTATACTTCACGATGACAATATTAATAGAAGAACTGTAATTAATGGACCCTCTAAGTTACCTTTGCGAAAAAGATTCGAAGCAGAACAACAGCTGCGAGATGAAATCACCAAGAAAACCGAAATACAAACGCATGTGTGTTGTCGTTGGTGCTATTTGTGGACTCTCAGCAGCGGGAATTGCGACTACGGCGAGTATCATAGGTGCACAAATCCCACTTGTTGTCGGAGCCATATCGATAGTAACCGGTGCGGCTGGCGGCATCGGAAAAATAATTTCATTACATTTGCACAAACGAATACCTGCCTATTCAGACATTCTCGCGGCGGCACAAAGCAATTTCAGCTCAATTACCTAGCTGTACTTGGTGGACATCAAAGATAAAATAGTTGCTATGACGGAGTTACAGACAGTGCTGGTCGAAATGAAAAACCATAGACGAGTCCGCGCAGAGATACGAATACCGAAACAGGTAATTGATTTGAACGCAGTGAAAATCGAGCAAACAGTTGTCAGCGTATATCAATCTGTCTGCGAGCTCACAGCACTGCAGCCCCCACCCCACCCCCATTGAATCGCAGTTGTATATCTACATTAGTGTCCAGATGGGCGTGTATGAGACCACGGCTCCCCAACCCGAAACCCTTGACGCGGGCTTCCACGCGGACTCAGGCGGGCTGCAATCGCGGTTGCACGCGTGTGCAAAATATCCACAGTAGGGAAAAGTTATGGGAAATCTAGAAGGTGTTTCGGGCCTGGGAAAAACCGAAATTAGTCCGCCGGTCTTAGATTCCCATTATCACACTACTTCATCAGATTGAGCTGCACGTTACCTTTGATTACGGAGCCGTTAATTGTGGTCTTTAAGGGAGTCGTAGATTCTACAAGGATTTTAGTTTAGTTTTCTGAGTTTAACGGTATTTTTCAGCACACGGTAGGCCATACATGATGGAGAGTATATTTGGTGGAGGAAGAAGACGGGGAAACCGTGGGAAGAACCACCGACCCACTGGAAGTTACTGGCAAGCGCTTTCTCACATTCCCACGTTGGCCAAGCCAAGACTCGAGCCTACGCGGACTAACGTGAGATGTCAGTGATCTGTAAAGGCAAGCTCCTAAGACCACCCAGTCTCACAAGGCCGTTACAAGTGTTATTGGAGCCGTTAATTGTGGTCCATATACAAATATAGGAAAAATTGTAATCCGCGTCGTGTACCTGCGGCTTTCCACACAGTATCAATTCAGAGACATAAAGCGGATAGAAAATTAATAAAATCAAGATATCTTACAAGCGACTAGAAAATACGCAAATTCGCTGATTCTGCCGTAAATCCGCAAACTCAATGAAAAATGCAGTTTGTGGAAAAATCAGTTGGTGGGGTCGTCTGATCGCGAAGCGAGCTCTTATTGTTACGCGTAGTATCTGCAACGTAGCCCAGCTGAAAATGTGTAGCATACTGTTGTCTCTTTCTCATTTCTCATCATTTACTGGGTTACGTTGGTGTGAGTATTTCAGCAGTGAATGCAAATATCAGTACTGTTCACAGTGCCAAGAGGTCTGAGTGTTTGACGACTGGACAATTATCTCATTTAATTTTATACTAAGTAGACTTAAGAACAATTTACGGCAAAGTATCTACTCATAAATCAGAAAATAATATAATCATACAGCCAGAATCAGCCACTCAATGCAGACTCTATGGTTATTATCAGATTCGGTACATGTCACTTTTCACTTCTCAAAAAAAAATAAGTTATGAGTGTGAGTGTATGTTTGTATGTATATAATAATATGTATATCTTGATGGTGTCAATGATGTCGTTCTCCAACGTTCCGGGGGTATACTGTATCTTATTAAGGATTCTCTGTCTGTCTCTGTATGTCTGTCTGTCTGTCTCTCTCTCTCTCTCTCTCTCTCTCTCTCTCTCTCTCTGAGTGAGTGGAGCATCAGAATATACCCATTGGATCAAAGTTAGAAATATGAAATAACTGGTAGTGATCCTGTGATTCTTGGATCAATATATATATATATATATATATATATATATATATATAATATACATATATATATTTATATATATATACATATATATATATATATATATATATATATATATATATATATATATATATATATATATATATATATACCCAGAAGGTTCAGAGTATAGCTCTGATAAAACATTTACTGAAATAGAAAATGAAATTCTAAATTTTTATAATAGCTCTAGTTATATTTTTCTCGTCGGTGACTTTTAATGCCAGAATTGCTAATTTATCAGACATTTGTAATAACTTTCTTACTAGAAACCAAGCTGAAATATTCAGTAACAATAATGATACAATGCATTACATAAAGGGGACCGATCGTCCAGACAAATATGGTATACCCCTGGTCATATGCTCACAGGACAGAATAGAAATAGGTATTATATGCATTTATTGATTTTTTTGTAAAAATAATAATACTTATATTTGTAACGGAAGGGTGAATGAAGACTGGCGAGTTGGAAAATGCACATTCGGTGAAAAAGCCTAATAGATTATTTAGTAGCAACTTTAAGTGGCTCCCGGTTGTTAAAAAAATGTGAAGTGCTTGATTTTAATTGTTTGTTTTCCGACATTCACTGTGCTTTAACACACCAAATTCGAAGTAATCAGATACATGTATTTGATGATTCTATCACTGAAAATAGAAATAGAAAATTGTGGGATTCGAGAAGAAAAAATGAATTCCTGGAATTATATCGACTGTGATTTGCAGGAACTTATCATTAAAGATAATATAAGACGAGACGATGTAAATAGAATCATCAACGGCATAAGTAACATTTTTATTAGGTCTGCTGAACTGACATTTTCTCATAAAGAATATAATGGTGAAAGTTCTGCAAATGTACGCAAGAAAAAAGCTGACTCTAAGCCATGGTTTTGGTAATGAGTGTATAAAATCCAGTAAACATTACCACTTGTATAGGACAGCTCACGAAATTAGACAAACTGCAGCCAATAAAGCTAATATGTTAACAGGTAGTAGACAGTATAAGAAAGCTCTCGTTATAAAACAAATCAGTGCAAAGGAAAATAAATAATGTCGGCAAGAAAAGACCTGTCCAAAGTATCGCATTTCAAGAATGTTTTGAATATATTAAGAAAATCAACACAGTGGACACAGATAGTGGCGAATGTTGTCGATAACTCTTGTCTAAATGACACAATTGCAGCTGAAGAAATACTAAAAGTTTCTAACAATGTAACAAATAATAAGGCAAGTTCAATTGATAATATATTAAATGAATTTATAAAAAGCTCAATAGCTGAAATGTTAAATGTGTATGTAAAACTTTCTATTACAATCTTGATTACCGGCTTCGTACCAGATGGTTGGACAAAAGGCGATATTGTGCCAATTTATAAAAATAAAGGTTACAAAACAGAGATATCAAATTATAGACCTATTACTTTAGTTAGCTGTCTTGGTAAAGTTTTTACCGCTATATTAAATTTAGGATTGTCTAAATTCATTGATGATAATAAGTTACTATCTGAGACTTAAGATAGATTCAGGAGTAACTATTCCACAATACTGCCTTATTGCGTTTATTAGACATTGGAAAAAGAAACTTTTTTGTACTTTTGTTGATTTTAAAAGTGGCATTGATATTGTATGAGGAGTTGGTATATGGCATACATTCTATTCGGTAGACATCAGTGGAAAGTGTTTTAATGTTATGTTAGGTATTTATAATTTTATGAAATCGCGTGTCTGTGTAAATAATGAATTTTCCGGTTTTATGTCGTGTGAAAAAGGTCTAAGACAAGGATGCACTTTACCTCCATTTTATTCTCCTTATTCCTAAAAGACCAAGAATTATTTTTACTAGTTAAACAGTGTACAGGTTGCGCTGCACGCTCCAAACATACTGACTTTGTACATATGTTAAATGTTATGCTGCTTTTATACGCTGACGACACCAGATAATCCTGCTGACATGCAGTATACCCTTGATATGTTTAGTAGATATTGTGATAGCTGGAAACGTACAATCAATACAGAGAAAACAAACATTATTGTATTTGGTTCAAAAATGTCACACATACAACTTTAAGATAAAAAAATGGCGATATTTATGTTGCAGATGAATATAAATATTTAGGCCTTATATTTCACAAGAATGGAAAGTTCTCCAATGACCTGATAAATCTAGTATCTATAGGTAATAGAGGTATGCATTTACTTAAAGAGCGTATACACAGTTTAGATTTGCCTACTGATCGTCAGCTAAAACTGTTTGATCAGACCATTCTACCGATTTTTACATATGCTTGTGAAATTTGGGGATTTGTAAGATTTGATATAGTTGAAAGAAACTCTTAGAAGTATACTGAATGTAAAAGAATATACCCTTCTATATATGGCATACGGCGAACTAGGTATGTCCCCCCTCCCCAATTATTAACATTCAAAGGCAAATAATAAACTGTTTTGCTAGATTAGTTAGTGGTTATGAAGACAATTATATCATATGTATTATCTCTTATATTGACATTTATGTGTATAATGTCTTATTATATGTATTCTCTCTCACACAAACATTTATGTGATAATGTCTTATTATATGTATTCTCTCTCACACAAACATTTATGTGATATTGTCTTATTATATGTATTCTCTCTCGCACAAACATTTATGTGATAATTCCCTATGACAATAAATAGATGCTAGAAGTAAAAGCTATATTAAATGATGTTAAGTTTAGCTACGTATGGAGAAATCAAAGTATTGTATCAGTTTAATGATTAAAAAGATATGTAGAACTACGACTAAAAGATCAATACATTCAAGCTTGGGCAGCTAACATCAATACGCCATCAAGCGGTCTTAATTGCAAATTAATTAAAACTAGTTTGGATTTAGAAAAGATCTATTTCTCATTACCACAAATATATCTGAAAGCTTAATTCAGTTTAGAACTGTAATTCATAGGTTTCCTGTTGAAACTGGCAGATGGGTTTAATGTTTCCTATAACGAAAGATATTGTTCACTCTGTCAGACGCAAAAAATAGGTGATGAATATCACTATCTTCTATCGTGTTTTTTTTAATGATGAAAGACAAAACTTTATACCTCATTTTTACATTTCTAGGACTAACGTTTATGAATATAATCGATTAATGAATATAAGTAACATACGAGTTATGAAAAATATTTTTAGGTTCTTAGATTGTTTTCCGAATTTTTTAATCCCTGTTAAGCATTATGTAATGATATCACCCGCCATATTAGTGATCTTTTTCTTATATACCTCAATTTGCTGTAAACTTTACAACCTGGGTGTAATACATTCTTGTCTTGTCTTGTCTTGACACGCTTTAACATCTATTTATATGTAAAATGCATGATTTGTTTCACCTCGACGATATCCTGTGTAAACCAAAAGCCTCTCAAAACCGATATTGAAATTTGGTCTCAAGGGGCCTCACGGTATTTGATTAAAAGAGGTTAAAGAGAGAGTTCTACAGAATTAAACTGCTTCAAAAGTATTATTTTTGTTCTAAAAAAAACACAAACAAAACAACTAGTAGTTAATGCTTAGAACGTATATTAAAATTATACTTTACTGTAGCAAGCTACACATTTGGTGCCATATAACACGAATCAACGTACAATTTTGAAGCCTTTCCTTTTAATGATTAGGGTGGTGCAGTCAACCTTCTTTGGTGCACATGCTCCACACATTGCCAAGGTCATGTTAAAGATTTTTGTTTACACATATTCACATCACTGCAACCCATTTACTAAATGTTTTGCATATAAACGGTGAAGGAGCTCAAAAACGTCATTCACTATTTATTATTAAAACCTATCCATATTTTGAACAGCTCGAGACGTCTGAGTGTTTGTTGACTCGAATAAGCATCAATTGTGATATTATCCTCAGCAGACGTAATGGCAATTTACGGCAATGAATCTACTGATATATTAGAAAATAATAAAATCAAGACTGAAAATTATCCCTTTAAAGTTGTTGTCACAATATATTAAAATTCTAAACTAATCTACCAAATTCAAAGTAGAGACGAATCATATAATTAAGATATATGCCGATATTTAAGTATGTTGGCTCTAGTCAGGTACTTATAGACGAATTCAGTTAACTCCCTTTTTAGTCTTTTGATCACGCAGCACCGTCTTACTAGTAATACTGGTTTGGACTTGCGCGTTTTTATGCGAGCTAACATTCCTCAGTTTTCTTCTATATTTTTATAAACCACAATTTTTGAATCTTTGTTTTCAGTACACTGAATGTTATCAAAGCATTTAAGTTTCAGTAAAGAAACATTACATTTTCCCGTGCAGACGTAAAACATTTGGCTCTGATGAAGTTGATTTCATATACAAGGAGCTTCTTTGTTTCCTGGATGCAATATAATAGAGCACGAAGAAGTCTAATCAAACTTTAGACAAGAGATGACATTAAAGCCTCCATTTAACCACAATTTGGTTTCTGCCTAAGAGCCATACATGTAGACATTATAGTCAATAGCCAAATGTAGGCTAAGCATAAACTGAGTCAAAATTAAAATTTGGTTTCTGCCTAGAAGCCATACATGTAGGCTGTGAAGATAGACATAACAGCCAATGGCCAAATTTTGGCCAAGCATACATTTAACCAAGATTTGATTTCTGCCTAAGAGCCAAACATGTAGACATTACTGCTAATGGCTAAATTTAGGTTAAGCGTGCATTGAGCCAAACGTTTGTTTTTACCTAACAGTTAAAACTAATGATTATAAAGATCAGCTTTGTGGTAAGTATCTAAATTTTTAACTAAGAATGCATTACTTGTAAACTAGTTGCACTGAGTATGGCAATAGGGGTCCTTAACCAAAATGTGATTTATTTAAAGCCTGACTGACTCAGCCAACAGACAGTAAAATTATGCTATAATTATGTATAGGGATTTAACCAGACATCGCTCATCATGAGCATTTACTACTTTGGGCTAAGAAATTCGTTTCGTTAGTCTTGGCTACGGAGGTCGCAATGATATATCTAAAGTTGTGACTTCACTAAGTGGTATCAGATCTATCGTCGATACATTGGTCTTATCTATTAGATGTTCCCATAAAGTGTATTGGAACTGTGAAAAAATCCCAGTGAACAACAATGTTAAACTATAATGTAAATAATGAGATAAATTCAGATTATGGATACACACGAGGAACAAAATTATAAAGCTGTCATATTTGTGCAAACTAGTTAGGGGACATACCGCTTTTCATTATGGGAAGGTAATGATAATGATGCGTTACATAAACTAAAAATTGTATCTAGACACTACAATATAACGCTAATACACGCGCTTTTGCATATAACGTTAAATCAAATCCAAAATAAAATCCTAACCTTCAAATAACTATCAGAACTTTGAGTTACTTTCAATCGACTATTCTCTTGTCGTATGACCGCAATTGACTAGACCACGTCACAGGCACAGGTAATTATTTCTTTCACACATAAAGAGCTGACGAATATGGCGACATCTTGTGCACCAGGAAAGTTGCTCTTTTAATGCTCATCAGCACATGAAATATACTGCGACCCGGTTATTGAACTAAAGTGCTTGCCCCAAGACACACTACGGCGGCCGAATCGCGCTTGTCTAGGCAGGATTCGAACCTGCAATCTCCTGGTTGCGGGGCTGGTGTAATAAAACGGTGAGCCACCACGGCTCTGATAAGCTATAAGAATCCGAATATTTTTTCAACCATGAATTATTACTATATTTATAGTGATATTATATGATTTCAAAATTTAAGTGAAGGAAAAATGTGAACTGCTTAACTGCAAATAGTAAAGTAATTAGTTATTCGTTAGAGCTGACTTTCAGTACACTTGTCTTAGTATCTGCGGTTTCTGGAATGACGTAAAAATTGACATCTAAATTGACGGTATTTTCAAAGCTGTTGTTTTAGATATATCTCTTTCTACTTTTATAACTCTCAGTGACGGTGTATTTGAAAATTGCCACTGATGGGCCTCGTAAAGAGGTTTGTCTAGATATTTTAACTTGACGAATATTGGGAGATATTGTTTATAAAGGGTGTTCTGATGGTGTGTAAGTGTGCTAGGTAAGTTGTTGAATATGTATCACAAAGCGAGTCAGCTAACAGTGTTTGGACACCCAGTTACACCATAACTGACTTTATAAAATGTGACATTGGTGACTTTCGCAAATTATAAAATGTTTAAATAGAGGTAATGTTGGCATTCGAAAAAGATATCAAAATACGTATTTAACATGAATGAATCGATATATTTCTCCCATTCACAAAGTGTTTCACAGATATCAAGCCACAAAACTAAAAAGCTAAACTTTACAGAATTTATTTTGGATTAGACATATAGGCGAAAAGTGGGTTTGATAGAAAGGTCGGCACGTGTCTACATACATACATACATACATACATACATACATACATACATACATACATACATACATACATACATACATACATACATACATACATACATACTGATTGCTTATTTGAGCTTTAAACAGACCTTTGAAATTCCCGTTTACCAGGGCAACTTAACTTTGACACAGGGAAGCAAATACTCGGATGAAAATAACCCAATGGGGTGAGAATAGATGTGATATTACCTGTCAAATGCTCAGGGAAAGGGAAGGGAAATTTAGAAAGGAAAGCAAAATTAGTAAATTCACATACTCGTGGGCAAATAAACTTTCAAACAAACAATTTTTAAAAACTGAAGGCCTGATCGATTGATTTCTGTTCTTTTCCAGGTTTTACTCAGAATCATCATGCGCTACAGATTACTACTCAGTCTACTGCTGCTTGTTGAGGCACATGATATTCATACACGATATGAGATTGCCGACAAGATGAATACTACGTATCAATGTCTGTCTCTGTCACGAGATGGAACTGAGAACAGGAAGAATACTATGAAAAATGATCTGCTTTGCAACAGAGTTGCACACTGAAGGACTTTACCACTGGTAATAACATGTGTCGGAAAAAAACACATTATTGCGGACATCATAAAGGCACGTCCTACAGCTGGTCCTACACTGACTAGCGATCATTTGGATTATTGCTGCACTGGCGAATGCAACTTTCATGGAAAAATATACCAATAGTGTAAGTATGGATGCATACTATGGCAATATTCAAACTGGTTAGAGAGATATCCAAGGAAGAACATATCTTTTAACATATCCATGTGGCTTGTTCAGAGCGGAAGGAAAGGAACACCTCTATTGGTGCTACGTAGATTTGAACAAAAACTTGGACCAATGGGAAGCATGTGGCGCGTATGAGGAGGCCTGGTTCACTTGGTGCTATAGAGGTCTTCTTAATCATGTGACAAGTAATCTCTAGTTCCACGAAAGGTTTATTCAATTTTCATATATGTCTTCTTCAAATTACTCTGGAAGACTGGATCCTGCAATATACTGGAAGAATGGGTCAGGGTATCAACTGGAAACCAGGTCTGAGGAACATCAGCAACTGGAATTCGACATGTTAGTCGTATGTGTGAATGTGTTTGTGCTTGCAGGGGAAAGGGTTGGATTGTGAGTGAGATAGGACACGTATGCATGATATCGCTGCATTTTTAGTCCCAAATTATTATATTATTCATAAAGACCATAACCATTAAAAACTAAAATTGTCCTGAGCTGTGATGCTATTCAACATCTTACACCGAAGATCTACTAATACTAGCATATAAAACGATGACAAAAAATTCAATTATTATTATTTGTATTTTAATGAATAAATGAACTTTTGTACTTCACCTTTTCTTTAATCAGAGACCGACATTTATAGGCTTTCATTGCAGAAAGTAGATGTTGTATGGATTTTGTATAACTTCCCTGTGAATCGTTTTTATTTACCTCTGATAAAAAGCTATAAATCTTATGCATATATATTTGTTTAATATAAACCTACCTTAGTGTGCAAAATGTTTTGCACAAAAAAATAAAAAAATTACAAAAAAATACAGAGGGAAACTGAGGAGTGTAGACTCGTATAAAAACGCGCAAGTCTCAACCAGTGTCACTAGCGACATAAGACGGTGCAACGTGACCAAAAGAATAGAATGGGGGTTAATTTAGTTCGATTCTAAGTACTGGCTAGAGCCAATATGGCGCGGCAATTTAATAATTAAATATCGGCTTATATCTTGATTATATGATTCGTCTCTACTTTGACTTTGGTAGAATAGTTTAGAATTGTATCATATCGTGCCAACAAGTTTGAAGCCATAATGTTCAGCCTTGCTTTTATTATTTTCTAATTTATCAGTAGATTCATTGCCGTAAATTGCCATTAAGTCTACTTAGGATAATATTACAATTGATGTTTGTTCAAGTCAACAAACACTCAGACGTCTCGATCGTATGCACCATGGTTTGCACAAAGAATTGTTTAAAATATGGATAGGTTCTAATAATAAATAGTGAATGCCGTTTTTAAGCTCCATTTAGTACATGGGTTGCAGTGATGTGAATATGTGTAAACAAAAATCTTTAACATGTCCTTGGCAATGGGTGAAGCATGTGCACCTATGAAGGTTAACTGCACCACCCTGATCACTAAAAGGAAAGGCTCCAAGTCGGCACGTTGATTTGTGTTGTATTGCACCAAATGTGTAGTTTGCTACTCTACTAGTTGTTTTTGTTTGTTTGTTTGTATTTTTTTTTTTTTTTTTTTTTTGCGGGGGTTGGGGGGGTGGGGGGTGTAAATAATACTTTGAACGAATTTAATTCTGTGGAACTCTCTCTCTCTCTCTCTCTCTCTCTCTCTCTCTTCTACCTCTTTTAATCAAATACCTTGAGAATCCCTAGAGACCAAATTTAAACTTAGGTTTTTAGAGGCTTTCGGTTTTAACAAGGTATCGTAGAGGTGACAAAGTCATGCCTTTTTATATATCAAGCACGTCTTGTCACGACACGACAAGACAAGACTTCATTACACCCAGGTTGTAAAGTTTACAACATATGAGGTATATAAGAAAGAGCACATGAATATAGCGTGTGATATCATTACAAAATGTTTAAAAGGGATTTCAAAATTCGGAAACACATTTTAAGAACTTGAAAATATTTTTCAAGAGTCGTATGTTACTTATATTCATTAATTGATTATATTTATAAACGTTGCTCCTAGAAATATAAAAACGAGGTATAAAGTTTTGTCTTTCATCACCGATTTGTTGCGACTGACAGAGTGTACAATATCTTTTGTTATAGGAAACATAGCCCATCTACCAGTTTCAACATTTTGCAGTTCTAAACTGAATTAGGCTTTAAACTATAGTTTTTGGTAATGAGAAATATATGGGTTTTTTTTTTTAAAGTTCAAAAACTAGTTTTAAATAACCTATAATTAAGTCCGTAAAGCTTGGCTGTATTATTCTTTTAGTCGTAGTTCTACAAATTTTGCTAATCATTTAACTGGCACAAAACTTTGATTTCTCCATGCATGCTACACCCAAATTTATCTAACATAGATTTTATTTCTAGAATCTATTTATTGGGATTGGAATTATTACAAAAATGTTTGTATAAGAGAGAATACATATGATAAGACTTTTTTTTTCATAATTGTATAAGAGAGAATACATATGATAAGACATTTTTTTTCATAACCACTAACTAATCTAGCCCAATAGCGTATCATGTGACTTTGAATATTAATAATTAAGGAGAATAGACCTAGTTCACCGTATACCATATATAGAGGAGTACATTTTTTTACATTATGTATACCTCTAAGTAAAGGAAGATGAGTTTTTACAACTATATCAAATCTTACAAAAATCCCTAAATTTCACAAGCATATGTTAAAATCGGTAGAATAGTCTGATCGAACAGTTTCAGTTGACTGTAAACAGGCAAATCTAAATTGTGTATACGCTCTTTAAGTAATTAATACCTTTATTAGCTACGGATACTAGATTTTTCATGCCATTAGATAACTTTCCATTATTGTGAAATATAAGGCCTAGGTATTTATATTCAGCTACAACATCAATATCGTCATTTTTATCTTAAATTTGTATGTGTGATCTTTGCTTGAACAAAATACATAAATTTTTGTTTTCTATGTATTGATTGTACGTTTCCAGCTATCGCAATATCTACTAAGCATATCAAGGGTAAATTGTATGTCAGCAGTATAATCTGCGACAAGTGTCATCAGCGTATAAAAGAAACATAACATTTAACATATGTACACAGTCAGTATGTTTGGAGCTTGCAGCGCAACCTGTACATTGATTTACCAGCATCAAAAAGATTCTAGGTCATTTAGGAATAAGGAGAACAAAAATGGAGATAAAGTTTCTCCGTGTCTTAGACCTTTTCCACACGACATAAAACCGGAAAATTCATTATTTACACAGACATGGGATTTCATATCATTATAAATACTTAATATAACATTAAAACACTTTCCCATGAAGTCTACTGAATACAATTTATGGAATATACTAACTCTCCATACATTATCAAGGGCAGTTATAAGATCAACAAAAGTACAAAAAAGTTTCTTTTTCCAATGTCTAATAAATTCAATAAGGCTATGCAAAAGAAATATGTTGTGTATTGCGCAATAGCCATTCATCAATCCATCTTAAGTCTCAGATAGTAACTTATTATCAGCAAGGAATTTAGACTTAAATTTAATAGAGCGATAACACTTTAATAAAACAGCTAACAAAAGTAATAGGTCTATAATTTGATTTATCTGTTTTGTTACCTTTATTTTTTATAAATTTGCACCATAACACCTTTAGTTAAACAATCTGGTACGAAGACGGTATTCAAGATTATATTAAAAAATTTACATACAGATTTAATGTTTCAGCTATCGAGCCTTTTATATATTCATTTAATATATTTTCTATTGAACTTGCTCTATTATTTGTTAGATTGTTATTTCTTCAGCTATAACTGGGTCATTCAGACAAGAGTTATCGATAACATCCGCCGCTTGCACCGTTTTGGGATTACTCGGAAATCATTATTTGTCTCCACAGAGTTTTTTTCTTTAAAATATTCCAAAACATTCGTGCAATGCGATACTTTGGACAAATATTTTCTTGCCTACATATCATATTGCAGTATCTCTTTGGATCTTTTGATTGTAAAGTCCATATTTTCCTTTGCAATTATTTTTTTATAACGAGAGTAATGATTTGCGAGAGTTTTCTTATACCGTCTACTAGCTGTTAATATATTAGCTTTACTCGCTGCTGTTTTTATAATTTGTGAGCTTTCCTATACAAGTGGTAATGTTTACTGGATTTCAGGCACTTATTGCCAAACCATGACTAAGAGTCAGCTTTTTTCTTTCATACATTTGCAAAACTTTCACCATTATATTCTTTATGAGAAAATGTCAGTTCAGCACAGGGAGTAAAAAATGTTACTTATGTCGTTAATGCTTCTATTTATATCGCCTCGTGTTATGTTTCCTTTAATGATAAGTTCCTGCAAATTACAGTTGATATAATTCAGATTTTGAAACGTTCGGTCGGTAACTACCATTGATGGTGTCATAGGTCAGGTTTTAGTTTGGTTGTGTGGTAGGCCATACATGGTGGCCAGTATATTTGGTAGATGAAGAAATCGGGAAAACCCTGAGAAGAACCACCGACCCACGGGAAGCTACTGGCAAGCGCTTTCTCACATACCCACGTTGTGCAAGACAAGAAACGAGCCCACGCAGACTGACGTGACGATGAATCATCATGGAAATCCCGCTGTGGATACCACGTTCAATAAATAAAGGTTGATCAATGTCAGTGAACAGTTCCAACTCGACGCGGATTTTCGACAGCAGTGCATCTCAAGCCATTCCCGGCGATGAAAAGTAATGCACGGGGTCGAGCTTGTAATCCTTATTCCTTCAATGTTTAAAGATGTATGTAATTTGAACTTGTTCAATGTGTACGGAAATAAGGTACCGACCATTCAATTGGGGGGCGGGGGGGCTACCATGTTTTGAACCAGAATATATTTTTTATCGCAAGATAAGTTATCTTTTTGCCAAGAATGTAATGGGTATAATTAAGTTATGTTTGCCTAAAAATCAGAACAAGACTATTTTTTCTAAAAGGTATTTTGTGGTCGAAAATATTGTTTTAAATAAAATGTCCCCGCCACCCCAACCCCCTGACCCATCCGATTAAATGGTGGGTGCCTAGTCGGATTATGTTTTTTTTTAAAATTTTGATACCCTTTGTCTAGGCAAATTGGCTCGACAAATACCAAGCGTGCGCTGCTGTGTGATCATCCGAAGATGATTGATCATAGATTGATTGATTAACATATCAAAATTTAGCATCGCAGTTTAGGCTTCCTCAAAAAGATACCAACTGCGTTATCGTCGCGTGCGAGTCAGCCATGTAGTATTACATCTCAGAATAAATTCCCTCTGCAAAATTTTACAGCGCACGGATGTCACGTTTGATTGGCACAACGGCAATATCGCAGATATGCATCTTATTATCGTACAGAGCAGTAGATGCCAATACACTACTTTAATTTAATCCTCCCACCCATTCTTGGATCCTGTCATTTGGGCAATTGTCCACAGTCTAGGCGCTCTGCTGCACCTAACGATCCAAATAGTCAGTGAAAACAACATCTTAGTTGCCTGTTAATCTCTGTAATGATATCATATATATATATATATATATATATATATATATAGAAAATCTTTTGTTTTCAGTAAACATAGAGCGTACACTTGTGCATGACAGTTCCATATTATATAGTTAGGAAGCCAGTCTACCCCTGATTCCAATTTGTTTTGTTTTTTCCTTTTTTTTTAATTATTTTATTTGTTTGTTTTTATTCTTCTTCACTCTGGTTGTGATTTTTATTTCGTACTATTGAATTTTAATGACGTTCTTTTTTATATATTGTCTTTTATCAACTCTTATTTGACACTTCTCTGTCTTGGTCTGTATGCCAGATCACCAACAGCTTTAATAGCAGTATTTTTTATATTGTTCAGTATATATTATTATTAAACGTTATCAGCAAGCATTTTTAACTTTTTGTAAATGATCTACATACAATTTTATGTATGGTCTCGGCACAGAAGAATAAGAAGGGTAATATATACATATTTTAAATTTTTTGTGTCGCATAATATATTTTGCTAAATTCAGTTCACGGAGGTAGGGGATATCAAGAAAAGATATGTATTTCATTTTCTTAAAAATAAAAAGTTCTCAGTATACTTTTAAAAAGATACACACTTCATTGAAAAATGGGAAAACTTCTGGCAGACTACCTGGGGACATGAATTTTTTTTTAGTTCACGCTCTACTAATTCATGAGGTGTAGTTATATTATCGAATAATAATTTCCAATTCATCTTCCATGGAAGAAAGAAAGTAATAGGGGCTATACATATTGCATGGACATAACCATTATAAATAGGCGAGGGGTATGTGGGACGGAACTTCTGTGGGGACACAGGGACGAGGACCCCGGGAGTTCCAGCATTTTAAGCATTTCTAGGGCATACTTTTAACCATCTAACTGTAAAGAAAACGTTCTCTTGGAAAGTTTCAGTTGTTTTATGCTCATTGTTAGGGGGTTGGGGTGGCACGCCGTTTCTACCCTAACCCCACCCTTATTGCATTTCAAACATGATTATGTTATAATTGAGGGAGATTTCAATCTTGTGATGGATCCCGATATAGACACGTTCAATTATAATAATGCAAACAATCCAAGAGCATGAGAAATTGTCTTTGATATTTGAATAGAATATAATATAGTAGATGTATGGAGAGAACATAATATACGAATCCATAGGTATACATGGGGAAAGGTAATCCAGTAAAACAAGCCAGAATGGAAAATTGTATTTACAATTATTGAAAATGAAAATGTTGAATGAAAATACAGGACTGAACATTCTCTTGTAATAGTGAAGATAGTTTTCAAAAGGAAATTAAAATGAAAAACATTCTGGAAATGTAATAATGCATTAGTAAAAGATCCGGAATATGTTAGAAGAATACAAGAAGATATCTTATTATAAGTTAAACATTAATATGTATGTGCTAAACAATTAGATATTTGTGAGAATGTACATTTATCTGATTTTAATTTGATAATAAATCATCAACTTTTCTTTGAAATGCTTCCATTAGAAATTAGAGGAACAGCAATATCATATACATCTTTTAAGAAAAAAACTCAACATGTACAGGAAAATCAACTAATTGCAGACATAAGCAATATAGAAGAGATAAATAGTGTAAATGATTTACCAAAACTGGAGGACAAATATAAATACACACATACACACACCACATACATTAAAAATGGCTTTGGAAGTGTTGATATACAACAATTTGATATATCAGTACTGTGTGCATATCGAATTGTGATTCACCCATGGCGTATAAATATGCATAAAATTATGCTTTCAACACTAGACCATTGAATGTATACTCTCAAGACCAGTGGTGAATTTCCTATTATTAGTAATTAACAAAATATGATATTAATGAGAACAAACAATACTATTCAACATTTAATCTATATTTTGTAAATGAATAAAACACATTACAAAATTTCATCAAAATGTCCCCTGCTTTCCCTATTTTCTCTCCCTTGCCATAAGGGAAAAAGGAATTTCAGCTGGATGAAAACGCTGAACTTACATCAAGTAACATACAAGAGCCTGAGTCATTATACTAGTACGTGTTCCATGGGATTTTCTAGTGCAACACAATTAAAGCAAAAGGCTGGCAAGACAAGGGCAATATTGTACATTTCTTGTCTAGGTGGCAAACACATACTGTAATCTATTTATGTTTTTCTTAAAAACCTGAAACAAGGTTCTAAAACAGAACATTTGAAAATGTCTGAATGCCTGAACCCCCGTCTCTCTCTCTCTCTCTTTAAGAAAATAAGGTGTAAATGCAATGATTTATTAATGTTTCCACGTACAACTTTAAACTGTACATATACACTATTCATTACACCACTTATTGATAAAATAAGGACCACAATACAATACATCGATGGAACATGATTTTACATTGAGACAAATCAGGTGGGCTGGGACACACTGTTTGGTTCTTTAAATTCTCTTTGTTGTGCTGCATTGAACCATTATTTCACAAAGGAATATTTACACTTCACTCTTTTCATTGCTAGATGTGGCACAGAAAAAATGCTCAGCGGCATTTGTTTCACTTATAAAACAAATATCTACATGTAAAAAATATGTTTTTCTACTCATTCAAGGTACATACATATAAAATGCATTCTCAAATATATCTATTTTGAAAATAAATGAAGAAACTAAACCAACAAAGTTGCACATTTAACTGTTCTTCTAATGCAAAGTTTTAAAGTCCACTTGTATATATACGTACAGGATCGAAAAGTCCATTGTCCAAAAGCCAGCAACAGCTAAAAATAAACTCTTGGCAACCACTTTTCCCAATGTAAAAACATAATTTGGCAACCAGAATATAATATTATCAAATGATAATGATTAAAAATATAATAAAAATTTCAAATATTTTACATCAACAAACATTTGATAATTAAATTGACCCTAAAGGCCCATTTAATATGTAGCTGAGTGTTGGATAATTCTTATCAGTAAGAGGGCACAATAATCTACATATGTCAGATACTCATTATCTGATTAAGTAATTACATAACAGTCAATAATACGATCCCCTTGGGATAAATCCTTAAAGAAAATTGACTCACACATGTATGTCGTTTGTAAAATCAGTGACATACGATAGCAGTTGTGTTCATCTTCGGCTTGACACAATGATTGTTTATGATTTAGTATTATGTTTTCTCAGGGGTCTGTTGACGAAAGAAGCATTTCGTTGTAGAGGACGTAACAGTTGTTTCTCTTGGCTTACTTTTGCTAAATGAACATGGATAGTTTCAAGAAACCAACCAGTCACAATTTTTGTTGCATCTTATATTGGCTGATGGTGTAATGGCTACTGTATAAAAAAAATTCCCACTTGGAAAGTTTACGGTTATCTGACAGTTTAGGCACTGGATTATTCTTATTGGATTAACAATGACGTCAACCATAATGGAATAAACTCAGACTAACATAAACTGGTCAGTTTCTGGTCAGGGATGACTCTACTGCCAGATAACAAGGCACTGTCAAAAACATAAGATATTGTTCATTTAGCTTTCTTTGCCGATCTCAAATACATGTAGATTCATTAAGTGTGTAGATTTGTGTGACACTTTCCATTAGCAGCACTGACGATGAGTTAGAAATATTGTGTGCAATTAGGACTAAGTAACTAGTGTCATTGCTGTTGATTATCGTTACGCTGAAGATCTCAAACAATTTGTTGTGCAGGCTTGTAAATAGGAGGAATAATGATGCTTTTGAAGGTAATATTGGTATGTATAATTTGAACTGAATGTATTGTGTCATTCCCGCAGATTTGTTTCTTACTATTTCAGGTTTCAAATAATTAATATGAGGACTAGTGCTGGACTTTTAATTACCAGGACGAGAGACTAGATGGTTATAGATGTACTAATTTACTTCTTACACTCCAGTGAAATTTCAAAAACAAATAACAATGAAGTGAAGAAATAAATTCTCTCTGTCTCTCTCTGTCTCTGTCTCTCTCTCTCTGTCTCTCTCTCTCTCTCTCTCTCTCTCTATATATATATATATATATATATATATATATATATATATATACACAGAGAGAGAGAGAGAAAGAGAGACAGAGAGATTGATGGTAAGGTGTATGATTTAAGATTAGATACATTATAAGCATATTGCATAATGATGCAGTTGTCTTTTCTGATAGATTTGTCAATTTCCTTATTGTAAATTTTTTTTTCATTGTATAGGGGTTTTCTTTGTACCATATTGTAAATACTCACACACATCCTCATAACGTTTGTGTTAAAGGTTTATTTTATCTTCATATATGGCATTTGTTCCGTATAAAAAAGCTTGATTAGCTCAAAATGATTGACTACAATTTATTACCACACCATTAGCGATGTTTTGGCACTGTTCATATATATATATATATATATATATATATATATATATATATATATATATATATATATACGTGCATGAGCAAATTATGATGGATAACAGGAAACAACACATTTATGGAAGAATGAAAGCAGTGAAAACACATTTCTCTCTATCATCAAAGATTCTATGGAAGCCAAGGTAAATGAGGCTACCTCGAATGTAGACAATACATGCATTGGACGGTTAAATTGAGACAAATCTATTTTGATGAATGAAAACCTGTCTTAGTATATTTGTACAAAACCAGAAGATACATGTATAGATTGAAGAAAGCAATAGATATTGTTAAATGAAATTTCAGTGTTCTTTTCACATGCAAAGCAGAGATAAAATTAGCGTACAGCACCCTACTCTGTACTTAAAAAAGCTGTATACACAAATAAAAAATTTTTTAAAAAAAGTTTGGTTAGGGGGAAAAGTATTTTTCAAAACAGTGCCTGTTTGTCAACAATATGAAAAACAATTATTTAAAAAATGACTCTGCAAAGTCAGTGTGATTTTCTTTTACTGCCAGAACACAAGCATAGTACAATAATGGATCAGGCACTAGGACAAAGAATTGTCCACAATATTAGTCAAGCTTGGCAATAAGTACAATAATATACCAGAGCTTAATACAAATTGGCAGATTCCACTATCATGTTATGCTGAAGTTCCTTGTGTGAAGTTGCAAGAGCATTGTCTTATCTGAAATGAATAATTGCGTTAAGTTTAATAAAGTGAAACTATCTAGATACTACTTTCGTGAAAAAAACAAGTCATAAAAGATTCAAATCTTATCATCTATGATCCAGCATTAAAATTATTACAACAAAGAGGAAAGTTACACAGCAAATTCAGAATTTCAATGTCATACTGGTCTATCAGTATTGCAATTTTAAGCGGCATTGTGACATTTGTCTTGTTCTATAGCTATACAGCAGAGCATTGCGTCCTTTTTGTTGTAGTATAGCGTTCTTACAGACCTTTGTGGCTTTTGTCTTGTAGCATAGCAATGTTACAGTGCATTGTGGTCTTTGTCTTGTAGTATAGCAATCTTACTCAGCCTGGTGGTCTTGGTATTGTGGTATAGCAATATTACAGTGCATTGTGGCCCTTGTATTATATTATATGCAATCTTACAGAGAACTGTTACTTTCGTCTTGTTGTATAGGAATCCTACAGACCTGTGTGACCTTCGTCTTTTAGTGTAGCAATCCTACAGACCATTGTGGTCTTTATCTTGTAGTATATCAATCTTAGACAGTCTGGTTGTCTCGGTATTGTAGTGTAGCAATCTTACAGAGCACTGTTCCTTTGTCTTGTTGTATAGCAATCTTACAGAGCACTGTTCCTTTGTCTTGTTGTATAGCAATCTTACAGAGCACTGTTACCTCTGTCTTGCAGTATAGCAATTTTATAGTGAACTGTTGCCTTTGTCTTGCAGTATAGCAATCTTACAGAGAACTGTTGCCTTTGTCTTGCAGTATAGCAATCTTACAGAGGAGTATGGCCTTTGTCTTAATGTATAGCAATCTTAAAGAATAGTGTGGTATATGTTTTGTAGTATAGCAGTCCTACAGACAGTTGTGACTTTTGTCTTTTAGTGAAGCAATCTTAGGCTGTCTTGAGGTCTTGGTATTGTAGTATTGCAATGTTAACAGTGCATTGTCGTCTATGCATTGCAGTATATCAATCTTACAGAGCAATGTGGATTTTGTCTTGCAGTATAGCAGTCTTACAGGCCATTCTGGCCTGTGTCTTGAGGTATAGCAATCTTACAGCACATTGTGGCCTGTGTCTCGAGGTATAGCAATCTTACAGCACATTGTGGCCTATGTCTTGAGGTATAGCAATCTTACAACACATTGTGGCCTATGTCTTGAGGTATAGCAATCTTACAGCACAATGTGGCCTATTTCTTGAGGTATAGCAATCTGACAGAACGTTGTGGCCTATGTCTTGAGGTATAGCAAACTTACAGCACATTGTGGCATATGTCTTGTTGTATATAAATCTGACAGCACATTGTGGCCTATGTCTTGAGGTATAGCAATCTGACAGAACATTGTGGCCTATTTCTTGTAGTATAACAATCTAAAAATAGTTTGCCCTTTGCAAGATGATACAGAAATAATACACAGTTTTGTGTGTGCAAACATATTCCAAAGCAGGAGGAATGTTTCAGCCTGAGGATTCAAAGTCTATTTTGAATGCCTTGCTAATATAGACAATAATTAATTAACAAGGCAAACCCCATTAAAATTGTATGCACACAGATTTTATTAGTTTTGTTTCCTAAAATGTATTAAAATAGCATGATCATTTGTTATCAAATGTTTTCAATAATACCTGAAATGTTGACAAGAGAATTTAAACACTAACATGTCAGGAAACAATTGTTATGGTGTGATGGTATTCACTGTTATCCCCTTGGCTACATACATATCAATAGCACCTCCGTCACTAAGAATATTAGTGATGCTGATCAGAAAATAATTACCCCACAAACAAAGAGTCATAATGTGGCAAGTAAAAGGCAAACATACTGGCATTATACAACAAGAGTATCATGAATGGCACATTATACTCATGCCATCTGTTTAATAGTCTTCTATGTAGGCTCTTGTAGGGCATGGTTGGTTCTGGAGAGATTGACGAACAGGTCTCAATGACCGGAATCTTAGGTCAAGGTATGCGGTCACTGCACTAAACTTACCTAAAATAAACCATTATTTTCTTATCAGACTTACCATGACCATATTCTTTGACCTTTAGACACCATAATCCATATTTTTCTTTAATACCCCAAGTGTAAGCGATCCACAAAGTTTGGCAATGACCTTGATTTTTGACCTTTTGAGTCCAATCTCAATAGGCCTCTTCCATACCTTAAGTACAAGTGTCCTCCACAAACTTTGGTCAAAATATGTCATATAGAACTAACGTTATGCAAAAAAACATTTTTCTCCTTTCAGTCACAGTGACCTTGACCTCTGATCATTTCACCCAAAAATTAATAGACTTATTTATAAACCAAGGTGTAAGTCATACACAATCTTTGGTGAAGGTACATGGTCAAGAACTGAAAAGTTGATGCCAAAATTATTGTTCATTCTTTTAACCATATGACCTTGACCTTTGATCTTTTGACAAACAATCAATTGTTTAGTCCATGTATGTGATGTAAAACTAAAATTTAATTATTGTGCAGATTATTTGTTTTCCTCTTTCAGGCACAGTGACCTTGTCCACCGACCTTTAAACCCCAAAGTCAATAGGCTTCTTCTTCGTCCCAAGTACAAACTATCCACAAGTTTGGCCTAGGTATATGGTGTAGAACTAACTTAAATATGTTAATTTTCAGAGACCATTCCTCTTCTTTCAGTCAGAGTGACATTGACCTTTGACCTTTTCATTCCACATTCATTACAAGTTTACGTTACACCAAATGCATGCCATTCACAAAGTTTAGTCTAGGTCTCTAATGTAAAACAAACGTTATTGTCTGGAAATCAATTTTCTTCTTTCAGTCACTGTAACCTTGCCATTTAATATTTTCACCTCAAAATAAATAGGCCTTTTTTTACACCAAGTGCAAACTACTCACAAACTGTTGCCCAAGTCTGCGACGAAGAACTATATTAAGCATGTCATTTGGCCAAAATCATATTTTTCGTCAGTCACAGTAACCTTGACTCTTGGACTTCCAAATCAAAAGGGTTCTTCCTTATCCCAGGTGCAAGTGATCCACAAAGTTTGGTCCAGATCTGGGAAGTAGAACAAATGTTATTGTGCGGAACCAAATTTTCCTTTTTATTCGGTTATATTGACCTTTAGGCTTTTTATCTCAAAATTGATAGGCTTTTTCAGTGCCCCAAGTGCAAACCATCCACAAAGTTTGGTAATGGTAGAGGGCAGAGAACTCGTGCTATTGCATCAAAAATGAAGTAGCAGTCAGTAGGATGGACAGATATATATCATAACCTACTTATGGATGTCACATACAAAATATCATCTATACATGCAAGAAGATATAGTTGCTTGTGTTCCATTTTCTTTGAAGTCATCAACCTGAGACAATAGTAGATTTTTTGTACCAATGATTCTCAAAAATGTTTATCATTTAAACATCAATAAGAGACTTTCACTTAAAGATATTAGTGATTATTATCACCAAGCCTGATTCGTAATCTCAAGAAAAAGACATGTTACAGTCAATTATCTGGGATAATTGTCTTTACCAATAAATTTGTCATTATATCACTTAGTGATGAGAAGAGCCTGAAGCAGCCTCAGAATTCTTCTTTGCCTAGAAAAAAACAAAACATACAGGTCTTATTTTTATGGAAGTAAATTATATTAGTATACACGAATAACTGAAAGAACATTATCATAAATTTACAAGTACCAATAATTAGTGGCTTACTTTCCACATATGTTACAGGTAAAATACATATGAATCAAGTTTTTTTCACAAATGCAAGTTGTTAAGTCAATTGAATTAAAATATTGTTCCAACTTTTGCCGAAGAGCAAGAAAAAACCCTAAATGTGATCACACATATTTCGCCCTGGAAGTATAATCTTATTATTCAGAGTTGTTTTCTTACATGTACGTCTTAGGGTTTTAATGTGGAAAAAGGAAATAGATAGTAAAGAATGTCTCTGAGAAGCTCAAATGAATTATATTCTAAGGTGAAAAAGATAGTAATGAAAGATGAAAGGCATATCCGCAAAACCACCACGTGTCATGCAAAAAACGCAATTTTTGACATCTAAACTCCCCAACACTGTTGTGTTTATAACACAGTAATCTTATAAACGAGAAAGTCCTTTCTTGACACTATGATAAATGCCTAAAACCTGTGACCTGTAGCATCAATAAACAGTTGTACTTAAAGCTCATGGAAAAACATAACCACAGGGCAGTTTATACAGTTTGTTTTCACAAAGGTGATTAGAAGGTAAAGGCGGAGATAAATAAGCATCAGTACATACATTATTATTTAAGTGACTGATAATAGCTAGGATGATTTCGAGCTGAAGATTCCTAGAATAACTGCTGTGGAAGAGCCCATTAGACTAATTTGCATTGATAAAGCACACGAATAGAACAACCCAATTCGCTTGAAGTTAAAAAAATCAAAGAGACGTGTGTTATAGAAACAAAAGTTATTACAATTTGTTGTCTTGATTGAGAATGAATAAGCCATCTTTATTAAAGATCGTTTGCTATTTCATGATCAGCCGCAACATTTCTTTGAAATCGGATTTTGCTCTGTAGATCAAACGCAAAACATTATTTTTTTGTAGTTGGAATAGTGTAGATGTGAGATGTATTTTGAATGCAAAATGTCACAATGTAACAGTGATTCAGGGAAGGATGAACTATCTGTAAAGCGAATAAGGCCAAGCGAAATAAATATCAGAACTCCTGGTTGTCAGAGTTGACTTTGTGACGTGCAACAGCAAGAGGTCAAGGAGGAGCACTGTATTCTTTGCACATACTGGAAAATCAATGTCCACATTAGTAATTCTGGAGCGCATGACATTCATTGAAATAGTAACACCACCCAGCATAGGAACAACAATAGCATCCAGTCTCTAACGAGTGCAATGATGAAAGATGAACACTAATAACACTTGCATCACTTACTTATCCCGCATGAACAATTGAGAGTAGTAAATTTTCCATCTAGTTGGAGGCAGCTTAGGATTTTATTGTATTTTATTTTTTCGCCACCAAAAAGCTTCACAAAAAATTCTTGCTCTGATTTGTAGAAAAAATAATTAATTTTATCCATCATAATAGTTATAAAAAATATATTGAAATAAGAAAAAAAACATTCTGGTTGCAAAGAATATCCCAGTCCACCTTCAAAACAAACTTAAATGATTGGTCTTTTAAGACTGTATTCCACTGTCCAGTATATTTTAAAGATGGAACCTTGGTGTATGTTTTATTTAGTATCTGTGTTGTGATAATATTGACAATGCTAATACTACCAACAGCACAACAACACAAGTAGGTTATTTAGTGCGAAGGCAATAGGAATAAAGTTCCTTGCTCAAGGAAGCACCACAACTGCTAACCTTAACAGATCAAATAGTGGGATTTGAAACCACACCCTTTCAATCTCGAGTCTAGCATGCTAACCATTGAGCCACATCAGCTTCTGTCTCCATTATTCACCTCTTATGACATGAAGTAGGGTGCATTGCACCTCCCTGAGCCTGCAAGGAGAAAGGAGGGGGAGCAGGGACAGACAAAGAGTTGAATCTACAATGTCAAGTTATATTAGGATTTTACTAGTTCAAAGGCTTTAGCAAATATCATGGAAAATAAAATTGGATGTTTACATAAATGATTCACTAACTGAAAATATCCTTAATAGTATGTGCCCACAGTCTGGGATTAGGATTAGGGTCTGTGTGCCCACAATCTAGGGTTAGGGTTCGGGTCTGTGTGCCCACAGTCTAACACCAAGCATTGATTAATGTCAATTGCATGTGATGTATAAGCACAAAAGTATTCATTTATTCTTCAAACTGTATCATTGCATTGTAAATTTTGCGAATATATGACATATATATATATATATATATATATATATATATATATATATATATATATATATATATATATATATTTATATATATATATATACAGATCATACTAACTTAAGAGATTCAAACTCTGAAGCCATATGCAACTCAACACAATAATGGATATACAATGCTATATAAAAGTAAAGTTATAAAACTGTAAATGTTTATATTTCACATTTTGAAGTACTTTTGTTTTCTTTATGTATGTATTAGTGATTCATGGCATCTCAACACAACAATGGCTATATAATGAAAATTAAAAGTAAAGTTATAAAACTGTAAAACTGAGGAATTGCACAAAATCCCAGGAAGACAAACCCTTCCAAACAAATGTAAACATTAAGTACAAGATAAAATATATAAGGTACAGATGTTAATACTCAGTAAAAGTTATACAAAATAAAAGATCAAGGTACCAAATGTAAAATCCTTAGAAAGATATAGTGAATTTAAAAATAAGTAAACCGTGTTGCCTCAAAATGTTCAAGATTGTCTTGGGAAGAACATTATCATACAGTCTCTCCAATGAGTTAACATCACAATACTTGTGTCAGGGTCGAAACACTTGAAAAGAATGTGTTCCACTTTGAGTGAATACTGGCAGGGTATGCAATCTGGTGAACGTTCACGTTTCAGAATGTATTCATGAGTCAGGTATGTGTGTCCAATACACGAACAGCACAGTACCACCTCATCACTGTGAATTTATCTAAATGAAGGATGCCACTCTCCCACGATGGGTTTGATGCTCTGAATCTCATTTTTGGAATACTATTCCATATATTTTGACAAGTATTAAGAACACGCTGATTCATGTAATATTTGATGTCAGAATATGAAATCTTCCATTCAAAAATGGGTGGATTCGAGGCTGCTTTATCTGCTCCATTACCCGTAATACTAATGTGACCAGGCAGCCAACAGTACTGGATACTTGTTCCAGATTGTATTAGCAAATCATGTTTCTTTCTGATCTGGAACATTAACGAGTTACCAAATTTCAGGTTTTGAGAGGCGTTAAGCGTCGAAAGAGAATCTGAAAAGATGTCAAAATTTGATTTTTGAGAGGTTCCAACATACATGTGATTCTACCGGCAGTAGGACAAAAATACCGTTTTAAAGGCCGTCTATCGCACATACCATTTTTAAGTTGAAATCTACCGCTTTTGAGTTTTTTTTAAAAGGATATTTTTATGTGTTCTATCCTCACATTACAGATACCAATGGGAACCAGTCTACTGTAGACCGGAAATGTTATAGCACAATGACCGGTGCAATGATGCGTGACTGAGTAATCGGATTAAGAAGGCATGTACACATAAGAAGCTGTTAATTGATTACCATATTGTTGTAATGTGTAGAGTTTAAGACCAAATGCGGGATGTTTTATTAGGAGTTATAAGTAATAAAGAAAGGGACCAAAGGTAGTCCATAATGGCTTTCGAGTCTTTGAATAAAAATCTGCCGTCTTTTAGTGTAGGTGAGATAAAAAGGAGAGACCAACCCAACAATGATTTCGGTAGATATACTTTAGAAACTGTTTTGATTTTTTTATTATTTAATTGTTATTACGTTGTTTAAGATGTTTTTAGGGGAATATTATTTTAGTTCAATTCATGTCAACATACCAAAACGTGCTTTCTCACAATCATTAAAAACACGGGCTAAGAAATATGAGACTCAGGAATGCATCTCAAGTCCAACTCAGGAACTTCCTAATCGGGGTGAACTTAGCTTGGAGGAGTATTGGAGAGCAGTTAGCAGCCTTAAAAGTCCAGCCGCAGGAAAACTGAAATTTGAACTTCTTTGCAGGCGGAGCATGGTTGTTTTGTCATTGTCACATTCTAATGATGATACCGATATAACATTTTTCATTTTTTTCAAAATGATTCAAGGAGAAATCTGGACCAGAAAACTAGTGACAACCTGTTAGGTGTGAAACTTAATAATCACAATGAATGTCATCAGTGGTCACCAGTCACTGATCTTGTAAACGAAACTAAAAATGCTTGTGGATTTTATTTGTAAAACATCTTTGCAGTGACTATGAGATATACAACTCTTCCTTTTTCATTTAATTGAAAATACACTGACTAGTATTAATTAATTATTATTATAACATTAACCGTGAGAAACTGATTAATGTACAAAATTTGCTGTTTTATTACAGTATGAAGAGAATTAATTACATATTATGGCAAAAATGCACCTGTTTTCTTTTCAATCCCCTCAAAACATGTAAACTTTATTTTGATAACAAATCTACTGGTTTAGAAGCAAATATACTGATCAAAATATTTAAATCTACTGGTTTGATGTCCTGGTTCTGTCAAATGTATGTTTCAATGTAGTTGAAAGATTTTTATTATGACTATAGTTTCAGTGATAAAAATGGCAGCTATATCCAATAGCCAATTCGAGATGGGGCCTAGGGATGTTGCAACAGCAACAGCAGCTCCAACCTGTTTCCATCTTTAGAATTATCTGTATACAGGGATGTATAGCCACGATATGAAGCTCTGATTTCACTGAATTTACAACGAAAAGCGAGAGGATTTGTTGAAGAACTTTTGAATTCACAATGGTCAAATATTATTTTGCGAGGTTTTGATAACCTGGTGGTGATTTGGGAATAGATAATTGTGAAATATTTCCGTGAAGGTGAATTCTTATGCCAAAAGGTGGAAGAAAATGGTTTCTGATTTTTACAAGTTTTGGTATTTGCGTCTAGGAACAGTATCATATGTGGGACTAGATGGATTAGAAGAAACTTTAGTAGTATACTCAAGAACCAATTTTGCTCGTCTGAGATGAAGTAATGGTTCATTTTCCTCAATTTAAAGGCTTTCTAAAGTGGTAGTTCTAATGTACCCAAACAAAGTGATTTCCCTGCTTGTGTATCAGATCAAGCACCTGCAGGCAATATTTATAAGCTGATCCGTACACAATCAAGCCATAGTCAAGTTTAGATCTTACTACTGACCAGTAAACCAGAGCAAAACCTTCCAATCTGCTCCCCAATCCAAGGCTTTTTGTCATTTGACCCTGTGATATCAAATATGTGTGAGGAAAGATAATTTATGGTAACAAAATTAACCCTGAAAAGTTGGTCTCCTCCACGACAGGAATAAGACAACCATCACAATACAGCTTTGTTTTATCATGTATTTGATGTAATCGGCAGAAGGTTTAGATTTCATAAAAACTTTGAACCCATTTTCTTCTGTCCATTTCTGAACTCCATTTAAGATTATCTGTAGTTGACGTTAAATATATGCATACTCTTTAATCTATAGCAGACAAAGAAGTCGCTGACATATAATACGCAGTCAGTTCCTGGATTAAGGCATTTCACTGTGTTGTTGATTTTGATGTTGAATAGGATGACTGACGTATGCTGCCCTGGGGTACACCCATCTCCTCAAAGTAGCTTTCAAAAGGGTGCTGGCTATGTTAATTCTGCAATTTCTATCTTTCGAACAATTGTATATAAATTTTAGGTAGACTGCCCCTTGGACCTAAATCGAATAGGTCATTCAAATATACCGTACTTGCATGTGGTTTCATAAGCTTTGTCCAAATAGAAAAGGATGGCAACAATGTATTTTTTCTATGTGGTGTAGAACTGATGTTATTGTGCAGAAAATATTTTTATTCTTTCAGTCTCATTTTATTTAACCTTTTGACTCCAAAGTCAACAAGTTTCTTCTCCACCCAAAGTTCAAGCTATCCACAAAGTGTGGTAACTGTAGTTCAAAGAGATCTTGAGTTATTTGCAGAAACCATTTTCCTTCATTCAGTCACAGTGACCATGACCTTTGAGTCCCAAATTGATAGGCTTCTTTCTTACCTCAAGTGCAAGCAATCCATAATTTTAGTTAACTACTGATTGAGAACAATATGAATTAATAAGCGGAAACCTAATTGGTAACATATAAATGAACAAACGTAATAACATAACACACACTGCCTTATGGCGGGCATATATAAATTAGTAGCAGTGGTTTGTTGTGCTCAGATTTGTCACATTTAGTCCTAGAATTTCTGTAGAGAATTTCTTTAGTTTCGCGTTCCTTGGAAAGATTAAGCTGACAATATCTGTGCAGAAGATTGTAAAAATAATTGCTTATTTTTGCCCAAAGTCTCTTTCAACTCAAAATAATTTATTTTGGTAACAACTAAATGCAATACTATTAAATTTAAATCATTTAGTACCAATGCCAAAAGACATTAACTAAGTGATGAAAATGAAGGTCCATGTTCGAATATGCTAAAAAGTGTCTGTGTGTAATTATTCTGTTTTCATGCATTAGGGCGTGTAAGATACAGCACAATTTTGTACAGACCAAAGAGCAAAGTAAGAAATATTCTTTTATTTTTTACTTTAATTTTAGATGTTTGAATGGGTCTAATATCCTTAAGCAGTATCATTATAATAGTATTACTACTTACGTCTCTGCTGACAAATGGTACAATTCTAGGCTCTTCAAATTTCCTGCCGTAGCATTCGGCAAGCTCCCGTAAAAGCTCTCTCATCTTATCTTTAAAGGGATATTTTCCACTGAAGTCATAATACTTTTTGTCCGCAGTGAGAATGCCAAGCCAACCATCGTGAGTGAAGTCCTTTTCCATTTTCAGTGGAATAATTGTCTTGTTTTTCTCATCTGCGTAGGTAGCCTCTGTACAGTGAAAAATCATTCCCTTTCTTATTTCATTTGTGTCAAACAAACTAAGTTTGTTTTGGTGTGATCAAAAAGAGAAGGTCACTGATTTTTTAAATATCTTTTGTGACTGTTCAAGCGTGACTCTATTCAATATATTTATTTTAAAAGTCAAATACTATCTTGATTTTGTAGTGATTGTTTATTGCAAGTAATTAGATAGATAATACACACAGTTCTTATAGTCTGTTATTCAGAATATTATCTCCAATATTGTGTGTACAAATACATACATACATACAGTGCATTACGAAAAATCCACGTTCCCACAGTGGAACTTAATCCATTGACGATGTTTCCGTCACAGACCGGATATAGTGGTCATTGTGGATTGTCCACGTCGTGACTCGTAGTGGACGGATTAAGTTTTATTGCCCCAATTAGAAAGTAGCAGCAATATAATTATGTACAGATGGACGTCCTCTGCATCGCGTGGAACTTACCTGTGGGCTGAGCTTAAGTACACAGTGCAGAATGCTCTTTTTAATCTTTTTAAGTTGTACACAATGCAGTTTAATATTCAAAGACTTGCCCACTAAAACGCATTCACTAATGTGTACTGCAAGCGATGAAAGATACATTTCTGAGCAAAACATCCTGAGGTGCTTCACAAAATGTACAAAGTTTAATTATAGTATTTTTAATGAGTCATTGTGTGTGTGTGTGTGTGTATGTGTGTGTGTGAGAGAGAGAGAGAGAGAGAGAGAGAGAGAGAGAGAGAGCGAGAGAGAGATATTCTGCTTTAAAACCAACAAAAGAAAAAAGAAATCACTCGTAAGTATTAGTATCATTCCGTTATTAAAATAAACAAATGCAGGAAATGTTGTGAGTTATTTTTTCATTCCCCCAGTCAAACCCAGTCAATGTTTAAATTGTTTGCACAACATGTTCCCACATAGTGAAATATACACAGCGCTATCCAAATACAACCTCTACTAGTCCAGCCTCTGTTTAGTACTTGCGTCCCAAATATACATGTCCGTGCCATACATTTTCTTAGGAACTTGACAGACTATGTGAAGCACGTGATGCTGCATTCTATAGCTAACAGCTTAAAATATAATTAGGATTGCTGGTTTGGTCATCTGACCAGTTTAATGTTACCAAATGAATGGATAAAAGTGATGACAAAGCATTCTGACTTAAATATTTTAGGCAAAAGAAAAACTTATATGTATTATTTTCAGTTAATGCAGACACAATTTATTTGGTATAGTAAATTCGTTCAATTCACATGAAAAATACTGTAAAACTCTTCCCGAATGTCAAGCGAATATTGTTTATCAATTGAGTTACTAATTTGTTACATCTTGTCCCAATTATTATTTTGAAGACGTTGACGTGAATACAAATAAAACATATTTTGTCGCCAAAGAACACGGACTAAATGCGTATTTATACAATGTTTTGCTATTAGCCAACAGTGTGAAATTACTGAAATCCATAATCCCTAATCGCCCAAACTGCACTGAATCTTAGGGAACCAAAAACTAAGCTTAAAGTCACATGAACAAAATTTGTACTCTGGTGCCGAATTAAAACCAATAATAATCCAAGGTTAACTGCCTGAAGATACACATGTACACAGCCTAGAAAAAAATGTGGGGCCAGTTAATATATGTGGACTTGGGAAAAATATTTTGTTTTTGTTTTCATATTGCAACAGCAGTTATTTTCTCCTGGACATCCATCATATCATCATGACTTTTTGCAATTCAATCGAAATGCCTACTAGTATGCAAACTTAGTTGTGAAATTGTGAAATGGGTATCCGCGATAGATACAATTGTATTTACTAATATTCTCCAGTTTTGTACGTCGGTTTTGTTTTACCTTTATTTGACTAGAATTTCTTCTTCTTCATACCCCCCGCTTGTTTAACTTGTACTGTATTACACATATGCTGAACACATCTCATATATATATATATATATATATATATATATATATATATATATATATATATATATATATATATATATATATATATATCAATAATGTTTTGAATATCGTCCGAAATTGTCAATCCACGTGTTTGCCAAGGCTATACAATCTATCGCTAATTGCATTGGTTGATATTAAAATAAGTGGCTTAATATTTTTAATGGTTTTAAACAGGCATCCCTGGTGGAACTTCATTATATACTCCAAAAAAGAGGTGGAAGAGGTTTGGGCTTCAAAGGTTTTACATCCCAATTATTTCCTGTTTATTTTGAACCGTTCATATTGTTCAGTTTGATAATTGCAGTAATCTTGACTCATTCGACTTTCAAGCTATTAAATTTTTAAAGCTTTAAGTTCGTGTATGTTAATTATGACCAGACTCGACTATAGGTAATAAGAAAATAAGAAAATCACACTAACAGCAGGTCAATAACCCAATTAATTATATAAATTCTTTTTAAATATAAAATGAATTGAAGTGCAGACATGAATTTATTTACGTATTCTGAATAAAGAGCGGTATCAAAAGTTTATTTTTAAATATTGTATGTTTACGAATTCTATAATGAAGATAATTGCAGCAGATTTCAAACATGCATACTCTCTAATGATCAATGTTTCCGAGTTTGCAATAAAAGCTACGGGTAACGTCGGTCGAAAGTTACGGTGCATAATCTCCTTCTCTCTCTCTCTCTCTCTCTCTCTCTCTCTCTCTCTCTCTCTCTCTCTCTCTCTCTCTCTCTCTCTTTCTCTCATTTTTACACATAATAAACACATTTTATTACAAAGATAGATGCATTTTTAAAGAAACGCAAGCCTGTAGTGTAATAGTTATATGCTGCTGCAATAGACTAATATTATATGCGTTGCGTTGAAAGATTAATGGGGAGAATAACATAGTATATGGTTTGTTTCATATAAAGCTAGAAACTAATTTTATGCGAAAATATAACAATTTAACCTCATTGCGTTCATTAGTCCATATTGCAATTCCAAAATTAGTTTTTTCACAAGCGAAAAACATTTTCATTCAGAAGCTAATGTTTCTTTTGAAACATCTGTGCTATCGAAGCTTGATACCTTCCTGACTGATAATTGTTAGCATGCATAGCGGCTGACTTCAAGGTAAAAATGTCACTCCTCAGCTGGTGCTCGATGATAGATTCACGGAAAAAGTTACGAACAAAGTAATTTTTCATAAAAGATCGCTTCAGTTATGGCATGAACAACCACTGATAGAGAGCAACCTTCAATACCGTGTAGAGTAGACGAATACGGCGCATTTAAAAATTGTCGTACTCTCAAATAATCAATGTAATTTTCTAAGTCTACGGATAAAGGTACAGAAGGAAATTTTCTAGCATAGATCGTGTATACTGTTTAACATACATGTCATTATATCCCTTGCACTTCATCGTGCGTTTACGCTATAAATAGTACATTAATCTTAAAGATTATCGTCATTTTCAAAAACTGTTATTGCCGCACGTGTCTCTGACATTTATTCAATTTGATAAATTTAATGAAGCTGTTTACTTGATATAAACTTGTTTCAAGTCTTATCTAAAGGATGAATGCAATAAATGATAACTATCTTACATAAACGTCATATCTGATTTGTATACTGCTTTCAATAATTTCTTTAAAGGAGCTTTTGGAAATAGTATGGACATTAAAGGGAAAGTATGACAAATTAATAACCAGTACAATAAGAACTTTTATGAAATGTCATATATTGAAATAGAACATCGAAGTTACCGCTTGATGCCGAACAGTACATGTATCTAAATATTCAAAGACTTGCCCGCTAAAACGCCGTCGCATACGTGTATTGCTAGAGATCAAAGATAAGTTTCCGAGCACAGAATCCTGATAAACTTTGGGTGAATCACAAAATATAAAATGTTTAATGATAGCAATTTTAATGAGAGAGAGAGAGAGCGATTCTGCTTTTAAAGAACAAAAGGAAAAATAAATCACGTTTCTCTGTCTAAATTTGTTTCCCACACACTAATATTTTCTTATTTTTATAGTGTTTCGTTTTGTGACAACAAGAAACATTTAAATTCAACAGTAAGTGTTTATTTTGAAACATCGAAGCGCGACATAAACCATTAGCAGCTAAAAAAAATTGTCCTAATTTAAGTTATTTAAGACTTCTACTCTATTCGTTTATTAGGCTACGGGATGGGGGGGGAGGGGTAGACTGGGAGAGAGGCGGAGGGTATGGGATATAGCTGGAAGCAAATATACTTGTTCTGATCTTTAGAAAAAAAGAGCTAAGTTTTAGACGTCAATGAAGGTTATTACACCTTTCTCTAAATTTAATTTAATTGGTCTGTCTCTAATTGGGAAAATAAAAAATAATTATATTTAGTTTTGCATATAACGCTTTAAACCAGTTTTGCGCAATAATGCGTTTCTCAGTCTAAATTTGCTTTTCACAAACTAATATCTTTTCAGTTTTAAGGTGTGTGGTTTTGTGACAACATTTTCAATCAACAGTTAATGTGCATTTTGAAACATGGAAGCGCGACATTGAACAGTAGCTGGTAGTAACTGTGCTGACTGGCCTATGTTGACTCGAGTCAGGAAGCTACATTAATAGGCGTAGCAACTGACTTCAAAGTAAGAATGTCACTCCTCGGCCAGTGCCTGGTGATGAATGTAGATACACAAAAAAAGTGTTCATAGAAAGTAACTTTGTTTCATTGAAATCCCTTAGTTTTTGACATGAATGGCCATTGATAGAGCGCAAGAGTCAATACAGTGTACACAATTCAGCGCATTAAAATATTCTCATACTCTCTGATAAACAATGTTATTTTCAAAGTTTAAGGGTAAAGCTACATAAGAACCTTTTAGTAGCATAGCTCGTGTATGTTTTTATTTTAATATACGATGACACGTTATTCTTGTAGAACAAACATCGGAAAGAAGTATGATTTACATGTCATAATGTTCCAGTGTTCTTGATCGTACATGTACTTTATAAATAGTAAGGCGTTCGTTTGTAATCTCTTTTCGAGTTTTATTTGTATTATTTCTTTCCATAATTTCTTCAAAGTGGATCTTGTAAATAGTATAGAAATAAAGGGAAACTGTGACAAATTAATAACCAGTACAAGAAGCACTTTTATGAAATATCATTTACTGAGAAAGAACATCAAAGTTACCGCTTGATGCAGAACAGTATGTAAATTTCCGCATATGTATATGCTAACAGGTACGTGTACATATAATCAATCAAGTGGGATAGACGTTGTAGCTAGGCAATTTTTCTGATGTACGATGTCATGGACAGGAGTCAGAAGATGTCCAAGAAATTTAAAACTTCGTATTTTTTGTACGTTACTTCTATATGTATGTCTAATTAAGCCACTTATAAATACCATAAGAAATGTTACCACTGTACAGTTTGTACAGGTAAAGGTATGAAATTGACACCTATCATAGTCGGTTTACGACGTCAAGGTTTCTCCCGTCTGTTTGTTTCGTGTGTTGACTCGCAGAGCGAATACAACACAGTCAGCGAGGGGTGCCATAAAACCCACTACGGCTACAATACAATCCGTGATGGACTTCCACTAGAGTGAGTCGATTTCCACTAGACTTGGAGGAAATCTACCAGACTGAGTGGACATCCAATACACTTAGGGGACACTTAAACTCTTTCCCGTGATCCACAATGAATGTACTGTAATACATACATGCATGCAAGCATACATACATACACACATACATGCACACATTCATGCACACATACATGCATGCATACATATATGCATACATACATGGATGCATACATACGTGCATATATACATGCATACATGCATTCATACATGCATTCACGCATACATACATACATACATACATACATACATACACACACACATACATACATACATACATACATACACCCATACACCCATACATACATAAATACATACATACATACATACATACATACATACATACATACATACATACATACATACATACATGCATGCATGCATACATACATACATACATACATACGTACGTACGTACGTACATACATACATACATACATACATACATACATACATACATTTATCTATCTACGATCTATACATGCATTCATCCATCCTTCCATCCAGCTATTCATCCGTCCCATGAAGGAAAGATTTAGATACCATTCCAAAACAGGCATAAAATATACCTCTAATTTTAGCAACTGAACAGTTGATCATCTTGACAAATAATGATGTATTTGTGAGGTGATGATTTGAAACTGCTGAGTATTTGTGGTCCATCTTGTCATAATCCTTCAATAGAAATGTAATTTAAATAGGCGACAAAAATCAATACTGTTTTTTGGAAGTAATTTTTATGTGTAAAACAACATACATTTAATAACCAAGGAAAATGGCTGTACTAGCTTACCTTTCCAGCAGTTTTTGCTTTCCTTGTACCTCTCAGACATGCAAACAAGAACAACATGTGTCAATTCCACAGCCTTAGCCATACTATGGGATAGCTTTGGTCCCATGTCTTCAACATCCATCCACACAGAGTATCCGTTATTATCAAGCTGGTCCTTTATCCATAATGCTTTCTCCTTTTGGCCCCAGTCATAGCTTATCATCACGTGTCCGTGCTTTCCTGAAATTCCTTATTCAAGAAAAATACATAAAACGTCATAGTTTGTTCATGTGAATTCATGGTAAGATGTTCATAGGGGTCTTGATCGTTGTAAGGTCATATACATGTACCAGGATATTTAAATGGTATGAACAACTATGAAAGTCTGAGCTCGGTGAAAGAAAAGTGTTATCATGGTAAAACGAAAAGTAATGATTTAAAGAAAAACTTAAAACATTTTTCAATAATTGATACATTTCATGGTATCATGAACAACATTGTATTGGATGCCACCCAGAAAGAGAATTAACTTTCTGTAGTAATACAAGTTTACTTGTTTAACAACGCACAATTAATAGCTCTGATTGAAACTTAATATATGGGATTGATAATTACTAGATTATTACTTAAAAATTACAAGGTAATGTTTATGTAATGAGTTTTTAATTGTTTCCAGAAGTAAAACAAATAAAAAGTATGCAATTTACTAGTAACAAAATCTCACTTATTTCTAAACTGGAACTGGGCGTTACTTACAGTGATTGATAATTATGTTATAATAATTACTACATTACAAAGTAAAGCTTAAAAAAATCTTTTCAGGAAAAATAAAATTGACTTATGACAAGTTGCAAATTTATTAATTTAAATTAATGATTTACTTAGTCTCTATTTTTTGCAATTGCCAAAAGGAAAATACAGGTGTTCCTTAATTACTAAGTAATTATTGCTACTGCAGATAAAACAGGAAACTTGAATTCTGAATCTTTGCTCAATTTTTTTTAATTTGCTGAATTTTGTCTCATAAGCAAATAGTTGCCTGAATTCTGTGTTATCCCTTCATTCACATATTCTGAAATTTGTCCTATAATTCAAAATTTAGTTCTAATTTTGTTTGAACTGTTTTAAAAATTTCATAAGCATATGATTAGACAAAATTAAAATGCCTGGATTGGAATACCAGATTCTGAACTTTTCCCAAACTTAAATAAGAAACAGTCTTATGATGTTGCAAAGCATTTGTGCATACTTAACTTTCTGTGGAAAAGTGATTTAATTGCCTGCGCAAAGGCAGATTGCTTAACTTCAAATACTGCACTTTAACATGTCATGATAGAAACAAACACAATATTTCACATTCAATTTTGATACCGTCTATCACAAATTCATTTTGGAAAAATAACAATTCAGGTGCATGTCCAAATTCTCAGCTTAATATCCTCACTTTTCTTGGGAAATTGTCTAATGGCAAAATAGGCATTGGTATAAGATTCACCAGTTTAAAAAAATATGGACATTCATCGATGCAAGTTATGATATTATACCTAAATCAATTGTTCATCTACACATGATTACTAGAACCAAAATATCTAGACATGATTTTAACTACCATAATCTAGACATAACTATTACTACCAGCATCTATACATTAATCTCACTACCAGCATCTAGACATTAATTTCACTACCAACATATAGACATGATTATAGCTACCAGCATCTAGACATTCATTTCACTACCAACATATAGACATGATTATAGCTACCAGCATCTAGACATTAATTTCACTACCAACATATAGACATGATTATAGCTACCAGCATCTAGACATTAATTTTACTACCAACATATAGACATGATTATAGCTACCAGCATCTAGACATTAATTTCACTACCAACATATAGACATGATTATAGCTACCAGCATCTAAACATTAATTTCACTACCAACATATAGACATGATTATAGCTACCAGCGTCTAGACATTAATTTCACTACCAACATATAGACATGATTATAGCTGCCAGCATCTAGACATGACAATCACTACCAGCATCTAGACATTAATCTCACTACCAACATATAGACATGATTATAACTATCAACATATAGATATGATTATAGCTACCAGCATCTAGACATTAATCTCATTACCAACATATAGACATGATTATAACTACCAACATATAGATATGATTATAGTTACCAGCATCTAGACATCTAGACATGATTATAGCTACCAGCATCTAGACATGATTATCACTACCAGCACCAGACGTGATTATTACTATCAACATCTAGATATGATTCTCATTACCAACACTAGACATGATTGTCATTACCAACACTAGACATGATTATCAATACCAACACTAGACATGATTATCGCTATCAACACTAGACATGATCATCACTACCAATATATAGACATGAGTATCGCTATCAACACTAGACGTGATTATCACTACCAACATCTAAATATGATTCTCACCACCAACATTAGACATCATTCTCACTACCAACACTAGACATCATTCTCACTACCAACACTAGACATCATTCTCACTACCAACACTAGACATCATTCAGACTACCAACACTAGACATGATTATTACTACCAACATTATACATGATTATTACTACCAGCACTAGACATGATTCACACTATCAACACTAGACATAATTATAACTACCAACATAGCGTATTAGGTATTAAAATGTAAAAGGAAATATATTTACAGGAACAAATTAAATCACTCAAATATATTTTAACACCATAAAGGTAGATTGTGAGAACTGTTTCACTATGTGGTGATCTCTTCTAATCATTGAAGCTATTTGTAGAAACAATAAACACCAAGATTATTGTGGTGGAATGATTTAGGCTGTAACTTGTTTTGAATAAAATGGTAAGTATTTTAGTTTTCAGGTAATGTTAATAAAATGAAATTATATTTGCATTATTGACAAGAACAGTTAGGACACTAACGAAACTGAAACATCATACACTTTCTGATGCTTACCAGTATCCCCTCCATCTCCTGTTTTGCACTCCTGAAATATTAAAAGATTATCATATTTAACTAATAATTGGACATACCAAAATTAAATCAGCCATACATTTTATAGGCTTGGTAGCACTACACAACAATATAATAGTTTACAAGAAAAACTATGACATATCGCATCCATGTCGACTGACTTGATAAGCAAGGCGGTATTCTAATTTTGTCATGTACCAATCAGAAGCTACTCTCCAAATGTGCTGTCATTTCTGTGCCAGAATCAATAACAAATCTTTGTATACCGAAATCATTTCGAGAATGGAATCATTCCAATTATGGATATGATGTCTTATACTAGTATTTATATTGGTAAACACTCAAATTGAAGGTTTGCACAAATGATTTCCAAATTAGAATTGTGATTTCCGATAAAACGCTGGCATATTCTTATCTTTAATGTTCTACAGTGAGCCAGCTGAGAGTTTTTGTGCAATTGTCTACTACTGTAGTATCATTTATTTTCGTGGGGCTCAATTTTAGTGGTTTTGTAAATAAAGACATTTTCGTGGGTACTTAAATTCGTGGTTTTGCCTGTCAAAATTTGCATATTACTAAGTGTTTAATTTCGTGGTTTAACCTCTCCAAATACCCAAAATAAAGAATGCAAAAGAATAAAACTCTGCCGTCGCAAACGGCGGTCACTTGAATGTTTATAACAATACTTTCGCATGTAGTTGCACAAATAAAAAACCTGACAAGTTCAATACTGACACCGTGTTTTTGTCCAAGTGAATAACATCAATGGAAGTCGACGCAGCCAACAACGCAGCTGGAATTGTTTAATTCTGTAATTTGGGGATTATTTACCTGACAAGCATTTGTGTATACATTGAGACTTGATTGACATAATGTTGATACAGTGGTTTTGTCCGAAAATCAGTGAAGTGTGAGCTTTAATACTCTGCTGTAATTAGTGTATATACGTAGTGTTTCATTAATAATAGTGCTTCAAGCAATAGTTCTAGTATTTTATAGGCTTGTTGTTCTTTTGGATTAAAAATGCGTGGATAAAATGAAATGTGGTTTCAGGAGGATTTAAATTGTGTACATTGAGACTTGACTGACACGATGTTGATGCAACGGCCTTGTCCGAAAATCAGTGAAGTGTGAGCTTTAATACTCTGCTGTAATTAGTGTATATACGTAGTGTTTCATTAATAATAGTGCTTCAAGCAATAGTTCTATTATTTTACAGGCTTATTGTACTTTTGGAATAAAAATGCGTGGATAAAATGAAATATGGTTTCAGGAGGATTTAAATTGTTTAAGAACAGTTGTACTCGATCGAAGGATCGATTTGAACAAGTATTTAATTTAATTTTCATATACTATTATTTTTTATTATTCTTTCTTTCATTTTCAACATTACTAGTGTTTGAATACCTTATACTTTTTCTCGTTTCTCTCTATCCTTACCTATCTCGCATATCGATTTAAGGCAGAAATTACAGCTATCGGATATCTTATCGATACGTATGCATTGAAACAATATAAAATGCATTATAATTCTTTTTTAAAGGTTTAAAATAAAACAAACACGTGTAAAAGCTAATATTTTATTTCCAAATTACAGTATTAACGTTGATTTATGAAATACAAGTAGGTTCCGTAATCTCTAGGAACGACTCACAGTAAGAAAATGAGCAGGAGAGGAGGGGGGGGGGGGTTCCACCATCATCATACGTGGCTAATTTTTCGTTGAGTATTTAAAATCGTGGTTTGGGGCAACAACGAAAACCACGATAATTGGTCCCCCACGAAAATTGATGATACTACCGTATTTGTTTATGTAAGTCATTGGTTGTATCAAACTTTTGACACTATGAAGTACATGATGATGTAAAATCTAACATCATGATATATTTATAAATAAATGGTTTTGAACAAGAAAACTACCTATTGTTTAAAAGTCCTCAATGTAGGCACTAGTAATGCTTTATTTACGCATACCAGGACCAGACGCCTATATTATGGTTCATCCTGTTGTATTCTTGATTGGGAGTCACATTTCAGTTCTTGTATTCTACCCTTTCAGTTGCATAAATGTCAACTTCCTGAGCTGGGAGACTTTTTCTCCCGAGATGAGGCTGTCTCCTGTCTTTCCCGTCACTTGCAGAAACTTCCCACATACTCAAAATTGTTATTAAAAACATTCCGGAACAGAAATTGTTATTTTTTCACACCTTGCTTCCCATGTAGTATATTTATGATAAAGACTTCCTGTGATAACGCATGCTTAGATATCTCAATAAATTTTAAATACTGAAGCCAAACCAATATGTTTATGCCACTTGAGCTCTTTTGTAGTGACTAATGCAACCATAGTCCATTAATATCTTTAATCCGTTCCGAATTACTTCTAATCACACATAGTACAATTCATCTCAACAAACTTTAAACACCGAAGCCACGCTGACCCTGCCTAAAGAATCCAAGTAATATTGTTTTATGCTGCTTGATCTCTTTTGTAATCCAACCATAATCCATTTGTTAATCCATTCTCAATTACTATTTTATAATGTGCATATTTTAATATGGAAAAAAGGAAATTTGTTCAATAGTTGCCATTTGTGTCCATTTGCGTGCTAAAATTGGGTCAGTAAAAATGTTTCTGATTTGAAGTCAAAACAACTGACCAAATTTGGCAAGTCTCCTGATCTGATCTGTCCTAAGCTGATATCTATGTATTGTCATATTCATGCTGTTGTAGAAACATAAATTAAATTTCTCACCTCAGCTTTTTTTTAGTTCACCAGATGGTCACAATAAAATTGGCACTTTGCTTCTGCAAGTTCATTTAGTTCTGATACTGGAACAATAGTTTCCACATCTGAATTTGAGAACTGTATACTTGCCCCCAAATTAAATGTGGGCAACTGTATACAGTACTAAAGTTGTAGGTTATGTAAAAGGTGTCCAATGATCTTGATAAACTTCTCAACTATGAACTTTGATGCTGAGTGTTTAGTTTGGGGTTCTTTCTTACTCTCCTTTAAGTGATGTGTGCAAACATTGATTAGATCCTGATGTGAATAGAGAGTTCATTACACTAGTCGATTGTGAATACACAACAGCTGCACCAAATCAAGTGTTCTGTCTGATTTTTCTTGGCAATAGACCAGCAAACTAAACAAGCCACCAGAAGCCGATGAACCACATACCCCATTATAAGTCCGAAAGGTCTGAACAAAATACAGGAATTTTCCCCGGCTGATTGGGAACGATGCCTGGAATTGTGCTTTGGAACACAAATGAGCTATTAATAATCCTAATACATTACATATAGCCTCACAAGATAAAATGTGCAATACTGGACTTTAAACAGACAAATCTGTGTTGGGAAACCAAACTTAGGACAGCAGGCATTCCGGGGTCTTAACTCATCTAAATGATGACGTGGAATGCTGAAAATCCACTTCATTCAAGTTCTAGTCAATATAAAGGTGTACGATATTTCTGGTTGAAATCCAATACTCCTTAGTAAAGTCTGCTATGGAAACCAATGGTCAATCAGGGAGCATAACTCATGCAAATAATGCTGTGGAAGGCTGGAATTAGAATTCATTTAAGTCCTCATCGGTATAAAGCTGCATGTCAAATTTTATTTGATATCAAACAATCTTTATAGGCCAGACAAGCTAATATTAACGTATGGACAGATGGAAGAATGTAGAAATGGACGGACAACACCATAACAGACTACTCCAGACTTATGACAAGCAGATCAAATATTAAAACATCTCATATACAAGATAGTTATTTTCTGTGTCTTGCTTACAACTGACTTAACAATTACAAAGAATCAGCAACTTATATTGGGCTAAAAAAAACAATAATAACAATCAAATCAAAACTTTCACATTATTTGTCCAGTGTATGGACCAACATCAGTTGTTAAGCACCAAACCTGTACAGTCAATCAAATTTATGTTCTCTGCTTAGCTTTACACATAATCCAATGAGATGCACACAATAAGTCGTATTATAAGAAAATTGATATAAAGCGTTCTAATTAACAAGTCAAGATTTAAAAAACAAATAACATTTAGCCTGCCCAAAAGCTTTGAAAATGAGGGCATTTGTTTAACTAGAAAAAATAGACACATACCAAAGTTATATTCCAAATTCAAAGAATGTGGGATAAAATGTTATCATTAAAGGAAAACCTTTCGCACTTAGGTCAATCTAAGGTGTGGATGGACAGATGGAGATACAAACAAACATACACACACGTGCTAAAGTGATTGCTATATCAAACTTCCACTCGTTGGAGCAAGAAAAGTCGACAAGAGTCTCCTAATTCTGGTTTCTACTGCTTAGTATTCCTTATGTTGGATGCATATATCAAGTTTTTTAATTGTACACAAAAATGTGTCACAAGAATGACCTAAACATAAAGACAAAAGTACATAAAGTACTGAAAACAGACTCTTTTGTAACCAAGGGTGGAAAAAAGGTTTTGTTTAGACCTGAAATCTACATAGAATTTTCTTTCCTGGCACAAAGGAAAGCCATTGAAGAAAGTTTTTGGGAAACAAATATCAAGGAGAAAAGTTGGCATGCATAAACCTATTCTTCACATACCACCAATTCAGAAACAGAATATACCATGAAATGTTGATTGTTAGTTCACCTGATGATATTTGTCAATGCGAAGTTTACCTTTGACTTAATGATCCCTCACCCCCCCCCCCCCACACACACACACACACAATAAAACAGAGACTTTCTCATTTTAACTGGAAGCTAACGAGATTTTGTTATGATAGAGTATGGAGAACTCAATGTACCTTACAGAAACCATTTCGAAATCGGTCACTCACCAAGAGATCGATGTTAAACCTATTATCAAATATTTTTCTTGCTTCAAATGTAATCAACCAAGTAAGGTTGGTTAAGGTATTTGGAATAGAACTCCAGTTAGCAATTTATGTTGAAACTATTTTTCTATTTTTGATTACTATGACTTGGTTTGGTTTGGTGTTTTATGGCACAGTAACACAAGTATGTTATTTAGTGCCAAGGCAATTGGAGTAAAGTGCCTTGTCCAAGAACACACAACGGTTGCAGATCCAGGCAGGTCTAATGGTGGAATGTGAACAGCTTCCAGAGACCTATGACCAACTGAACTGGAAATCAGTAAGTGTTTTTCTGTCTACAAGGGTAAGAAATGTATCAAGTTTGGCTAAGGTATAATCTGTCGAACATAACTTATTGTGAAGAAACTATTTATCTAGGATTGGGCACTGTAACCTTTACCTCTGACTTACACAGCCCAGTATAAGAAAAGTTAGATGGACAGATGGATGGAGAACATTATCACATGATACTCTCCAACTTGTGATATATGTACAAGATGGACACCAATTCAGGCCAGCCTGAGTCAGCTGCCTTAGTGTGTCCCTGGGAAATGTACATAAATCCACAACCAACCAACTGTACATATAGGCAGAATACTCTTGATGCTTTTAATTTTTTTCTGAATTCCACTAGAAAGGATTTTGTCACAATAGTCCAACACCAAAAAGGTTTTTGTCATAACAGTCCAACACCAAAAAGGTTTTTGTCACAATAGTCAAAGACCGAAAAGGTTTTTGTCAGGTTTTTGTCACAATAGTCAAACACCAAAAAGGCTTTTGTCACAATAGTCCAACACCAAAAATGTTTGTCAAAATAGCCCAACACCAAAAGATAGAACAGGTGAAAAATAATTTTTTTAAAATTATCCTAACTGCTGAAAATTATGATCTGGCCATCCACTCCTAAAAACAAATTTGCTTACCAAATTATGTCAGTCTGCTTCAAGTGGTTTTTGCACAATGATGCTAACAAGGTTTTTATTAAAATTGTGTTCACTGAAAAAGCTCAGAACGATTTAAACTTGTTTGTAGCAGCTTAAGATTCTAATCTGCATATAAATACATATATGTCCACCGAATCTAATATATCTGTCTTATGTGGGTTTTTTCTTAATCATATCCACAAGGTTGTGATCAAAGAAGTTCAAGTCTAAAATGGTAACATGCGATCAATTGCTGAAATGATAAGCAAATCTAATCAGATTGCACATATGACCAAAATACATTGTTGAAAACTTCATGACTCTAAGGTAAATAGTTTCTTAAGTGATCATGATCAAATGATTTGGGACATATGGAAAGATGGTATGCTGCAAACCAATCTGCCTCCTTATACTATTGCAAAGAAGAACAAAAGTCGTAAATTGAGATGCATTGAGAAATTGCAGGTTCATTGGCAAAACGAACACACTTTATATATCGACATGCAAAGTTAACGTGCATGGATACCAGCAAAAGCATCAATGTCAGACAATTATTACCGGCAGGTTTGGGTCAGCACAGGGTCTGATATAATGTCGTCTTTTGGCAAAGAGCATGTTCTGACAAAAAAAATAGCTGAATTACACATCACTCATAACTTTACAGTTCATAGCTGGAGAAAATGTTCAATCAATTAATTAGTAATTAGCATTTTGTAGATAGATATGTAGAGAATGTAGAGTTGAAATTTAGCACTAAAGTCAAAATACCTTGATACAGTGATATTGGCTGGTATTGGTCAGTAGAATAACTTTATTTGATGAAATCTCAGTTCACAGTCATGTGTGTGGTTATAGTTAGATCAACAGGGCATATACAATTGCATCATTGCAATAAAGGAATTGACATAATTGATAATAATTGATTGATTTAACGTCCATGATCAGACCTTGCTATCCCTGCAACTTTTTACTGAAACTATTAATATCAATCGACTTCAGTAGCTTCAAACTCTTGCTTACATTGGTATTAGTTATGCTATTAGTGATGACATGTCGTGGAGTTGTTGTGAAGTCAATAAAATTATTATGTAATAACAATCACAGGCTTGACGATAGCTCAAAAGAGCATCGAAGGTTTTCTAATAGCATGCACTGGAAAAGGCTGGGGACACACTATCGGCGTCCCCATATTTGATCTTGTAACCTATTGTGAGATTCACACATAAATAATATGTCAGGTAGAAGAAACGTAATGACATCATTACAGCCACAATATATCACAAACAACCGCAAGCCACTATTTTCTTCTTGCAAAAGTTTCATAAAAACCCATGAATCTGAGCACAACAACCTGATAACTTAGAAAGCTTCCAAGATTCAGTGTATAAAAATATGACATAACAAACATTTTTGTTAGAATGACAACTGCGACAAGTTAGCAGACATTTATGAGCACATTGCAGCCTTTGGTAGGGATATGAACTATTCTGAAGAGAACTAATTGGACATATAAACAGCAGAAAAAGTAAGCTGGAAAGTGCTTCAAAATAATTAAAGATCGATCATTTATTGGAAAAGGACCTTGCTAACATTTACAAAGTATTTCTTATATTTTTGCTGCTTCTGACCTATTGTATAGAAATGGAGCTATTTAAGTGTAAGACCTTATTCCAAGTTTGGAATATTACTTTTCTAAATATTATTTTTATTTTTACTGAGCTTATTTCAATACGAGTCAAAGAAATGCTATATCATATGGCAATTTCATCCCTTAATATAATTATTTAAAAAAATTATTAAGATGCAAGAAAGGGTGTGGGTTATGCAGGGTGTTTGTTGAAATACACTTGATCATATCTGGATGTTTGCTAGAGTTACTCGTCTTGAATAGTTAAATAATGATGCATCTGATCTTTTTCTAAATGTTTGAGCCATACAACTTTTAATGGAGAATTCATTGGTTTGTATTTTATTCTTTCGCTTGCAGCAAATGAAAACTAGATTCCTTAAAAGGACTGACGCTCTACTAGCCAAAAAGAATTTCCAGGAATTCAAGATAAGATCATTTCTTTATTTAAATTGTCAAGTGTTGAAAAAATCTCTGATATTCTTCACCATTTTCATTTAAGAGAAAGTGGACATCATTTGAAGTCTTTTGGTGAAACTCCATATTATACCGATTATCCATTCCGGCGGAGTAGTGACAACAAGATTTTTAAGACAGTCGTTGTGGCAGCCATATTTGACGTACGTCTGGCATCAATTTCATTTAGAACCAACTAGGTATCATAAGAAGTCAATTAGTGAAAACCCCATGTTGCTATGAACATCCATGTTAGAGATGAGTAGAGATACCAATATTTTCAAGATATGACTTTCCATTCAGGAGGAGCAGCAATAGCAAGATGTTCAAGATGGCTGTTGTGGCGACCATATTGGACGTTAGATCAGCACCATGCTAATTTAGGACCAACTGGACATCATAAGAAGTCTTCTGGTGAAAACTCCACGTCAATATGACTTTCAGTTCAAGTAGAGTTTTGATAAAAAGTTTTTTAAGATGGCTGCCATGGCGGTCATATTGGATGTTAAAGCAGCACCATTTTCATTTAAGACCAACTAGACAGCATAAGAAGCGTTTTAGTGAAAACCCCCATGTTGATATGATCATTCATTCAGGAGGAGAAGCGCTAACAGGATTTTCAAGATTGTTGCCATGGCGGCCATACTGAATGTCAGATCTGCACCATTTTCAATTAGTACCAACTAGACATTATAAGAAGTCTTTTAGTGACAGTCCCATGTTGACATGACCATCCAATAAGGGGAAGTAGTGATAAGATTTTCAAGATGGCCACTGTGGAGGCCATATTGAATGCCCGAGCAGCACCATTTTCATTTAGGATCATCTAGACTATAAGATCAATGTGTGTGTAAAGTTTCATGGCATTCCTCCAAGAAGGTTAGGAGGAGTAGCAATAACGGACGGATGGACGACGGACAACAGACGACAGTCAACGGACGACGGACAACAGACCTGCCCATAAATTCATCTGGTGCAAATTTACATAATTCCTTGAAATGCTACTGTATTTAAACATTACAAAGCATCTCGTATTAAATACTGGTATTAAGTAAATTTGAAAACAGACTGAATACAAATGTAACAAGTCACTTAGCAGTGTTTCTCCCAGGTGTCACAAGAATTTTGCATAAACATTTCTCCTTCACTGAGCCATCTACTGTACATTCCTATCACTACCTATGGATGTAAACAATTTCTGTGATGCAAGGGAAGCAACTGTTGGCAATAAAATGGGGGGGGGGTGAAAACCCACAAGGCTGATGAGTACGAAGCCAATTTGTTGCAATTGCTTTCCCAGAAAAGCTTTATAAACTAAAATCGTACCTTTCTTTATTTCAGTTCAACATCTTTACTTCACTGCCTCACATTGTACACAAAACGAAACGATCACTCCGCAAACCATGTCCGAGCAAAGTAAATGAGGATCGTGCCAGTTTTGTACAAAAAACAATGCTAAAATCTTCATCCTTTTGCATGAACAGAGCATTCAAACACATGATCAAACAAATAATACCATACCAAGGCAAGCAGATTTAAGTGCTTTGCTCAAGGATACACCACAGCAGCCAATCTGGGCTTATCCAAAGTTGGGAACTAAACCCACACCCTTATGGTACCATTCCTTAACCATTGAGCCACCACAGCTCTAAAGATAATCAAGTGTGAAATATGGAGCATAGAGGCCTACTTTTGTAAATAGTGTGTAGTACTTGTGAAACTAAATTTCCTTACCAGCTTTAAGATTACTGGTACAAAATTACATACACTGGGTGCACAAATCTGTATAGTCATGAGCTACACTTAAGCGCAGAAACATTTCCAAGAATGCATCATGTATTTACAAAATTTTCCCTTTGGTTCCATCCCAAAGAGTATATACCAATGAATCCACTCCAAACAGTTGCCTAGGAAGAGGAAGAAGTTTGAAGTAAGGTGATGGTGTACACCATGCCGATACTGTGGTTTGTACAGTAGCTTACACAAATGCCAGCACCAATAACAATGCCGATACTTGGGTTAGTGTAATAGTTCTCTTCTACTTCAATGAGGAAAGCTAAAATTTACAAGCTTTAGCTTAACTGTAAGATATACGTTCTTCACAAGCACTGATCTAACAACTATAACCAAAATCTTGCGACTAACTTAATGTAAAGGATTCAATTATGTGAGTGCAAAGTCAGCTTCAGCTTAAAAGACATGATTTTTAGCCTGCATTTAACAAACAAAATTCTTACCTCTTCCTGAAACCAGAACTTGAGCACCTCGTGGGACACAATCATATGACTCTCATCATGGAAACGGCAGGGATAATCTACATTCCCTTTGAGGTCAGCAACAGAGATCAGGAAGTATTCACTGTATCCATCAGATTTTGGGCACAATATTGACAGCTCAAATCGCAGATTCTGTCCTAGATATCCAATGACTTTGGAGAGAGTCATAGTAATGAACTCTCGAACTTCAGTACATAGTTTGGAAGATGGAGTCTTCTCTGTGGTCCCCATTCTTGCGACTCGTGCAAATATGACATGATCCCTGAAGAACACAGTCAATCTGTGATGAAGGTCAAGGTCAAACACACAACAGCCGCAGAAAATAAGATTATCTGAGTTCTTTTTCTTTGAAATGGCCCAGCGAGTCACACAGGCCGCAAGAGGGCGATGAAATATTGGGGACGGCAGGAAATTTTGAATGAAGACATAACAGAGGACTGACGAGTTCTCCATTTCTGGATGTGGCTCTGGTGAGATAACTTCTCTTGGTGTTGTTGCACTAAGCATACATGGGGCAAGGAAGTAATTTTCCACCTAATATATTTAACAAAGTTGATATGATTTGTAATTAGAATGTGTCAATTCAATTATGTAATAGCTAGTTAAAATATATATTGTTGATTAGCATTAACTGAACAAGAATTCGTGGGACAATTATCAATTCTACTCTACAGAAGACCTCATTATATACATAATTTTCCATCTACAGTCAGTAACAATTAAGTCTCCCTTACGAACAGGGTGTCTGATTGTATCAAATGTCAAGAAGCAATTTATATGTATTGATGTCCCCCACATTTTGTTGGAAGTTGGGAAGTGACATTTTGCAAAAGAAATCCATTACAAAAATAATTTATTCGGCTTATAAGTGATATATGCTTGAATTACAGGGGACCAAAACTAATTATTATAATTTGTATCTGTAATAAAGTAAGTGAAATTTCAGTGTATGCAAGTATAATGAAAATGAAACAAGTATTAATTCATGCTTCATTTACATTTCACTTATAAGTGACACATACGTCATTGATAGGTGGATCACATGTCCAAGGTGTAATAAGTATGAATACAACGTGCAACAAAATTCATAACTTTCCACCAGATTTATCAATTTAAACGAAGTTCAAATCAAAATAAGAGAATTCCAACTTTAAGATAACAAACAATTGAAAAGGAAACTTTCAACTTTGATGGACTTTAAGTACCAAGACTACAATAAAGCTACAGAACTTGTGTGTGTGTGTTCGGAATTCCTCAAATGGGGACATGAGTGAGAATTCGCACTGACTTATTGGGGACACACCTTGATCACCTTATTAGTATACATGAATCTTGCTCATTATCGAACTCATCAGAGATCTTAGCGATGTAAGCATATATTCCAAGTCTGATGAAAACCAGATCAGAATACATCCTATGGAGTGTTAACAATCTCTGCCAATCAGATGCAATATCTCTTTACTGCTTTGCTTGAATCTCTCATTATTGAACTCGTCTGAGATCTTAACAATATAAGGATATATTTTGTGTTTAATCAAAATTAGATCGGAAATCTGGCCTCCAGATTGGTGACAATATTAACAAATCAAATGCAAGATTGCATCATTAACATCCATATATCTTGCTCATTATCGATCTCATCTACGATTTTGATGACATAAAACTATATTCCAAATCTGATTGAAATCGGTTCAGAAATATGGACTCCTGAGTAGTAACATGTTTGTGTTACTTTTTTAAAAATAATTAAAGAGTGGTAACAAGCAATTGTTTGTGGACGGATGCACGACAGACACAGGGCCCTACCATAAGGTCTTTTGCGTTATGGCCACGTGAGTTAAATGTGGAAAAACTATTTCGAATTCTGAACCAAATGAGATCAAACTAGATATGAAAGTTTCTTAGGACATACTTTATCAAAAGTATGTCAGGGGTGGTTCTTCTAGTATAGGTGTGGTTCCCATTGTATAGGAATCTATTTTCAACTTCTTCCTCAGTACAGCTTTTTGATAACACTTGGTAGGAATGTTTCTTAGAAAATACTTTATCAAAATTAAGTCCGGGCAGACTCCCAGGAAATGGTGTGGCATCCATAGCAACCAGGTGGAAAACCTATTTTCAACATCTCAAGAGCCAATTTCAAACTTGGCAGGAGTGTTTCATAGGACATATTTTATCAAACGCACGTCTGGTGGTGGTCCCTTAGCAATGGTGTGTCTTCCATTGCACACAAATGGAAAACCTCTCTTCAACTTCTTTTTAAGAACAGTCCAGTCAATTTTATTCAAACTAAGTGGGAATGTTTGTTAGGACATGCTCCATCAAAGTCGTGTTGGTTGGATCCCCTAGCGCCATTGTGGCCTCAATGGCATGCATATGGAAAACCTACAGATGATACTTATCTCCAATCATGTATGGTTTGTTGTTTCTGAAAAAAGAAGCAAGTATAGCACAACTTTCTAAATCTGTATTATAATATCAGACTTAATGTGATAGCTAGAGTTCTAGTATGAACACCTTTCACATTCATACAAAGAATGTCAATGCACTATCTAGTACAGCTGAAGTTACTATAAAAAGAAAGACAGATAAGCAACATGTCAAGTACGACACATGTCTACCAAATTGCTGGAAATTATTATAACAATAGTGTCCCAGTATACTTACCTTATTATTTACTGACTTGTAGACCACGATATGCCAGGGATGCCCTATCTGGCCCACTTAGGCCTCCTCGTTTTTATTAGAAATGAAATTTCTGATGGACTGAAGGCAAGAGTATATGGACTGACAAGACACAGAGGCTAACATGAGAAATGGCTACTATTAACACCATATGAGTAATTTTTTGTATTAGCATATTAGCCGCAAATGTGATGGTGGCATAAAGAAGACAAAAAGTACTATAACTTAGGACTTTATATAAACTGACCGTGACTGCCTTTCCATCAGCACTGAACGACTTTGGTTTAGCGATGATATTCAATTCTTCCATGAGAAGCAATATGTGTTCTTTGTTGTCATGGAATTCCGGGTTATTTTCCTTTGTCCAGACTGCATCTGGAAATCAACAGCATGAGATCATCAAATGGACACTGAGATCAATGACAAGTAGGCATACAATTCTTCATGTAACTTCCAGTTGAAAAGAAACTCGTTACATACTTTGTCAGTTTGTGTACATATTTGCTGATTATACTTCAGGTGGGGAAAGGAAAGGAAACAAAACAGCATTAGTGAGGTCATAGTAGAAAAGCTGTCCACGGCATTACTAAGATACTTTTTCAAATAAAATCTAATTCAAAAATGATAGTAATTATTAATTTTAGAGTGTTTGTTCATTATTAGATTTACATTCATGTATCATTTGATTATAATCTAGTGAAAAATATAAACTCTTAAATGTTACCAAGAAAATACTTGCCTGCCCACCTACCAGCAAAATATTTCTCAACTGAATATTCAAGTCGTGGCTTGTCTAAACAACAGGAGGACTTAATGCTCCTTTTAAACATCCTAACTGTGTGTTATCTGTATCTGGCTAGTAAAGCTATACATTCTCAATATTTTGTACTTATTTGTTTCTTTTTTATCATCTTCAAAGTCAGTTGAATTTTGACTTGCTGCACTTACTAGTTATGTGTTACAGATTCATTTTTCATTTTTCATTTCTCCCGTAACCTTGCTGGTCGTAGGGGCGCCACTGATGACTTTGCGACAATCTCTCTCCATTTCGCCCTGTTCTCCACTGCTCGTTGGGATTTTGCAAAGCCCATGCCTGTCCACTCTTTGATATTGTCTTCCCATATCTTCTTCTGTCTGCCTCGTTTTCACTTTCCTCTCACTGTGCCCTGCAGGGTTGTCTTTGACAGGCCAGTTGAGCGTGAGACGTGACCATACCATCTTAGTTTGCGTTTCTTTACAGTGGTGAGCAGATCTTCATAAGGTCCAATTGCGCCTTGGATTTTCGTGCGCACCTCGGCATTAGAGACGTGGTCTAAGTATGAGATTTTCGGGATCCTTCGATAACATCTCATCTGTCAGGCATGGATTCTTCTCTCTATTTCTGCTGTTAGGGTCCAAGTCTCACATGCATATAGGAATATGGACATGACGAGGGAGCGCATAAGCTTGATCTTGGACCCAAGCGTGATGTTGCTGTCTTTCCAAATAGGCTTCAGTCTAGCCAGAGCAGCTGTTGTCTGCGCAATCCTGGAAAGAACCTTAGGTTTTGAACCTTCATCAGAGGCGATAGCACCTAAGTACTTGAAGCTTGTTACTGTGCCCAGCTTCTGTCCATTCACTCTTATTTCCTTTTGGATGCCACTCGGGTTGTTTGTCATTAGGTTTGTCTTTTCAGCGTTGATCTCTATCCCATATCTTAGTGATGCTTGATTGAGACGGTTCACTAAGGTTTTCATTTCTTCTTCACCTCCTTCTAAGCAATCAATATCATCAGCGAAGCGCAGGTTGGTGATTGTTCTGCCTCCAACACAGACACTGCCCTCATGGTCTTCCAAGGCGTCGGACATGATCCTTTCCAGGTAGATGTTGAAGAGAGTGGGTGAGAGAAGGCACCCCTGTCTGACCCCGAATGTGGTTCTGAACCAGTCTCCTATGTTGCCATTGACGAGAACTGTACTAGTCGCCTTGTCATACAGGGTTTCGATAGTGCGGATTAGTTTTGAGTTTATGTTGTACATCCGCATGGTGGCCCACAAGGCTGCATGCCATACCTTGTCGAAAGCCTTCTTGAAGTCAATGAAGACATGATAGAGGTTCTGTTGATACTGGTGATATTTTTCACAGAGGATTCTGAGATTGAAGATCTGTTTTGTAGTGCTACGTCCTGCTCTCAAACCTGCCTGTTCTTCCGCAATGATGTGCTCTGCTTGGGGCTTCAGTCTATTGAGGATGATCTTAAGCATATCCTTGCATGGGTGACTGATGAGACTGATTGTTCGGTAGTTCTGGCACAGTTGTAGATTCCCTTTTTTAGGAACAGTCACGATCAGAGACTGGGTCCATGGGGTGGGCCATTCTCCTGTTTGCCAAATTTGGTTGCATATTGTTTTGAGGACATCTATCATGAACGTTCCTCCTGTTTTAACAAGTTCTGTTGGTATATTGTCTACCCCAGCTGACTTCCCTATCTTTAGCGCCTTTACTGCATCCTCTACTTCGTCCCTGAGGATCGGGTGGTCAACTTCTGTTGTGGTCTGTGGTACGTTTAGTACAGCTTGGTCTCCAGAAGTCTCCTGGTTGTAAAGCTCCAAACAGTATTCCGTCCATCTGTTAAGAATGCCTTGGTTTTCTGTCAGGCTCTTACCAGCCTTGTCCTGAATCGTATTAGATCTCCCCTGTTTCTCTGTTGTCAGGTCTCTTAACCAACTGGTATGCCCTTTTACTGTCATTCTGGTTCAGGCTTTTCTCGACTTCCTTGCATTGGTCCTTTAACCAGCTTTCTTTTGCTTTATTTATGCTCTTCTTAATGATGTTGTTAATCTCATTGTATTTTTTTGCTCCTTCATGGTCTCCTCGCTTACTCTTCAGTTTTCTCCTCACATTGCAGAGGTCGAGGATATCTGCTGTGACCCAAGGCTTCTTTATTCTACGATGCTTGCCAAGGATCTCTCCGGCTGTGTCTATTACTGCCTTGTTGAAGGTGATGATCAAGGAGTCTAGGTTTATTTCTTCATGTCCCAGAATTGTAAGTGGTGCAAATTTGGCGCCTATTGATGCTTCAAATGCTTGTGCCACGCTTGGATCTTTAAGTTTTTCAAGGTCGAACCTGATACTAACTTCTCAGACAAAGTTTGATAGTCATCATCAGCAAGTCATGGTTGCTTCCAATATCAGCTCCTGGGAAGCAACGTGTTCAGACACTGTTTACCCTAGTCCGGAAGCGCTTTCTCACCAAGATGTAGTCAATCTGGTTGTGATGTTTTCCGTCTGGGCTGTGCCAAGTCCATCTTCTGGATAGTTTGTGGGGGCCAAGGGTGTTCGTTAGCACTAGTTTATTGTATTTGGCGAAGTCCAGGAGCTTGAGTCCTCTCTCGTTGGTCTGCTTATTACAGTATGGACCACAGACTTCTAGCCAGTCTGCTTGTGCGTCTTCTCCTACCTTAGCATTCCAGTCTCCTTGAATAACCAGAATATCCTTCTTGGGTTTCTGGTCTATGAGAGTTTGAAGCTGATCGTGGAACTCATCCAGTTCCTCGTCATCATGGTCAGATGTTGGGGCATAGACCTGTATGATAGTGATGTTAAAGGGATATGCCCTTACGCGATTTTTTAATGATTCTGTTCGATACTGGTCGACAACCCATGACTGAACTCACAATGTCCTTGTGTACCATAAACTTGACTCCATGTTCATGCTTGATTTCATGCCCACTGAAGTAGATCACGTGTCCGTCATCTGTTGATCTCTCTCCGAAATTTTTCCCGCGCATCTCGCAGAGTTCAAGGATGTGCCATTGGTATCTTCCCATCTCATGGGTTAGCTCCTCGAGTTTCCCTGCTGGTCTTAATGTTCTGACATTCCATGTTCCAAAGGTGATGTTATCTCTTGCCCGTGCTTTGATGGTAGTTGCACCAGTAGCATACTTGTCACCTCCGTCCTGGTGTCCAGCGGATGGCGCGGTCATTGGTAATCCGGGGTGCGACCGATCCGGTATGTGAAATCTATTTATTGTCATTCGTCATCATTTTCGTATCATGGACCGTTTCAACCTGGCGGCGCCCATCCCTCTCCAGGCTGTAGACCACAGCCGATATCCATGTTACTATATTGTTCGCCCTGGTCTCGAACATGTGGCCGTTAAGTTCGTCTTTGGAACCCTTCCGCCCTGGCCGTTGACTTCAACTTGGAAGACTTCCGCCCAGTGATGTCATGTTACCACCCTATTTCTCCCATATGTAGGAAGACTCGTGGAGGCGGGAGTGTCTAAAACCTTCCCTTGCAAGTTTTTTTTATCTTGCCCACTGCCTGTCCAGCCTAAGGAAGTTCTTAGTGTTGAACGTCAAACGAGGTAGCTCTTGGTGCCATTTTTTTTTCTTTTTTTTTTACAATAGCCTGGCCGGGATTCGAACCCGGGACCTCTTGCATACGAGGCCGACGCTCTAACCACTGGACTATTGGAGCTGGTTACAGATTACATACATGTAAACCTCCCAGCCAAGTGATTTTCATTCCAAGATGAGGGGATCTCCTGTCTCCTGCATACTTTAAATTATTACTAAAACAATTCAAGAACAGAAATTTTTCCATTTTCGTTTTCTTCACACTTTGCTTCCAATGTACTATATTTAAGGTAAAGACTTCCTGTGATCACATGACTGTGAACTGCATATTGCATGGCGAGTACGACACTTTAAGTGCTAATTCAACAGACAACAAACCTAAAAGTAAAAACTGAATTATACTATTTGTGATCAGTAGTAATTCGGAAAGGATTACATACGTTAATGGATTACGGCTGGATTACAAAAGAGCGCAAGCAGCATAAAGCAATTAACATTACTTGGATTATTATAGCAGAGTCGGCTTCATTGTTTAAAGTTTGTCGTGATGGATTATACTGCGTGTAATCAGAATTAATTCAGAAAAGATTAAAGATAATAACAGATTATAACTGACTTTGTTATTACTAAAGATTTCAAGGGGCATAGACAGGTCGGTTTGACTTCGGTATTTAAAGTTTTTCGAGATATCTAAGCGTGAGTTATCTCCCAGAGCTAAAACGCCAAAATCTAAACAACCGAAATATCACACGAAATTCAAAAATAAATGGAAGAAGGAATTTTAGTGGCTGGAATCAAGTTCAAAAGGATATGAATATATTTTCTGCCATTCCTCTAAAATCAATATTTAAGGCGAACTTCCTAAATTTGATCCTGATAGCACCAATCTTGAGCAGTTCTGACCGACAGTCAGCAATCTAAATCTATCCACTGGCAGAAAACAATTTAATCTTCTTGGCGGACTCAGTAGAGGTGAACTATCATTACCACATTCCAATGCAGACACTAAAAGGACATTTCTATTCTGAGGAAAATTCAGGCTAACTGATTAAGACTGCCACAACTATAATCTAATCAATGATCTACTAGCAAAGACTAAAAAAGCTTGTGCTACATATAAGGACAGTATGAAAGGCAACAGGTTACTGTGAAAGGGCTGATGTGCTGAAATGATGTGCATATTTTAATACAGAAAAAGGAAATGTGTTCATTAGTTGTAATATTTGCCCATTTGCATGCAAACAATCGGGTTGATGATTTAAAGTCAAACTTCTGATCCATTTTTGCAAATCTACTTATCTTTCCTAAGCTGACCGCTCTGTTCTGTCACATGCATGCAGACAAAATATTGTTTTATTCAACAATGTCATCTCTCTTGTAAGTTTTTATTATGAATGATATCCATCAAATTGTAAATCTTCAATTCACTATTGCTGAACGTAAAACTCCGAGATCCCCGAGCAATAATCAGGAGAGAATTGAGAAAGGTCTACCATTTTTGAATATACAAAATCAATCACACTCAAACAAGCTTAGTAGAAAGATACTTTTTTAAAAATATTTATGGGCAACTGAGAAAAGGAATATTAACTTGACAAATTTTCCAACCAATCATATAATTAAAAATTGCTGATAAAATGATGACGATACAAATAAAGCATAATTCTATTATAAAAATGTTTTGTCCTAAAATTAGCTATGAAAGTTTCTTTTAAAAAATGTGTATATTTTGATAAACGTTTACAATGCATGCACATGCAAACATGCATACCATTCGCCATCAATCTCGTTTCTCAGTCCCATGCTTTAAGTGATAAATTCTAGTCTAAATAGTAGTTATAGTCAAAATTACGATAACTACCTTTTAACAGTCATGCCTGCTTATTTCTGTCTCTTTCTACAGTGCTGTCTTTTCTTATCTACCTCCATCTTCATAGCAACAGAGATTCATTCAAGTCCCCATTTTATATCAGTTACCTTTATAAAATACTTTCCATAAGTTAAAATAATGGCATAACATCCCTTTTTGCATAGTGTCTCCATTTACAAGCAGACAATTAATTTCTATCTATTTATAATGCCCTAACAGCAACTTTCTAAATCAATAAAATCATGTTTCCTTGCATATGTTCTCCCTTCTGTGTACTATTACTAAATAGCTTCTTCAAATTTTAATACAAACACTTCTGACTATGTTTATTTTTACCAATGATGCATCCTTTCTGACATTTAAATGTCACTTTTCTCTAAAAGCTGTGAATAGTTACACAACACTGTTATGTGATAGCACAGGATGCAGTTTTATGTTGTATACCAGAGTGGACAATAATACAAGTATTTTTCAGATAATTCCAGTCTTGTAATAAAATACAAGGCATAATCTGCACAAGACTGAAATATTTGTCAATTAGTACCCAAAAGACAAATGATTGTCTGGATGTGATAATGAGAAAAAGGACATGACATGTGCAAATATTAAAACAAGTGTACTGTGAACGGCACATTATAAACCTGCCCGATGTTTAATATGCACATGGGATAATGTACCCCAAAAGCAAGCCATCCATAGGGTACTCCTATGTATCCCAAAAGCAAGCCATCCAAAAAGTTTTTCTTATGTATATTATGTAGAACTTTTGTTTTTGTGCGGAAACCATTTTTTTATTATTTCAGTCACGGCGATTTTGATCTTTCACCTTTTGACTCCAATAGGATTTTTTGTTAAACCATGCACAAACATTTCGAAACCACTGATGACAGAGAACTCCAATTATTGTGCGGAAACAATTTTTCTTCCTTCAATCAGAGTGACCATGACCTTTGACCTTTTGAGTCCAAAAATGACAGGTTTCTTACTTGCCGCACGTGCAAGCCACCCATGCATACAGTTTGATGACTGTTTATGGCGAAGAACTTGAGTTATTGTGCAGGAACCATTTTTCTTCTTTCTGGCACAGTCACCTTCACTTTTAACCCTGAAAGTTATCCCATGTGCAAGCTATATACAAAGTTTAGTAACTGTAGATGGTGGAGAACATGCGTTATCTTGCAGAAACCATTTTCCTTCTTTCAGTCACAGTGACTCTGACCTTCGAGCTTTTCGGCCTGAAATCAATAGGGTTCTTCCGTAAGCCATCCACAAAGTTTGGTAACTATAAATGGTGGACAATAAAGATATTTGGTGGAAACAAAATTGGTAACAGACAGACGGACAGACAACACTACAAGACAATACGGTCCACCGTATCACATGATAGGAATATATTAGGCAGATTACAAGATACAACTGGAGGACGGTACTGCTTGAAGGAATATGGAGGCATTCCCTACCATCTGATGGGGAGGTCTAGTCACCCCCAATGCCTGAAAATTGTCCTGAATTTGCAATTCTCTTGGAACAATATCCTATGTGAAACCATGTAAAAGCTAACCAGCACAACCTTTACCCATACTCAACAAAGCCGATAAGTATTAAATGGCCTTTCAAAGGGCTAGAAAGAGCTAGATATAACTGCCCAACCAAACTACTTGAAGATACAGAAGCCACATCAAAACATATTGATGAGAGATTCTATAAATTGTACTAATCCAAATACGGTAAACTTCTCAACAAAACTGATTAAGTGAGAAAGGAAGTTAGATGATTCGGACCCAAATTGCAATACATCCAAAGACCAAAGCAGAGACCGCAGGAGAAGTCCTTGAAGGAACAACACCCAAGCATGATTTCTCAGAACCGTGAGACGATTTGCAAATTTAACAAATATTACCAATAATTCTTTCAATAAAGATGCTAATCTTTATATTTCTGACTTTGTGGCAAATCTTTATAGTTTTCCTCTAAATACTTCTCACATTGCTGTTTTGAATAATTGATTATCCTTCGCCTCTCCATTAAGAAAATTAACCTTGGTCAAGTTCGTAAGGACTTGGAAAACTTTTTAGACATATTAGATCAAAATATTTCTACTATGATTCACCAAAACCAATTAATGAAACAAATTATTTTGAAGATGAATTAGTCCATCACTTCAGAAAAAACAATTCATGGATGTCACCAACTAGCAATGAATATACTGAAACCTTCTGTAAATTTGCACAATTGTTCTTTTTAAAATTCAAACAAGAAAGGAGATATTACTTTAACCTCACAAAAGAGGAAAAACAGGTCCTCTTTGAACAATGCAACAACAGAGGTATTGTTATAAACAAAAGCGGACAAAAGGCTATGCTTAGTAATAATGAGAACTAATGGTGATATAAAAGAAGTATTAAGACAGCTTAACAATGAGAATTATTATATCAAAGTAAGGAATTACTTTACCGGAACACGTCATAATATGGATAACAATATTATGGTCAAATTCATGATAAAGGGGAACATAATGATACAATTGTTTATAATCTTATCAACGACAAAGTCCATACACCTAGAGTGTATCTCCTTCTCAAAATACAAAAAAGGCTTATTCCCAAAACAAATCCAGCGGAGACATATTATTAGTGGGAATAATTAACCTACTGAAACAATCAGTAGTTTAATAGATGAACATATCAAACCACTTCTCCCATGTATCCCCCAATATATTAAAGATACCAAGCTATCAACAATTTACCCGATGAATTATTTTGGGTCACAATGAACGTTACTTTCCTATTCACTAACATACCCAACAACAAAGGGTTAATGTCAGTAGCTAGAACCGTAGCTAAGAATAAACCATAATATATTCTCTCAAATTAAAGCATATTAGCACTTTTAAAACTGGCATTACACTGCCATAAATTTACCTCTGATGCCTCCCATTACCTACAAGTAAACAACACTGCCATGGGAACCAAAGGGACCTCATCCTATGTCAATATCTTTATGTGCAATCTAGAACAGAAGCTACTGAACTCAGCACACTATATACGTTTAATTTATCTGAGGTTTATAGACAATATCTTTATGATCTGGACCAGAGCAGAGTTGGAAGTAAACATATGTCATCAATATCGTAGCAGTTATCACAAAACCATTGTGTTTAAAATGGAATATTCCAAGGAAAGAATCGTGTTCCTTGAGGCTACAATATTTCGGGAAAATGACAAAATTAGTATTTGATCTATACTGTAAACCTACAGATAAACATTGTTATCTACATTATGATACCTACCACACATTCCATTGCAAGAAGTTAGGTCAATATAGTAAATTATTACACATTAAACGTATCTGTACTAATGAGTCAGACTTTGAGAAGCACTCATCTAATCTTACCCAATTTTATCAGAAAAGAGGCTACCCTACTCAAAGTTTGACAGAAACTTTAACTAAAGCGAGACATAAAAACCATTCATATCTACACAATCATATCCAGAAGCTTAATAAATATGGGAGTGTTATACCAGTTATTTTTACATATGAATCAGATAACCTCTAACGTGCAATCCAATATATTTGGCCTATTGTCAGTCATACTTTGCCAGACATTTTCTAATCCGGTCCCTTTGGCCTATTGTCAGCCTTTCTTTGTCAGACATTTTCCAAACTCCCACCCATTTTTGCACAGATAATTGTCTTTAAATTAAGCCATCATATAAACAGAGTTAATTTTTAAGGTAAACACTCTGGTTTTACAGGTAATTCATTTGCAAATAAAGTACAGGATTGTGATACCGTCAATGGCACATTTTGCTTAAATATGGATACAATGAAAACTTTAGAAGCTCTTATACAACTCTCAAATATACTTCCAAGGATACTCTGGTCTCTAAACACTTTAACCTACCTGACCACACCATAGACTGTAGTATCAAATAACATAAATTACTCTGTCTGATCCAGAGCTAGCAGCGTTAAGCGGAAAGATATAGAACATTACTAGATACACCAATTACATATTCTACATCCAGCAGGGATCAACATCTCTGTTTAAATTGGTCCAAGCAATTATATTTTTAAGATTAGAAGGTACAAAACTATCAGTTCCTGGGTAAGTTTCCCGTTGCGTTTGAATTCATTCCACTTTCTAGTGACGGCGGGTTTCTTTTTGATGAACATCTCAGCTGTGATAAGAGACTTCTGGGCATCAATCATCCACTGTGGGTCCAGCACAATCTTCTCCCTCAGTCCTTCAACACTGAACAATTTTTAAAGACATACTAATTAGCAAAGACTTCCCACGTATAATCCTTGTTTCCACAATAGTCAACAAGTACAGGCAATCATATTTGTAGTGTATGTTGGTTGTTTGTTCATGGTTCTTTTATCACATTATTGATTATTTCATGCCGAGGAAATTGGAGCAAATAGCCTTTTCCAAGAACACACATAGGCAGCTAACCCGGGATGGCCAGGGGAAATAATTAACCTTTTACCCATTGAGTATGAGTCTAATAATCTACATACTGAGCTACTGCAGCTTCACTGTATTTGTGGTACCTAATTATTAACTATCTCAAGCTTAGGTAAGTCTTAAAGACTGGAGTAAAATGTATTCTTAAGACATTTAACTCTACAGTTTCCACGCAGTTGTAATAGAAATGTTGAATATTTGTAATTGGGCATACCACATTATCTGTGCTAAAAAATACAAATAAATGTTACCAATACCTTGAGCCTCCGCTGTTAAATATATATTCATGGATATAATTCTCATTCTTTAGTCAAGCTGTATGTCTATATATAGAGTCAAGTTTAAGTCTGTGCATTTGGAGACACAGTGTTGCTTCAGCTGCAAAATTTTTAAGGCTTTGTTCTCTGTCTAATTTTGTGTAATTCTGAATGTCTACTAATGTTATAGAAGTGCAGAAAACAAACAAAAAAAAATAGGATATATGATCATATATGCAAATGCTATGCCAAAATGCATCTTAGGAACATATTCAATTAAATCAGATGTCCCAGAAAATATTGGAACATAATTAATCTGAACTCTGCTTGGGCACAATTGTTTTATTTAGGATAAAGGACATTGCTGTATAATAGGTTTTGATTTTATAACTTCTGCATGTCCAGGGAATATATAATTATATTACTGATTATAATTATAAGCAATTATCCAGATGAGCAAGGTACACTTTCCGCTCTGTTTGGCGTATATTTGTAATTTTCTATAATAGCTTCTATATATCTTGATTTCTGTAGTAGGAATCTAGATGGACTGTGTACTTAGATGAGAGTTAATTACTGGGCAACATGTGGGTATGTCTGCTATGCACGAATGCCTATCCAATCGACTTTGTAGCATAATGTTTTGGTGATGTCTGTATGGTCGAGATGGTACAGGGGTTGGTGCTTACAGGCAAGGCGATGGGTGCTGTAACCCGCGGATCCGGGTTAGAATCTCCGAAGATTTAAAATTTTCTAACCTGTATGATAATATTATTTATTCGTATTTAAAAATTGCTTTAATGTTATCAAGCATTCTCCTGCAGATTCAAGGGATAGCACTTTCCGTTCTGTTTGGTGTATATTTGTAATTATATATATATATATATATATATATATATATATATATATATATATATATAAACAGAGTTAAACGCCAATTATCCAGATTATTCATGGTATGGAAATTAACACATCAGATGTGACCTTTACCTTTATGATAGGACCTCCCCATAACTGGTAAATGACACACGTTACAGTGATGATGTACATTGATTAAAAGTTCACTCCAAAATTTTAATCGACTTTAAACTTATTAAGTGGAAGAGAAAATCTGATGAAAAAACATAAAATATTAAGCTGTGACCTTGACTTGTCGCTAGGTTCCCCGATGTGGTACACATCATACTACTGATGATCTATAAATATACAAAATGTCATCCCTTAATATCACATGGCTTTAAATTATAAAGTACAGTGGAAAGCTAGAAAACTTAAAACTGAACCGTGACCTTGACATTGAAGACAGGACATCCAATACATAAAACTACATTGCAATATATGTGAAACGACCTTGAGGCTTCTGCAAACAGTATAATGTAACGTCTATCATGGCCAAGTACCATATAGCTAGTTCTCGGCCTCAACCAAGTTTGGAAGCTGACCATCCTGTTTCATACCAGTAAAGAGGGATTCCCAACATAAAGTCAAGTCGTTTTCAAAAAGGCATAACAAATTAAAAGTTAAATAACCATGAACAAATTAAAATATATGCTGATTAATATGGGTTTGTACTAATGCACAGCTGCAACAGAACGTATCACACTTTATTGTAACAGCAAACTCCTCGACCCCTACAACTTAAATGGTTTTGTTCCAAAGTTATGTCAGTTGGCACATGTACATCTTTGTGATACAAAATTGACATTTGCATTACTCACTTTTAAGAAAATAAAGTGTCTGATTTGAAGCATAGCTGTATAATGACTTCAAAACTTTAATAAAAGACTAAATGTAGAAATATATTGAACTCTACTTTCCGAGGTAAGATGATAGTAATGGTATGTCAGATTAACTACAACTGCTGCTGCTGACAGAATAAATGTGACTACAGTTCACACATCTTTCTGATCTCATGTTGATTGATGCATGAAGGTTTTGTTGACTTTGATAAGTCTATGTTCTTTATTAACTTGTCATACTACGTGTTATCTTTTCAAGAGTGCCTGAGAACAATGAATAACAATGGCTATGTTGTAAGCAATGTGACTATTCAGAAGTTTGATATTATGATTATCTTGCAATTTAGAATTCGAATTTCATGTGATTAAGCAGGTTTTAAATTATTTCCTTGTAAAACTTGCTGACAATTTTGCCAAGTAAAGAAACAAATATTCAAATACCAATTTTCTATTTTAATATTTGAAAGAAAAGTATTCTGATTCAAATATTCAATTATATGTTTTACCTCTATCGTGTCTGGTGTGAAGTTAGACATCAAGCTTGATTTTTTTGGATGATGAAGGACCATGCGGTTGCCAAGGTAATTTCATCGCAATTTAAAGTGCTTTATTGCGCTAGAGCAAACAGTGCACATGGCGGATAATTTATTTACAGAAACTTTTTCCAACATCTATTTCAACTAAATATTTCTTAACATTTATTTAGGGGTTTTTTTGTTCACAACAAGGTCGAAGTCTTTCTTCTGCTCATTCACAAATTTTCAAAGATGGTAAAGGGACAAAACTCTCGCAAAATAATCATGTATAGTTTCGGAGACAAAATTAATGTGAAACGGTTATCAATAATAACATTCGTATGTGCAGCTAGCTAATAAATGAATAATTTAGTAAACATTTTAAAAAAGGCTTGGAACTACTTATGTTAAAAAGTCAAGGTTATTTCATTGAGAGCATAAAATAGGTCTGGTTGGATGTTTAATTTGTATAATTGCAAATTAACATTTGACTCTTGCTTACAGATGGGATCTTAAAAGTCTAAACAGATTAATCTTACAAACATTATTTCACTTACTTCGTTGATTTCTTTTTCTTAAAATAGGAAACAAATCAATATAGCACTTTTTTTCGTCAATGCATCAAATTGGATAAAACATAGCACAATTTAATGGTGCACTACAATTTATCGGTGCATTGCATTGTTTACCATTACACCCCTAATAAATGTTGCTGACCCCATCACAGCCCTGGTTGCACTTTTGAGTTTGATTATTTTATAAGTAAACACACAATATACACGAGTCCTCTTCTCTCTCTCTCTATCTCTCTCTCTAATAAAATAAATGACAAGTGGCAATTAGAAGCAATTGATAGAAATATATCGCTTAGATAAAAAATACTATTTAATTTTTTGACAGACACATTTAGACAAATAATTCTTATGTTAGAGAAGATTTTATCAAATACTCTGAATTTACATGAAGTTTCCCCATCCGACTTCACTCAGCCCCTCATTTTGTAATATTCCTGATAAATTAAAATTGTACAAATTCATGGCAGATGAATAATAATTTCCTAGTCGAAAGTGCTTATTAGAAGCAAATATCCCAGTATTCAAGTAAGTAGTATACAGTAGTGCTTTATGGCAGCTTAGTACAATAGTGGCTATTGTGCCAACCAAAAGCAAAGTTTGACAAATGTAAAAATGAAGGATTGTATAAAACAAACTAGGAAAATAAACCCTTCCAAAACATTTAAACATGAAGGATAACAATATAAAATATAAAAGGTAAAGATATTAAAATTATGTAAAAGGTATTTAAAATAAAGGATATGTGTAAAACATGTAAAATCCTTAAAACATCTGATCAAAATCTGCTATATAAGCTCCGTTCCCTCATAAAGTCCAAGAATTTTTCTGGTGGTACAATATCATAAAATTTCTCCATTGATTTCACATCAACATAGTTCAGTCTCATAGGATGGAACTGACACACTCGACAAGAATGTGTTCCATAGTCAGTGGACACTGGCATGTTATATATTCTGATCAATGTCCACCTTTCAAGAGATATGCACAAGTCTGATATATGTGTCCATTACAGGATCAAAGAGTACCTTTTCGGCAAATAATTGAACCAGAAATTTGTATTCAAACATTTCTTGTATCAATTATAAATGAACTTGTCCACTTATAATGCACCTCAAGAGTTAATAAAACATTGAAATAATCCATGTGATATGATGTCTCACTTAACGACCATACTATTACACCAACAAATTGTTCTTCACCTCTTTAGAAAAAGAGGTGGGAAACAAATTGTTTCTCCAATATACTGTTTGCATATATACTAAATATAGTTCATCGAAGCTGGCAACCTAAAAGCAGTTGTGGACTAACCACGTAGAGCTGTATGGAAACACTTTAAATTGTGTTCTCAGGACAGAAAAATGGCCAAATGCAAGACTAATCAACCCCAATTGTCGTCGTATGACATCTAATTTAATAAATCATCCAAAGCACAAACAAACTGTTATTCTGTCAAATAGCTAAGATGTCATCTATGGATCAAATAATTACACAGATCGAGAGTTGTTCAGTAACTTCAGTTCACTCAAAGTTTAATATACCACTCCCTCGATAACTCGCGCCCGAATAACTCGCTAACCCACTAATAACGCGGGGTTAGGCGTGCATCCCATTTTTCCAACTAGAAAATACTAAAAATATTGGCCCCTATTTGTTGAAGGTGAAGAAAATTACGATCAAAATTGGTAACTGACACATTGATATATCGCTCGTTTTATCGTCGAAAACAATAGATAGTACCCTGAAATTTGAATCAACATCATGAAATTCTTAACATTTAATAAGAAGCCATATATTTTGTTACATTTTCTTTCCAAGCAACATTCTCAGTACATTGTAAATAACAATATTCGGCGAAGTTTCGATCAATGAAAATGTCATTAATGTCTACTGGTGACAACACTTTAATACATAAATACCAATTAAGTAAGTTTCGTCAAGTGAAAAATTCGTGTTTTAGTTCCATCTTTTAATTCGGTTTCAGTGTAATCATCATAAATGCAATATGCCCTCTTATATTTAAACGTCAAAAGTGTCAATCTACCGTCACAGCTATGTCCGCGAGCGTTTCTGTGAGAACCTAATTAAGTGACGACCGTGTTATGATCTCCGACTTGCGGAAGTATTTGTTGTATTTTTACACTCAATTAAAAGAAGATCTGCTTTATATTGTCACAATAATTACGTCTTTTGTATCAAAGCAAATAAAGGGAGTGCAATAAAAGAAAAGTTAAAAGGCATGTAAATCCTACCTGCGTAAGAGCTAGCGGTCACGGTCGTGTGTCATGTCAACTCATTTCATTTAATCGATCGAACACTGTGATAAATATTATTAAGTAAGTAATATAATTATACTACCTTAAAGTACCTACTTATTCACCATGTGCTCCAAGGAGCAAGGTAACCAAGCGAAATGAGTAATAGTGAACAAAAAGCTTTCTTTCAAGATATAGTTTATTATGAAGTTCAGAGTTTATTCCTGAATTGGTACTCAGAGATATCCTCAAGGATGAAAAAAATGTTACTAATATAACAATAAAAAATCGAGTTTCGACGTTGACGGTTGTTTCACGAACAAAATGTCCCTTGTCTTTGAACACAAGAGAATTTTATTTTGTTGCGAATCAACAACAACAAAATGCAACGATGTAATACACAATGTTTTCACGTACACGTGGTGGTTGTTGAAACCAGTTGGAGTAATGTTGTTATCGATCTTTCAGCCGTTGGGTAATTTATACAAAAAAACGAATAACTTCATTACAAAAAGCTCTTACTTGACAATTATTGCCAACGCCATTATAAAAGGAGTATTCAGCCATTAAACAGCCCCATTACCCCCCTCCCCAGTTTTCTCGATGTCCAATGGGATGGCATCACCCTTCTTAAATTTCTTGAGGTCCCTCGGTAACTCACGCCCTCGCTTATAGTGAGGTCTATGTTTTTGGAGGTGTATTATGGTATATATTTTTTTCATACTATTTTTTTTTTTTAGCGATCATATGAAAATAAGTGGAAGTCCTAACATTTTACTTGGTTTTGATAAATAAAATCTGCATATCCAGGTTGCCTCTTTTTGTTTTGTATTGGTTTTTTTTATATAGAATTACCATGATTCCGTGCAGTAATTTAAAAATCGTATTAAGAAATGCATGCATGACTATGTTTAATTACTAGAATAATGATTACAAAAATTTAAAAATCAAGACTGTAATGGTTAAAGATACCTCTTAATTTTAAAAGCAGTTCAGATTTAGGAAAATGAATCCGATCAGAAAAAGAATAAGTACATCCTTAACGGAAGAAAACTTACGTGACGTATAGGTCACTTACACTCTTTACTTATAGGTCACGTATAAATGACATATAAGTGAAGGATTAGGATTTTATATGCAACTTAGGCATTTCAAATGCAAATTAGGTATTTCACTTATAAACGAAGTATACTTCACTTCTAAGTGAAATGTGAGCCATTCACTTATTCGATACTCCGGATAAGTCCGATACTCCGACGCCCGGGACTCTCTAATTGCAGATTGGGCCCCTCTAGTATTCTAAGTGAAGTGCCCATCGGGCTGATTGAAAAAAGTCGAATTTGTCTGCGAAATTCGATGATGCTGACGAAATGCGGATTTTTTCAAGTTGTTGAAAGACTAGTAAAGTCTTAATATTTACCCCCATGTATGCCCCTTATCCGTATGAAGATCGTATAATTTCCGTACTTCTATCAAAAGCTGTAAACTTTGTGTACAAAGCGAAGCATGCAACATATCAATGGGAAACATATTGCCTGCGTTAACTATAGTTAGTGCTCACCTGGCCTTAACATACATGTGATTCTAACGGCGGTAGGACAAAAATACAGTTTTTAAGGCCGTCTACCGCACATACCGTTTTATAGTTAAAATCTACTGCCTTTAAAAAAAAAATTTTAAATTGAGAAAAGAAAGAAAGAATACAAAACGGTATTTTTATGCGTTCTATCCAGGCATTACAGAAACCAGCCAGAACCAGTCTACTGTGGACAGAACTGTTCCAGTAGTCGCTGCGACCGGTGCAGTGATGCTTGGCTGAGAAATGGGGTTAAGGCTAACATGTGCACACCAAAAGCTGTTAATTGATTACCTTATTGTTGTAATCTGGAGTGTTTAGACCAAATGCGCGATGTTTTTAGAGGTGTTATAAGTAATACAGGGATCAAAGGTGGTCCATGATGGCTTTTGAGTCTTTGGTTAAACATCGGCCGTTCTTTGGCGGAGGTGAGATAAAAAGGAAAGGCCGACTGAAAAAGATTGCGGCAGGAACACTTGAGTAAGTAATGCAACACAGGTTAAACATATAAAGCGGCACCTATGAACAACATCAAAAGTGTAAAGAGAAACTGTATAGAGCAAGACAGGCTTCAGATGCTGATGACCATCAACACTACTGATCTAGTGAGTAAGGAGAGCATTGATAGAGCAACTGGACAATGGTTTACATCAGGATCTTTAGGAAAACATTGTTTTACGTGAAACGTTTAGATATCGGAATAAACACACAAGTCAATTTAATATGATTTCTTGTATTTCTTTTCATATTTAAAGTAGAGCAATTGCAACGTTGTGTGACAAATAATAGTAAAATAGGACCCTTTTGAGCACATGAAATTGGATTCAGGGCTTGTGAAATTTGAGTCAGGAGTTGTGATGTTTTTAAAGTCACCAGGTCTAGGCCTGTGTCTGAAAATAAATGTCTTTGCGCACTGTTACTACACTTATAGGTCATTTATACGTGACATATAGATGAATTAGGCATTTCACATATTACACTTATACGTAGGATAAAAACGAATTCCAGCTCAATTCAATGAATTTGGGCTTTAAAAACCCTCTCTCCCCCCCCCCCCCACCCACCCCAGAGGAAATTGTGTCCTGATATAAATGAAGTCATCAGTTTTAGAGAATATATACATCTAAATGGCTACCTATATGTTCTGACCTTATACAAATCTCATACATTTCCATTTAAATGACGATTTGTGAAACGATTTCCAACATATTAGCCTGCAGTTTTGAGCCACCACATTTGAAAAGGCTTGCTCAGTATCAGATTGTTAGCTGAAATGACACAAATAAGTGATAACCATGAAAGATAATACATTCCCCAAGTAATAAATGCAATTTTGCTTTTAAACATACATTTCGGGCAAAATCCGTCATCATCGAGTAGGCCCCTACAATTGTATTCAAAAGCTGAGTTCGACTCAGGGGCGGCAGTTTTTCATAAATTCTGACAGAATTCGATGGCCATTCTACTTCAGCTGGTAAATGATGGTTGTCCCAATTCAATTGTCAGCGAGTGAACCATATGATATTTGTATATACCGCATTATGCTGGAAAGCACAAAGAGTGAACAAAACAAAACCGTCATGAGGAACAAGTCGGCGTGACCATAGGTACCTGACGCAAGCTTAATGCTGAAAGAAAGCAATAGCCTGAAGGAAACAAATCATACCGAGTGACAAAAGTACTTCAGATTACTCCTATGACCCATTCTGACACCGGACCCCATCTATCATACTATAAAAGAGACAAGGTAAGTAACTTCCAAACACTCCGTTCTAAACATGACCCTCAATCTTAGGCTGCTATTCCCGTCCATGTCTGCAATCAGACATAATCTATGGTTCGTTTTGCTCCTGATATATTTTTCCATTCATCAAGCCAGTGTTGACTTTTCTGCATTGCACCAAACTAAAGTTACGGTCGCATGAATTTTGCCTGATCAGACAAAATTACGCTCACTACAATTTGCCGGTACTTACAGAGATATGTTTCTCTACGACACATTCCTTCATTAATTTGAGAACAGAGATATATGCACGGGTACGTTTCTACTTACCATTCAGTCAAATCAACTCTAGGAATTATATTCCATTGAAGAATTACATATGTGTCTGCAAATATTCACTCAGTTTTAAATCCGTGAATTCAAACTTCGTTACCTTCTGAGTGAAGAGCGGTTTTGTGGCACACATAACTCATGGACGTAAGATGATTGGCTTAAATGTTACTATATAATATAAAAATGACTACAATACATACCATTTTGAATTATAAAAAATAAAGTTAATAATGAGCCTACTAACTTCAGTTTATTTAATTGCTAAAAAATGTAAGTAATAACTTTTGGGCCAATCATCTATAAGTCAAGCATATATCACGTATAAGTCAGAATAAGTTTTTTTCCTTAAGGGATACTTGAATCTATTTGTATCAGCCATCATTTGAAACTTACAACAAATAAATTGCAAATAGCTTAGCTTCCAAAACAAGTCGTTGCTTCTTCTGGTCATATAATTTCATGACGACAGGCTCATTTGAGTTGAGTAGATAAGCTCGTATTCAAATTGAGATATTTTATGAAAGCAAGGCCATGTTTAGGTAAGCTATATATGTTTCACCAATGCAGGAAAATAGTTTTGACAATACCCTTGAAATAGTTCTCACATGCATTCTCCATTTTGTTTGTTTGTAAATAACTATACAGATACAACAATGGTGGCTTCCATGGAATGATAGGACCTGTATTACAGGAAAAGAAATATCTTTTTTTTGTTTAAATGTCATCCACTCTGTGTTTATCATAGATGGGTAACGTAGTTTAGTAATTCAGATACCTAAAATGCAAGACAAGTCTACATACTAGTGAGATTGGTCTCTACTGTTTACATAATTAGTTTAACATTCTGGCTATGTTGATTCTTATTCAACCTAAGTCGAGAGTGATGATGTAAATATTTAATGATGACATCACAATGAATATTTGAATATGAATAAGACAAAGGCCACAGATGTTCAAAGAGTAAAATCAAGTATTCGTTTCAACACTACAAGTCGATGCTGTTCATTATTAGCATTTTAATTTTTAGATATAACAAACTGCCCAATAGCCCATTCAAACACGTAAGGTGTGATGTTACTGACTTCTAATTATCAAACACATACGGTGCGATGTTACTGACTTCTAATTATCAAACACATAAGTTGTGATGTTACTAACTTCTAATTATCAAAAAACATAAGGTGCAATGTTACTTGCTTATAATTATCAAACACACAAGGTGCGATGTTAATGACTTCTACCTGTTCGAAATTTTTCGGCCTTTATTAATACGTACCAGAGGCATCAATTTTTAAAAACTTCCAGGCGTGAGATCTAATAAAGACTAACTGATCTGAGACGTAAACCAAGAGGAACTGAGCCATAAGTCAGGTGGAATTTGAAGCGAAATATGTAAATTAGCTACGCCCGGAATTACACTTTAGCTTGACCCCTGAAAAATGCTTCAGCTTGACGCCTGGAAAAAATATTTAGCTCGTCGCCTGGAAAAATGTTTTGGGTTTCCGCCTCCTTCCCAAAAGACACCTGGAACATAATACAATTAGGGAAAATGACGGGCATGATTTTAAATGATCAGTATTGAGCATCATTTGAGAATTATATGATCAGGCCTTCCTGGAATTTAAAAAATATATTTCTGTTTTGCTGAACCTCAATTGAAAAATTACAAAATAAATTTCAAAAAAGACACAATTGACTACAAACTGTGTTTATTCTAGACTTTTGTATTTTATTGGTAAATACCTTCAAAAAGGTTTAACCTACTTTTATTAAATGAAAATCTAATTTATGACCATGAGTATGCAGGAACGAAAAGGTCTGACAGTGTGACAACTCTTCTGTTTTGTATCAAAATATAGGGACTTTCTTTTTTTTTTTTGTAATGGAGCATGTGCAAAACACTGGAAGAGATAATAGTAGAGACTATATGCAAATCCAGTGCCACTGTTTTTCAACTGCTGGGGTTGCAGCTTTAAATTGTTTTGTTGTACATATGCATACTTTCTGTAGAACTCATCTACACATGCTCAAGCTTTGCTCACTGTTAATCATGCCGTTTCACTGGGGACTCCTAAACTATATGAATAGATCAAAGAAAACACAGTGGAAGGAATGAATAAATATTGTTTCACACAGTTATGCAATATATTAGTAGTTTCTATCATAGCATTTAAAAGTTTATTAAAACAAAACCTCCCAATAGAGAACCATGATGTTCTGAAAAACGGTTCAGTTTCACTTTGTACACAAAATATATTTCATCAATTGTTACATTTGGTCTTTTTTACAAATGAAAAATACTGCTTTCCTTGCAAAATTATTGCACATAAAGCAAATACAGGAGACTTTGTGGGTGTGATTTGGATCATATACAATAAATTACTAAGGAAAGATTCCAGAAATTCAGGCTAATTCACAGAAAGGCAGGCTCTTTAGTATAAAGAATCTCTTACAACCGTTTTCTCCAATATGAAAAAATATCTAATATTTTCAAATTTTGTTCCTTATGGCTTTTCTTCACTTCCAGATAGGCGGTGGGGTGAATGTTGTCAGATGGTTTGGCTCCCTGCCTTTTTGATAAAACAGTACACTTTTAGGTGAAATACAAGAATGTTAGCTATTTAAAGTACAATGAACCACCTCTATTAAACAAATACTCAGAAACATATCCTGTATCTTCCCCTACTTCTTGTATAGCTAAGGTACCGTACCATCCACTGAAAAATATTACAACAACATATACTATGTAACATGGACACAAATACTATTTACCTGATTGGCAAAACAATGTAAGCATTTCATTTAGTCGAGCATTCCAAAATCACTTCACAGTCTTAGAAACATATCTAAGAAACATCCTTTTAAGATATCCTAAATTTTAGTTTTGCCATCCAGTTTGTAAGGGCTGTGACATCATATCTGCAGGGCTCGAAATTAGCAGTAGTCCGAGCTCGAGGCTAGTAAAGTAGCTTTCATAATTTCAATAGTCCGATGGCTAGTAAAATTTTTAGTTGTTGCCAGTTAGCTAGTGAAGTATGACTAGTCAAAACTCAGCAGGCCTACTAAATTTATCAATCTACAAGTCCTTTTGGCCTCAAAATAAATTATGTTAAGTTCTGGCCTGTATCTGTCAAAGATTCAGTATTTTACATCTAAAAAAACAACAAATTACTCATTTAATTCCTTAAAACCTTTGAAAAAACAATAAGAAGTAGAAGAAAAGATTCAAAAGAATGAAATTTTACCAATAATCATTTGAGAAACTTCAACCATATTTGATAACAAAAATATTCTTTGTATCTCTGAATTAACATGTTCTTCGTGGTATGCCGTACTTGGTAAAAAATCTCAAAACAAACTCCAAATAGCTCAGAATAAAACTGTAAAATTTATAAGTAACCTTGTACCCAGATCAAGCATCAGACACTATGAACTTGAAAGTGTTGGAATTCTAAAAGTGGAGGATAGAGTAAAACAGTTAAGACTAAATCATGCTCATAAAATTTTGTATGAGGAAAGTCCGTCTTATATGAGTCAAAGATTTGTAAATATTAGTGATCATCACCATTATGCCACTAGGAGCAATACTTTTAATTACGTTATACAACGTGCCAGTAGGGTAGCCTCCACATTTCAAATATAGATGATTTCAAATCGACTGTTAAGTCATACCTTTCAAATTAAAGCAAATCAAGAGAACAGAGTTCAATAATATTTTACTAGAATGAAATATTTTAGTGATACTTTTTAATTCTGAAATCAGCTTTTAAAATTTTAACACTTAATTGTAATCTCTTAGCTTTGTCAAATATATAATTTTAATTTCCAAAATATACCCTGCCCAAAAATCTTGACTGCTCAGGACCCCATTGGAAATAAGTTTTGTAAACTTTTTTGGATCATCTTTAGTGGATCATTTGTTCTTCTTTTTTTGCTTGTATGTATGTATGTATGTATGTATGTATGTATGTATGTATGTATGTATGTATGTATGTATGTATGTATGTGTGTGTGTGTGTGTATGTATGTATGTATGTATGTATGTATGTATGTACGTACGTATGTATGTATGTATGTATGTATGTATGTATGTATGTATGTATGTATGTATGTATGTAATGTATGTATATGCATGTATGTGTATGTATGTATCTGCATGTATGTGTATGTATGTATGTATGTATGTATGTATGTATGTATGTATGTATGTATGTATGTATGTATGTATGTATGTATGTATGTATGTATGTATGTATGTATGTCTATATTACAACTGTCTATTATGCATGCGTAGCATACTGTGTCCATGTTTTTTAATTGTTAAATGCTTGAATTTATTATTACTAGTTATTTGCTGATTCTACCCAAATAAATGCAAAAAATACGTTCATAAGATAAGAGCAGTAAAATAATCTTTGTCATAGCCTTTGCGCTTGAATCTGATATCATGAATACAAGGTCACTGAACTCATCTCAGGTACCCATATGCAAAGTTTGGTTTGATCCATAATTATATTTTTGGAAAAACCCAAGTTACTGAACTGACATCATTAAAGGTATTTTTTAGACATATCCATTAAATGAGTTTGGAAAAAGTCAATGTATTCGTGTTATCATGCTCACAAGCCATCACAGGTTATCAAAGTATTAAGAATACTGAAGTTTTTGTGGGTTCAGATAATATGGTACATTAAATGAGATCAAAGGAATGAATGTAAATTTTCAGATAGTGATAATCATGTTCCTTTTTACACGTAGCAATAAATACATGTAATATAAAGCAAATGTTTGTCTGTTCTTTTTCTTTATCTCCTAACAAAGAAATAATGAAAAAATTAAATATTCTGAGTGAAAACAAGTTTGCAACTTCCTTTTATGAGTAATGTCTATTGTAATGATCTATTGTTTGAACTACTACATGCAAGCTGTAAAACTATATCAAGGGAGGTAATCACTCTCGGCCTGATAATTTTCTCTTATGACAACAATTTGAGTTATGTCCCTTAGCAGTGCTTGACCGACTATTTGAAGGCAAAAAAGGTAAGTAGAGCTAAATGTTGAAAAATGTTTATTATTAGCAACACATACTATTCTTGGTAAAGATTAACAGACATGAACTGAAATCCAAACCAAACACCACAGGGAAGACGTTTGACCCTGAAATCAATGTACATATGATAACTACATTTAAATACAAAGTCTGATCAAATTCGGTTGTATGTGTACACACCACTGTATTGACAAGCTCAATGAAGTACAAAAGCAGTAGCCCTTGACTTCACCTCAAGGTCAAGTAGGTCTGATTTTCAAACTTATTCACATTTGCACAGACATGTTGATGGTTAGATCTGCACCACATACTTGGACTGGACACTCTTCACAACCCTACAAACTCCACCAAGTCTCGATTCCTGCAGTATCTGGCATATGCAGACATGTTGATGGTTAGATCTACACCACGTGATACGATTGGACACTCATCACAGCGCTACAAACTCCACCAAGTCTCTATTCCTGCAGTATCTGTCATATGCAGACATGTTGTTGATTAGATCTGCGCCAGATACTGAGATTGGACACTTGTCTACCAAATCCCTCTTCCTGCAGTATCTGTCATATACAGATACAGAGCTTGGCTGGTGAAGTGACAAGATGTGCGTGTTATGCCAAAGATTGTTTTTATAGGTCAATAAACTTTCAATTGTACCTATATCTAATGTGTATTCTTTTATAGGTAGAATATACTTTAAATTGTACCTATATATAATGTGTATTGATTTAAAGGTACAATAAAGTTAAATTGTGCCTATATCTTGTGTATTATTTCATAGCTACAATACACATTAAATAGTACCTTCATCTTGTGTTTTGTTTTATAGGTACATTCAACTTCATGTTGTACCTATATATGTGTATTGTTTAAATTTTTAATCGAAGATTCATTTTCACTTGACTAAAAGAGAAACAAGCTTAGACATAGTGATTTTGCATGGTTAAAAAATGTAACTTTCCACTAAACCTTACACCAAAGGTTAACCACTTCATAAATGATTTGAAATTGTCCCCATATATTGTTTTAGTACCCTTGCCAGAATTATCCCGATTATGTATTAATTTTTTTGTTCTCACTTTATTTTGATATAAGTGACATTACGTATGTTTTTTTCTGTTACTGGTGGCGCAATGCTAGCAGAGAAGCATTTGGACATGTGTCTCAGAAATCATTTGGACAGTCTCCAAAATATATGTGATTTAATTCACTGCAGATGGTGGCGACGGAGAGGTGAATACATACCATAATACAGCAACTAACTCAAGAGTTCAGAAACTTCTAAAAATTCTGATAATTTTACTCAACATTAGTAATCAGTTAAATTACAATTTTTACAAAAATTTGGCAAATGATCCATCAAAAAAGCATTCTGAAAATCACGGCTTGTTTCTGATTCTGAACATTTTTTTTCAAAAATACAGGCCTTGTTCCAGTAAGTACCAAACCTATACTTATTTCCAACTTTTCCTCCTCTTCCCCTGTAGCACTGCAAACCTATAGATTTCTGAGTGTCACAATATTCATTTAGAACCAACTGGACCTCAGGGTGAAACCGTGTGCCATGTTTCAACAGAGATAACAAACATCTGCTAACGGACAACTGATTTGTGCAGGCCCATTGCAATAGCTCTTCTGGTATATATATATATATATATATATATATATATATATATATATATATATATATATATATATATATATATATATGTGTGTGTGTGTGTGTGTGTGTGTGTGTGAAAAAAGTGAATATATCCATTTTCACTTGTTCATTGATCCGCATCATAGTCATATATGCTCTTCAGGCAGATAATGTACCTACCTGTACTAGATAAAGTATTGCAGAAGTCAAGGTAAGATACCAAAACATCATTTTATGGTCATTTCTTTATAAATAATAAGAATTTAGGTGCGCAAACGCACTGGATTTATATTCATAAATACAAGGTATACATGCAAATGTAACTGTAAACTGACACCAATGTACCAAACAGAGAGGAAAGCACTTATTTCGGGACCACACATCTGTATATACGGATACCTGAGAAAATTGTATATAGAATCACACTAATATAACCAAACAGTGTTACTAGCTTGCATCCAAACGTGTTCACCTGTTTCATAGATAATAGGCCCCTTTCTATATATGTGGTTATTTCTTCTTTTATTTTGTTCTTTTTCTTAAGTTCATACCTCTTCGTTAGTCTTGATAGTTTTGCTTCTCTTTGCCCAAATGTACATATTTATTGTTTATTTGTGTTACTATTTGTGTGTGTATGCGTGCATTTCTTTGTACATGTGTGCGTCTGTTCTTGTTTGTCACCATAGATAAGAGGAAACGCGATGTATCAGGCAATTCCCCATGCCAAAACACCACCAAAACTGTATGTTTTTGCAAGGTGGTAACATGGCTGTTTGTTTTCTGAATCCTCCTCATTTCTTCCCACTCACCACTGCAAGGGATGGAGAGTGATGCAAGAAAATGTCCCTTTGGACATAAAACGGACATTTTGAGATTTTGTGCATGTCAATAAGAGTAATCTTTCCAATATAACGCAGTTTATTTCATGCCAATAACATGAATATAAACAGAAATACAATAGTTTTAGACAAAGAGAAAAAAGGACACATGATTGTGATAACATAAAATAGTGAATTGCAGTCTGATGAGATAATTAGTAAAATTATGGAAGTTACATCCTTCCCACCTTACCTGCCACAAACCCAGGTTTTAACTTCAAAGCTGAACCGAAAAATATAAGGTACAACACCATGACAGTCGAATCAGACTAAGTGAATAAAATGACTTATCAAAAATAATAAAGAAAGAAAAAAAAATCTTGTTTATATTCACACAGACAGGCACCCACACAGACCCACACACACACATATCGAATGTAAAATATAGCCCTGAACTCACCTGAAATAGAGGATTGCGCCCATCTCATGCTGGAATCTAAGGAAGAGATCCAGTTCTTCTCTGTTTTCAATCCTAACTGAGCCCGACTTGTTTATCTCTTCCACGAGACTGAATGGTACAACCTGATTGAACAAAACATTAACATTACAGTCGAACAACTAAGGTGATCGATCACAACAACATGAAAGCAGTTAGAATTTAATATGAACAAGGTATGGTCAATATCAGATGATATGTTGGAAAGTAACAAAATGAGACATTTTCAAGCTCGCTTTGATGTAATCTGCTAGGATGTTGAGGACAAAAATAACATATAGGTAATGTTTAGATTAAAAGAAATCAGTCAGAAAGGATCCTCGTGATTTGATTTGTGTGGTAAAATTCTACCGCTAACTGTACCCTGACACCAGAAGCTTTTAGTGTCATGATTGCTTGTTCCAAGGGAAGCCATCGGGTAGGTCTTTCTTCCCCCCAATGAGGCTGCTTTGATGCCAGTTCAAAAATAATTCTTTTCAAGTCCTCCAGCCTGTGGTCACGCTGGGTGTTATCGATGGCAATATCCTCATCAGACAGGTGGAAGATGGTTGGTTTGTCTATCAGCAAATCGCGGATTTTCTTAAAGTAATCATCAATGATCTTCTGTTGAGCTTTCTGGAAGGTAAATAAAATAGCCCATGGCAGGATTACAAGCAGTTGCGTGACTGTGGTACAAGAGATAGCAATACTCCATTTAAATCAGTGCATCCACAAATAAATCCAAACATTTAACATATGAATCGTTCAACTTTTGCTAAGTTTAAATGTTTTATGGAACACATCGATACAGTAAAACTAGCTCAAATGACCACGTACATGTCTTCAGTGAACACATCATAGAGCAATCACATATCTGCGGTCAAGACATCATATATAAATCACATGTCCACAGTAAAGATATCACAATGCAATCACATGTCTACAGTGGATACTTCATATACTAACCACATGTCACCAATGAACACATCATAGAACATGCATATATCTATAGTGAACACATCAAAGAAAACCCCTACATATACAGTGAATCTACTGAAGAAAAACCACATGCCTACAGTGAATGCATCATAGAACAAACACATGTCAGCAGTGAACACATCATAGAACAACCACATGTCAGCATCCACGTTACAGAAACACATCTACATAGAAGGGGGGGGGGGCAACCACATGTCTACAGTCAATGCATCATACAACAACATGTCTACAGTGAACACATACATGCAATAAAACCAGCTTGACCATGTGCATTGAGCAACCAAATATCTACAGTGAACACATTCTTGTGTTACAGTTTACTTAATGATTGACATGTATTTATGAGCATAATCTGTTAAATCATCTGAAAACATGCATGTAATGATAATGCTATCCAATCACATACAAGTATGAAAGCATATGATAAGTGGGGAAAAAAGCTAGATTTGGACTTTTAAAACCCACATGACTCCAATGTCCCACTGCGGACTAAAATGTGTGTGTCTAAAACGCTCAAAACGTGATACAACTTTACAAGACTGTATTTACCATCAACATATATTCAGCTCATCTACATACAAATATGTCTACCAAATGTCTATCCAATCTACATATGCATACAAATATCTCCAAAATGTCTATCTTATCTACATATGCATACACAATATGTCTACCAAATGTCTATCCAGTCTACATATGCATACAAATATGTCTATCAAATGTCTTTTCAATCTACATACGCACACAAATATGTCTACCAAATGTGTATCTCAACTACATATACATACAAACATGTCTACCAAATGTCTACCTCATCTACAAATTCATATAAACATGTCTACCATATTTCATTCGTCTATCTGAAATGTGTTTTGCTGAACTGTGCTAACAAGGGTTTTGTCACAGAAGGTTCGAAAATGTTTAAAAAAAATTGCAAAAGTGGCAAAATGGCTTAGCAAAATAATAAGTTCATCTACATATAATATCTATTGAAATCAAATTTGTCTATCTGACGTGATTTTTGCTTAATCATGAGAATAAGGATTCTGACAAAAAAATCCCATAAGTTCAAAAGTGTGTGCTAAAATATAAAAACAGCGATGATAAGGCCTAAAAATCTAAACAGGTCATCAACACACAAGTATAAAAATAAGCGCACCAAATTCCATTCGTCTACCTTGAACGTGTTTTGCCTAATTGTGCTAACAAGGATTGTGTCCACAAAAAATGAATCTAAACAGTTCAAATATCTGAATAAAATTAACAATTGCCACAATGGCCTGATAATCTAATTAGGTCATCTACCTACCGGATGAAAAACATATCAGCAAAATTTCATTAGTGTACTATAAGTGGTTTGTAGGGGTATGAATAAGACACCCATGGGCCAATGCTGGCTGCACAGGTGCCCTTACCTATTCATGCAGTAAAAGCACATATCAGTGAACTTGACCAGAGAGACCGCCTGTCTTGAGAGACAAGGTTCTTAATGCACAGATTAAATTGATCTGAAGTGTGTTGATCTTTTTCGAAATACCATCTGTCCTGACAGTCCATTTTATTGGCAGATGGTGTAATCTCTTCGGACAGGTTTTACTGTATAAGCTGATAGAGTGGTGATCCCAATGATTTCCAATTATGCTCAGAGACCGGGTCGCAGGGGGCAAGTACAGCTCCAGGAACAAACACTGACAACATTATGTCATGTCTAGTAATGTTGTACACTTACTTCTAGAATGCGGTTATGAACATTTAAAGTTAAAACTCAGGTGCAAATCCCCAGAGGAGAGGAAGAGACCCAAGGGTCAATGCTGGTTGCATAGTTGCATTATAGTCGGTAAAATAGCTCCAACGAGCTAATGTTTCTTATAATGCAAATGCATATTCGACTCTAAATAAAATTTGTCTATGTCTATGAATGACGTGGACATTTTCTTAGACAGAAACTGTACATAGCAGACCTGTTTACGCAGACAAATGTATATTGTTTACCTAAGTTCTGTCTGTAATTTAAACCAATTGCCCATCATTTTCCATCCTAACTCTCAATGCTGTTTGGAAGTATCTCACAAAGTATATGTGGCCAGAAACTGCTGATAATGATACCCACCCACCAACCATACTTTTTTTTATAAATTGACTGATACAAGGTCAGATTATTGGTGCCTATCTTCATTTCTATTTAAGGACATCCCATATGTTAATCAGAGTGATCATTTATCCCATTACTTTATTTTCCTCGTCAACAATACCTAAATTGTGAGTTTGACATGTCATCTCATTTATAATCACAAATATGCTTCATTTTACTACATTACAGTAACAATCAAGCACTTCAATTATATATTTAAAGTACTAATACATGTATAGAACTTTGGCATAATTTTGTGAAATTTTCCATAGAAACTACAGTGAAATCGTAGCAGTAAACAGCTGAGCATCTTGCAAGTTATGACCCAGAGGATGGGAACATGACCCAGGGACAATACTAAGACTGCAATGTTTACAAAAAATTCTAAACATGTGCATGGCTTATTAAAATGATGCAATGTTATCAAACAGATTTGAAAGTCAACCTTTCCCCCAACCTGAACACTACTCTAACATATATAAGCCATTGCCAATGTGCATGCTGTAGCTCACCTTGCAATTGTTTCATTTGTTGTTTCTCTTTAACCGATTCATATTATAGGATTCAATTTGTAAGATGTCTCTTTGTTGAATACAGCTAAAACTTTAGGTACAATATCCTCTAATGATTGTTGTAACATTCTTTCCAACTGCTACATATCTGTATAAGATGGAACAAGATTCCCTGGAAGAGACATATGAGCTACTGTCCAAAAAAGAATTTGCAGGAATTCAAATTAAGATCATTTCTTCTTTTTAACTGCTGAGTGTTGAAACTATCTCATATATTCTTGAGCAATACGATTTTCAAATTAGCTGCTGTGTCAGTCATATTGGATGTAAAATCCGCACCATTTTAGTTTAGAACAAACTATACATAATTAGAAGACTTTTGGTGAAAACCCCATGCCTATATGACTATCTATTCAGGAGAATCAGTGAGAAGATTTTCAATATATTCATTGTGGTAGTCATATTAGATGTATGTTGGAAACCGTTTTCAATTAGGGCCATCTACATATCATAAGAAGTCGTTTGGTTAAAACCCAATGTCAATAAGACCATAAATTATGAAAGAGTAGCGATAACAACATTTTCAAGATGGTTACCATGGTGGCCATATTCGATGTCAGATTGACATCATTTTAATTCAGGACCAACTAGACAACACAAGAAATCTTCTGGTGAAAACTCCGTGTCCATATAACTTTATACTTAGAAGACAGATGGCTGCCATAGCAGTCATATTCAAGGTCATTTTCAATCAAGACCAACAAGATAAGTTAGTCTTCTTTTTATTTTCGTCTTGTTTTCTATACTCTTCTTCCAATTGTATGCAAATGTATCCCAAATTTACACATTTGTCTTCCATGTCTGTTACTCAACATTTAATGCATATTGCTGTGCTCACCAATTCACCCATTATCATAAATTAACAATAATTTAAGCAAAAATGTTTACAAGTCACTAGCAATGCTAGGTACACTCAAGACTGAGGTTGTAACTCATAGAAAATTGAAGCATACTCCAGTGTTCTGGAAGTCATCAGTCATGGGCTAATAATCCAGAAATTCAATTATTGTCACTGTAGTGACCTTGACTTTGAAGATAAGCCTCCAAATATGTTATGTACATCTTTATAGAAATGCTTTAAATTTTCAATACACCAAGTTTTATTTCTAGATATATTACATCTATTGAGCAAAAAGCAAAATATGAAGGAAAACAAGATATTGACCCATGACCTTCACCTGGAAGACAGGAATGCATGAGGGGACCAGTACACGGCCAATTGTGCTTTTAGAAAGACAAAAAGTTATCTGGTGAAAACCTATGCATTTGGCAAATTGTTTTGATGAAAATCAATTATAATAAATTGTGAAGGATCAAATACTAAACAGAAGGTACCAATACAGTGAACTGGATATTTTACCTCATGCATGCTAGCTGTATGTGCTTTTATTAAGTTTTCTTTAAATGCAGCTAATATGTTATTAAAGCTGCAACTTTTACCAAAATTTATAAATGTATACATGGTATGCAACAATCAATACAATGCCGTTTAATTGAAATGATTCAAAACTCAAGACCTTTCCTCCAATCTGGATGTTAAGCTTAGAGTTATTTATGTTAAACCCATGACAATGCGCATGTCATACCTAGTTCAATTTGCAATTGTTTCACTTGCAGTATATCTTTGTACGTCTTATCATGACAGGATTCAATTTTTACAGCACGTCTTTGATCAATATATCTGACACATTATGCAAAACATCCTTAGGAATTTCATGATATTGTTTCGTACTATGTATAGAATTAAACACAAAACGATAATGCAACAGGACATACTGCCATGACATATACATGGGATGATTTTGTAGGATCTATAATGACTGAAAAACTGCAGTGAATTGCAACCTTGAAATGGTGTTTCTTTAAAATAAAATGTTACTCATCAACGGTTTTGTTAATAAACATCTTTTTTCCAAGGTAAATAATGTAGTTTAAAGATTGTTTTGTAAGCAAGGTCCATAAATCAATCGGATGTGTAATGTTGTGTAATGTACAATACAACCAATTCTTGTCAAGTTCGGCTTCTTCCTAGCGCTGTCACATTTGATGTGACACTTATGCATAGTTTACGAACATACTTAAAAGAAAAATTATACTAAACAGTGGTCTTAAGCAGATATGTAGAAATATATTATTGACTTGAAATGGGTAGTTCCTGCATCACTGACATTCAATCTGATTAAAATCAAGATATCCGACATAACGGTTATTATGAGTAGATCTCAATTCTAATCAGCTTGCATTGACATCTACATGAATATTCGTTTACGCGGTTACTGATTTTTTAAACGTTTACAGGCAGTAAACTAAACTAAGCCATTTACATATGTAAACATTGCAGCCTTATACAGCATGTATGTATGTATGTATGTATGTATGTATGTATGTATGTATGTATGTATGTATGTATGTATGTATGTATGTATGTATGTATGTATGTATGTATGTATGTATGTATGTATGTATTTTTAATCGCACAACATCACAATTATGGCCATTTAGTGCCAAGTAAGTTTAGCTATCCTATCCAAACAACAAACTAAGATACAGGCAAAATGGACACAATCCACAAAAAGATGACCTACTTTTCTCTTGTGCAAGCCACTATCCTGTTGCTAATGAAACTTTACAACACTCTATATGAACATCAATCCCTTCAGTGCTTTCTCTTTCAGATATCTTTACTGCTTCCCCCAAAAGGCGCTTTGTCAGGGTTGTCTTTCCAACGCCATAGTGCCCTACCACCATGACTCTTATGTTGTAAACCTTCTCTTTTCCATCTCGCAGGGCCTTTTTGTACATCTCAAGGGATTTTGCATCCATCTTTATGATCTCTTTAGGAACGACTGGATCTGAAATAAAATGATGATAATAATATACACAAAGACATTGTATGAATTTAACTATAGGAATTGTACATTTAAGGGAGGAATTTAAATAGATGACAATAACATGATCATTCGCTCACAGCAAGTAGATACCATTTTCTGAGCATTTTATTTTCCAAAATTGATATATATTTTCTGAAAAAACGTTGCATATAAAATAAATACTAACTTGCAATCAAGCATAATAACTGGTAAATACAAACAGATATTATCAAGTTCATATGAATATTGTCGTATATCAATTACCTCTAAGCAACATTAACTTGTATGTGTGTAAAAAGTGATGTATGTGATTGTGCAGGAATATACTGTACTTAGCATCTCCTTATCTTATTACTGGAGGGCTACCGGTAGCTGAGGCCTGCTGATGATGTGACATTATGTTACATATCTTGTGCAGAAATATTCTGTACTTAGCATCTCCTTATCCTATTACTGGAGGGCTACCGGTAGCTGAGGCCTGCTGATGATGTGACATTATGTTACATATCTTGTGCAGAAATATTCTGTACTTAGCATCTCCTTATCTTATTACTGGAGGGCTACTGCTAGCTTAGGCCTAGTGAAATAGTGACGTTATGTTACGTAGCTTATAACAGGAGGCTATCAACAGATAAGAGCAGGTGAAGTAGTACCACATGCTACATAGCTTGTAAGAATTGGTTCTGTGTTATCAAAACTGTTTGAGTACGAAATTAAAGTTCAAAATCACAAAAATATGAATTTAATTTGAACGAATATAAAATCGTATAACTTTAAGGATCTTTTTTCCCTTTGGTTATTCTTCTAGCATGTTAACTTTAAAGTATGTTTGAGAAGTAATAATAATAATAATAATAATAATAATAATAATAATAATAATAATAATAATAATAATAAATATTATTATTATTATTATTATTATTATTATTTTAAGATGATAACTCAATTAGCACATAACTAATTTGAATTGAGGCACACTTCTGTTCTGAAATCTACAAAGAAATCTACAACAAATATCAACAGAGCACATACAATTGATGAATCACCAAATCTGAGAACACTAGCTACCATTTTCTTTAAAAATCCAAGATTTTTTTCTGAAACTTGTAACTGGAACTGTGGATTCTGGTGCAGTTCATCTACACCGTTTTCTTTTTTGAAATATAGTGATCTTCACCTTTGATTTTTGATCCTAAATCTCATGACTTTTTCCTTACAACAAGTACAAGCAATTCACGAAATTTGGTCGTGGTATATGATGTAGAACTGTTATCGTACAGAAACATTCTTTCAGTCAGAGTAACCTTGACCTTTGTCCTCAAAATCAACAGGCTTTTTTCTTACCTCATGTAAAATCAATCCACAAAGTTTGGTACCAGTATGTGATGTAGATCTAATGCAGGTTTCTAAATAAATTTCAAAACTGAATAGTCATTGGACCATTGACTCATTATCTCAAAAGTTAAAATGAAAATCTCAAGAGTAAAAACTGAAATCTAAATAGTCATTCTTTTTTGACATAACTGCGACTGTTCGTTATTCGTGAAGTAAACTGAAGTTTAAGATTTATTGTCTCATGTTGAATAAAGAGAAGCATTTGTACAGTATTTTGTCAAAAACAGGCAAGCAGACAATTGCAAGCCATGCACAATGTTTGGTAACTGTGCGCGGTGGAAAACTTGAATTATAGTGCAATAAAAAAAAACATTTTCTCTTTTTTCAGTCACAGTTACCTTAACCTTTGACCTTTTGATCCCAAAATCTTTCACTCCCCAAGTGCAAACTATCCATAACGTTTGGTAACTGTATATTGTGGAGAACTCGAGTTATTTAGCAGAAAGCAGTTTACTTCTTTTAAGTCACAGCGACCTTGACCTTTTGAACTTTTGACTTGAAATCGATACTATTCTTTCTTACACCCAGTGCAAACCATCGACTATTCTATCACAGATAATATCTGTGATTTTATCTATAAATATTTCAAATCTTTTAAACATTATTTAGTCTTGATCCTAAAGTTAACATTCTAAATATTGGCTTCATATCTGTCAACCCAGTGTAAACTAAAATCATTGGGAACACAACAAAACAACAAGATAAAGTTTCTCTAGTTGAAATAATCAATAATGATTACATTTTACATTTACTTTTCTACATTTGCAGAGTAATCATACAACTTTCAATATTAAGTCAAGGTAAAATGTCATTTTTATTGAAAAAAGTTTTAAATACGTCTGGCACACAAAAATTAAAGTATACATTTCTTTTTCCCTTAAGTGTGAAAGTTTATCTTGTAAAATAAGAAATATTGATTACCTTGTTGACCACTCTTCACAGGATGTAATTTCCAGACCTCTCTACTGAACATTCTTGTGACATTCAGTTGTTCCTGCTGGTCATCCCAGAACATCGCCTTGGGCATTGGTGGCACACCCTCGCTGTGTATTGACATTAGTTCTCCTCTCTCCGTCAATTGATGAATGCTCGGAGGGTTCTTCCAGTTACAGACATATACATATCCCCTTATGTCCACAGATATACCTGTAGGAGTGGTCAGATCACTATGGCGGTACAGGAATTTTAGTTTGCCATCCATAACATCAAACGCATACACACCATGTTTGTCAGAATAATCGCCAGCATAACACGAGATGTAGACCGTGGAATCATCAGCACCTATGTCCAAGTAGCTCCAACTGTACCCTCCGTATTTACAGATCTTATGAATGGTGTTGACACGCCTCTCTTCAAGGGTAACAAGGCTCCAACAAATCCAGCAGTTCCCAGTATCATTGTCCTTCCTCCTACCACTCACTGCAAGTTTTCCCCCAGACCTCAGAGCCCTCACTCCATAACAGTAATCAAACTCTCTTGTTACATCCAATGTCCTCAGCAATCTGATGGCTGCAGACTGACCTGTTGTAAACTCAACTGATAGGATCTCGACGTGACCAAACCCAGTCACTGCCACTTGGGTGCCTCTCCTGTCTATCATACAAACATCACAGGGCCCTGACTCTAGTGTATCTGATATTGCCAGTAACCTTCCATCATGCTGACTGTGTAGACGGACAGTACATTCTCCGCCATCTACAACCATCAGCATATTTGCAGACAATGCCACAATACCAATGTACTTGGGGTCAGGGTGAGCTGCAGAAGAAAGCAATCAAGCATAAAAACAGATGATGTTGTCATGATTAGGAACATTCTGGAATATACAGTTAAATTAAAATTATTACAATAATTTGTATAGCTTCTACATATGAATTTAATACTAGTTCTGACCTTAAACAATATTGTCATAACTTTATCACCACCATCATCGTCATTATTATTTTTTCTATTGCTGTAATCAAGCGGTTGATTCTTTTTTCATGATCCCTTGGTCCTGGCACCTGCGTCACAACATTTCATTAACATGACACGAAGCATGTAGTAAAGTACATATAATTCTAATGCACCCTCATGTGTGTCATAATAGCTGACTAATGGAGACAGAAGATGTGGTGGCTTGGTGGTTATCACACCAGACCCATAACCAAATGGGTGTTCTTGGACAAGGCACTTGACTCCAATCGCCTCAGCACTAAATAACCTGCTTGTGTTGCTATGAAATAAATCAACAACCCAAACATATTATTCTGTGCTGCACTTGGTGATAATGGAAAATAAAGGACCTGTTAGATTCCACTGTTTTATTTCTCATTTCTGACTATATCTTCATTTACATGCTTTAATATACCTGTTAGGAACTCCATCTGATTTTTGGGGACTACAAATATGGGGTCAAAGGAAACATATACTGTGACTTCATGACCTCATTCATAAGCTGTCAACATCATCACTGTTATCATCAGCATCACCCTCATCGTTGCCATTGATATTATCATCATCATCATGCTATTCTTCTCCTTCTTAGAAGTTATATTATTATTATTATTATTATTATTATTATTATTATTATTATTATTATTATTATTTGTGTCAGTAAAACACTGCAAAGACTGCTGACCAAAGAAAGTAAAAACAATAGAAACATTGCTATAATGGCATCCAAATTTAATGAAGTCGTGTATTTAGTCAAAAATGTTACATATTTAATCGAAAAGGTTACATAATGCGTAGAAACAAATTGACAAATTGCCAAAAATCTGATTAGGTTATCATACATGACCATGATAAGTCACTATCTTCGCTCCGTAAGTCCAATAGTTGTGTGCTATTGTGCTAAAATGGATTTCTTAGGGATATATGGATATACAAACAGCCATACTGAAAGACAGCAACAAAGCAATATGCCCCCTTCTGCAATTTGGAGCATAATATATTACCATATACTTAGTTTGCACCAGTTGTCTCATGAAACCAGTGCAGAATTGTTGTAACCTGAAGATATAAAATGTCAATTACCTTTTGTTTTAAATTGTTAAAACAATACTGCACAATCAGTACTAAGTAACAATCATGAAGTAACAGGTTACATGGAGCACATGGTAATGTCCCGTCATAAGTTTTGTTATTCATGCACTTTCAAAGATGTGCATGGATATTGTGATACATTTCCTATGTACGTTTAAACATACCTAATGTTCTTTGACCAATCCTACACCATCAAACGCAAGTCATTGATAGTCCTATCGATGTAAATTGTGCCAACACTTTGAATTTTGATCACACCTCTAGGGATTGGGATAAAGGTGTATGGGATTCAATATAAATTTCATGTTTTACGTCTCACACATCTGAGAAGTGACAACACATATCAGATAGAAACATGCATGATACACCGGAATCTACCCCTACCCGTCAAGAAAAAATGTCACAAAACAGAAACTATTTATATTACCCTATAACCATATATACGTTTACTCTATGTATATAATGTCAGATTTATATATGTAACTGACAATGACCATGGTCACCATCCCTGTCCTAGAAACTGTTGAGATCCCCACTCTAAAACCATATACACTTACTGTCCATGAAACGACAAATATTTACAGGTAAATGACTTTGACCCCAGGATCCATCCCTACCCACAGGGACTAATCACTTCGGACATAATTGTTTAGATCCCTATCATATAACATAGTGGCTTGCTACACATGAAGAGACGCATTTCTACATGTAACTAATTTTGACCCCAGTGTCCATAGTGGCCCTAAGGGACTTAGCCCCTGAGTCATAGCTTTAAAACTATCAAGCTCGATTCCCACCCCATAATGATGTATATACTGGCTGGTCATGAAAAAACAAATGTATATACACAACAGACATTTGCCCCTGGGAAACTCGTTGCACATATGCAACTATCTAAGAGGCTTAAACTTAAGATTTATGTCAAAATATTGAAGCACAAGGATATGCTTTACAAACGAAGAATTCTAGTAGTTGATTTTTTAGCTGAAAAAGGTCCCTTTCGTCATATCAAGTATAGGAAAACTTTGTCAACTTGTACAAAACCATGAAACATTTACCAATGAACCGAACAAAAAAATGTATGTTCTGTTTATTGACACGAACAGAGTTCTGTTTGTGCAAGAACAAGCGTAAACGAACAAAGTATATTGCACATGTTGAATATTTTTTTATTTATATAAATTAATCATTATACTTGGAATAGTTTGTTAAAGCGAAGCATGGTGAGAATAAGGTACGGTATTATTTTCAACCACCTGCAAAACAAGTTAACGAACAGTGAGAACATACAATTCTTTCTTTATTTGTTATGGAAATCATTGCAAATAAATTCATCTTAAAATAATAAGAGCATTTAATTAACCTTCTCATACCCATAATAACGCTAAATAGGTACAACAAGAATTTATGAAGTTAAAACACTATATTAAATAACAATCATAGCAAACAATGAAAACTATTTACAAGACAGAACTGAAATATGTGGCACAACTCAACCAACACACAACATACTGACACAGCAATGTTCCAGAAATTAACAACAAACAAGAGACCCTCGAAGGAAATGACGCTTTATTGTACAAAAAGAATTTCCATGAATTCAAGCTAAGACCACTCCATCTTCTTAACTGCTAATGTTGTAATGACCACCCATTCAGGAGAATTATTAATGACAAGATTTTCAACATGTTCATTGTGGTAGCCATATTTGATGTCAGAATCAGCAAAATGTTCATTCAGGGTCAACTAGATACCATAATTAGTCTTCTTGCAAAAATCTCATGTCGATATGACTTTCCATTTAGGAGTTCCATTTTGGAATTACAGTCAGGTGAGATAAAATTTAAACCCATTTCAAATCATATTTATTACTCAGAACTGAAAATGAAAAATATGACTGATACATTTCTGCTATTCAGTCCTGCTGCATTTTGATGACGACATAATGCTTAAAACTACAAGCTATAAAGTAGAATAAATGTAGTTATTTTAACACATTTGTAATATTTGCATTATTTCATGATATTTACAATACGTAATTCTTTCAGAAATACTTTGAATAAAAGAAAGAGGCTTTTCCTGAATTACAGCTGTGACAATGGCATGGAACTAAAAACTGACAATATACCTGTTTATCTTTATATTTGTGTGCAACGACTGTATTCTGGATTTTCATGAATGTTACATAACTTATTGCAAAACTAAGAGTAAATACATTTATATTATCTATTTTGAGAAAAATTTGTTCTGCACTTACAAAGCAACAGTTTATGCATTCTCATTATGCTCTCTGAAACTTATTGACCTTACCAATTTTGATTTTATTGACAAAGCTAAGTGGATTCAAATTGTATGCATGGAATATTCCTACTATGCTTAAAATCATTATTGAGCAGTTTATATGACACTAAATACTGCTGCATTTTTATCTATTTTTACCGCAAGACCACCATCACTCAGGAATATGCACAGTTGTTTATCTGTCTGCGTGTGTGTGTGGGGGGGGGGGGGGAGACACAGAGGTAAGAAAACAAAGATTTTGAGGTATTTGTTTTCTTTTCTGAATCCTGGTACGTTTCAAACTGGGTTTTTTAACAAATACTTGTAAACGGATACGACTATTATTATTAGTAGTAGTAGTAGTAGTAGTAGTAGTAGTAATATTATAATTATTGTAGGCAATTGGCATAATTTCTTATTCAAAGAATTATGTGTCTATTTTTCATGTAGTACGTTTTTGCTTATATATATAGGGTAAGGAAGTAGCTAGTTCGGCTGCTTGTGTGTTGCAGCTGGAGTCAGCTGTCTCAAAAGTAACAAACCTAGGTCAAATATAGAAAGTGCCAACCCAGTGACCGACAGGTCACCTTTGTTTAAAGACTTCCGATGCCTTTTAAGTCGAAACACTGTTCATATCATATATTTACTATCAGACATGCACGTGTTTTCATCCTCAATTTTATGTTCTAGCAGAATTTGGCATATCATTCGTTGATAATTTTGAACAAACATAATATTTCATATGAAATAGTGACTGTAGTGTCGGTTCATTACCTATTCTTTGATTAAAAAGAGTAATCGAATCATTAAATGTGTTTTAACACTTTCATCTCAATCATCAATCATGAATTGATATTCAGTTAAGAGCTGGTATGTACATTGTGACTATTTGTTTGTTTTTCTTATATCACAATGCATGTTTTGCATAATGGTTCATAGAGAATGTTCCGTTCCACAGTAATACTTCAGCTGGTTTATTGTACTTAAATGAGCAGTGTTTGAAAGCTAGGGTTGATTTTTTGAATTGTAAACAATAAATAGGAACAGTTTATCGTGATTTTGATCCCAAATTAGTATTATGCAATACAAACTGACAGAAATTTTTGCATAAATCCAATTTGATTAACTAAAGCAAATTCGGGGTAAAATTATCTCTCTGTTAGGGTTTTCTAATGAAAACATTCAGTACGGTCATCAGCGTATCCCCTCCCCCTAAAAAGGCTGGGGGTAATGAAATGGTAATATTGTTGCTTTATTCAAATTCTTTAAAATAACAATGCAGCGATTAGTCAATTTTACGCTACACTGACAGATTGAACTGGGTACGATGAATATTAGTTAGATAAGGGCAAGTTTACAAACCAATTCACGTGACCTGACTTTAGCTACACAATGCTTTCTTGCAAAAGCAAATGCTTCAATTGCACGACCGGTACACCCTAAGGGCTGTTGTAAGAAGTAAGAAACCACTGTTTGTTTGGGTAGCACATGCCATTGACGACGAAAAGCTAGTGACGGTTTCATACATAAGGTATCAGACATAAGAAATCTTATTTATTGTCGGGTGGATTTCATATATTTACCAGATCTGTGTAGTGTAGAATCGTCAGCGAAGAGATCAGAGTTAGAGTGTACTGGAAACAAAGAGTAAGTCATTCATAAACACTAGGAAAAGTAGAAGCCCTAATAAGGAGCCTTGGGTTACAACACTTAGAATACGACCCGGTTCAAAAGTATTTTTTCCATACAAACAACCTGTAATATGTTATGATTTAAATCATGAAACTGAGTCTAACGAAACCATGCATGTTGATAATATATTAATGATCACTAAATGGTGAACTAAAATCAATTATTTTTTTTAAAAGTAGTTTCAGATCAAGGAAGATTGCGCTAGTTAGTTCGCTGGATTGAATCGCTAGTTGCAACTGGTCTATAAGTTTTGTCGAGGTTGACTGATTGGAATCTTTATTTCCTCCGTTGAAAGAAGAGTAGGTATAATCGATCATATAAAGTGGTTCAAAAAGTAAACAAAAAACGGATGGCATAAACAAAGGAACTGAAATTTAGCAATATTGTACACCCTACCGTTTGTTATGAGTATGCATATATTAGCATTAGACAGAGATGATGCACTAACCTGCACCAGGAAAGCCTTACGTAGAGTCTATCATCACAGTAAGTGGCCAAACCTTCCAGGCAGTGGACAAGTGCACCTAGCGCGACAGTACACTGTCACGTGCGGTCCACGTCGACGACGAAGCCAAAGCTTGACTTGCCAAACATGTGTGGCATTCAACATACTATGTGCAAATGTGTGCAAATGGGTGGGAGCGTGAGGCATCTGTCTGCAAACAAAATTGAAGGTCTACAAAGAGATTGTGTTGCCGACCCTGCTTTATGCATGCGAAACCTGGACAGTTTACAGACGCCATGCCAAGAAGCTGAACCATTCTCACATAGGCTGCGCGATGAACTGGCAAAGTCCCAGACACTGAGGTTCTAGCATCTGCACTCTGCTCAAGAAGTCGCAGCTTAGATGGGTAGGCCACGTTAGCAGGATGTCAGAAGAGGGACTATCAAAAAAGATCTTCTGCGGCGAGCTCAAGGAGGGAAAGCGATTCTCAGGCAGGTCAAAAGAACTGCTACGAAGTCTTCCTCAAGTCATCTGGGAAACGCTTGAACATATATATATATATCGTGCAGGTTAGAGAATTTTTAACTCGTACTCTACTCTACTGAGATTTGAACCCGGGTCCGTTGGTTACGCACTCGTCGGCTTGCCTGCACGTAATGTGTGTGTGTGTGTGTGTGTGTGTGTGTGTGTGTGTGTGTGTGTGTGTGTGTGTGTGTCTGTGTGTGTGTCTGTGTTTGTAAAAGGTGTAAAACAGGGACATCGGTGAGAATACTAACCAACATACCAGGAACACACCTCGAAACGTGGACGTCCCCGTTTTGTAATAGCGGCAAAAATGAATTGCCACAACCTTACTTAATTATAGACATCTTGAACTAATCGTATCTAAAGCATGTCCCCGTTTGGTCGGTATTTTTTCACATCATACCATACACAGAAATACACACGTTCCACTAGACTTAAACTTTTGTGTGTATCAGTCATAAAACTGAGTCCCCGTTTACGCGGTAAAATTCTTATTGTCAGTCCCCCTGCTTTCTCGTGCACTTTGGTACCGAATTATTTACTGAAGCTGACATCAAGATCTAAAAGGATTCAGATCAGGTATGTAAGCATAGATAAATATGTATTACATATTTTCATTTTAACACGGAGAGGAAGATCGATTATATGTTTATTAATGAATAGCCCACCGTTCATAACACATTTAAGCCAAATTAGCAAGATTGGGAACAAACTAAAACTGAATACACGGTTTCGCAAATGTAGTACACACCATTTTTCCAGATAAATTGATAAGACTTGTGCAGGTATTGTTCAGAAAAATTACAATAGACAAGAGACTGTAGCCACTCAGCTCTGCTTGTACAGTTTATCTTTTATTTACATACCAGCCATTTGCGTTTCGAAAAGAAATACATCGTAAAATATAAACGCTTGAAATGTAGTTTGTTATATCAAAGATTGTTGTTATCTATTTGAAAGTATATATGCTATGAATTGAGTTTTCATTAAGATATTGTAACAATAGCAACAAGGTATTTTTGCATGCAGTCTAAATATTTGCATCCATTAAGTTTACTACTACTACTACTACTGCTGCTGCTACTAAAAATCATCATCATCATCATCATCACAACCACCACCACCACCACCGTCATCATCATCATTGTTGTAAAGGAGCATAAACATTAATTGTCTACATAGTAATCAAGTAAATAATAATGGTAAAAGTTCCTTTCTTCCACTTTACAGCGTTCTAGTTAAAACTGACAAGTCAATCTTAAGGTAATTGGAAAAAAAAAATAGCTTTCTGAAAAAAACGTGTACATGGTACCAGTCACGACATAAAACATAAAACAATTTTCATAATTATATTCACTGTTTCTGTATGTATCTTAAATGGGCAAGCATATATCTGTGCAAATAATGTAAAGGAAAATATTTATATGATTCTTGCTGACTCAAAGATATATTGTCGAATACTTCTTTTCTTTTTCTTTTTCTTTCTTTCTATCTACTTTTCTCTCTTTCTTTCTTTACTCAGTTTAGTCGGTACTTGTAATATTATTAACATTCTTCCTAATTTTCTTCTTTCTTTCTTTTTCTACTTGTTTTTATTCTTTGTAAGAAATGCTGAGAAACATCACAAGTTTTTGAAAGATTGAGCACAACTTAAATATTTGTTCTTCAGCTTGTTAATTACTATGGCCCTATTAGTAATTCATCATACACTCATAATACATCAAAGATAATTTTCACAAAACTGAAACAGTCAGCTTTACTTTCTTTAAAAAATGTATTTTATCTTCCATGATAATAGGAAATGTTTTGTTTATAGCTTAATCGAAAATTCCCTTTTTTCTTATCACAAATGCTAAATCCGGTTAACGTATATAAGACGAATCGCCTTAATCTATTATAGTGTTATACTGAGGTACGATTGCAAAACTTATATAGTAATGTATATGAGATCAAAAAAATCCGTATGTGAACAGCAGTCTAGTCGCAGGAAATTCTCAATTCAGTAATTTTTTTATATAACGGTGTGGCATAAACGACTTCGCAAACTCAGAGAACAGATGCATACACCTTTGAAGGGCTGAGTCCTTTGTTCCGACCTCCAAGGAAGCCTGGGTGTATTCAAAAATGTATTTGCATTTAGCTGTGAAAGCAGTTTGAGCTGACTGCACAGTTTACCAAATAGGATTAATTGAAATATCTGTGCAAATATCCTTACAAAAAGAATTGAATTTACCTTTCAACTTATTTTAAGAAGGGGAAAGTTAAAGTTGCATTGATAATTTGAACACGTGCTATGGACTGAAATACTAACGAGAAATAGTTTACTGAACAAATAGAGACTGGGAAAAACACTTTATCGATTTAGATTCTCGTCTTTACAATATTTGATTAAAGAAAGCTACATTGGTCTCCAGGATTTCTTTCATATACTTAACTGACAAATTATGCAGGTTTACGGCCTGGATACAAGTGAATTCAATCGTCATTGCACGAATATTAAAACGTCTCAGCTCAGCTGGTAAAGCGTCGGATTCGTATATTATAAAATCGCAGGTTTGATACCTACCCAGGCCAGCCCGGGTTGTCTGCCTCCGTGTGTCATTGAAAAATGCACTTAACTCTCATGCACTTAACTCTCATTTCTGCTGCATGATTTAGCCAATAAGGTGTTAAAAGTACTGGTAAAGCCATCAAGAACAAAACAAAACAAAATATATTTGAAATATTATGACATGATTCAGTTTGTAAGAAAGTTCGTTCTTGAATATATCTGACAATATAGGTAAAACAACTTTACGATCGTTGTGACATCGTTCATACTGCTACGTATAGGTGCATAAAGAATATTGTAATAATGCAACCGGAGAAACTACCTGGACATACGCATGATCATGTACACGGTTACTGATTTTGTGAACATTTACAGGCAGTAAACCTAAACAGAGCCGTTTACACATGTAAACGTCTCGGCCTTAGAAAATACAGATGTTTAATATGCAACCATCACCGATCATTTCTTATAGTTTTATGCATATAAAGTTGTGAAATGTCAGAGACAAAAAACATTTTGAAAATTCAAAAATTCGTGTTATGGAGAAAAGTTATATATTGAGAAAATAAAACAAGCACATTTACTACTCAGTCCAATTAATCATAATATCAAAATATCAAAAATATATTTGGTGAAAATACACAGAGAAGAATGAGCAAACAAGTAGCGTTCATGGACTCTGGATGTGGGTTTCTATCTTTTTGCGCCTCCCTCCTCCCTTCTCTCTCTCTCTCTCTCTCTCTCTCTCTCATATATTAAACAATGAATTCTTACTAATATAGTATCCTTTACAAACCCTCAAATCAATTACATAGTTAAAATACAGAACCAATAGAACACTTATGACAGAACGAAATAGAACAGAACTAAACATTATTGCTAGGTTAGGTCTAGCAATAGGCATATGATATTAAGTATAAATACAAATTATAAATGGTAGCGGTATGGCGGTTGGAGAAGCAAAGGGTAGAAGGGGATATTTTCATCAATATTTTGGATATACATGACAAAATGCGATGAGACGGTGATATACATAACTATTATGTGTTTATATGGGTACGAAATGATTTAAATATCAGTTCCATAAATTTACTTCTTCTTATCTGTATGTTAAGATTTTTATTATTTTGCAAATCACTAAATTTGTATGTACTAATAATTTTGAGATACGTCTTACTTATATATTATTGTCTTATTTCAGCAAAATATTGACATTGAAAAAGATAGTTAAATTCATCACTTATATCTTTTGAGGCACATCATTCACATTTTCTTTCAGATCGATCCAAATTTTGCCACCTTCCAGTTTCATTTAAAAACTTCGGATCCATTGTACGGAACTTTGTTAACATTATTATCTAATATGTGGCATACATGTTAAAAATGGTTCAAACTTAAAAGATTTTTTCAAATATCCGATAAGCTCAACTTTTAGAGGAATCAAAAACACTAAAATGCCAAGTTTGTGTATATTTCTCTGTCAGCTTACCAATAGGCGGAAATTGCTGAGATGACCATCAAATATTCAGTCCTAATTCACGCAAATTTGTTTGATAAAGGAAAGCCATTTAAAACTGCATTATCGGCAGCAACAGAGTGTAACATATCACTATATAATATTTTTTATAAATGTTACTCCTTTTTCCATTAACATATTGAGCCCAAAATATATCAGCACTAATTTAGATAAAAATGCTCGTAGTAAAACCTACTGTTATCTTCACACAACATACATAGCTGGATTTGTTTTCTCACAAATACAATGTTTATACAATGTTTCGTGAGAATTCTGTGTGTACATATATTCGATAACATAATTATCACTAAAACTCCAGATCTCACATCAATGTAGCAATAACGGCAAAGCAATATTTTCAAAAAGTTTGAATTGTAAATCCAATGATAAAAGCAAATTTATTGTTTATTAGCATCTACAGTGATTCTCTTTTTTACCGAATGAAATAAACTATTGTGCTTAAAAAGTAGCCCTAAATATTAAATCTAATCAACTATTTCCCAGTGATGTGTTTCCAAATAAAAAGAGAAAGGCTTAGGTTGCCTTGATACCAAATATTCACCTTTAATTTCCATTCTCTGCGGTATATACATAATTAATTCAAAACCCTCCGAAGATCTTTTTCGTTATCTGCAAGAATAACAGTATCGTCAGCTTAAGAAATAATACATACCTTAAAATTTAAGGTACTCGTTAAGGATCTTGTTATCCTCGATGCTTATGATACAATTATTAGGCAATCAAATCAATTTACCATCAATAATAATTTTGTAATGATTATTATCAGGATGATAATACCATCGACATTATAAATCCCTTTCTCTCTCTCTCTCTCTCTCTGGTTTTTTTTTTAGTGCCTGAATATTGTTAACAAGCACAGACGTTCTACTCTTCAGTTTGGATGTTGGATGTATCTGGTTACAATGCTGATGGAGAAATGTGTTTAGATCAGCAGAACTGTGTAATCTATTTGACAAGGTGATTTAACAGAACCCGAAGCAAGCCTGCTCAGTGTGACTTGAATGAACTACCGTTGTCATAGGACTGGATAATTATATGTTAATATGACTTCTAAAATGACGGAAATTCTTAACCAAGCGTATGGTGCACACGCCCCGTGCCCTCCGCCCCCAGCACTACACAACACACACATTTAAATGTATAGTTTGTATATTTTGCTCTCTCAAATAGCATTTGCAAAAGAATGTCATATTTGTTTCAAATGTATGTATTATTTCTTATTATTTAATTTATATTTTATTTCGCTGAAGTTAACAATACCTTCCACATCCTATGTTTGTAACAATAATTTAAGTAAGCACGTGATACTACAGAGAAAAAAAGATTTAGAGTAAATTGAAATTAATAAATTTTAGCGAATCTGACATTAAACTTTCACGATGGAGTTCACATTACATAACTATATATGTTTGCATGTATATTATCTTTTCCATAGTTTTCTCATTATATTTATCATGAAGGTGTATTATGACTCTGGGATAAAACAAAAAGAAAATTACCATGTTACAATCAAATACATATTTGTGTCAATCGAACGACCATGTGTGTCGTTTTTAATGATAGTTATAGACGATGATACCTGTTATGCCATATTAGTTTAGTGACTGGTAGACAGCACATTTTTACTTTGACTCAATATTATAAAGTCGTTTTTAGATAATTAGTAAACATTGATATTTAAAAATAATGTGTGATGATAAAGGGCTGATTTGCAAACTTTTGCCATAAGTATGATTAGTACTTATTTTAAGATGACAGGTACAAAGAGGATGTTGGAAGGAGCAGGAGAAAACACAGGAAAGAGGATGAAGGTCAATAACTACCCCCAAAAGGATGTCAAATGACCTTGGAGGGAGGAAAAACAAAGTACTGTACTAAACCATCACAATAAATTCATTCTAATTAGGGTAGTTCCTGAAAAAAGGGAATATTGAGAACTATATTTAATTTAATAATCAGATGATTATAGTTGTGTTGAGAAAATCAGAGCAAATTCAGAGAGAGGAATTATTTAATTAAAATATTTATTGGAATTACTAAAGTGCTCATTCTCATTTTGGATTGATACATGACTTGGGATTTTTGTGAATTCATTCAAATACATTCTCGATTACATCATTCAGGTATATCAGGACATCCAAGACTACTGGCACATCAGGACATTCAAGACTACTGTAGTTCATTCGGAACATTCTATATTTTGGGCTTGTGATTAGGGCACAGGATAATTGGACTATTTGGATTTTAATTCACAAAATTGCTCACTGATTTTACTTACATTGTTGGTTTAAGCCATGCACACATATATTTTGCCTTTATCAGACTCAACTGGAGTCTTTTCAAACATGTATTCTGGAACCATTTATTCAGAGAGCGGACATTGTTGTACAAACTGGTTCATATGAAAGTGTAGGGTACGGTTGTGGGTTTGGTTTATTGCATACACACAACCTTCAACGGGTCATACTAAATGAGAACATTTTAATACCGAGAACTTTGGTTTTCCCTATACTGAACAGGTACGTCAACTTACACACAAGTTCTAGTTTTATTACAAAACGGAGAAATTTTCACATACAAAGTTTTGATTTCTTTCATACTTTTTGACAACATTTTAATACGCCTAAGCAATATATTCTTTTAGACCAAACAGACAGTGTCATATATGGATCCTGTGAGTTTTGGATACATAACACGTCATTTTCATACAAACAGCTTTGCGTGATGCACACACACACATGGATAATTTCATACATAAAAGGTGATGTATACATGTGCAAATTGGGAACATTTCCATGCACGCAACCTTAGCGTGGTACGTGCGAAACCGAGAGATATTTTGATACACACCAACTCGAGGTGGTACAAACAAAACATAGCCATTTTTATGCACACAGCCATTACCTTTTAATACCAATCGGGGACTTTTCATACACAACATTCATACACAACAGTTCCTCATACCAAACGGGATCATTTTCATGAGCACAGTCTTCACGTGATAAATATAATACATTTTCATACCATCAGTATATTGTATAATGATAATATTTTTGTACACACACCCTTAAGGCGGTACATACGAAACGGGAGCATTTTCATAAACCCAACCTTGCCGTGGAACAAACAAATCTTGGACATTTTCATACATACAACCATGACTTAGTACATACAAAACAAGAACATTTTCCTGTATACAATCTTGGTAAAGTAAATACGAAACGGGGACATTTTCATACAAACAACCGTGACCAAATTCATACACAATCATGACATAGTGCATACAAAACAAGGACATTTGCATACATACAGTAATACACCCCGGGTATGTGTTATTTTTATTACATCTTCGTTTATAGCTTTGTTAGATTTTAGCGATTATTTGTTGATTATGAGAGTCGGTTTTAGGAAGATATTTCTCATACCGAGCAAGTAGCCAATTTCTAGAAGCAGACGTCATCATGCACGATATTCACGACACTTTACGGTAACATAGATTAGTTTCGTAAATTGGACCCTCCCTAAGAAATCGTCAGGGCTATTCTAATGTATATATGTTTACCAATTTGGGATAGGACTAATTCTATGTATTAGGTGCTTGGGTCGTGTTTTTTGGTGCATGGCGTAAAGTACCAATGTTCGGCTTGGAAAGGCTTACTGATGGGTCATTCAAATGTAAAGCAAGAAAACCCATACAAGTGTGAAATTAGGGTTTCGTGATGTGTGGTCTTTAGGTGATTGGAACAAATATTGTTGGAATTTGCCCGTTTAAGAACCCTGCAGTTGACAACGACCGTTGTGTTGAGGTCCTTGGAAATAGGGGAAACATGGACCTCAAGCTAGGTTCACGCAGAGGTTGTTTGATTCGCTCGGTACTGAGCACCCTCGCGTTTACAATACAATCGTGGCAAGGCACATATGAAACGGGGACATTTTCATATACACAAACATTACAACATTACATGGTACTTTCGAAACGTGGAAATTTTCATACGCACAACAATGATATAGTACTTACAAAATGGGGATATTTTCATACACACAAGCATGATATCGTACTTACAAAACGGGGACATTTTTATATGAATATACAAACAAAAAATTAGGAAAAACGGTTTCCTGCTGAAATGGTTCATTTTATCAACATATTCTTAGCGCTTTTCATATTGAAGAGACATTATAAAGCTATTAATTAAGTGGATTCCATTTAAAAAGCCAAATTTTAACACACAAAGCTTCAAATTGTTTTTATTTTTTTCACATTTTAACTTCAAAAACGTATACGTGTCAGTAAAATTATTTTAACTGAACATATGGCATGCAGCTTTTTGATTATTTTCTTTTAACAGAAATTTGTTTTCTATTTTCGCACGCTTCTGACAAATAAGTTTCTTCAAAATCGGGTACATACAATTTGCATATTTGTAAATTAAACGTAATACAAAAATTCAACATAAATTTCAATTTAGTTTGTTGATAAGGAAGGCAACTATTGACATGAACTGAGATTACTGCAATATTTGGATCAATCTGCTAGTTATTTAGAATGATTATACATAATTATGGAATGTCCTCAATTTGATTGTATAATTCCCGACACTGTGTATATTTGTGTGTCGCCATTCTGATGATAAAAATTCAAACACATTAATGTTTGAAAATCAACTACAAATCGATTGCAAAAGACATGCATATATCCAAAGCATAGTAAAACCGATCTTCCTGCCTATAAATTTCTTGAGATACGGATGTCCCCATTTTGATGGTAAAAATCTTATGTCATCGTTTCGTACGTTTTACAAGAATGTGTGTGTGTGTGTGTGTGTGTGTTTGTGTGTGGCTATTATAGTCACTTCAACGATAAAACTCATAGGAAAGGAAACTATAATGAAAAAGAACGGCCAAGAATAACTTGCTAAAGAAAATGCAAACATCTAGGAAATATAAGGAATTTTCTACAACTCAATGGCACCTTTTACATGTATTCCCGCGTCAGTTCTTCTTTGCTGCACTGGTAATCTAACAGTAATCTGTATGTAGATAAAATGAAATGGATTCATTAACCTAATATAGTCTACGGGCATATTGTCAGATATCATGTTCAAGTTCAGTTGCCCTTCTGTGCATCAATTATAATTCTTCTGCCATCAAACACATGAATTTTAGCCATATCAGGTCATCCATAAAGGAAAAGGTTTCCACTCTATTATCCTAAAGAATGTGAAGGAGAGTTTCATCGTCCCGACGGAAAAGCATGCGTGAATCTACTATATCGGTTGAGTCTATTATTGGCTCAAACATGGTACTGCGTTCATCGTTTCGGTTCTAGCAGAACAGAAGCGTATGCTTGACTTTGTCCGCAACTAATGTTTTAGAAAGGTTACAATTATTATAATCCTCAGAAGAAATTGGACACATTATTAAATATGCAGTGTTTGTAAAAGTTCAATTCATTTCAAAAAAGCATGTTCCAAGCTTCCATACATCTAGTATTAGAAAAGCCATTGAACACTTGCATAATCTAAAAGTTCGGGTCTAGATACCAGTTTTGATATCCACGGTCTCTCTTCGAAATAGTGAACCGTTTTGTCAATGTTCCTCCTCGAAATATGTTTTGACACAAAATATAGGGTATTTACGTATTGATTGAAAGAGCCTCCAAGCTGGTATTTTACACGAAAACGGTAAATAGTGATCTCACGCACATGTATGACAACATTAAGAATTCTTCTTTTGAACACAAGTTTCGATGTTAATGTACCTTTTACTATGCAGAGTTTCTTGAATGCACTTAATTTGATTTTATCTAGATATCCCTCAACTGATCACAATCCAAGACTGCATATTGTTGTCTCTTTGGGTGACCGATGATTTAGACCTTGAATTTTTCTTGCACCTTTTTTTTTTTTGGTATATCTCTGATTAAGTCAAATTTGACCACAATTTTCAATTATATATTATACCAGCTCAACTATCCTTGTCCAGAGCTTAGCATTATTAACTTGATTCAGACCATCCTTTTATATGCCAACTCCTACAAGGGAATACATTGCTGACCTTTCTTCTTCGCACGCACCTTTCACTGTAACAGTATTAGAAAGGTCTGAGGAAAGAATAACTCTTCATATTGTTTTTTTTTTCTTCTTCTGTATGTAACTATAGCAATCTGCCTATCTCCAAGCGAAAGAGAGATGGTATTTTTGAGGAGTCTTTTCTTTGCAAATATAACAATATCATTTGTTCCAGCGTTGTATCGTAGTCTCCACTTAGTTGCAAAAACGTGGAAGTGTGGAAACAGAATACCCGTGCCATTAAATGATGAGGACAGCAGGGTAGTGTCATCAGTTAGTAAAACACAATGCGATGTATGTCTGTGTATATATTTATGTATGGGTTAGGGTTAATATTTATGAATTCATGAAGGAGAGAATGTATATAAGTAATATGAATGTACAAATGTATATGATTTTAAGTAATATGAATAAACGAATGTATCTGATTTGTAGGACGATATATATATATATATATATATATATATATATATATATATATATATATGAAGGTGCATGTAAGTAGAAATAGAAGAAAATTCATTATCTAATGTAACAAAACATGCCAAATTATTCTAAAATGAATCTGTTTGAAACTCTCTCTATTGCAAGTATTTGTACAAAACGTGATGTATAACAGTTGTCTTAGAATTAGCTAGATGATTGTTAGTCAGTCAGACACACATACACACACACATATATATTGTATATTTTTCCATTACGGTATTGATACAATTAAATGCATATTCCATCTCATCCCATCGTATTTCTCTCTCTCTCTCTCTCTCTCTCTCTCTCTCTCTCTCTCTCTCTCTCTCTCTCTCTCTCTTGAAAGCTTCGGACATATGTATGCGAATTTGATACAGCTAATTCATACTCACTTGCTATTTTTAAGTTTTCATACTGTATAAATGACTTACTTCATTTTTATGCATGGTTGATGAGTATTTTGAATGTGTACACGGTGAATCCAAATCACCCCCAACCCTGGTACCATAATATGTCTAGGGCAATTTAAATAAATAAATAAATAAAAAAGGTCTACGAGGTACGTGGTGGCGGTTTGAGTTGTACTTTACAATTGATACAACTTTAGGTCTCAGACTCGTAAAAATGTTTTGAGAGAGGCAGACAAACAGACAGAGATAGAGCGTTCATAGTCAATCATGCGACAATGAGTACGCGCTGAAAACACTAAATTTTTGCCCGGAATACGTTTCAAACAAGTAGCTAAATTCTCGTCAATTTTTTACTTTTGTTCAGCCCACGAAACACAACAATCATCGTAGTGTCTGAAAGATAAATTACTAGTGATTAATTCCTTGTGGTGTTTACAAATATTTCGATATATTTTACCTTGTGCGTGCAAGAATTCCACTTGAATTCAATAGTGTATATAATCATTCCCCTAATAGATAGAAATAACTTGCTGTCATAACTTTTGAATGTAGAGCAGACCTGTAAAGTGTATTTTCATTTTAGTTATCCAAGTTTGAATGACCTTTCCTAATAATAATTTCATATTTCGACATTACGCTCGTTAATACGCTAAATTAATTGCTCCGAAGATACGGTGAAAAACGATTAATTAGTTTTTTTTCTTCAGACTCTTCGATTCTTAAAAATCTTAAGATAAATTTCGCCAAATACACTGCCAGTGACTGACTCCTAAAATGTTCTGTACATTTACTACACGCATATGCCAACATTAATTACTCCTATAAAAGTATATGGGCGAGTAAACACAAAGTAAAGCAGTCTTATTAATATATCGTATTATGAAGATTTTAATGCAGTTTCATATGTTAATATATCGTATTATGAAGATTTTAATGCAGTTTCATATGTTAATATATCGTATTATGAAGATTTTAATGCAGTTTCATATGTTAATATATCGTATTATGAAGATTTTAATGCAGTTTCATATGTTAATATATCGTATTATGAAGATTTTAATGCAGTTTCATATGTTAATATATCGTATTATGAAGATTTTAATGCAGTTTCATATGTTAATATATCGTATTATGAAGATTTTAATGCAGTTTCATATGTTAATATATTCATGCTTGAACTGATTGTAACATGATTGAAATATAATCCACGTCGTTCGGATATCAATTATGAAAGTTGTACAGTATTGTTTGCAAACGCCATCAAAATGTCCAATAAACTATCAAAATACTCTTTACAGGGCTGATCTACATTTAAACGTTGTAACAGTCAGGTATTGATGTATATAAAGGGAAAAGATTTTACGAAATAGAGAATGCAATTAAAATGTTTGCATACAGCGGACAAATTGTTTTAGAAGCAAGTTTTATCACTACAACTTACTTTTTACAGTGATTGACTCGTCGGAGAGCAGATTGACTGTTGTGTTCCATGGACAACAGTTCTGTTATAAAGTACAAAGGTTAACAGAAAATAGGCCAAACTTATTTTTGACAAACATTTCGCCACGTATGTGAAACGTATTTCGCGCGTAATTTGAGGGTATTCCGTGCGTGTCCGCAACGTTTGCGGAATTCCCATCAGCCTCGTTATGGAATAGAAATTCCATGTTGGTCGAAACAACCACCAGTGTAATTCACAATAACATTCAGATCATAAGTTTTTATTTGGAACCGCGGTGACTCAATGATTAAGGTGTTAGACTTGTGACAAGAAGCATGCTGGTTCGATTCCTACCATAGGATCAGCCCAGATCGGCTACGGTGGTGCATCACCTGGATTTATTGAGCTCTCTTATAACAAAATCGGAACTGGTAGTCAAAGACTGTTCTTACGTAAGTAAGAAAATAATTGTTATTTCTGATTTATGTGTCATTTGTAGACTGTTGAGTAAACGTATATTTAGCGTTGAAAACAGTCAATTTCGCCGTGTATCCACGCAGGATTTTGTGTCGATCGAACAAAGTGATTTTTTTTCCTGCATGTTTTATTACTATATAATGTATTAAAATCTGTCTATATGTACAGCTTGAACGCAGGTTAAACCTTCAGCAGCTAAACAGATGGCGTTGTAATATCTGATTTAAATGTATTGAATATTAAGACTGTTTATCTTGCCCCTGTCAAATTTAGAACTTTACGAAACACCATTTATACGCATTGATCGATGTGGTAATATAAAAGCATTATTGATTGATGACTCATCTATCACATACCGTGTTCCAGCTCCAGAGTCCCAACATTGACCAGTTTGTACTCCACTGGTTTTGCTCCTGCTGTGGCCATGGTGTCGTTCTAACAGAATCTGAGGTTTATGATCGATTGGCTCAAGGGTGAGTTGTTCACCTGACGAACAACCGGCCCGAAGCCTAGGCTGCAAAAGATAGCAAGCAAATTCTAGCCAAATAGATTAGTATTATAAAATTTACAAATTAATATATGGGGTCCAGCTTGTTTGTGTAAAATGTAAGGTCGCAGGTAAATATGTTCACTGAGCATGGGAGTCAATACCAATCTGCATCGCCACCTGGTATGGTACAAAACATCATCACTATCAGCCTTTCGTTGTATTACCATTTATCTAATACCGAGTTCATTGACAGATGTGTCAATTTACCGTAGATTTCATAATGTAATATGATTATCTATGATGGTATGCGTTTTATGTAGATTTACACGATACAGGGATATAGTGTAGATGTAAAAGTTTCTGTATATACAACTACTAGTATTTTCATGTGAAGAAATTACAAAATAAAAATAGGTAGTTGTGTTTATTCACGGGGATATAACAGTGATACTTAAAGGTAGTAGTATACATATGGCAGCTTCATGATCACTATAAGAATGTTAAAAAATCTTCACGAGTCAGTCACATGATCGTCACATAATTATAATATCCCATTCATGTGATCAGGATTGTTCAAGGTTAAGAGTATCTATTTATGTGCCTAGATGAACATTATTTATTTAACAAAACGATATGTACGCCTAGATGAACATTATTTATTTAACAAAACGATATGTACGCCTAGATGAACATTATTTATTTAACAAAACGATATGTACACGTTTCTGCAAGTGAAAACCAAATGCATCATTTTTACACATTAAAAATAATGGCACATATCTAGATTGTGATAAATTCAACAGTCCTCATAGATAATATACATTTATTTACAAGTTTGGATGGGATAAAACTGTAGTCAAAGCTAGTTGTTTCTCAAAATGATATACAAGTGACTAAAAGTGCAAACTGTTGACTTCAGACATCGACAAATAGGTAGCAGTTAACAGTTTTGTGTGATTGGGCATGGGATGGTAAACATTATATTTCAGAAACACCAGTACTTTATCTTTGTGTTTCTCCCTCGTTATTGACACTGGTGTCAAGAATGCAATAGTCCATGGTGCATTTCACAAGAGAATATTTCCTATGCAGAAAAAAGTTGTGTTAGTCGTGTTCGAGATTACGTTTTGTCCTATTATAATGCACATGAGCAGTTGCCCATTTTCTTCTAGCTCTGCTTTTATGTGTTAACAAAAATTTTCATAGTCAGTGATTTTGCTGAAGATCGCTCTGTTCACGGTCCACTTTCATTTTCATTAAATTAATATTTCTGATACAATTTTCCGACTATTATAATGAAATATTTTCGATTTTGTTCAGTATATGTTTATTTTGGGGTTCTAAAACATGAGTTTTAGGAATTCCACGCGTTGTGTGCAAAGGGGTGGTATGTCTCTAAACGAGTAATCATAGAAGAATCAGCTTTGTCGTGCCAATCTATTGACTGACAAGTTGGAAAATGAATACATGTTGATGGTTATTGAGCTTTATTTTGCTAGTGGATAGCTTCAAAGGGTACATTCTAGACCGCTGCCGCAGCCGAAAACAGCTTAGTGACACCATATACTTCAGTGTTTAGAAACGATATATTTACAGATTATGTATAGGAATAAATTACGTGTCTTCTGCTGACAAATATGCTGATTTGTTTGGAGCTTCATTTAAAGTCAAATTTAAAATTAGCTATCTTGAACGGGTCAACGTTTTATTGTGCTCTTTAATCTCTTTCCTATAAGACATCTAGACACATTTAGTGTATATTTACTGACAGTAATATATCTAGTATTTGACCAGTGGAAACGTTTTCTCTGTTGACTTGGATCAGAAAGGTCCAGTGATTAATATGGAGACCTGATGAAGTTTATCAGTCTTCACAAACACATTCGGTCATAGTGAAATGTGTCACAGTCTTCACAAACACATTCAATCTAAGTGACGTTTGTCGCAATCTTCACAAACACCTTCAGTCTTAGTGCAGTTTGTCACAGTCTGTACACACACATTCAGTCTTAGTGCAGTTTGTCACAGTCTTTACACACACCTTCAGTCTTAGTGCAGTTTGTCAAGTCTTTACACACACCTTCAGTCTTAGTGCAGTTTGTTACAGTCTTCACAAACACCTTCAGTCTTAGTGTAGTTTGTCACAGTCTGTACACACACCTTCAGTTTTAGTGAAGTTTGTCACAGTCTTCACAAACACCTTCGGTCTTAGTGAAATGTGTCACAGTCTTTACAAACACATTCAATCTAAGTGACGTTTGTCGCAATCTTCACAAACAACTTCAGTCTTAGTGCAGTTTGTCAGTCTTTACACACACCTTCAGTTTTAGTGAAGTTTGTCAGTCTTCACAAACACCTTCTGTCATAGTGAAATGTGTCACAGTCTTCACAAACAATTTCAGTCTTAGTGCAGTTTGTCACAGTCTTTACACACACCTTCAGATTTAGTGAAGTTTATCGCAGTCTTCACCAACACCTTCGGTCTTAGTGACGTTATCCATCAACGGTAAAATTCAATTGACGGAACACCAATTTTTGTTTTAAAGTCGCATCGATATGATAATGTTTCAGTGCATATACAATTTGAACTCATGTTGCTTGAACGAATCTAAAATTTTCGTTATGGTGCTATTAATGTCTAAGGTATTTGTTATAGTACACTGTTTTACTATCTCCGTTGTTTGTGGTATTATTTATTTTCTCTATATAAAGTTTTATAGTATAATTTTTGAAAAGGTTCATATGTGCTTTTATTTTCGCCAAACCTCAGGTGTGTCTTTTATTTATCCACATTCAGAATATATCTTAAAATTCATTTCGTTAATTTAAGTAATTAGTTTTCAAATCATGTTTTACTACTCAGAGTAAACTTTTACAATTATCTTGCAACTAATCCTGGTTCCGCCTTAGATTTATATTGAACTAGCTTACAAATCTTCTTGTAAATAAAGTAGAAGATAAACAAGAAAAAAAGCAAGTTGAATCTAACTTTGAAAAATCAACGTTGAACGGTCAACCAGATCATAACGGCAGAACCTGTACACAGGGCAACAATAGGACAAGAATTTGTCTACGTAAAATTCAATACAAAAAATGCTTTATCCTTGAGGTAATAAATATAAAAGCTGTTACCTAGATACATCGAGCGTTTTGCTAATAGAGTTTTAAACAATATTGTCAACTCTATTAACCATGTTGCACTTATATCTTATCTTACTGTTGCCTACAAAATGGTTCTGAAGACGTTGTTTAAAATATCGATAGGTCCAGCAAAAACATGGATTTAGAAAATATTTTAAAAAGCTAATTATTCCATTTTCACTTAGTCTACAGTCAACTACCTGATAAATTACTATTATCTAACAAAATTGAACACTATTACCACAAAAGGAAAATTGTACTAAGGCACAATCAAACTTATATTACTAAATGCTGCAACATGTTTTGTAATAAATAGAAGACAAATGTCGACTGAAACAAAAATCATTATCAGTAAGTCTGAGTATTTGAAATCATACCTAAATTGAAATCTCCTGTAATTATAAATAACTCATTGTTAAAAGAAATTATGTTTTAACTAAATTGTTGATAGAAATTTGGGTTGTCCCTATTGGAAGCCAAAATATTAATTAAGCAACGTCCCGATTAGTCAGATTAATATGCAGTATATTTTCTTTATCATCCTTTTTCATAAAGCTTCATTCAAGATTGGTCAGTTGACCAATGACGAACTTAGCTTCTTCTTTAAATAAGTTATTATTATTAGTATTAGTATTATTATTATTATTATTATACCATTTACTTTATATTAAAATTGTTATCCGTATAGATACTCCTCTCTATTGACATATACATCAACTTAAAAATAATTCAAATCCACACTGTGCACTAAATATGTTTTCATCCCTTTGTAAACAGAATGAGAATCGTGAAATTAATAATCAGAGAATTTCATTTGTTTTAAATACTTCAAGACAAGTTTTCTTTTATCATCCATCATTCATGAAGAATTTAATATTGATATACACACAATTCATGAATAGAAATTTTAATGTGAAGATGAACTTGTAAAATGAAATTAGCTATTAGATGTTTCATAAAACGACAGTTGCCAGGGATTCTTTCAAAATATGAAAGTTGAACAAGAAGATAATTATTTTAACGTTTTCAGGGACAAAGATGGATAAGAATAAGTGAATGAGAAACAACAATCAGTTTCAATCATGCTCCCTTTTAGCGTTTGTTCTATTGTCTTTGGTGACTTAAAACATGGGCATGCGATGATGACATTGTGGAATACCTATAAATACATGTTTCTTAATAACATGGTATGTAGTTAAAAGTATCATGCAAACAAATAAAGCCACAGAATTTACACATCTGAGAAATCAAGCTTACTGATCAAAGGAAGATACACCTAAAATATGACATTATTTTATATGTTTATAGTATAAATGCATCAGAGTTATCTACATGGCAGAGCTATCAAAAATATGGCACAAGGCACGATAAATCAAATTCTAACAGATAATCAAATACCAGTGTAGCATTTTAGCAGTGAAGCATTGTTCCCTCTCCATCTCTATATTCCATATATACATGAAACCAAAAGAAACCCAAAAGTATAGGAATATAAAAATAAAGCTCGAATTTAAACTCAAAGCACAAACACAATCAAATTTTTAATTTGATTAAAAAATGTACTATCATACGAATCTGCAATAGCAAGCAGAACGTAAATAACTAAACGCATCACTCCTGGTTAAGTGCCTAGAAAGAAATAAAAAAAGACTGAGCACATAAAAGTGAAACATAAATCACATAGCTAGTAAAGCAGCTATTGATATTTAAATACTTACATGTGTCTCATTTCTGCAGCATCCTTGGTAGGCTAGTAATATCAGACACTGAAAGTAGACAAGGAAAGAATTTTGCATGTTGGTCTGTACTATGCATATATTGTGAACTTATAGTACAAAATGGATCTATATAGTTCCTGAGATTTAAACTTTAAACTTTAAAAATGTAATAATATGGAATGATAGAACCTTTATATTTATATTAATAATATGGAATGATAGAACATATATATATATATATATATATATATATATATATATATATATATATATATAAGGAACCTGTGATCAACCATTTAGGGGAAAAAATACATCTTATCTGTGTCACGTGTCCAAAGGTGACAAGGGATACAATCATATTCATCAAGAGAGGTTAACCATAGCGATACTATTGCATCATAATAATCTAAAGTTCTAATCAAGTTTTACAAGTTATTGTTTTTCCTTTATTTATTCATTTGCCATTTCCCTAAGTTCCATGAATTAGTGTCACTTCTGCTTTTCCAATTCTGGTCTGCACTTTTATTTTACACTGTCAGGGTGTCGCAAGTGATTGGACTCTTTCCGTGATCCGTTATACTCTCCTACATAATGGGTGGCAACTCTGTTGCCACTCTTCGGCATTAATGCGGGCTTTTTATTCTCGACCCAATCATGTGAATCTATGTATTTATCTATGTGCAAGGTTCACTCTTCAATCCTATCAAACTTCTATGAATGACCTTCATACCATTTCAACCGAATCAAGCATCTATGTATGATCTTTCTCAGAGCAGTTGATATATATCTATGAGTAGTTTAACTATTCAGTCCTGTCAGACTTCTATGAAAGATCGTCCTCTGAGTGGTTGATATTTATCTATGTTAACTCTTCAATCCTGCCAAACTTTTATGTCTGATTTCCCTCTGAGCAGTTGATATTTATCTACGTGTAAGGTTAACTCTTCAATCCTGGGAAACTTCTATGAATGATTTTGGTCTAATAGGTTGATATTTATCTATGTTAACTCTTCAATCCTGTCAAAAAACTAGGTCTCATCTTCCTCTGAGCGGTTGATATTTATCAATGTTATCTCTTTAATCCTGTCAGACATATACGTATGATCTTCATCTGAGCAGTTGATATTTATGTATGTGCAATGTTAACTCTTCCTGTCAATTATCCATCTTGTACTTTAGCTTAATTTTGTCAAATTTAAATGTCGAATAAATGCTCAATGACATTATTTATTTCATTTTTTATTTATATTGAATATATTAATAATTATTGTTATGTGATAATAATATATACACTCAGCTTGTTCACCTTCCTATTGGGTCTCTTCATCAGTCCGATCATTCACTCTAATTGAACTTTCGCAGAACCAAAATCTCCCATCATTCTCATAATTACCACCTTTAAGTAATGTTCTACTTCTTTAAAACATTATTCAAATGTTGGATTCTTGCAACCGTAAAATCTGTATTTATTAACTAGTTACTCTGCAAGATGCATTGAAGGTAATGGGAAGCTTTATCTTGGCAGGGGGAGGGGGTTGGCATATCGAAAATAGACGTGTGCACTATTCTTCAAAAATTCTTTTTCTGTTCTTTGAGAATGTATTAAAGGTACATATTTTGTATTGACTTATCAAGTAATGAACTTTAGTCTTCGGTGTTTGTCTTTGCAGAGTCTGATTCGACGTGCTCCAACGTTCCAACTTACCAATTCATTTTGATTTATGTTAGTGGAAAATGGTTGAATATAGATTTCGTAGTGCTACTCAGTTATTTCAGTGCTAAAATGTCTATGTTTATATTTTTAGTCCTTGTAGGCTTTGTAGTACTTGTCATTTATTTCGGTCGTAAAATTTCAATATATTTCGCAAGATTATTGCAGCTGTTTATAGCGAGTTTCACTGTGTATCCTATGTTTCCCCTCGCTAGTTTTTTATATATGTTTAAGACATTTAAATATATTTTCTCTTAAGTGTTATATATATTTATGAAATAAAGATCATATTCATATGTCAGTGATGTTCATCTAGGTACACGAACAAAGTACCCTAACCTTGAACAATCCTGAACACGTGGTAGCTATAATCACGTGACGATTGTGGGATTCACCCTGGGGTTTTTTTCTGAATTTTCATAAGTGCTCTATATTATCCATATGCATATTACTAAAGGCAACGCAGTATAGTTATTTTGTTTACGTCATATATGACTAGTCCAGTGCCACTGAAAATTAAATCAGAGATTGACAAGTAAACAAACATTTTAAGAGTAGGTATCGCGGGCTTGTGTGTGTGTGTGTGTGTGTGTGTGTGTGTGTGTGAGAGAGAGAGAGAGAGAGAGAGAGAGAGAGAGAGAGAGAGAGAGAGATGGAAGGAGAGAGTAATGCATGGTCCCAAATGATGTGACCCTTACTGAGCGAAAAGTATATAAACATAAACGTAACTTTGCGGACTTGTAAACTGTATTCTATTGCTTGTATCAGGTAGTGGTAAGTGTCCGCACTCAATTCAATATATTCTGTTATTCACATTCACATCGGACAATTTTTTGTTTTGTTTTGCTTATTTATCCGTTTTCGCTTATCTACGATTTGCATACCTATAACATATCAATTAGGCTGCATGAGACTAAAATTTAATTACCTTCTTATGTGGAAATGTTTGCATTAGATTAATGCTTACGGTGAATTGTACACGGTACGAACAAGAGAGTGATCTGTGATGGTCGATATATTTTGTTGAGGTTAGAAGCGTGCTGGTGCTGCTAAGAGCGCTACATATCACCTGAGTAACGTTTCAGGCACCGTCTCCCTCTCTCCCCCTCTCTTCACATCCACCCTATTCATGCATTTTCTTAACTGTTTTGGAGAGATCTCAAAATGGTTGTAAGGTTAAACTAACATAATTAAGAATAAGAATACAACAAATGACAGCTTCAATTGAATTTAATAAAAGCCTAAACTGAGGATTTTAGAAGAGCAAGTGATGTAGTTTTAGAATTAATGTTTAGAATGCAAATAATTGTTTTTAATGTTGTTATTTTGTTACCTTTCTATTTCCTATGATGCTGACCCAATATTTTAATCTTGATATGATCGTATTAACCATAACAGTTTACGACATCTAATCGGCCGTTTTTTAATGTTTTTTTTTTTATATTTTTTTAAAACTCTTTTCAGTCCATAAAAGATTCAGTTGTCAAGAAACCTGCTAGATCATCTTATCGTGTGTAGAGGAGAAAGAAGACACTAAGGATGAGAATTATGCGTGGATGAGACCATAGGCCAGGATAAAGAAAGTAACAAGACACACTTTTAAACGTACACACAAAGGTGGATGGTGTGGGGGTGAGTGGTGCTCATTCGTCACTCGGATAGAGACATCAAATAAAGAAGTACGTGTGATAAAAGAGAACTTGTTTGGAGTTTTTTCACAGAATAAAGAATGCGTCAACTATGATGAATGGACAATTTATAATGTCAGGATGATTGCCAGCAGACGTGAACCTGGTTAACCCCATCTGAATCAGCCATTGTTGCAAAGTTGTACTCAACTGTGTTATACATTGTTGTCGATATTGAATAGTAAATACCTACAAAATTAAAACGTCATGTCAATAGGTGGATTTTTCATGACGTAATCAGCCCTTTTTCTTTTTGTACCCTTACTAAGACCACTCATTCGATGTGGTAAATGACACTTTTTTCCTTTAGAAACAGCACTATATTGAAATAAAATTCATAATAATTCAGTGAAATAATCTACACAAGTGTGTTGAATTATTTACAGAGAAACTGTATAATACTATCTTAAAACATTATTATAAGCACATAATATGCCAAGTGTTTAAAAATCAAGTCCTAAAATTGACGATTTCATTACAGATAAGTTAGAGATCACATCAAAATACCCTCATGTAAAAACTGTTTTATAGTGCTTCTTACATTTACTGGATAAGAGTTCACACAATATAGGTAATATGAATATGTATTTGTAGTATACTATATCAAACACATTTAAACAAGTTATATAATAATATATAGCAGACTGATACTTACAACATGTCTATAAATCCCTTCTAATGTAAGCTCCCTGAATGATCTGGTGCGTTATCCAATACATACTTTTCTAATTCCCCAGGTAAAGTCCTTTTCTTATAAACAAACCGACCAATCACTCCGGAGATTTTTTTTTAGCATCTAATAACAAGCATGAATAGTTGGCCATACCTGGCAGATTTTGTTTCGTGCAATCAATTACTGCAACGACGTTTTTAGATAGCTCAGATAACTTCACTTGCTATATCTACACTTCGTTCAATGAGATGATAAAATAAAAATGAAAAATAACGAGGATCAAATCATGACATGAAATTTCAATGTTTGCATAAACTTCTTCCATCTTTTTAATATAAATCTAGTAACTCTAATCCTTTTGTATATGAACAATTGGTTTTACCTGGGAGATTGTTGTTGTTGCAATGAGTTACTGCAGCTACTTTAGTGAGGTCAAATGACTTCAATTGCGATATGTGTACCTCGCGGTATGTAGACCTCGTTCATGGGGTTTGCTTGAAGATACATAAAAAAAACATTTATGATACAGTTATGAATATAGGTAACATAAATGTGTCTTTTGTGTTGCGCTGCATTAAACACATTTATGTAATTGACAATCATATATAGCAGACTGAAACTTATAAAATGTCTATAATTCCTTTACAATTTAAGCTTTCCAAATTATCTGGCGTGTCCTTTCAGAGGTTATATATTTATCTCATTTCCCATGTAAAGTATTTTGTTATAAGCAAACCGACAAATCATTGCAGATAATTTTAGCAAGCATACAGCAACAAGCTATGGTGCAAATAGTTGACCTTGCCTGCAAACTATTTCTGCAACGACTTTCAAGATAGCTCAAATGTTTTCGCTTATTGAGTTTGCTCAAACAAATGCAGGTAGATACAATAAAAGTGCAAAATAACGACGATCAAATTATGTCAGGAAACTTTTCGATATTTGCATATTTTTTATTTTGAATTTAGTAACTCAGTTCTTGCACCTATGTATCTATACATACATCTATTGTCTGTCTGTCTTGCTAATACTACAACTCGTCCTTTTTATTTCTACTACTAAAACCAAAATCACACTCAACATCTCAACGAACACTATTATCACTTTTACTGTTAATACTGCCTTAGTAGCTTATACTACTAAATTAACTAGATTTTATTTATATACCATCTTTTTTATGGTGGCTATCTTAACACCTAGTTAATATTCACACAAGTTCCACCGTTTCTACTATTCTGGCTTTTTATTGCTACTGTATTACAAAAACTAACTTGTACCGGAACAACAATTACTGCTGCAGCTTCTGCTTCTATTTATTTCACTATCTTTCAAATTACCAGCTCCATCATCAAGTACTTTAAACTGACAAGATCTCTTGGCACATTGGATTTCGAACGTTGTTTATTCGACTTGAAATTACGGGGTTCATATTCCAAATCTGTAAGAAATCTGCTTATGAAATACTCAAAGAAAATATATTGAACAAAAAACATAGTCAGTGCATAATGTTTAATGTATTAAAATAGCCAGAAGTTCTTTAGTTCATTCGACTTCCCTCTCCTCTCCTTTCTGACATTAACTCGTGTGTACTTGTAAACTTGGGCCATACTAGCACTGTTTATCTATAGTTTTATTGGCAATGGTAGTGGTGGCAGCGGTTGTGGTGATGATGGTCATTGTTTTTGAAATGATCTTTTGTTACGTTCCAAAACATAAACTGAAAAGCAGTCAACTTACAGCTGTGAAATATACTGGTAGCAACAACGTAGTCTCTCAGCTGCAACACAAATATACAAACAACATGGTGACTTAACTAACTTGAAAAACGGTCATTTAATAAACAAAAAATATTACCTTTATCTGACATTACTTTACTCCTACTAATAAGGTGATATAACAACTATGTATGCTGTAGCATAGCTTTTTTGGTGGAGTCATCAACTGCGCCAGAATTATTGCTATATCCCTGTATCGCACATGAAAAATTTGAAACAAGAAGAGTACTAGAAATAACATAGTACCTACACGGGGCATTAAAACACCCAAGGCACAATTGTATCAGTCAGTGACCCAGAAGAACTGATTAGATTGTTCTAGAGTAACTCAGACAAACCTACAGACAATATGAACTTGATCCATTCATCTAATATTAATATAAATCCTATTTTAAAACCCCAAACCTTTGTACAACAGCATCCTGTATGATACAATGAAACAGATCTTGGAATATTATATTGATTATGACACCGAAAATGCCGTGAAAGGGCACCTAAGTATGATGACATGGGATGTTTGTCTAGGACGCCATACGTGACAGGAAAGGAGATTGATGAGAAAATGTGTTCATGAACTATTTTGAGCTAAAACGTTTAGAAATATACAGCAGATAGCATAAATATTAATAGTTATGGGAGCCTCTATAGGGACAAAGGAGGCACTTGGGGGACCTAGGAAATTAACATGGAGGGAGGCACTTGGGGGACAATGGAAAATTAACATTGGGGAGGCACTTGGGGGACAGAAGTGTTTATAGGGACAGAAGGGAAATTAACATCGAGGGAGGCACTTGGGGGACAATGGGAAATTAACATTGAGAGAGGCACTTGAGGGACAATGGAAAATTAACATGGTGAGGCACTTGGGGGACAGAAGTGTTTATAGGGACATAAGTGTTTATAGGGACCCAAGTGTTGATTGGGACAGAAGTGTGAATAGGGACAGAAGTATTTTAGGGGGACAGAAGGGAAACATACACCTAACACATACACACACACACACACACACACACACACACACACACACACACACACACACACACACACCAATATTTTTTAAGACAATCCTAGAGTAATCATTTCTAGAGAGGTGGGTGGCCCTGAAAATTGCCGTTGGGGTTTTACTTCTTCCTCCAACATGTTTTCATCAAGCCTAGGATGTGAAACTTCTTCTTCTTCTGGTGTGGAACAGGGATCCAGTCAGGATGACCCAATCAAACTCTTGTTGTTTCTTCTTCTTCTCCTTCTCCATTCTTTCTTGAGACCAGTTACCTTTAATCTTCATCACCTCCTTCTCTAGAACTTCTCTCACAACCCTCTTGACTGTGAGAAGGGCAGCTGCTTCCCGTCTGACACTGCTAAGGGGTGGATAGACCCAAAAGTCTTCTTGTACCTTTTCTATGAGGTACTCCACCCCTTCCAGCAAATCCAGTGAAATTGCAGAGGATGTCTTCATCTTTAGGGCTTCCTCCACTATGACATCATGTACAAGTCTCTTGGCTGTTCTTAGGGCTGCTACTTGGGTTGTGACATACGGCTTGGTGGTCGGATAACGCCAACAACACTCTATCCTTTCTAATAAGGACTCCACCCCCACCATCCCATCCCAGGTTTCCTGCAGATCCTCTACGGTAGACATGCTTGCTGTAGTTGATGATGAATGCTGCAACTGGGGAATGCGTCGCTTTATATGCTTAAAGCACGGACGTGAAGAAAAACATCCCCCCAAAATATATACAAAATCCTATCACACATAAAAAACAGACCAAGTGCGCGGACCTAAAAGAAACACGTTTTATATATATATATTTTTTTACAAACACATACACCAAACACACTTCATACAAACACACCAATTTTTCAAAATATTTTTTTATTTTTTAAAATATATACACAAACATACATACAAACATTTTTGAATTTTATTTTTTAATTTTTTAAAAACACATACACTAAACACCCTCTATAAAATCACACACTTCACATACACGGGAATGATATTTTTTTTTTGAGTGGGAAAGACAAAGACAAAGACAAACATACACTTAACCTACAAACACTTATATGGCAAATAAGATTTTCTTCTCTTGGCAATTGTGGGGGGGGGGGTTGAATACACCTAGAGCTATGGGCAGCTCCCAGGTCTGGCCCCACTGGCAGCACATCTCCCACTCCATCCGTTTCTACCATTGCTGGAGATGGGAAAGGCAGACGGTGGCTGAGTGGCTTCACTATTCCAATCCTATGTGTTTGAGACAGTCAAGGTCTGCCTTCTTCTTCTCCAAATCACCCTATGGGCTTAGGGATGCTGTTGTGGAGGTTCCTGTGGCTGTGGCTGTGGTTGATCTGGATGTGACTGTGAATGCGGCGGCTGTGGCGGTGTCCTTGCCATGGGCCTCACCTCATTGTTAGGCCACATCATCCGATGAGGTCGTATTGGTTCTTTCTTCTCCTTCTCCTCCTCTTGTGTCTTCTCCTCCATCTCATCCAGTTCCCTTAGGAGCTGCCAGGCAATCTCTAGGTGTTCTCTGATCTGTTTTAGCTTTACTTTTTTATTTATCAACTTGTGTTGACAAGTCGACGTGGTAGTCTAACTGGTGAACCCACCACTTTATATACTTAAAGCACGGACGTGAAGTAAACATCCCTCACACATACATAAAAAACATAACCCACACTGCAGCGTCTGACGTCATCAGTATGACGTCATTTTGTGCTTCGCGGATCCTACACCCCACCTCAGATAAAAAACACACCAAGTACGCGGACCTAAAAGAAAACACTTTTTTTTTAAAAAAAAAACCACATACACCAAGCATACCTACAAACATTTATTTAGAATTTTTTTATTTTTAATTTTAAAAAACCACGTACACCAAACACACTCTATACAAACACACACCACACATACATTTTTTAGAAGGGAAAGGCATTTTTTTAAAAAATGGACAAACACAAACTCAACATACTAATTTTTTGTAGGCAATCCTAGAGTAATCTTTTCTAGAAATCTGGGTTTCCCTGAAAAGGACCGTTGGGGGTATTTGGTGAGGAGTTTTTTTTTAAACTTCTGGCAGCAGGACGGTCACGTTTCGCCACAGGTCTCACCGCTGCAGGACAAGGACGCTTTCTGGTGAAAGAGAAGGCAAACTCATCACAATCCATTCTACAGCTGACTTCTTGTTGTTTCAGCTGCTGCAAGAGTTGTTGTTGTTGTTGTTGTAGCTGCTGCTGTTGTTATTGTACCTCCTGCTGCTGAACTCTTTGTCTCTCCTCCCCTTCCGCTCTGTTCCTGACGATTTCTTCTCTCAGGACTTCTCCCACCAGATCTTGAGCCATTTGCAAGAATATCATCGTCTTCTTCTCAGGGTTGTTCTCAAGCAGGTTATGTCTAACCCGCTGCATATTGACTATCGCTTCATTCAAATTACTAATTTTAGCTGCCATGGTGTTCAGATCTTGACGAGTAAACGAGAGTGACTTGACTGACAAGCGCACCGCTTTATATGCTGGAAGCGCGGACACGATGGAAAACATGTCTCAGATCGATAGAGAGAAATGTGAAAGAGTAGGTACCTCAGATCGATAGAAAGGGTGAAAGAGCATATACATTTCATTTTTTGTTTTAAATAACTAAACAACAAAATACCATTTTTTTCAAAAATCTAAATTTTTTAATACATAAGAAGAAGCTTCTCTAACACAAAATGCAAATGCAAACAAACAAACATTTTTTTAAACATGAACGTATTTACAGGGTTTAAAACGTTGGGAAGTTAAACTAGACTTCCACTGTTCTAAATCATTCTGTCCTCGATGCACACTATGTTTCTGAGCTAAAGACAAGAGATAACCATAATGTTCACAAAACCATCTTCCTACTTTGGCATCGTTTCTAGCATACTCCCTATCAAAACAAGTCACTAAATCTTCTAAAGAATATCCGAGATTGCGTTGATGAAAAAAATGTACACAATATTGTCCACACACCATAGAATCTGATCCTTGTAATCTGGCATTATTGAATCGAGTGGAGACAGCATTTCTTCTCATGAAGTCAATGATGTCGTATTCCAAAGGAGGTAATCCATAAGAATCAAAATATTGCACACTGTGATCGTTGGGAAATTACACTGCCACCTAATGGGTTCCTGGTCGATGACTGTCGTCGGTATTGATGACATAGGCATGAACGTCTTTAGGTTTGCGATGGGGAAGTTCATCTTTAGCACACACCACAGGATTCCAAGAAGAAGTGTACGAACTGCGAGTCAACAGGTAATGAAGTTGCCAGGTATTCATTTCTTTCTTTATTTACAGGTAATGATAAGTCATCAATTCACACTTGACTTTATGCTTGAATATGTCTGTCAAGTACGTCGATAAATCACGGCGGGTAGTCTCTGTACTCTGTTGCAAGAGAGCTTCAATGTGTCGGATCTCCAGAGAAGTCAATGGCGTTGAGTAACGATCCTGCAAGTTTTTATACCACTTTTTCAACACCTTTTCTTCTAAGATCAGAGACCATGCCTCCTCCAGATTCTCTTCCAATTTTTCTTCTGAACTCATCATCATATATTTGTAGTGTTGTTTCTGACTCGGATGATCGATTTGACGTCCATGAGAATGTTCTCTGGTCAGAGCTGTAATTCTTTCAGCCAAATCCGCAGCAAAACAGGAGACTAAATGTTTTTCTTGTTCTGGCCATCTTGACATCATGACTGTAGTTGTGTTTTCTTTTGGTTCAGATCAAAAACATCGTCATCACTGGTGGATTGTGACTGATTTGGTTCACAAAATCCCTGTTCTTATATCTCCATAGGTTCTTCGTGTTGCATCTTTTTTTATAATAGTCTAGAATCACTTGTCTCAAACTATTGATTTCCAGAGTATTGTCAAATTCTGCATACAAGATAACGTTCACAGTGTTGACTAGAGCTGTGGCAAACTTAAGTTCCACCATACTTTGGCCTGATTTTATAGGGTGGAAATGTCCTTCGTCGCTGCCTTGGTCGGGAGTGAAACCAAATCCACACACAGCATATCCTCCTGCATAATCCTCGTACGAAATGCCGTGGCTGCTGTTGGTTCCTAACTATCCTGTGGCTTCAAACAGAGTCAAGTAAGATGGCAAGTAATATTTCTGGGTAAAGTTAGGTTCAAAAGGTCTGGTACACAATGTCTGGCCATCTCGAGTGATTTCTATTTTGGAGTATTGAAACTCGAACGGATTTTGATCGATGGCTCCGTTGTGGGCTGCATTACTGAAGATGCCAATCAGCAAACGTTTGGGAGCTGTCCTTGGAAGACTGACACAGGATGAGATTCTACCCATTGGGATTCTTTCATCGTCATCATGGTCGGGGGCATGGCAAACAGATCCAGTTCTGACTTGGTACATTCGCAAGAATCTCGGTGCATCGTTTTTAACAGTTAGTTATTTTCTTAATTTTGGTGTTTGGATTTTGCCTTTCTTGGAACGAGTAGAATGGTATGCACTTTTTCGGGTCATCTTCTTGGGCGTCAGGAGCAAAAAAATAGAACTGAGGTGTCTCGGAGATTACACTTCTTTTTATGCTGCAATACTCTTTATCTCATGACTCCTCCCAAAAGGGGTCAAGCAATCGTTTTTAACAAAAGAGCCACTATTATTAACAACGGTTCTATCAGCATGGGTAGAAATCCTCTTCGTTGCACCAACATTTTTTTCTTTTGATTGAGAGGTATTTTCTTTTTGACCATTTGGCGAAGAACGTTCCGATGTTTGCCTAATTTCTGTTTCTGCATCTTGCACAAAGGTACCGTTCCTTTCAACACATTCAAACAACATTCGCACACGTTATCGATGATTTCTTTGGGGGCTGTTTGAATGAGTTATTTTCACATGGATGGATTGGATTTTGTCAGGACGGACAACACGTCCCAATGTTTAGCTAGACGAGGTGGAAGTCCTTTTTTGGTTTTGCCTTTCTTGGAACGATTAGAATGGTGTCCACTTTTGGGGTCATCTTGGATGTCAAGAGCAAAGTAGAACTGAGATCCATCGGAGGCTACACTTCTTTTTTATACTAGAACACGTCTCCACTGATGGTCAGCACAGCGTACCATCTTCATGACAGGCATTACTCGACGTTGAGGTCTTTTAAACGGACTAAATCGTGTCATTTCTTGTTTGGATAAATCCAGTAAACTTTGTAACACCCCTGTTCTGTCTTGGATTTTGGTGTTAGATGAGGCCACAGTTTTAGGGGCAGCCGCAGTGGCCAGAGCAGCCGAAGTAAAGGCCCCCAGAGAAGAGGTGACTTTCGAAATGGGTTTCCATTTTTGCATTAAATTAGGAAACAGGGATCTTAAATCAGGTTTGGCAGGCATCATCAAGAAGAGTGAAGAAGAAGAAGTGGACCTAGGAGACACCGTCACTGCCTCTCGTGGCTTTCGGGAGTACGTGCGCGTCCTAGCAGTAGTACCTGTGTTTCGGTAGCAGCAGTAGTGCTTGTTTTTTTTCTTGGAAGGGCTTTTTCTTCTTCTTTGGGGGTTTCTTCTTCTTAGGGCTTTTCTTCTTTGGGCTTTTCTTTTTCGTTTTGGTTTGGCTTGGGCATTAGGATATTATTTCAACGGGAAAGAATCAAGACACCACCTAAAGAACAACTACCAACAGGGGTCAAAATGATTTCTTGCGTGGATCGATTCTGAGCTCAGCCAGTTGTGACAACGCCACTTTATGTTTTTTCAAAAAAACGTTTGGTTTGATGAGGGATGTGAATGATACCTTGAAGTAATTGACGTGCTGTAAAAGTAAACCATCGTAACACTTCTTTGAGACTAGCTTCTAACAAATGGGCACGGACTTGTGCATTTGTTTTGCGACTGATGCTATATAGGGCACGAATAAATTTGGCAGGATGATGAGATTGAAAGGAAGTCATCTCGAAGACTGTGAGAAAGAAATGACGCAGTGGGTGTTTTTATAGCTTTTTTTTCTTTCAGAGAGTGGTCGAAGGGGACATCTAAATGACAGGACCTCCTTCTTGACACCAATGGTGAAACAAACTGGTACGAAATCTCAAATAATCGGGAGTGGTAGGTTTTAAATCGATGAGTAAATACGCATGAAGTGTTTGAGTGGCATCGTCGTACGCATAATTCAGCCAAGGAGTGCCTAAATGTTTGGCTAACACTTGCACTTGAGATTTGTCTCTGGGGCTTTTAAACAACACCACGTAATGGGCGTTGAGACTGAGACTGATGGTACGATGGGCTTTACTTTGTTGAAATAAATTGTGAGTAATATTGATGATGCTGGCATTCCGATGATGTCCTTTTCGTGTTAACCAAAGTTTAATTTCTTCTTCGTCTTCTCCTAACATGTCATCGAAGATGACCAGATGTGTTTGACTCAAGTCAGACACGATCCCATCGTCTTCGCGAGGAATGCCTTCGACAAACGAAATGGCTTCTCCTTGACTTTCACGAAGTAACGTGTAAGACGATTGCCACACTTTGTAACACCACACGATACGTTGAGGAGGACGATCAAACACATGAGATTTGTGTTCGATCAAACGTTTGACAAATTCGGTTTTGCCTGAACAACTGGGTCGAGCAATCAACATGTTAAATGGATGGCGCAGATACAAAGCTTCCCAACTTTGACGATCTAACTTTTCGTCAATCACTTTGGCCACAGAAGAAGAGGCAGAAGAGGCAGAGGAAGATGCAGCCATGACTGAGGTAGGGAGAATTTTGAGAAGAACACGAAAGACACAAGACATTTTATACGTTTTATACACGTTTAATGTTTTAAAAAACAACAACAACAAAATATTTACATGTCAGGAAGAACAAAACGCATACAGCAAAAAATGGTGAGGTACAAAAATAAGGCAACCACTAAAAGAATCAAAGTTCTGTATAAACAAGTCAATGTACAACAACAATAGTCCTGATGGAGGTGTGTCCCACGAAATTGGTGTACACGCACTGGTATTCTTGTCTCTGTTGTGGAAGAATTAAAGGTTGTTTGTTCCTCATATGTTTCTATTGGTACGACGGTGTTGTCTTATTCTTATTATTGAGGCTCTAGTGTCATGGTTAACTTGGATTCCAAGTTCACTTTTTGTCTTGGAGAATTAGTGACACGCAAGGTCCTTGGCATAGTATGCCACTTCTTATAGCCAAGCATCGAAACCAACACTTTTCCAGTCACGTACACCTTTCAAATCGTAAAGTTGTTGGTGTGACCAACTAGCGGTTTCACTTCTTGGAAAGTATGAAGTGTAGATAAAGTTTGAAAAATGTCTTCTTTACACGGAGGTACACAACTGGTGTTCATCACGATTCTATTCACTTTGAGCACAATTTGTCTTTCGTGCGCCGATAAAGCGTGAATGGTCATGTTTTTTGTTGTTTTGCATGTACCGTTTATCAAAATAATTCACAACAAACACTGTTCCTCCAAAATAGTCCACAACGAATGTCTTGGCAAATGAAATACAAGAAGAGTAGTCACTAACACACACACCACATAGCGTTTAAAATTCAATGGAAACAGTTCCTGTATCAGGTGTCTATAATCCTCTAAGGTCTGAACACTATCGTTGCTTCCTTCCACGGAATACGTTTCACGAGTGAAGACAACGGTCCTGGCATGGTCAGCTTTTATATCCATGTTCCCATGGTTTGTATCTTTTGTTACAATCCACTCCAAGGCTTCTGTGAAGAGTCTCTCCCAAGAATCAGTCTTCTTATATTGTGGAAGTAGCAATAGTCTAAAAATCGAGAAATGACTTTGAGTTTGCGTTTCACTTGTATCTTGACAAACTCTCTGTAAATTCGTTCTCGCAGCTCCAAAGGCAGATTATGAATGTACTCTTCTAAACTAGTCATTCACAGGCACGTCTTTCTTGTGATGAAATAGTGATACTTTTGCCAAACGGTATCTGGTGGTAAATGATGAGAAACCAGATCAGTCACAAACTCACACACCACACGCCGTGAAGAAGTCTCTTCCTGATGTGACACTTGTTGTAAACGTTTTTTGTAATCCTCTAAGTCTTTTGGAAAAATATTGTGTACCACTCCAACACTGCAGGTAGAAGTTGTAGCATCGAAATCCTTATGAGTTCTGGGGAGTCGATCAAGGTCTGACTCTTTAAATAGTCTGAAAAGAACCAATGCTCTTATAGCATTCAGGTACCACTGGTTAAAACGTCTGTGTCGTAAAGGATGTAACTGTTCTTTGCGTTTCACTTGAATCTGAACCAACCCTTGGTAAATGCGTTCTAGCAGCTCCAGAGGCAAACAACGAATGTACTCTTCTAAAGTATCCGACATGTTACTTCTTGGGACCAACCAAAGGTAGGTACTGACAGCGCGGAGACCATCTGGCATGCTATAATAAAGCTGAGTCTGTATACTCCCATTCGCGAAGCGTCACACCGCAACTGAAACCCTTGTCTTTATTACCTTCTCCCAAGTAGATAAATCCGGATCTGGCTAGAGCTTTGAGAGTAGGGCCTTCCAGATATGTAGGCCACTTATCTTTGATCGTCTGGAATTGACTTTCAAAGTTGCAATAGTCAGGCAAAGTCACAAGCAAAATGTATTTTTTGTCAAAGTAGGGGTGGCATCCGCAGGTAGGTGCACACTTATCATCCCCAATAAAGAAGAAAGTGCGCCGTGCTGCATCGTTTTCGGTAGTGGGGCGGTAAGGCACACGCACGGCATCGCTTTCGAGGGTCCCAGAGGAGGAGCGACAAGGTCTTGCTGCATCGCTGATGTCAAAGATTACGGCATCCGTCTTGTCGCATAGCACTGTATCGCACTCCAGGTCGTGATCGAACTTGGAGTCCACAGTAGGTTCCTCGCTCGGTGGCTGTGTCGAGTTCGTCAGCATCGGTGCCTGTGAACTAACCTCCGTGTTGAACTTGAAGTTCACATTGAGTTCCTCACTCGGTGGCGGTGTGGCATTAGTATTCATCTTCTTCTTCTTGCTCTGCCAACGTTTGGAGTCACAATGAATGGTTGGCCTTGGAAGTTGTCCCTTTTTTATACTGAATATCGACGTGTCCGTAAGGCAAAGTGGTGTGGTCTGGAAGTCGCACTCGTTTCAGGTACACAATTTGGTAAACTTTTCTAAAGGGCGACTGACAATTTGGTGATTTGGTAACCGTACGATCTTGTGAGGTTCTAAAGTTTTCATTCGAAAGACTTGTCCAGACTGTAAAGCATTTTTTACGACATCAAAGTTCACCACTTGGCTGGTTCGATAGTTCAGTGTCAATCCTTGTTGGCCTTGTCGGTCTCGATATCGGTAGCCGTAATTTTTAGGGCCACCACTGGCAAAACTGAGGATCGTCTATTGAGGGTGCTTGTCCGTCCATGCTCCTCAACGATCTCCTTCGATGGTAGGGTATGGGCAACCAGGGCGATGGATGTACATACAACTGTCGGTGTCAAAGCACAGGACACGATCTCCCAACACTTGTAAAACCTCGTCGTACAATTTCAAGCGAGCATGGGCAGTCAGGTAGGCTGCAATGACCACATTGCTAAAGTCGTCAGGGTGTACAAACTTGGGTTCGTCTTCGTAATTGACCAAGATCAAATCTTCATGGATGATTTCCGCGTGTTTCATCAGTTTTGCTTTGTCGTCCACCAGTTGTAAGTAGCGACTGGGGTCTGCCAAGTATTTCGTCTTGGGCAAACGATCTTCTTCCTTCGTTCTTTACTACGTCTTCCAAAGTGATGCCTTCTACGGCACGGTACTGTTCTTTGAATTGGACTTGTCTTCTGGCGTCCGACACCAAGAGGGATAGAAGCTTTCTTCTTGTTTCAGTTTGAGAAATTCGTTGACGTAGCCTGAGACAATTCCTGGATTCGAGGCGCCTCCTTTTGGTATTGTGCTGTGGTAGGAAAGTGCCAAATTTCGTGCACTTTTAACAAGCGGTATCCCCGATCCAGAGCCCGAAACAATTTGGCACTGACCCACGTCCCTGTAAAAGCGCGTTCTTCCTCCGTGCGGTGACATTGGTGATCTTGGTTGCATGTCTCGACACATGTACGTCATAAAGGAAACATCAGTTTTCCTTGGCAATGATGGGGTAAGACAGACTGGTAAAAGTTGGTCGGGGGTAAGACTTTGCATTTGATCAATCCTTCGTATTGACGAATGTTTTCCACGTCGATATGTTCTGTCAGGATTTCAGGGTGTCCGGTAGGAAATCGCTTGTATTTGCACACCCAAGGATACAACGAACACACGTCTATGTATTTGATTTCTTCTCCTCGAGATTCGTCTACGATGTACAGCAAACGAGTGGCATTGGTTAGTCCTCCAAACAAACTGTGACGTGGATCAAAAGGTTCGATGTCGACCACGTCGTAACTTTCGGCAATGCGTCTAAAGTCTGGATCGGTTTTGAAATGTCGATCGTACTCGTGCTCCCACATTTCTACCACATGGTATCCTTGACTTTCTAACTTCAGACGTTGTTGGTAGGTGTGTTCGTACAACTCTTCCATGGTGACTCCTGTGAGAGGATTTTTCAGGTCTCGTTGAGGAAAACAGGTAGGGCATCCGAGAAACAAGCATCCCTGAAATTCGTACACCGTCTGAGGGTTTTCTAAATCTCAACCATCCACAGAAAGACTGTCCACTTTCTTTTCTCCCCCTCCGTTTCTGGCATGTTGTATCCATTTGTCTTCCTTTTGGCACAAGTAATGCAACCAACGCAATGCTTTGGCAGAGTATTGACGACTGGCCGAAAGAGAAGTGTTAGGGTATATGATGGCTAGTTCGTTCTCGAGCATGAACTTTTTGGTCTACACTAATGTACAGGCTTTGGGTAGGATGCACGCTTCCTTCAAAGGATCGACCTCTCCGTGATCTGGAAATAATTGTCGAAACTTGTCCACAGCAACGGCGTAAAATGTCCACATCGGATTGACAATGCTTTAACATTTCTTCTTGAAAGTCAAACGGTTCTGATTCGTTAGCATGGTACCAAGCGTGAAAGGCTTCTTATTGTTCGGTGTGCATTCCGTCATGATTGGTGATAGTGCCGCACTACGTGTTGATTGGCTTCCGTATTGAAAAAGTGGGGGAAATATCATTTGTCCATATCTGTCATTCCAAATGTTTTAGGCATTCGACTCAAAGGCATGGCTAAATAACTCATGGAATCTTTGAATTGTACTTGTGCCACTTGCATGTAGATGAGTTTGGCTCCGTTCAAGGTTAACTTTGGGGCATTCGGTACCTTGTTCTGAATAATATTTTAGAAGAAACTGTCCATCGTATCCCGAGAAATTGTGAGCCATGACGGTAGCATAGCGATGACAGTCCCCATAACGTTGAATGTCCTCTTCGCTCCAAGTGTCGTCGGTAGGGTCTAAAATCCATTGGGCAAACTCGGTGAGAGTGTCGAGGCCACGAAATATTTTTTCACGTCCTCCTGGAATCCTACTACAATGAGGACAGTGAAAATGGATAGGTTCTTCTATGCACTTCTCACAAGCCCGATGAGCGACGCACAAATTAGGGATGTGAATGCCAGTCTCTTGCATGCATTCAAAGTCAAAAAAGATGAAATCCACTTTGGTCTTGTTCTTCTTCGTGTCACCCTTTAATTCTTTCTCCATTGTATTTTCGTACTTTTGAATAAAACATTGATGATCATAGTCCACGATTTGGTCGCAAATGCGACATATTTTCTTTCCGACACAACGTGATTCTTTGGGTCGTTGGTTTGATTCAGGTGTCCACACCTGGAGCACAATTTTAATAAGTCACAAGCACTATTTTGCTGGTGACCTTGTGTCCTGCGATGTGACCTTGTGTCCTGCGATGTTGTTCGTAATAAGAGGGGCTGACAAAGGTTCGTCGACACGTCGAGCAATGTACGTGTTTTTCATGAAGGCATGGCGTGGAAGCTAAACAGCCCAGACATCTCTCTTCGCAATGAATGTGCTTGTCCCGAATACAAAATCCTTTGTCGCATTTCTCGCAGTAGTAAGAGTATCCAAGAAATCGTGTGACACTGATGATGGCATCGAAATTTTCTTGGTGATAATATACGTGAATGTACTTTCCCTCGGGGAAATCGGGTCCTCGAAACAGCAAAGCTCTGCGAACTTCTTGAGGGTGTACTTTCAACGTATACCGAGGAACTAAGACGTCTTGAAGTTGTTGCATTTGAGAAATGCCACACACGGTCTCTTTTGGTATGCCTGCTTGATGTAATAGGAGTTCGGCTTCTTTTCGTTGTTGGGCTCTGTCAGATTTTCGAATGCTATTCCATGCTCTTTTCCATTCTGCGGTCTGGTTCTTGTCGGCATACGTTCGCCCCATCACGATGGCCGGTCCAAGCACATCTGGTCCTGCGAATTGTCGATTTGGACGACACTGTGTTTGGTACTGCGAAGGTGGTCCGCCAATAACACTTTCTTGTGTAGTCCGCTACCTCGAATAGGTGACGCCGGGGTCATGTGAAGTGTAGCTTTTCATCCGTGATGGTAAACTCTTCTTTGGATTGTTGAACGTGTTCAATTTGTCCATGCCTTTAGACGGTGTTAATTCTGCCGGGGTGCTGAACTGAATCCAGACAGAAGACTTCAAACTGAAGTGATGGATGGAAAGTCTCAACCGATCGTCCTCTTTGGTTCCGCATTGTCGTTTCAAGATCTCTAACAAAAAATCCCACAAATAGGTAATGAACCCTGCAGATTTCTCGGGAGGCACTTCAGTCTTTAAAGTTGACGGTGTAAGTGTAAGCCGTGGTTCTAAATTTTCTGGAGATTATTGTTTGCGTCTCTCGAATGCGATAGTAATTTTCGGGAGCTACGGAACGACTTTCTTTGTTAGGGGTCCTAGACTCTCTTGGCTTGGTGGAAGGTGTGGTTTTAGGCTCACTCATGTCCTCTTCGAAATCGCTAGCACTTCAGCTAGCGGTGTTTGAGGTGGCACGGAAAGCCTCCGTCGTGGCTTCTTCGTTTCTTCTTCTGATTTCTCATTGCAATGGCATTATCTTTTCATCTTGATGTCTTACTTGAATCTGATTGAGTTTTACACAGGCTCTCTCTATATATAGAAAGAGACATTCCAACCCTCAGAGTCACTATTCGTTATTCAACTTTCAAACAGTGAAGATGGAAGAGTCAAGACAGATTGCCTTTCTGGTCAGAGATTTACAGAGAGTCCTCCGAAAGTATACCAGTAAGACTAAGGACTCCTCCTCCTCCTCCTCTCGAGATAAAAGTCAAGATACTTGCTATATCTGCCAAGAGAAAGGACATTGGGATCCAGATTGTCCACAACGTCAAAACCAAGGAAAAGAAAAGAGAATTGAAGGTAAAGATACCTGTTATCATTGTCAAGAAAAAGGACATTGGTTTTCAGAGTGCCATAAGAAACAAGAAAACAAACAAGAGAGGGAGGAAGCAGAGGGATCTTCAGCACCAGAAGAAGAAGAACTCATCCCCGTCGTCAAGAAAGGCAAGAAAGCCATACGACTGGAAGACAATGAAGAAGAAGAAGAACCCTTGATACCTGTGAAGAAATTTAAGAAAAAGAGAGACAGACAGTGAACTATGAACTTGAGTGATGTGTTATGAAATGTTCATTGTGATTTTTAAAAGAACATACCAAAATGTAAAAAGAGTAAGTGTCTTTTGGTTTTGATTTTAGGGTATGGACGCACGCACGCACGCACTCTTACACATAACAAGGATGGGGTTTAAAGTTTTACTTGATTTGGCAATGAGATTATTTCTTTTCTAAGAAATGTAGGTGGCCCTGAAAAGGACCGTTGGGGTGTTGTTTTTAACAAACTTATGGACTGGACATGATGAGCTTTAACTGTCTTAATCCCTTTCCACGACCAAGTCATACTCCTCCTCCTCCTCCTGCTCCTGCTGCTTTGGTAGTGGTGGTAGTAGTAGTAGTAGTCAATGGTGGTGGTTGTGGTGGTAGCATCTCAGTAGTAGTAGTGATGGGTTTAGAATGTTTCGCCCATGACGGTCTCTTTATCTTTGGTTGTGTTAAAGAAATCTTATACATGTTTCTCATATATTTTAACTCAGCTTAAATGTCTTGTAGTAGACTCACCGTTTTGTTTTCATCACTTCCTTCTGTCCTTCACGCTTCTCCTCTTCTAGCTTACGGGTCCATAGCAACTGACAGAATAGACAGTGGCATTTGGATTACTATCTGTCTTTGGTGCTGTAACCAACATTACATGGCCATAGTAACACGCACCAAATAGAGGAATATTTGGATTACTCCTCTACTTTGGTATCGTAACTAACATTAGAGGGCCATAGTAAAAGATAGGCTACAGAAGAACATTTGGATTACATTCTTACTTTGGTACTGGTAACCAACATTAAAAAGCCATAGTAAAAGACATGATAGAGAGGAATATTTGGATTTCTCGATTACCATGCTACTGTAACCAACATTACAGGGTCATAGTAAAACAGAAGATAGTATGGAATATTTGGGTTAAAATGTTACTTTGGTTCTGTAACCAACATTGCCTGGCCAGCGCAAAATGCTAGATAGAGAGGAACATTTGTATTGCTCTCTTACTTTGGAAATATAGCCAACACTACAGTGTCAAAGAGAAAGCCAGTATAAACACGAACATTTGAATTCCTCCCCTACCATGATAATGTAACCAGCATTAAATGACAATAGTAGCAGAAAGGATAGAGACGACCATTTGGATAACGCTCTTACTTTTTGACTGTAACCAACATTACAGGGCCATTGTAAACGAATGATAGAGAGGAACATTCGGATTACTTCCGTACTTTGGTAATGTAACCAACATTACATGGCCATAATAAAAGACAGGATAGACATAAGCATTTGTATTACTCTCTTACTTTGGTACATAAACCAACATTATAGGCCCATGGCAACAGACAGGACAGAGAGGAACATTTGCTTACTCTCTTTTTTGATATTGTAAAAATATGACAGGGCCATGGCAAAAGATATGATTGAGGGAAACATTTTGATTACTATCGTTCTTTGGTACTGTAACCAATATTATAGCGCCATATGAAATGACAGGATAGAGAGGAACATTTTCGTTGCTCATTTACTACGGTATTGTAACCAACAGTACTTGGCCATGACATCAGAGAGGACAGAGAGGAACATTTCTTTACACTCTCACTTTATTATTGTAAAAAACATTACAGGACCACAGCAAAATACATCATAGAGGGTAACATTTGGATTACTCTCTTACCTTGGTACTCTAATCAACATTACAAAGCTATAGTAAATGACAGGATATAGAGAAATATTCGGATTACTCTCTTACTTTGGTACTGTAACCAAAAATGGAGGATCAATGCAAAATACATGATAGGGAGGAACCTTTGGAGTGCTCTCTTCCTTTGGTACTCTAACGAAAAATAAAACAGTATGAAAGGAAAAGACAGAATAGAGAAGAACACATCGATTACTATATTTCTTTGAGACTGTAACCAACATATCAGCACCACAGTACAATATAGGATAGAGAGAAACATTCGGATTACTCCCTTCCTACTTTGCTACCTTAACAAACATTAAAGGGCGCTGCAAATGACAGGATAGAAAGGCAGATTTCAATTACGCTGTTACTTTGGTATTGCAACGAACATTACCGGTCCATGGTAAAAGCAGGATAGAGAATACATTTTGGATTGCTCTGTTACTTTCGGACCGTAACAAACATTACATGGCCATAGTAAAAGCTATGATAGAAATTGATCTTTGGATTAGTCCCTTACTTTGGTAGTGTAATCAACATCACAGGTCCATAGAATGAAACATGATAGGGAGGAACATTTAGATTACTCCCCTCCTTTGGTACTGTAATCAACATTACGGGGCCATAGTAAAAGCTAGGTTAGAGAAGAAATTTTTGATTGCTCTGTTACTTTGGGATTATGACCAACATTACAGGGCCATAGTAAAAGATATGATACAGAGGGACATTTGTATTACTCGCTTACTTTGGTAGTGTAAGCAACATTGTAGGTCCATAGTTAAAGACATGATAGAGAGGATTATTTGGATTACTCTTTTAGGTTGGTACCCTAACCAGCAATACAAACTCAAAGGAATAGACGGGATAGAGACGAACATTTGGATTGCTATCTAACTTTGTTCCTGTAACCAACAATACAGGGTCAAAGGTAATGACATGATAGACAGGATCATTAGGATATCACTCTTACTTTGGTAATCTAACAAACAGGCTCAAAGAAGAAGACAGAATAGAGAGGGATATAACAGGACTACTGCAAAAGAGACGATTCAAACAAACATTAAGGTTCCACTCTTACTTTAGTCCTGTAACCAACAATGCCAATTGCAGGGTCAACGGACTAGACAGGATAGAGAGGAACACATTAAGATTGCTCTCTCTCTCTCTCTCTCTCTCTCTCTCTCTCTCTCTCTCTCTCTCTCATTGGTAATGTAACCAACAATACAGGGTCAAAGGCCACAGGAAAAGCCATTATAGAAAGGAACTGTTCGATTACACTATTGCATTAGTACTGCGTTTTGGTTAATCTCTTTTATTTTGTTGGTGTTTTAGCGAACATTACAGGGCAATTGCAAAAGATAGGATAGAGATGCACATTTTGATTACCCTCTTCCTTTGGTACTGTAACCAACACTGCATTGCCATAGGAAAAGATATGATAGAGAGGAACATTTGGATTGCTCTCTTGTTTTTGTACTGTAAATCAACATTACCGTGCCTTAGTACAAGACAGGATAGAGAGGAACATATGTAATGCTCTTTTTTTTGTTGGTACCTAAGGAAAAATACATAGTCAAAGGAAACGACAAGATAGAGAGGAACATTTGGATTCCTCTCTTACTTTGGCACTGTAACCAAAATTACAGGCCTTAGCAAAATACAAGATATAGAGAAAGATTTGGATTAGTCTCTTACTATGGTACTCTAACCAACAATACAGGGCCAATGGATAAGACACGATAAAGAGGAACATTTTTTTTTTTTTGGGGGGGGGGAGTGCTCTCTTACTTGGTACTGTCACTACCATTACAGGTCCATAGTAAGATATAAGTTATTGAAGAACATCTGGCTTACTTTTTTACTTTGGTACTGTAACCAATAGTACAGGTCCATAGTAACGAACAGGACATAGAGGAACAATTGGACTACTCTCTTTGTTTGGTACTGTAACCAAGATAACACATCTATGTTAAAAGTCAGGATAGAGAGGAACATTTGGATTACTCTCTTATACAGGTACTATACACAACATTACAAGGCCTAATAAAAATACAGGATAGAGAGGAACAGTTGGATTACGCTCTTACTTTGGAACTGTCGCTAACTTTACAGGACAATAGTAAAGGGCAGAATATTCAAGAACATTTAGATTGCATTCTTACTTTAGCACTGTAACCCATATTACAGGTCCATATTATAAGACAGGATAAATGGGAGCATTTTGATTATTCTATCACTTTAGTACTCTAACCAACAATACGGGGTCAAAGAAATAGACAGGATAGAGAGGAACATTTTGATAGGTCTTCTACTTGGGTACCATAACCACCTATACAGGGTCAAAGGAAAAGTTTTAATGGAGAGGCACATTTGGATTACTATCTTACTGTTTTACAATAACCAACATAACAGGGCCACGGTAAAAGACAGGTGAGAGATGAACATTTCGATTACTCTTTTACTTTGGTATTGCAATCAACATTGCGCTCCGTTCCAAAAAAATATGATAGAGGGGGACGTTTGGATTACTCTTACTTTGCCACTCTAACAAATATTACAAACCTTTAGTAAAAGACAGGATATAAAGGAATATTTTGGATTACTCTGTTACTTTTGTCCTGTCACCAACTTTACAAGGCCAAGGCCGTAGTAATAGGTGGGATATCGAAGAACATTCGGATTACGTTCTTACTTTGGTACTGTGAACGATAATATAGGTCCATAATTAAAGACAGGATAGAGAGGAACAGTTCTATTCCTCTCCAACTTTGGCACTGTAACCAACATTACAGGGCCATATAACAAGAGATGATACAAAGGAACATTTGGATTACTATCTTACTTTGGTATTGTACCCAGCATTACAGGGCCTTTGTAAGAGATAGGATATTAAAGAACATTTGGACTACGTTCTAACCTACCTACTGAAACCAATATTACAGGCTCATAGTAAAAGATAGGATAGAGAAGAACATTTAGATTCCTTTCTTCCTTTTGTACTCAAACTAACATTACAAGGTCATAGGAAAAGACATGATAATGGGTAATATTTGAATTTCTCTCTTACTTTGATAATGTAACCAACAAAACAGGGTGAACGCAAAAGAGAGGATCGAAATGAACATTTGGGTTGCCCTCAACCTTTGGTACTCTACGGAACAAAACATGGTCAAGGGAAACGACATTATAGAGTGGAACATTTAGATTACTCTCTTACTTTGGTAGTGTATCCAACATTACAGGACCATTGGAAAAGGCAGGATAGAGAGGAACATTGGATTACCCTCTAACTTTGGTATTGTAACTATTACATGTCCATATTAAAAGACATGATATAGAAGAACATATGGATTACTATCTTCCTTTATTACTGTAACCAGCATTACAAGGACAGAGTAAAAGAGAGGAACATTTAGATTACTCTCTTACTTTTGTACCGTAACTAATATCACGTGCCCATAGAAAAAGACAGGACAGAGAGGAACGTCTAGATAACTCTCTTCCTTGGTACCGTAAGCAAAAATACAATATCAAAGTCAATGATAGGTTAGAGAGGAACATTTTAATTGCTCTTTTACTTTGGTACTCTACCCAACATTACAGGGCCACAGTAAAAGAAAGGAGACAGAGGAACATGTGGATTACTCTCTTACTTTGGTATTATAATCAACATTAGGGAGTGATGGCAAAGGACAGGATAGAAGGGAACATTTGGATTCCTCTCTAACCTTGCTACAATAACCAACATCACAAAGCTGTAGTAAAAGGCGGGATAGAGGGGTACATTTGCATTAATCTCTTACTTTCGTACTGTCATCAAACCTTACAGAGACATAGTAAGAGATGGGATATCGAACATCGTTTGGATTGCTGTCTTACTTTGATACTCTAACCAACACTATATGGTCATAGTAAAAGACAGAATAGAGAGGAATATTTAGATTACTATCTTACTTTTGTTCTGTAACCAACATTGCACGGCCATAGTAAAAGAGGAAATAATGAGGAACATTTGGTTTACTCTCTTACTTTGATGCTCTAACCAACAACACATGGTCAAAGCAATAAACAGGACATAGAGGAACATTTGAATTACTCTCTTTATTTGGTACTCTAAACAACAGTACAGGGCCATTGTAAATGACATGATAGAGTGGAACATTTGGATTGCTCTCTTACTTTGGTACTCTAAACAACAGTACAGGGCCATTGTAAATGACATGATAGAGTGGAACATTTGGATTGCTCTCTTACGCTGGTATTGTAACCAAAGTGAGCTATGAGATATTGAAGAATATTAGAATTACTTTCGTACTTTGATATTGTAACCATAGAAAAGACAGGATAGAGATGAATACTTGGACTAATATCTTACCTTCGTCTTTCGTACTGTGACCAACTTTATAGTAAGAGATAGGATATTTAAGAGGATTTGGATTACTTTCTTACTTTGGTACAGTCACCAATACTACAGGTCCATAGTAAAACACAGGAAATAGAGGAACATTTGAATTTATCTCTTACTTTGGAACTGTAATCAACATTACAGTGCAGAATAAACGACATGATAGAGAGGAACATTTAAATTACTATCTTATTTTGGTACTCTAACCAACAATGCAAGGTCAAAGTAAAAGACAGGATAGAGAGTAACATTTGGATTGCTCTTTTACTTTGCTACTGTAACCAGCATAACAGGGTCGTAGCAAAATACAATATATACACGAATATTTTGACTGCCCTGTTTCGTTGGTACTCTAACGTGCAAAACAGGGTCAAAACAAAAACATATTAGTGAGGCACAGTTCGATTACTATCTTTCTTTGGTACAATATCCAAGATTGCAGGGCCATAGCAAAAGACAGAATAGAAAAGGACATTCGGATTACTCTCTTTAACTAACATTCCAAGGCCGTAGTAAAAGACAGGACATCAAGGAAGATTTGGATTGCTCTCTGACTTTGGTACCGTAACCAACAATACAGGTCAATGGAAAAGACAAGATATATAGGATATAGAGGAACATATGGATTGCTCTCTTACTTTGGTACTGTACCAAACAATACAGGTTCATTGAAAAGACAAGATAGAGAGGAAGATTTGGATTGCTCTCTAACTTTGGTATTGTAACCAACAATCAAGGACCGTAGTAAAAAGACATGATAGAGAGTTACATTCGGATTTCTCTCTTACTTTGGTACGGTAACCTACAATACAGATCAACGGAAAAGACTAAATAGAGATGAACATTTGGACTGCGCTCTTACTTTGGTATTGAAAACCAACATTACAGGGCGAAAGTAAAAGACCCAACAATACACTGTCAAAGGAAAAGACAAGACAGACAGAAACATTTTAGATTGGACTCTTTTTCTTTGGTACTCTAATACAAAAGACATGGTCAGACAACAAAACAGAATAGACAGAGACATTTGGATTACTATCTGTCTTTGGTACTGTAACCAACGTAATGGGGCCACAGGAAAGCCAGGATAAATGGGATATTTGGATTACTGTTACTTTGCTACCGTAACCAATATTTTCAAAGCTGCAGTAAACCACAGGATACTCTAACAAACAAAATACGATCAACGGAAACAACAGCATAGAAGGTAACATTTGGATTACTATCTTACTTTGGTACAATAACCTACATAACAGGCTTGGATTAAAATACAGGGTGAGAATGGAGCATTTAAATTCCTCTCTTATTTTGGTACTGTAACCAACATTAAGGTGCATAGTCAAAGACAGGATAGAGATGAACATTTTCATTGCTCTATTACTTAGGTATTGTAACTAACATTACAGTGCCATAGTTAAAGACAGGATATTGAGGAATATTTGGATTACTCTCTTACTTTCGCACTGTAGCTAACATTACAGGGCCATAGTAAAAAACAGGATCTAGAGGAACATTTGGAATACTCTCTTACTTTGGTACTGTAACTAACATTAAAGGTCTATAGTAAAGATATGATAGTGAGGAACATTTGGATTTCTCCCTTACCTTGGTATTGTAACCAACATTACAGGGCCATTGTAAAAGACAGGATAGAGAAGAACGTTTGGATTACCTGTCTTACTTTGGCAATGTAACCAACATTACAGGGCTATAGTAAAAGACAGGATAGAGAGGAACATTTGGATTCCTAGTTTATTTTTGGGGTACTGAAACCAACATAACGGAGTGAAATAAAAATACAGGATAGAGGGGAACATTTTGAATTACTCTCTTTCATTGGGACTGGAACCACTTTTATAGTACCATACTAAAGGACAATATAAAGAGATACATTTGGGTTACTCTCTTACTTTGGTACTCTAACCAACTTTACAGGGTCCAAGGAAAAGACAGGATTGATAAGAATATTTGGATTACTCTCTTACGAGTTAAAGAGGTTTTGACAGTGTGCCTTTCATTTCAACCTCCACCATGATTGCTATTATTGATTTTTTAAATTACTTACTTTGTTATATATTATGGTTCTTAGTTAATAAGCAGCTTAGTAAAAACTCTTGATTTCCTGTTAAGTACTGTCCTGTATCATTCAAAGAAGTACGGTCAATATTTCTCATTATACAACCAACACTGTCATTAACAGCAGACATCTGTAGTAGTAACAGTAGTAGTAGTAACAGCAGCAAATGTTGCATTAGTTACAGTTGAAATTGCAGTAGTGGCCATGGTGGTGGTGATATCAGTATTATCCATTTTTGCTTGGTCGTTAATGTTTTGATTCGCATGTGTACATATTTTTGATATATTATAAACATGTGATGAATTATCATCAAAAATGTAAGACTATTATTAAGTCTGCATTATCAAACTCAGCCAATCTACAGATGATATGAAGTTTAAAATTATCTACAACTTATAAACCGGATTTATCTGCCTTATTGGAACATAATACTTATATGTACTATACCTGAAAAAAAATGGTGTTGATTATTGTCAGTTTCAAGACCGTTGGCCATTATAAAGCTCTTCTAATTGTATTAAGAATTAAAGTCGATATAATTGCTGTCAGAAAACACAATGACGAATTCAATTAGTCCCTGTTTGTAGCGTCGTAGTCACAGATCATGTGCCAAGCAACGAGAGAGAGAGAGAGAGAGAGAGAGAGAGAGAGAGAGAGAGAGAGAGAGAGAAAGAAAGAGAGAGAGACTGCGCATATTTGGGGTCAGACCACCATTAATTTTCTAATATATTACATACACATATTTCTCCAAGCTAACCTCAAAGCAACGTTTCAATCACAAATTGATTCCAAGGGGTGATAGTTCTATTATAAAGCATTCCACGCACTGAGACTTGACTGTGCCTGCACAGTATATCTGCATTTAAAAGTTGATTAACATCTACAGAGGTCAAGTGTTTTACTTCTGTGTCAATCAAGAAACATAGGTTGTGACAGCATAAAACATTAACTGTGCATGTGCAAAACGTCCACACTACTGTAGCACGCACAATGAAATGCATTTCAAAATATATAATTATTGTTTATCAATGATCCCATGGTAAAAACCAGTTCCTTTCAGATACATTTCACAATAAAAGGCATCGCCAAATAAAACCTCTAATTTGGGTATACTTAGTTAAGTATTGGCCTTTTTATTCTTGTTTGACCCGGTTTCAAAGTAATTCACTCTCATTAAGGAAGAAGATAACATTACGTTATCTAGTTCATTGGTCTTAGTGTGCACTAACTCGAATGAGGTTATCCGTGCAGTTTGAACAATAACAAATATATTTTGCTTCTTTGTTTTTGGTGTTAAACGGCACATCAATGCATGAAAGACTCAATAGTGCATAGGCAATAGAAGTAAAGTGATTTGCCCAGAGATACACCACAGTAGTCGACACAGGCTGATCTGGATAGGATTCAAACATGCGACCCATGTATTGTGATTCTGATTCTGGCACGTTAACCACTGAGCCACCACGACTCCCATAAACGAAGTGAGCTAAAGTAACATAACACGGCAGGTTTATGGTCATAAGAGTTGTACAACATAACGCACAGCGTGATGGACGAATGAAATCAGTGATAAGGCAGTAAAAGCCGTAACCTTTACAAAAAAATGACGAGTTTAGTAGTTCCAAATTTACACATACCAATGGCGCAGAAGAAATCAAATATACTTGAGGGGTGCTAATGGCTGCGCCATGAGTTTAATTTTTGTTTTATTGTTATTGTATTAAGGGGATCAGAGAGAATACTTTGATTTTGACATTTGACTTAGTAACAGACTGGTGTTGATATTTAGTGAAAGACGGACTACAATAAAAAAAGTTCCCTTAGAAATGTAATGCCTGTATAATTTTCCTATCATTCCAGCGCACATCAAATGATAGCGGACGGAGGAGCTGTGGTTAGTGTCTAATATAAAGGCTGTGTAATTTTCCTTTCATCTCAACGCACATCATTTGATAAAAGATGGAGGAGAGATGGTGAGTGTTTCATGTAGGGGCTGTATAATTTCCATCTCATCCTAACACACATCAAATGATAGCTGGCAGTGGGGAGGTGGTTATTGTATAATGTGGGGCCCTGTAATGTTCCTGTCATCTCAGTACACTCAAACTAAAGAGGGAGGAGGACAGGTGGTTAGTCTCTTATGTAGGGGCTGTACAATTTCTCTATCATCTCGGCGCGCATCAAATATATAGCTTGAGGAAGGTAAATGATTAGTGTCTAATGTAGGGGCTGTATAATTGTACTGTCGTCTCGACACACACCAAATGATAGAGGGTGGTGTAGAGACGGCTGTATGATTTCCCTGTGATCTCAGTGCACATACAATGATGGTAGACGGAGGAGAGATAGTGTCTAATGTAGGGGTGTTATTCTCTATCATCTCAACGATCATCAAATGATAGCAGACGGAGAATAGCTGGTAAGCATCTGATGAAATGCAATTTAGCAGTATGTACACTAATATTTCTTTATCTCAGACAAAGAATAACAAACCTGCAAAAGATACGCTATTATCTATTTCAACTAATTAAAATAGCCTGCGAAGTTTGCTATTATTCAGATCAAGATGTCTACCAATCTCCAAAACATCACAACTTGGGGGACACAAAATGCATTAATGTATTACCTTTCTTCTGCATCAGATATCAATTAATGCCATGAATGATCTACACGGTATATCGGATTCATACACCTGCATAACGGTACAATAAATGTTTTGATTCGTAAAAAGAAAGGAGGTGATTCTTGCTCCTCATATGGCATGCAAATGAGCTATTCCTTTTTCGCCTTACACAAAAGACATGCCTCCTCTGTGCCTATCTTAATTCAATCACACCTGGAGTCCCATACAAAAATATTTATATATAGTAAGCCCGTTTAAAAAAAGAAGAATAATTTGAGTATGGCACTTCAAAATGAAATGATTTATAGATTCATATAGTTTGCCAGATCGGATATAAATGGGACATTGACGCGACAAATTCAAATACAAGCCATTATAATATTCCAACTGTAAACAGTCATTTAGTGTCACTGTTACTGCTCGACATAAATATATCTCGTAGAACCATACTGTTGTTTGAAGAGCCCCATTTTTACTACGCAAGAAGAAACAAACATATCTTTTTTCATATTATATTACTAAGTTTTCATCGTTCAAAATGAATTTCAAACCTAATGATGTCACATATGTTGATGTGACCGTAAACTTGTCTTGTAAATATAGGAAATTATAAGGGAAGATACAGCTGGTGTGTGTGTGTGTGTGTGTGTGTGTGTGTGTGTGTGTGTGTGTGTGTGTGTGTGTGTGTGTGTGTGTGTGTGTGTACTAACTAACTCTTTTTGGATATTACTTTTTTCTCTCCAGAATGAATGTACTGACAAAGCTTTGAACAGTTAGTGGAAACCCTTCCAACATCTTTGTTGCTTAAGGTTGGTTTCATGCTTATCATAGCTAACATGCACACAGCAAAATGGCCTACTGCGTTTTCACTTGCTTACATACACAAACATTTTTTATAGTCACCTAAAGTCTTGGAGATTCTTCCTTCTTTTAGATAGCATCAAAAGATAAATTAAATTATGATTTACAAATATCTATCTCCGTGTGTCTTTGATTTGAAAGCTTTTTTTCTGACCGATATAAAAAAGTTAAAAGGAAGAAAAGTGTTTCAACTTAGTTATTGTATCAGTGCATGGGTAGTATACAAGTTTAGAGTGCTGGAAAACTAATATTTTTCAATCTAGTATCTCCCTGTATACGAAAATATTTTTGGACCACTAAGAATTAAACAAACAATACCCACATGTCGCTGACCTCTAATATACAGTGGTCCTGTATACATATTGATATGCAGACCTAGTCGACCAAATTAAACGAGACAGTCATTTTTTTTATTTATTTTTTTTTTTTTTTTTTTCAATTTAAAATTTAGTAATCCCTGTGGGAGAAAATTTCTGGAACACATATTTTTTGAAAACAAGAAAAATATCCTCGGATACCTGGGCTGTAATATACATTTATATGCACACGATATGAATAAAACTAGCAAAATACTAGACTAATTTAAATAAATTTCACAACATAAATAATGGCACAAAGCTAAAGTGTACTGAATGCAAGTGTATTCAGAGAGATGATAGAAATATTTCGTGAGTTTAACATGAAAGCAGCAATGTCGGTATCAAAAGATAATGCTTATTTGGTTGGGGTGAAAGTGTGGTCAAAGCTAGTTTTCTTACGAGATAGTATAAAGAGAAAACAATGTAGTTTTTTATTTAAAACATAAAAAATATCATGAAATGGTTTAGTAAAGATGCTGATTTACCTTTTACATTCAGTGATGGCATCATCTAGATAAACTGCATCAACCCAAGGTGGTGCAAACAGTATCATATGATGAAGGAATATATTACGTATTTCATGTGAGTAAATGCATAGATTTATACAGGGTTAAATTTACAGTACAACATGAAGATCTGATAAACATCACAAAGGCATAATACAGTGATTCAAGGAAAACAGATATATAATTTATGGATAACAAATTAAGAGTTAAGACATCACCTGTTGACGTATATGAGGTAGTTGTTGTAGAATCAACCATGGGAATGGCAAAATTTGACATAAATATTAAGTCATTCATATGTTTTAAAGGATTGAACATTGTTCAAAATTAAGTACCTGTTGTAGATCGATCTCCTGTTAGCTTTTTGATAACACCTACAGACAACTTATCAAGCCGAAAGTATTATCTGGATGCTTTATATCGTTTTAAATGATATACCAATGGTACAACTCTCCATCGGAGACGACTGACAAATCAAAGTATGTAATACCTCTTTATAATGGTCCGATTACTTATACAAATTTGTGGTAACAAATTAAACGGAACACATTGAAAATAAAACACGCTACTTTGAAAGAATGGTTAAATGAACAGTCTACTTAAACATTACCAAAGCTAGCGAGATGAAAATAAAATAAAAAACATTTCCCTCCAAAAAGAGTTTGTTTAAGTCACGTTAATGACCAGTTACAAGAAGACTTGTTTTGCATTCAAGCATATAATGAATACAAGAATGGATACAAATACCTTTTAACAGTGACACTTGTCCTGAAAGAGTGACAATTCAAGAAAGCGATGACGTACATGGTGGCTTTCGAGAAGGCTTACAAGAGAAAAAGCCTGAAAAGATACAAATCGATGAAGGAGAATCATTTTACAACAGAAAAGTTAAAGATTCGGTGGAAAAGAAAAACACTATGTACTTTACAAATGCTCAGAAAATAATGCATCTGTAGTTGAAAGGTTTACGAGAACATTCAATACAAGAATGGCGAAGTATATCACTCGAAATGAAACCAGAAAATAGGTTCACATTTCACCAAACCTAGTTGAGGGTTGCAATAACACTCATCACAGATCAATAGTTATGTCTGCAGTTGAAGCAACCAAGGAAGAAAACAGATCCAAAGTAAGGATCAACCTATTCAGTTACCTAACAAGTGATACATTTCAAACGCCTAAATTTGAAACGGACGAAAGAGCCGGAATTGTAAAAAAGCAATCTTTGCAATTGGATACCTTCCTCACTTTATCGAGGAAATAATTATAGTCGGACAAGCATTTTTAGGTGCTGCGTATGTTTACAAAATGGAAGACGTGAAGTGAAATACGGATTCCATGTTTCACGAACAAGTTATCTCTATAAAACAAACACGATGACATATAGAGATCTTGAAGACCAAAGAATGGAATGGAAAAACGTATGTACTCGTGAAATCCAAAGGGTATGGTGAATCGCTTACCTTTAGTGAACCATCCGAAGACAATGCGCCATTAAAATAACTCACAGAGGACGAATACTTCATATAGAACAGTATCAAGGAGCATGAAGATTTTCAGCATTTTTTTCAAATATTCTTTTAAGATAATTAGTTTCAAGAATGGGACTTATGTGCGCAAAACAACGCATTAGAAAATAAATGAATTAAAACATGACTAATATGTCAAATAGTAGAGAAAAGAAAGAAAGAGCATTCCAAAACATCATCAGTAAGCAACTGTACAGATGAAAGACTTGAGAAGACGACTACTGTGTACTCAATGTCCTATCAGGGTCATATATAACTTTAAGGAAGAAATGAAAACGATAACATTGAAAAATATGAAGTTGATTCCATCTGCAACTCAAACATTCGAAAAATAAATGCAATGTAAAAGGATACAAGCTATTCTATGAACTTTTAAACAAGATAAGAAATAATGAATATCACATAAATGTTGATACAATCATGAGGACATGTACATTTCTAGCTCACTTCAATCTAAGAAGGTTTAGGAATGACACCATCAGTTATGCAATTTTTCTTGGGCAACATTTTTAATTTTTACCATGTACAATTTAAGTGCGTAAATACAAGCTTCTTTCACAATGAATTAACACATAATTGACCGAAATCAGTTGATATAAAAGGAGTTTTGCACCACATGGATGAAACAAATATTGATACACACTTAACTGTATGTAGCTATAAAGATTTCGATGATGCCATTTTTTCGAAACTTGTATTTGACATCTAATAGTAATTGAACTTGCATTACCGTAATAAATGGTATAATGGGTATTTTCCATAAAACCGATTGTAAAAAGTTACAAATGCAACAGAAATAGACTGATAGAGGAAATTACTATCTAGAAGACAACAATGTTCTAATAACTGGATTGACATCTCAATCTTTTTTCTATTTCGTCAGTGCCATCTTGCACCACAATGATATCAACGACTTCTTGATCAACATCATTTTTGTATCTGTTTTAGACTGCTCAATCTCAGAATGAGACTTGTCAAATTTAGCAAATGTGATATCTATAATCGTTTCGAACTTCTTATTCAAATCTCTAAGAGATAATTTATAAGTTGTTTTAATAGATTTAATCCTGCTTTCATTAATATTGATTTTGTTTTTGACGCCCTCTCTTTTTGTTATCTCTGTGAAATCATTCTTCTTCTGCAACTATCACATGACATTTGTGCCAGCAATGCTCTAGTTATCCAGATGAGTAAATCTTCTGCTAAAATTATTTACATTTTATTTTCTTGGTCCTCTTTGTTGGGTTACATTATTCAGGTATTTCTGTAGTTGTTCTTTGGAGAGTACGAAAGTCTTACAGTGATTTAAAAAATTCTCCACTTCACTTTTCCAAGCATCTATCTCGCTGTTTGTCCTCTGAGCAATTGTATGTGTATACTATCTAACGTTAACTTTATGATCTGATCTTTCTCTTACTGTATGTAGTGTGTGAAAGAATCATGTGCATCTAAGATATTTTTTCCGTTCTCATCAATCTGTTTTTTGTAGATCTGATATTGTGCTACCTCATTCATTACCACTCTTTACAATAACGGTTAATTTATTGTCAACTTGTTCCCTTCACATCTTAATATCTTTGAATAATGCGGCTTGTGTGTGCGACAGGAACTATAGTGAATCCGAGGGGGCCAAGCCCCGGGAAGATCCTGCATTGTAAGTGTTTCCAGGGCATATTTTTACCCATTTAAATGTAAACAAAGTTACTCTATTAAACGTTGCGGTTGTTTCGCGCTCTCCCCTCCCCCTCCCCCCCCCCCGCAATCCTGCCCAGTAATACATGGTTTGTATTGAGCGACAGGTGAGATTGCCCCTATCTAACACTGTAATACATGGTTTGTATAGAGTCACTATTTTCAATTTTGTAGGTTTATTTTGATTCCACAAAACGTTTTTCCATGGGTTGAAATTACATTCTATCAATGCTTTATTTAAAATATATAAATGACATGCTTTTGATGAGCAGTTCTACTGATTCGGTGAAGACAAACTCGTTTGAGATATTTTGTATAAATTATCGATAAATTTTCAATATAGGTCGAAACAATTGCGACTGAATAGCTTAGTTTCAACTGAAAGCAACACAATAAGTTCTTCACTCCTTTTTGTGGCATTTTTAGGTGTTTTCTGACATAAAAACAATATTTACCATAGAGTACACGGGATTACCCTCGGCGTATTTACCAGAGTACGCGTGAGAACCGTCGGTATTTTTGCCTCTCAGTCGTTTGTGATGAAATGATTTTCTAATGTCATCTAAAAGAGAACATTTGGAACCAATCGTCTGTGATTTACAGATAAAAGCTGCCTTTACAACTGTATGATAACTGCAGATATTATGCATACCATGTTGATTTTGTGAAGTTATTTAAACATTGTCTTCGGGTAAAAAAAAAATCTGTGAAAAGCATTTATTCTTGGTCCAATGATCATATTTGTATGTTATGACATTGGTTTGTTTTTAATATACGGGGCATTTCATTTGAATTGGAACATTTAAACTGGACAATGACGATGTAAGCAGCTTCAACTCCTTCCATGTGTCTATCTTAAAACATGTCTCTACACGATGTCTATTTGAAAACACGTGTCTGTCTGAAAATATGTCTTTACAAGATGTTTGAGTGCTCCTTACATGTGACTGTCTTAAAATGGGTCTCTAAACGATGTTTGAGTGCTTCTATCCACGTGTCAGTCTGAAAACATATGTCTCTACACGATGTTTTGAGTGCTCTTTTCCATCTGTCTGTCTGAAAACATATGTCTCTGCACGATATTTGAGCGCATTGCATCTGTTGGTTGTCAAATGCTACGAAAAAATACCTGATCGCACTATCAAAGAGCACCTCTGAATTCAATTTTTAACATTTTCAATATCACTGGCATTTCGGACAGACGGTTGTAACGGCATATTTTATGCATATATCTATATGTGAGTGGAAATCTCTATTCTACGCAAATAAGAAGGGCCTCGGCAATTGAGATGCACTAATTCTAACTTCTTATATACAACTCGATCCAAATATGTTGGTTTTACTGATTTTCCTTGCAACCATACACCATCGAACCCACATTAACTCTATCAACTTGTTTTAATTTTTAAAATCATATTTTCAAATTTATAATCATATATTTAAGGTAGTATCATCATGACCTAAAATGCCATAAATTATTGTCGTTAAAGGCAAGTCTTGACTAAGCCAAGAAAGTACTTTACCTTTAATGATAATATTGATGCAAATCAATTTTACAAAAGTTTGACCATATTATTTATGGTTATTAATATCTAATTTTCGAAGGTTGAATTCTTATTGTTTAGTTGGATATTATACTACAATGGTAATTTAATTTCCTAAGTGGTGGTACTACGCACGGGCAAACGTGTATCTATGTGGATGTGCAAGTGTTACCTGAGATCTTGGAGAGGTGATAGCCAGGTCCTACAAGACATGTTTAATCAAGAGTACCGTGAACGGCAAAATATAAGCCCGCCCCATGTTTAATAATCATCTATGTCGACAACCGAAACTTTAAAGCAGATACCATGTTTCTTATTTTCAGTTAGAGTGACCTTGACCTCTGACTTTTTGAGCCCAAAATCGATACAGTTCTGCCTTACCCCAAGTGCAAGCTCGCTGCAAAGTTGGGTAACTGTAAATGGAGGAAAACTGAATTTATTATGGTGAAACTATTTTCCTTCTTTCAGCGACACTAACCTTTGACCTTAGAGCTTTTGAGCCCGAAATCAATCGGATGTTTCCTTACTCTAAGTGCAAGCCACCCATAAAGTTTGGTAACTGTAGACAGTGGACAACTACATTTATAATGCTGGAACCAGATTGGTAAGAGACGGACGGACTGTATCGTAACATAATACACTCCGCGTTTGAAAAAAATGGTCAGTGACAGGAAAAGTTGTGCGATAGGAAAAATTAGATCACTTTCAAAAACTATTAAAGCTCTCACCAATATGTAAATCTCTTATGCATAAAGCTATTATTTACAAACAAAAAAATTAATTGAACAGCCAATTTATCCCCGCTCTTTCATGTGTTGTTCCACCCCTTCAATCCATGACCCTGGAGGGAAAAGTACCAAGGTTCAGATATATATATATATATATATATATATATATATATATATATATATATATATATATATATATATATATATATATATATATATATATATGAAATGGCACACAAGTTGCAAAACGGGCTTGGACAATAGCAAAAGTTTCCCTACGTTTCCACAAAAACAAGGTAATTAGCATACAGCAAGACACACCTATATAGAGTGATACGCGTAGAACAATAATTATTTAAATTTCTACTCAGAGAAACATACCTATCCAGAATGATGAAAAGGTCTAAACTACAGAAGAAAAAAATAATACAAGAAAAAAAGAAGAAACAAAACTACGTTAATAGAAAGTGGGCTGTCACGTGTGAATACGGCTTACAAATCTGGATGCAAGCTAGCAGTACAATAGCGTTATACTGCTTGACGTTGCATTGCCAGCTGCGTCATTGCAAGTAGATCGAGTTTCACTGGGCGCCACCTGCAGCGGTGCATAATTGTTCGCTACTAGCGTTACATCCAGTTCATAATTTCCACTACTAGAAACAGAGGCATGAATCTATTTACATTACCAGCGAATGTGGTGGAAAGACATAATAACAATAATAATAATAATAATAATAATAATAATAATAATGATAATAATAATAAAAATAATAACAAATATAATAATAATAATAAATTCATGTTGCTAGAGGAGGACGAGGCTGCGCAAAGTGGCATGAAAAGAAACTGACCCACCGTTGATTCAAGAAAGTAATTTGGAAGTACAATTTTTCGTTTAAGCTCAGTTTGCTATGTGTTCCCAGCTGCAGTATCTAATATTTCTCTTCATGACCACGTTCACTGTCAGTCCATCTTTGATTTGACTCAATGGGCAGCATTTCAAGGGACATGACAGAGTGTCCAGCTGAGCTGAAATGGTTGGCGAGTTTTTAGTAGTATAGTGTGACGATTGAGAGCACTACGGGATCAACATTAGCCCGTAGGTTGACATTGTGGGCCTGTGGGCCTGTATAGGACATTACGGGAAATCATTTGTTTCAATTATATATAGGTTTACGTTGTGGGTCTGTATGGGGCATAACGTGATTTAACATGGACAATTTTAACATACGATTTCCCGTAGTGCCCAATACTGCCCGAGAAATTTAGGGACAGATGGGCATGTATGGGGCTTTACGGGAAATCCTATTTTAAAATTTCATTTATTACAATCCAATGATCCCCACTATCCAGCAATCCCCTTTTTGATAACAATCTACATATACTATCCAGCATCTCCTTTTGGATCCATCACCCGTTTTTTTATTTTTTATTTTTTATTACATTCCAACACACCACATATTTTGTCCAGCAACCACTTTTGATTATAATCCATCACCCCCTTTTCTTATTATTATCCAATCACACACCGCTACTATCCAACGAAAAGTGTATGAGTTTTTATACACACACTCTATACTTACATACACAGAAACGTACTATTACACATGAAGAGGTTTAGGATGTATAAGAAGGGGGATGAGATTGACACACACTCTCACACAAACATACTATATTATCACTACTATACCCTCTCACGCATACAAACACAAGGGAAGGGGTAAGGAGTTTTAAGTGTTAGTTGTCAACATAGACAAACACAAAACATACACAAACATAAAATAATTTGTAGCAATTGATTCGTTTCTCTCTTTTCCAGAGATCAGGGTGGCCCTGAAAAGTACCGTTTGTTTTTGTTAACCAAAGAAGAGGGTTAACACATAATGCACCTCTTCATCGTTCTTCTACCCAAACTTTTCCTGACAGCTGTTCCATACCTCAATACTCTCTTGAGGCACCCCTGTCTTTCCACATACACTCTTCTTTTTTCCAGATCGCTGTATCCGTAATCTTTGTGATGGCCCACGATGCCTTCACATACATCGGGTAGTCCGGGTCAAACAGCATCCCCGAAACAATCGTAGAGGATTCAACGTTTGTCCACATTTTGTCTTGAGAATAGGTGAAAACATAGAAGAATGCCCTTGTATGTATAGTCTAGGACCGGATCGAAACGGATTGAAATGTTCCACCAATCAAACCGCTCGTAACATAATTCAGTCAGGGCGTGAAGTCTCTCTTCCAATCAGAAGAGGGAGGATGCGTGACGTCACATTCAATATATATGCGCACCAGCGTTTCTACCATTTACCAGTACAATATCTATGGCTGAAAAAATGAAGACAATATATCGAGGTCGCCTGCTGCGGATACATCGTATATTCGGAGTGACAGTACGATGACTACGACTACAACTGCGGTTGTAGACATTATTCTTCTTCCAGAAGAGGATGACTTCAATTTAGCTTAATGTTTGGGTAGCTCATCGTGCTCGTGAGAAGTGTATACAAGAACCTATATTGTTTTATTGTCACAATTGTAGTAAGATTCCAGGAGGACAAGAAAAAATCTTTCCTGGACCCCACACTTATACTGATTTTGCAGAATGGATTTTAGACCCTACCGACGACACTTGGAGCAAAAAGGACATCCAACGTTACGGGAACTGTCATCGGCATGCTACAGTCATGGCTCACAATTTCTCAGGATACGACGGACAATTTCTTTTGAAATATTATTCGGAACAAGATACCGTATGTCCAACAGTTACCATGAATGGAGCCAAACTCATTTACATGAAAGTGGGAAAAGTACAGTTTAAAGATTCCATGAGTTATTTAGCCCTGCCTTTTGCTAGAATGCCTAAACGTTTAGAATGACAGAAATGTCGAAAGGTTAATTCTACACTTTTTCAATACCAAAGCTATTCAACACGTTGTGCTCCCGCGTTTGCTTGACGTTTGCTACTACGACCCTGGCGGTATGCACACAGAACAACGAGAAGCATTCTACGCTTGGTACCAAACTGACTCTTCAGACCCGTTTGATTTTCAAGAAGAAATGTTGAAATATTGCCGATCTGATGTGGACATTTTATGACGATGTTGTGGAAAATTTCGACAATTCCAGGGATGTTTATTTCACTGATGCCCTGTTTGTTTTCCTTTCTCATGTTCCACTATGGAAGAGTTGTACGAGCAAACATACCAACTACGCCTGATGTTAGAAAGTCAAGGATACTAAGTGACAGAAATGTGGGAACACGATTACGATCGATGTTTCAAAATCGATCCAGAATTAAAACGCATTGCCGAAGAGTACGACGTGGTAGCCATCGAACCTTTGAATCAATGGGACAGTTTGTTTGGAGGAAGAACCAATGCGACACGTTTTCTGTACGACGTGGACGAAACTCAAGGAGAGCAAATCAAATACGTCGATGTGTCTTTATTGTATCCTTGGGTGTGCAAATATGCTCGTCACCCTGAAATGTTGACAGAGAATATTATTGAAGACAAGTAGTGTAACTCCGTTTGGAGAAGACATTCGCAGTACTTTATCCACGCTTCATACGTACCAAGAAGTGTATAGCTTGTTGATTACACCAACAGAATCACAACTGGAAAGATGTACGTGACTGGAAAAGTCTTGGCTTCGATTCTTGGATACAAGAGGTGGCTAATTATGCCAAAGACATTGTGTGTCACTGATCGAAGAAAAGAAGTTAACTTAGACTCAGTGGAAGTGAAATTAGAAACAATTTTAGAAACAGTTGTAACAAAGAAGAAGACCCCAACATAGAGGAAGAATACTACAAGTCCACGAAAGTTGTAGTAGTAGTAGTGTACATGTAGAAAAGGATTAGGAAATGACATTCCCTGAGAGATTAGTGACAGTGAAGTCCAAAGAGGCTAGAAGAACACCAGAGAGTGTACATAAATAAAATGTGAAACAAATAGATCGAAAATGTTGCACACTTACTTGTTTATATGCAGCTGTGGTGATTTTAATTTGTGCCTTACTGATGCAAGGAGTCATTTATGCCTTAGGTGTTTCGTGTTTTAATTCTTGTACACTGAAATGTTACTATATGTTTTTGTTGATGTTGTTACACTTTTTGAAAAACAGTAAATATGTATAAAATATATCAAATGTCTTGTGTTGATAGTGATCTCAGAATTCTGAACACCATTTTATGGCTTCATCCTCCGTTATCAAATTGATTAACGAACAGTTAGATCGCCAAAGCTGGGAAGCATTGTATCTTCGCCATCACTTCGGAATGTTCATTGCTGGACCTAGTTGTTCAGGCAAAATCGAATTTCCCACTCGAACATCCTGTGCGTATTTACTTATCGATTAAAAATCTATCACTCCTGATTATTTGAGATTTCGTACCAATTTGTTTCACAGCTGGTGCCAAGCAGGAGGTCCTGTCATTCACACGTCACATTCTTCACTTCGTTTCTTTCTAACAGTATTCAACATGACTTCCTTTCAATCTCATCCTCCTGCCAAATTTATTCGTGCACTGTATGCCATCAGTCGCGAAAATATGCACAATTACGGTCATATTTGTTAGAAGCGAGTCTCAAAGAAGTGTTACGATGGATTTCTTTGACAGCACGTTAATTACTACAAGGCATCATTCACATACCACATCATACAAAACGTTTTTTTTAAAAAAAAAAACATAAAGTAGCATTTTTCACAACTAGCAGACCCAAGAATTGATACTCAAACCAAAACACAATTCATTTTTAAACCTGGTGAAGTGGATCTTTACTAGGTGTCATTATTCGTTCACTTTTAAAATGGGATCCTAATGCCAAACCTAAAAAAGCCAAACTCCCCAAAAAGACGGCAGACCAAAAAGAAGAGTGTTGGTGCAGCAAATTCACACTCTACAAAGAAGAGGAAAAGCCTCAAGAAGAGAAGTCTCAAGAAAGAAACATCTCCTAATAGAAAGAGAGGAGGTACCGCTGCTAGAGCTCGTACATACTCCAGAAAACTACGCCGCTTTGTTTGCGTGTCTCCTACTACTTCTATTTCTTCTTCTTCGCCGTTCATTATGATGCCTGACAAACCTGATTTAAGACCAGTATTTCCCAATTTGATGAAAAAATGGAAACCCAATTCTAAAGGAACGTCTGCTTTTCCGGCAACAACGACGTCCTCTACTGCTCTAGCGACTGCAGCTGCAGCTAAAAGCGGCCTCTTCTACAACAAAAGTACAAGACAGAACATGTGTGTTACAAAGTTTACTGGATTTATCCAAACAAGAACCTTCACGATTTAGTCCATTCTCGTCCCAAGAAACAACCTTCTTCCAAAATAAGGAAAAAAGGGACTCGCTACTCGGTTAGCTAAACATTGAGATGTTTTGTTAGTACTGACCAAATCCAATGCTCCTATGTGAAAACAAATCATTCAAAAAGCACCAAAAGAAATAATCGATACTACGTGTGAATGGTGTTTAAACGTTTTGAAAGGAACGGTACCTTTCTCCAAGATACAGAAACAGCGATTAGGGAAACATCGGCACGTTTTTCGCCAAATAGTGATAAAGAAAATACCCATCAGTCAAATGGGACAAATGCTCGTTCAGCGAGGAGGTATTCTACCCTTGCTGATAGGACCCTTGTTAAAAGTGGCTGCTCCTTTGTTAGGATCTATTGCTGGACCACTTTTAGGACGAGCGATGAGATGAAATGAGGACCAAGAAGATAAAAATTACGCCCTTTTGTGGAAAGACCTCACACTTGTACCTTTAGATCTTATGGAAGGACAAAAAGCCACTTTAGTTCCATACAAACGATGGATGGAACTCCATCGTTGGTACGAACAACGGACACTTATTTACCTCCTAATCCTAATTTTAATTAGATGTCACAGTTACAACAAGAATCACAATCGTTCATGGATCAAACCAATTTGTCTGAAATAGAAATATCACAACGGTACGGACAAGTATTACAACATCTTCAACTGTTTCACGAGAAGGCTTTAGACGAGACAGCTAAACCTAATCTGAGAGATTTCAAGACTATCATGAAAAGTTAAGGATAACAAACAGCTACAAGGACAGACACATCCACAGGAATGGAAGAAGAAGAAACAAGAGAAATATTTCAAAATCCGGCTCCTCAAATGACTAGTATGATGACAGCCTCCTTGTTGACACTTTCTTCTACTCCCAGACGAGAATAAACATAAGCTTGGGTCAAAAAGATGACGTCAACACCTTCTTCAGCAGAATAAAAAAGAAAGAAGGGAAGAGAGAAGTCAAAAACAAAATCAATATAAAAGCAACCACCCAACAATCGATGACAACTCGTACTCCTACTACTGGTCTGAAACGTCAAGCCTCATCGCAATCCCCAAAAATACCACACGAACATCAACCTAAGAGCAGTATAGAACAGAGGGTAACTTACTGAGGAGCAGCAGCAGCAACCACAGCCAACCCCTTCATGGTTTCACTTTTAGCCCCCATTTACTACACTCCTGCTCATGCTGCTGGTCACGGAGAATTTTCCGATGTCACTTCACTTGGCGGCGTAAAATTGTAGTTGCAAATATGTGTTTTGTGTCATTGTGTCATTCAAAATCAACTTGGGTAATTCCTTTGACTTCTAAATAAGTTCAGTGTTAGTGCGAGCTGTAAAACTGGTTTTAAAACAAAGGGGCGGTCACCCTTTACAATGGCAAACAAACACAGGCACCGAATTTCTGAACCAAACTTTTCAAAAGGAATTGAAAAGACACATTCATGTTTTTACTACTAAAAATCCTGAAACAAAAACTAATGTCGTGGAACGTTTTCAAAGAACGCTGAAAGAATGTATGTGGAAATATTTTACACATCAACACTCTCTGAAATGCATTGACGTGTTACCACGTATCGTCAAAGCTTACAATCCTTCCTACCATAGTTGCATCAGATGTGCACCAGAAGAAGTAACTTCTGAAAACGAAGTGAGGGTGTTTGATCGATTGTTTGGAATGTTAACCACCACAAAAAAAGAAATAAGTGTTAAAGACGAGAGATTGGGTTCGCATTCGAAAAACAAAAAGCACTTTGACAAAAGGTTCTTTACGTAACTGGACACCATAATTGATTAGTGTCACTGGAAAAGTAAGTGGACGTGATCCTCTCGTCTATAAATTGGAAGACAAGAACGGAGAAGTATTAAAAGGAACTTTTTACTTGACCGAGTTAAAACGAGTGACCAAGAAAGACGACGACGTGTACGATATCGAAAGCATAATCGATCAAAGAACATGTAAAGTGGGCAAACGCCACTGCAAGAAGTCAAAGTGCGTCGGAAAGGATATCCACTTAGTTTCGATTTTTGGATTGCGACTTCACAAGTCATCGACCATAAAGAGAAGTAGCAGTGACAATCAGCCCGAAAAATCAAATCGTATTTTTGTGCCAAGTCTTTCTGGTGTATTGTGTCATCGGAGCAAAGATTTCAAATTTGAGTTTGCAAGACGGAAACACAATTCTGGACAATTTTGCTCATTAGTTATATTGGCTATCTTCTTCCTTGTCCGAAGTTGAAATACTCTGACAGTAACAACAACGGTAGTCTTGCCACAAACGCCAGTCAAAACAACCACTCTTCTAGTCACAACAACAACAATAACAACCCTCTTTTTGAACATTCGGAAAATCATTCTCCTTTGACCACGAGTGACTCATCTGATACCACGAACCATTGAATTATGTATAACCAATTTTATTTAACCTGGCGAAGTGTACAGATCGAGTACCATACAATTGCTTATCATCTTAAAATGGATTTTTCTGACGGCAAAACAATATCCATTACTTTTTGTCCTGGTTTGTTTGCTATTCTGGGTGAATACACCACTCTTGTTCATATCAAAGACATTAACAACAACTATCAATTCTACGTGTATTTTCGCTACCCTGTCGAATTCAACGAAAGACTGAATTTAATGTTTGTGTACTCAAATGTGGTCGAGTTCAATGTGATAGGAAACACCGCTGCTCCATTGCTAAAAGTCATTCCTTTCAAGGTGGATTCTGCCCTAGCTGCTTGCGAGAAAGTAGGAAACACGTATCACGTCCACCGAGAATTTGAATATCCTCATCATATTCCTGTCAGTAAATCGAATTTTTACAGTGTCAATATCAGTATAAAAGGAGCTCTTGGACAAAGTATTATATTCTTCAATTGAAAAGTCACAGTGAAACTACATTTTAGAAAACGACTCTCCAGTGGTTTAGGAGCTATGTTAAAATCAGCTTTTCGTACGGTAGTACCTATCTTTAAACCGATGGTCACTCGAGGACTGCATACTTTAAAAGATGCATATTTGACTCAAGAAAAGAATTTCTCCAAAACGTCATCATTGACAAATAAAGTCCAAAAGAAGCCTTTCTGAAAGCAGGAAATAAATGGTGTTGCTTCACACTGGAAAAGACCTTTAAGAATTCGCAGAGACAGCCAAATAAATTAGTTTCACACTTCTAGCCAAGGCATTGCACAACAAGAACGAGGCAGAATGAGACGTCAAAATCCCTTCAGATGTCATAAACAGTACAAGATTAAGAAAAGAAGTACAGGAGTGATTATATAATTGGATGTTTTTGATTAGTAACTGAAAAAAGGAAACAAATGATGCAACGACATTCTTGCGAATGTTCCATGTCAGAACTGGAACTGTTTTCCATGCCTCCGACGATGCTGACGAGGCAAGAATCGCAATGTGTATTATTTCATCCTGTGTCGTTTTCTACCACATCAGCACTTATTGAATTTGAAATAAAAGGACAAGCCGAAGTTTACATTGATCTGACCAACAGTTACTTGTACCTGAAAGCCAAAGTTTTTAAAACGGACAACAACGATCCCGCGGAAGAAGCCAGAAAAGTTGCCGTTAGCAATTTCATGCATTCATTGTTCAGCAAAGTGGATTTGTACTTGAATAACAAACTAGTGAACAACAGTATGGATACTTACCCTTAGCGGGCTTACCTGGAAAATCTCTTGACGTACGAAAAAGAAGCCAAGAACACACATCTGGATGCCTCCTTGGTATGGAAACCTGACACTTTGGACAAGTTCGACGATCTCTTTGCCTCAACTGCCACGCTGGACATACAGCCATAAGGGTAAAAAATTTAACAAGTCGTACACGACCCTAGGAGAAAGAGACGACCATGTGCTGTGGTGAGGCCAATGGTGCCATGTAGCCGTCCTGTAAATAGACGTTAAAATCCAGGACCACTCACCAGCAAAACGGCCTTTATCAGGGCCACCCAATTCTCTTAAAAATATATACTAGTCAATTGCCAGTTCTTTTGTGTTTTATGTTTGTGTTTGTTTGTGTATGTTTATGTATTTGTCCTCCCGTTCCCCCCCCCCCCCCGCAAAAAAAACCCAACAAAAAACAAGCTAAAACTTTTAAAAAAGCTTCCCTTATAAAACATGTGTTTGCGGGGTATATAGCGCGTGTGTATAGGTATAGTGTGTCTATAAACACTCCCTTACCCTTGTGTACACTTATGTAAAAGATAAGAACAATGATTTCTTTTGTATTCTGACTGACTGACTGACTGAACTTAAATTAGACACGTTTTGGGACATTAGGCCATGTACGTGTAATTAATGTACGCCAATTGCTCGTTGCATGGTTTCCATACTTTATGGTTCATTGAAGGCGCGATATGGGAGGGTGTGCAATTTATTTACCCTTATGGTAGTATGTAAGGAGAAGCGGGCGGCACGAACTCGGCAAAGGAGGCGCGAAGCGGAACGGAAGTACTGAAACGCCACAAACGTACATGATCAGATTCTGACCAATTAGCTAAATCGGGCTGTCCCTAATAACCAATTATGTATTAGCCACATGTTACAATTGCGATCAAGCTAGACAGTTTTAAAATTTTCCTAGACTTTTTCTCTAACCTTTTAGAATTTAGCGTACATAGTGTGCCTTAAGTTTCAGAAAAATAATTAAATACCAGGCCATCGTGACCCATTAACTTTTGTATTCTTAATTACGCAATTTCAAGTATTATTTTTGGAATGGTTAACTAATAGATCATATATGAAAATTAAAATAGTCGTTATCGAAATAGCTTTTCAATCCAAAGTGAAAAACTTTGGGCATTTGAAGTAATTCATTTTTCCTGCGGCAAACTGTGTTCTCTGGTATGGTGGTCTTCTTCCGCACACTGTTTCGCCGTTCTCGTCTTCTGGTCTTTCGAGCTCGGGAACTAGAGCAGGTTGCGAATCTCGTCAGAGTTTCTGCTAGCTCTACCAGACTGGCCACATAGTATTTGGAATAGGCCTACCTGTAGTGAGTATGCATTACATGGGCCCCAAATTTCCACTCCTTTTTTACTGGCTTTTCCCTTATGCGTAATGACCGCCTGGCAATGTTTCTTACTGCATCTACGAAGTGGCATGCTTTTCTTTAAGTGACACTTCGAGCCCCATGTCAATTAGACGTTGTTTGTCCGGGTCGGTATCTTCCTCCTTCTTTTCCTTGTCCTCCTCTGTTCCATTTTCCTCTTCATCTTTGTCAGTGGCTTGGGTTGATTCGGGTTTGGTTTCGGCAACGTGGATAGGTTCCGATACAGCTTCAGCGTGTGTAGACCCAGTCTGCATGGAGGTTCAGTCTGCCTCACGGTGGGGGTTGTGGGTGGGGGTAGAAGTTTCCGTCATCTCGCCGGTCAGGTTACTGCACTCGGGTGTCTGCATATGGACTGTTTCGTTCTGGTAAGGCGTGAAGTGGTCAGTGGATAAAATTCGTCCCGCCTTCCTCCTCTTGGCCCTTTTTCTATTAGAGCTAGTCCTTGCCGACTCCCACGCCAATAGTAACGTAGTCCGCTGTGGTCCTGTCCTCAGGCTCCAGCTAGAAACTAGCTCCCTACATAGGGCCTTGACAGCCCTTAGTGCAGACATAGATATGATAGCGGTAGCTGGTATCCATTGTGGCACCACGCCTCCTTTCACTGTCTCTTGTTACATCACTAGTTCTGCTCTGTTCATTGTCTTAACTGTGAATATTTGTATTCTGTGTGAGGGTTGTATTATGTGTAAGGGATGTTTTACTTTAGCATATAAAGCGGCGCGTTCACCAGTCTTGCCATTCATCGTCGACCAGACAAGAAAAAAGAATGAAAATCCAATGCAGGGTGGGCAAGCTGATGTAGGCTGATGCAGTTTGAGGAACGTGTACAGCACCTCCTGGGACTGGTGGAGCAGATGAAGTTTTACGTCCACGTGAGACATTCGAAGAGGGAAATGACCTCTCTGAGAATTGCCAAAGAGTTTGTCAGAGAGGTGATGGATAAAGAGACAGAGAAGATCAAGAGAGCATGTGCGGGAGAAAAGAGTCTCAAGGAACACGAGGTAAGGGAAAGGCAATTTCATGGGCTGAATGAAAATTGGATAAGGGTCCAGGAAAAGATGCGCCAGCAATTCTGTGTATGTCTATGTCTATGTAGACAACTAAAACTTAAAACCTCTTCCCCCCAGTGTGATAGTATGTTTGGATGTTTGAGGGTATAGTAGTGTGTCTATAAACACTTCCTTCCCTTGTGTGATATTATAGTATGTTTGTGTGAGAGTGTATTTCTCTTTCATCCCCCTTCTTTAACATCCTACTCTTTTATTCTGTGATAGTATGTTTGCATGTATGTAAGCATTGAGTGTGTGCGTAAAATCTCTTATCCTTTTCGTTGGATAGTGGGGGGGGGTCGGATAGTAGGGAGTGTTTGGATAGTGGGGCGTGTTTGGATAGTAATACAAATATTTATTGATTGATTGTAAACAAAAAGCGGTTGCTGGATAATATAGTGTGGTGTGTTTGGGCTGTAATTAAAAAGGGGGTTCTGCACAGTGGGGTGTGTTGGATTTTAATGAGAAAAAAACCCAGATTTCCCTTAATGCCCCATACAGACCCATCTGTCCCTAATTTATAGGGCAGTATGGGGCACTACGGGAAATTCTTTGTTAAAATTGTCCATGTTAAGACCCGTTATGCCCCATACAGGCCCACAATGTAAACCAATGGTATAATGTTAATTCCCGTAGTGGCCTCAATCGCCCCACAATACTACTGTTTGTGTTGATCTTGTTTATGAAGTAGCTTTTGTGATTGTTCATTCATTACCTAAACACAACTGTTTTGATAACATATTGGGTGGCACAAATCTTGCATATATATTTATGTATCTATCTATCTATCTATATATATATATATATATATATATATATATATATATATATATATATATATATATATATATATATATATATACACATACATAGTTATATGATCTCAATTGGGTCTTAATTATCTTAATTATGAGCAAGGGACCACATCCCACCACACACTGCAACCCTAGCTTCACCCTCAGTAGAGGATCGAAATTGTAAATTTGTTGTGCACATCTACAGGCTACCTCCAAATCACGTCCCAGGGTTTCAAATCTCTATCTTGAACGGTGTCCGAGGAGTTGTGCGATATTAAGAACGCACATACGGACGCATATGCGATTGTATGCATGTCCGGAAGGACAATATCACATAAGCCTTCCTTTTATTCTATGTAATATAAATTACATGCACATATCATCACACTTTCTTTAATTCTACTTTGACCTTGCATGAAATAAATTTCAGTATTCGCATTCATTTATGAGATTTAATATGATTTAATATAGTTGTATGGAATATATTTGTGAATGTGTCAGCATAAGTTAATTCGACTAAGTTTGCACATATCAAGAATGTTATACAAGACTATCCATCAACCTGAGATATACTTTTAAATAAATCTTAAATTGATATTCTAAAGCTTACTCGTCAACAAGTTACAAATCTTTACAGTGACGGCGTGGGAAAGTGTATATTTCCCATAATGCTATATTTATAGTATGATGACCTACACCATCTTGGCTAAATTCCAGGTGTTATTTTTTAAACTGAACGAATAAATTTGTTACAAACCAGGAAGTTTTAAACGGTGTCCTCCGAACTTTAGTATCACAACAACAATCACTTATGCAGATCGGCGAGATGAAGGTTTTATACATAAAAATAAGTCCTCCTTATATATTTGATATCATCGATTTCTAATCGAGATATAATAGTAACTCCATACTAAAACGTCATACAAATTATACTGTACAATGTAGACAATCTTTCATTACTATATTACATGATGGAGTTTTAGACTTTTATACGAACCCTGAGTCAATCACGCTCATCTGACATGAGTGACCTACTTTGCACTTCAATAATAAATCAATTTTTCTAGCTTTCGTGAGCTTTAGAGGCGACATTAAACAAAATCAATGCCTGTTTTCAATGATGTCAATTTCGCCTAATCCCCTCGCGCTGGCGCGCTCGGAGATTAGCTAAAATTACAAAGTTTAAAATGTAGCTATTGAAGTTTCTACGTCTTGAATTTCAAGTAATCATTTTGTATATCTTAAATGATATCAAATTTTTGTCTTGATTATAGCGATTATTCACATTAAATTTAGTTCATTTAATCACAAAATTTAAGGTAAATGAAGGGCACTGATCCTCATAACTCAAAAGTTCTCACCACGGTTAACCACTAGAAACGAGTTTTTATTTTAAAAACTCTCTATCTCTCTCTCTCTCCAAAAATATTATTTACGTGTAATGAAGAGCTTTAAATTAACTGTTGACTATACAGAACGATGCAAATTGAAATATGTACTAGTATTATGACTTTTATGAATCATGTATATTCCTTCATTTATGTCCTGCCTTGTTTATCCGTAACCTATATCAGTGGTGTGGATTTACCCGTTTATATGAACGAAAACCACGAATTGGAAAATGTGACAAAACTCTCAAGAACATAATGCTTTATAAATGTGACTCATAATATGAGCATACACATATTTATAAATGCAAAAGCATCCTCCAAAAGCATGATAACGAATGTGCAGTAAAGCTTAGAATAAAGGCATGGGCGTTAACAGGTGGAGGGGGTATATATGTGCAGCATATATACAACTGAAGTCTGCAATAAGATTTCAACAAACCCCCAAAATATGAAACCACCCAAATTCGACTGTGGGACCTTGCCTCTCCCCTTGACCCTATTGGCATCCCTTTTGAAGACTCGTCCCTTTAATTTTGGCTTTGCACCCCACCCCCAACCCCACCCCATCTGGAAACATTCCTGCAGACGCCCATGGATAAAGGGTCTGCTGAGTCACATCGGTCTAAGGGACGTAGTAGAAGTACTTTGTATATTTTAGATTTGTATTAGTGGAATAAGTTAGCGCTTCTATACACCATGACTTTAGTATTTAAGCTTGATTGTTACAAGCGAGTGCATGCGCGGTTTAGGTTTACATATAATTTTCGGCGTGGCAATCATACCACTTATGTTATCGAGGTCGCTACGGGAATTTTCCCTAGCGTGTGCAGTGATGTGTACTGAGGGTGACTATATTAACACAGCTATGCCGATTTCAGTGCTGCAGTCAGGCCTTGATTATTGTTTACAACTATACTACTGTGAAAACACAATTATTGATGGCCACCGACTGTGGAAAATACTTTGCAAACAGTTGCACGGCTTTTACTATCTGCAAATCCACTTCTCGGTTGCGTATTCGTGCTCGGATTTGCCTGTGATTTTCCATTTCCGCCAATACGGTCTCGAACGGCCGCGCTAATGACTTTATTCTCAATAGCTATCGAGCACAGCTTTGAAATTATATCCCGACTACTTTATGTCGCTGCGAGAAGTTCTGAATAGATACATATTCGCGAATGCAGCCGTAACGAAATTATTTTACTGGAACCGCCCGCGACACCAGTTATGGCTTTGACAACAATTCCGACTGGTCTACCTATGATAGTTGCTGTGCTTGCAATTCCAGCAACACCAAGGCTAACAGTTGCTGCCGCGGCAAGTCCACAAATCGCATCTGCACACACACACACGTTTTTGTATTTCATGAGCAACGCTGTTCTCTTGACGACTTCGTCTCGCAGTTGCAGTTCCGCTTTGATTATTATTTCACGTCGGTAACATTGAGGGTCCATTATGATTCTTCTATTAATATTGTCATAGTGGAGTCTAATTGCTCGACAGGCTGACCTTGTTCATGTGCCATACGCGCACGCACTTCCAACCAAGCATTTTTCTTTACTTGCACGATCGTCATACAATCAAAGAAAATATCTTCTAGAGGAATATTTAGATCTCTGTCTATTGTACGTTCATTATGTTTGGCACCACGCTCATATAGAAACACACCGATTACACCTTTGCTTTGTACCTCTAACGATCGTTTTCGTCCAATAACTGTTACACGGACAAGTGCGTCCTTGTTAAATAACAATCGAGATCTTTCTCTTCTCGGTTGAGTTAATGTTGATTTAACATATTCGTTGGGAAATTTAACCAGGGTGAATTCAGCGGTGAATATTTCTTCATCGTTATAGAAACAATCCCTATATGTTTTCACACCTGATGGTGCAGTCAACGATCGGGTATTTTCAGGTGCCAATGCAATGATTCCAAGCTGGCTTCGAGTTGGTATTGGTACAGCAGGCAGGTGGTCCCAATTATCGAATTTTATCTTACCCTCGCGTAGATTAAATCTGAGTGTATAATAGGGGTCTGGTAACACCATTTTGAAGCAGATATTCGTTTGCAAGTGGAACGAAATTACTACAGATGTTGACATCACTGGTCAGTTGATCCAACACCCCCGTCGGTTGATCCAAACCCCCGTCGGCTAATTCCGCAACCTCATCACCGCGGTCAGAATCCATTACTTATATGTAATAATAAATCCATTCTTAAAAACAAACTCCAAAGACGGTCAATAACGCTTCATCTTCATTTGTCCCATGTATCTCTATTATTTTGTATTTGTTAATCTTAAATAAGCCTGCAAGCAAATAAGTGTTAAATGAGTTGTCAGGGGTATTTGACCTAAATAAAGAATTTCTATATTTTAATATTCAGCATTAGTATCTTTTAATGATTGTCTTTGTTCTACTAATTGAATACTAAGAGACCCCCATGTGGTTGTAGATGCGTACACGATACAGAAATAATATCCTGATCTATCGGCAACAAGTCTAAAGTCACCACTGGAACGAATCCCATAGATATCTACATGTGCTACAATAAATATTTCAGTTTACTCCATCGACAACCTTTATATATTTATGTATTAATTTAGCAATACCAGCCACGATCTTGATATCAGGTAATCGTATATCCACGTATTGTTTTGTCACAGCATCGTTATCATCGGTTGGTTCTTGCATCAGTTTAATTCGGTTTCCATTCATGATAAAGTTTCCGCTCATTTCATCACCGGTCTTTTTAACTTTCGAATTTGTATTTGTATCAACATAGTCTTTGATAAACACAATCGACGTACCAGCGTCTCTGATTCTCGCGTTTTTACTGATCACATCCAGGTTTTGCGCGACAGCGCCTCGCAGCCTCAGCAGAACATCGTTGTAGTCCACGTTAGACGTTTTAAATTTTCTAGCTTGATCTTGGAAATTCACAAACTTGTCTGGGTCAACACCAACAACAACCCGGCTGGTAAACTCAGTCAAATCCGCTTTGGTGGCAAACCTGGTCAAATCCACATCAGTACCGCGTCGTCTGACTGGTGAGCTTCCGTAAATGTTAATAGGCAATTTGTATACTATTGAGTGTACTTTAATGTAAAATCAATAAGTTGGTGAACGCTTGAGTGCACGCAACGCTTCAACAACAAGATGGCCACATATTGGTCCGTCTAACCGAGTTTGAAATGGCAGCGTCGAATAAAACAGCGATGGTCGTCCGCCTCGGGTTAAATAGTCCATGTAAAACGCGGGATCGGATATATCTTTGAATTGCGTCATGGTGAAACAATAGTTTCCGTTTATACATTATTGTTTCGTCAAATACCGTTTTTTCAGTCCACAACCGTAATCCGCTTCCCATTGCCAGATTAGCAATCGCTGAATCAGACAGACGTTCTTGAGCAGCTTCATTGATGATTTTACTGACCGGGGCTGGCATTTCTGTTGTCGATGGTAGTGTAATCGCCTTTGGTGGTGCTCAAGTTTACTAAACGTCGAAGTCGATCTCGAATTCATTGAACAACTTGCAATCCCAGATTTTTTAGCCGATCAGGAGCAACGTTTTTGATGATATCAGTAACTTGCATTGCAACTTGTTTAGCAATTGGTGCGCCTGTAAACAATCCACGGACAACATCACCAAGGTCAGTTCCGTAATATACCGCATAAACAGGTTTTCTCACGTTAACAACCCGCACTGGTTTTACATGGCCACGCACAATTGTCATTTTATTAAATATCAGGTCGATCTCTAATGTACAGTTGTATTGTCAAGGTTTCACCACGAAGATCCAAAATTGTGCCCGTCCTGGACCACAAGGGTGAAACGGATATGTGTCAACCGGGGATTGTTGCATGGAAGATACACGGGCGTGGGAGTAATCGATATCAGATCACCCAGAGCCTCAGTCGGGGCAAACGCAAACAATATATAACTGTGCGACGCTCGCGTTGTCGAGGCTGAGGCTTTATAACTGCCACTGATGGAGTCATAGGTCAAATTAATCTGAGCCGCGGTTGTGATTCTGACAATGTCTGGCGCGAAAGTATAACTGGTACCGTTGGGTACTGCACGCAGAATTCGTTGGTTCGCAGGAATCTTATTAATATTTTCAGACCAATCAAGAACTTTTCTCAGCAATGACTGAGCAATATCAACCGCGTACTTTAGAGATTCGATTGATATGGCAGAGCTGAGTGTGGACTCGTGTAAGCGTATTAACATCTTAGAGTCTTTACCGGTCACCAATGCGATTCTTCGTCGAATTTCATTATTTATTGATTCAAGCTCGTACGCGCCAGTGGGAAGTCCAACAACATTCCAGGTGGTGCCACTGTCTGACGAAAATACAAACGAGTTATTCGCGGGAAAACCCCGCAATGGCCGCTATCGAATATTAGGCCAACTGCGATAAACACGCAACGACGCCAATGTAGTCTCGAGTGTGTGGGATATACCTGTGGCGATTCGTGTAGAAAAAATTGCATACATTTCTGGTTTCGTTGAAGAGATCGTGATCATCGAATTAACGCTTGGGGTTGTATTTGCAACAAAATTTGCAACCATCTTTGATTTCGCGTAAAACCGAAAGTGTTCAAAACTCATCATAGGTGTTGTATAAATCATCGATATTTTCAACATGTTCATGCAGTAACAAACGAAACGTCCATTGCTCCATGATGTCATTGGTGAGCAACTGATGACAAATCATTGCGTCCTCATTAACTACTTCTGGTGCATTGTTGCCAGCGTTGTTGGTCCACATATACTAATTCGCCTCCGATTTTGAACCCTGTATGGCTACGTCGTCCACGAGGAGGATCTTTCTCCCCAAAACCTCTTCCCACAGGTTGTTGTTGTTGTTGTTGTGCGGGTCTGAGCGGACGTTCATATCCTTGCATGCATGTGTGTCACAATTTCTTACCTTCTTCAGGGTCCCCGGTCATGAATTCATTATAAGTGTTTCTAGAAAGAATCCACTTTGCACCAATGTCTTTTGTTTTCCCAGTAAACTCCTTAAATACCTGTTAGGCCATTCAACGTCTAGGCTTGTTTCATATACCATCTGTGGTATTTTTAAAAGGTATTCTTTCCAATTGGCGGATCCGTAAATAGCGGCACGCATGGGATTTTTAAGGATCCACTGCTTCCATCACTGATGGATACTTGGGTGGTTCTATCGTTGGAAGATTCTTAATTGCCTGTGTGACTCTTTCGTCGAGTATCTGAGTACCTTTGCGACCACACCAGCTTCCGTACTTATTTCCTCGATGTCGCCTCTGGCTGTATCAAAGCCTTCTTGAAATTTATCAATCGCGCCTGGCAAGTGTTCATTTGTCTCCACTGTTTCCCTTGTAGCTTTCTTAATATCCTTGACGCGTTTGGCTATCTTACGAATTTTTCCCGGTTTGTCTTATGTTCCCGTCAACGCTGTCATCTGTTCCGTGGTTGCTCTTGTTGCCTTTGTAATATCCTCAACACGTTCCGCAGTTTCTGTAGTCCTGGCCGCAAACGCTTTTGTTGATTTAATGAGCGGTGCAAATGTTTGTTCGAAATCCTTAGTGAGATCTTCCCGTGCAGTCTGTCTCGACTGTAACATATATGTAATACGTTCGCGGACATCAATATAACTGCTAAGAAGTTCCAGGTGTTCGAGAACAGCTTTGTGGCGTTGGTCAGCATACTATGCTATAAGATCGCTGGAGGATTTTGTCTGTTTTTGACATTGTATACATTTATCATGGTCGTTTAAATTGGTTTATTCAAACCGGCTCGATGTTTTCCCCCGGTAGAGCCGGAGGCTCTAGTCAAGTCAATAGTGAAGAAACTATATGAATATGAGGTGGCCTCCGCAAACATATTTCGAAACTCATCCCACTAGTGTTTGCCGGAACACCAAGTCCAAGGAATGTTTGCAAGACCATGTGCCTCAACTCCGTGAAATATCATCAACATGTTACAGTTGTCTCGGATAACTTTAGCCATGTGAGCGTATCGTTGTGTCAAATAGATCACGTCTGTGTTTTATGTCGGCCTCAGGAAAATGTCTGAATGATTTGTTGTTCAACCTTTATATCATCGTACACGACAAGATTATTTGCACTCGAATCAAAATCATCAATGGTAGGAACTTTATTGATTGTGGAAAAGAAATCAATGGTGGAGGATTTAATTCCTGGTGATGCCTGAAGTGCTTCCGAAATATCTCTGAGTACATCATAACATGTTTGATCGTCAGCCGACTGTACAAGCACGTACAACCGATCCCACGTCAACCATCGTAGAATCATATTATGCAACAATCTGAGTTTTTCCTGAACCGTCTGGGAAATTATTACCACGGCGAACCGAATTTGGAACATATCGCCGTAATTAAACGGTTTCGGTGCTGCCTGCGCGGAAAAGTCAATGACGGTGAAATCTTTGATTTTTCTCAACGCGGGATTTTTCAAACCTTTGGCATCTTCTGTGCTTGTCCTTTTCCGTGATGTCATGTTAAATATTAACAGCGATGTTGTACGTACTGCAAACCCAACTCGAGTTCGAAAACGTAATGGTCAATCCACAATCGTTGGAACTTGTGTTCGATTTCGAGCAAAGAAGTTCACATTTACTGGAACTTCCAGTTCCACTGGCGGACACAAGCGCATCTCACGCGCGAGACCCTCTGGGTCCAGATTTTTAAAAAAGTCGTCAGCGCTGATGTCGCTGCCGCGTTAGCAAAACTATCTGGGACACCATGGACTAAATATCCTGGTGAAAAGCATATTCCCGGATGCAATTACTGTGGGCCAGGAACACGGCTGGATATACGACTTGATTCTAACAATTGACCAGAGCCAGGGGAAGCACCTGTAATCCGCGTCGATGATGCATGTTACCGACATGATCTTGCTTACAAAGTGTCAAATGATATCCGTGCGCGTCAACGTGCTGATGTATATCTCGTCCATGATTTGAACCCGATAGCGGAAACCTCTGCATCATCACCTTCACTCGGAGAATGAATCGCTAGATGGATCATCAAAGGGGGTATGAGAGCCATGATTGTTTTGGGTGGACAAAGTTTACTCGGTTTAACCTCCCGTGGGCAAAGTCCACTCGTTTCCGCTCATTAAAGGCAAAATATATTGATATCATAAACATGCAGAGTTTCTGAGCGGATTTTAGCCAAAATATATTACAATCCTCGCGGTTATTGGAAAGGTAAAGCTGTTTTTACAAAGTTAGCCAGCGCGGCAAAATGGTTAGCCAAGCAAGCGCTGTGGCAAATTTACCTACCAGCGCAAAGAAAGATTTCTCGTGGTAGGTTTGATTTCCAAACACCAACCGATGTTTACCAGGCTGATCTGCTATTTCTTCCACATGATCGGGTAAACGGACGCACATACAAATACAAGTAAACCATTCTAGATATATCTAGTAGATACAATGCAGCGGAGCCGTTGACGTCTAAAGATTCGGCTGGTGTCGCAGATGCACTCGAACGTATTTACACACGCGGACCGTTAACATGGCCACGGCTCTTACAAGTGGATCCAAAAAAGAATTTCTCGGAACCATTACTGCATTGATGACAAAGCACCATGTTGGGGTTCGAGTTGGACATGTTAATATACATCGAGACCAATCTATTGCGGAACAATTTGATCACAACTTTGAGGAACGATTATTTGAACATCAGTACACGCAGGAATTATTAATGAATCCGGCTGTGGAGAAATTATTTTTCGGCTGTGGAGAAAATAATATCTGCAAATTCGCTTACAGAGTCGGTGGCGATCAATAATTGTGTTTTCACAGTAGTATAGTTGCGAACAATAATCGAAGCCTGACTGCAGCACTAAAATCGGCACACTGCGCACGCTGGGAAAAATTCCCGTAGCGACCCTGATAATATAAATCGTACGATTGCCGCGCTGAAAATAATAATTTGTAAACCTAACCGCGCATGCACTCGCGTGTAACAATCAAGCTAAAAATACTAACGTCATGGGGTATAGAAGGGCTGACTAAAGTAATAAAAATCTAAAATATCCAAAGTATCTCTACTGAGGTAACTCGAAATTGTTTGCTTGCTTCCATTTCAAGTTACTTATGTTGGAACATTGCGCTAAGCGCAGATAACAACGTGGTAAAATTCGCAACAGGACAGCAGCCAAGTCTATACCAACAAGTACAAGGAACATGAGTCCCAAAACATTTTAAAATAACTCTCTCTCTCTCTCTCTCTCTCCCAAAATTAGCTTAGTTAGTATTAACTCGACGGAAATATGTCATTTTATTGTCCTTTCGTACCTACTTATCTCAGTTTTGCTTTGATTGACAGCAAAAGAGGGACTTTTTAATCCGATTCCCCTCCGCCCGGCATATAAATGGATGTACCCGCTCTATAGATTGGCTGAGTCGACAATAGGTCAAAGGGAGGTAACTGGATAGTGTATGTCGACTTCGGTTGCTTGTTTGGCGTGTCATTGCACCAGATATAAAATAACTATGCGGGAAAGCACGTTTCGTGAAATACTATTTAGGATCATCGAATAATTGGTAAATACCATACATAAGTATTGAATGACACATGTAGTTTCAATATCTAACTTTTTCCCCCCTTCAAATGAGAACATTTGCTGCTCAAAGCGAGGGCGTAATCAATTTAGTTCTAGGTAAACCTGGAAGCGTGCAAACAATCGCCGGGGACATAACTATTCCCCGGGAAAATATTTTCTATGATTGCATCGAAGTTGTAACAGTGAAGGAAAAAACATTGGTTAGAAGTGCGTGTGACAGGGTCTTCCTCTCGAGCAATTTTACTACACGGTGACATTATTAATAGAAGAACTGTAATGGACCCTCAAAACAACCGACGCGAGAAAATAGTTGAAGCGGAACAAGTTCTGCGAGATGAAATCGCCAAGAAAACTGCCGTACTCGCAAAATACAAATGCGTGTTTGCCATCGCAGATGCGATTTGTGGACTCGCCGCCGCAACAACCGTTGGTTTGGGTGTGGCAGGAATTGCGACAACGGCAACTATCATAGACACACCTGTCGGATTTGCTGTCGGAGCTAGATCATTAGCAACAGGTGTGGCTGGTGGCTGGTGGCGCAGGAAAAATAATTTAATTACGGCTGCATGAGTGAATACGTTTCAATTCAGAAATATTCACGGCGGCACAAAGCTGTCTAAGCACAGTTGCCAAACCGTACTCTGTGGCGTTCGCAGATAAAATGGTTACCAAGGCGGAGTTTGAGACGGTGCTAGCCGAAATGGAAAACTTCCGCCAATTTCTTGCATATCTAGCGCGGAGACAGAACGCCAACGCGTCTCTCCGAAACAGGTATTTGAATGCATAAAAATGTCGAATAAAGGGTTAAAACCCTTGGTTTGAAAAGCTAGTGGTGGGCTCCTGAGGGGGGGGGGGGTACTTAATGATCAACAAAACCGCGTGTGTCCGTTCGCGAGCGGTCCGGGTCTGGACTAATATTTGTTGTCAATGGGGATGCACACGCGAATGCAGCGCGGCGTGTGCAGCGGAATGAAAGTGGAATTTAAGTGATGGGGTAACGAAGGGTTGAACCCCAGAACGGTAAAAACGCTCAACTCCCATTCTACCACTGCTATAGCTAAAACAGCCGATTACATCTATCAGACAATAGCTAGTTTTCTCGATTGTATGCTGAATGAGCACATCATGAAAACTGTGTACACTTTCGTACGCATTCTTTGTCACAGTATACTACAGCCTGTATTTAGACAGCGAGGCACATAGAGCAGTTTAGGGATAGAAGATAATAGTGGACAGCAGACATGACAAGTGTGCGCCTATAAACGATGCTTTTTTGTGTCTATTGTGCCTTACAGACGATGGATACGTGAACTGAAACTGAGGTTCGATCAGTATCGACAACGATAAGTTTTTCGTTTTCTAACACTGAGACAAATTTGAACCATTTATTTTGAGTGAGATGTAAGTCTATCTTAATGGATAGGCGCTTTCTTGTTCCGATTGTTGAACATTCAGTTTTAGATGATTGATATACATTCTGTCTTTTGTTTACACCAAACAGAGGTGTTGTTGAGGTACATTACAGTTTATATATATATATATATATATATATATATATATATATATATATATATATATATATAATTGAGTCTCTAGTTAATATAGATATGTAAGACCGTGCATTTACTAGGGATAACATCATTTCCCACAATTCTCCCATTTTCTGACATACGTAAGACTTGATATTTAGTAGGGATAAAATCCAATTCCCGAACATTTTACCATTTTCGAGAATACCAATGTCTTGTTGAAATTCCTACAGTTTAAGTTATTACCAACAACGAAGCATAGAACTGTATCATCTGCAAATATTTGTATCTGTTGAATGAATGTTTTCAGGTAGGTCATTGATTTATAGTATAAACAGGATGGAGCCAAGAACAGAACCTAGTGGTTCTCCTGACGTGACTGGTATTTCAGAATAGGATTCATCTCCGAGTATTACTGACTGATATTGTCCTAAAAGGAAAGCTTTAATTTAGTTTAGTGTTTTTTTTATGCCATGTTCTTCTACTTAATAAGCAGTTTTAGGTGACTTACTTTATCAAAAAATTTGCTGAAGCCTAGCAATATGGTATCAGTTTGATGGGCATGTGAATGGATTTAGCTAATTCTTCAATTAGTTGTATCATTTGAGTTTCACATTACCTTTCTTTATTGAATCTATGTTGCAAGTCATACAGTATACTATGTTTATTAAATTACTTCCTTAAGTTAGATGCTACTATACGTTCCAAAACTTTACATAAAATGTATGTCAGTGAAATAGATCTGCTTTTTGCTGCCTCGATTTTATTACCTTTTTAAATACAGGGCAAACATTCGCCTTGGACGTTAAACCACTGGTTAAGGGATGGGACGGACAAAAGATCTGTAAATTTGAACCAATACAATTGAAAAGACATGGGCATTTGTATCCTTCTCAGTTCCAACAACAAAGGAAACACATGGGCATTTGTATCCTTCTCAGTTCCAAAGAAGAAAGAAAACACGGGGCACTGGTATCTTTCTCAGTTCCAACAACAATGGAAAACAAAGAGGCATTTGTATCCTTCTCAGTTGTAAAGAACAAAGAAAACACGGGGCACTGGTATCCTTCTCAGTTCCAACAACAAAGGAAAACAAAGAGGCATTTGTATCCTTCTAAGTTCCAGCAACAAAGAAAATTACGGGGCATTGGTATTCTTCTCGCTTCAAAACAATAAAGAAAAGCACAGGGGCATTTGTATCCTTCTCAGTTCCAAACAATAAAGGAACACAAAGAGGGATTTGCATCTTTCGCATAAAAGAAGTCATTAAATGTTCATTGGGCTTTGTAATGGTAATTTTCTCTTATAACATCGTTTAAGTAACAGTAAACTTTGATTTTGTCAGTATATTATGAAAATGTTTACAATACGCAATATAATAATTAATTTGAATTACATTGACTGGTAAATGATAATAAAAATAAAATGTGCTACAACATGATTCCAATTTGATTGTGTATGTTTGTGCAATCAAAACTCCTAAAGTTAGTTATGCTTGTATATTAACTCTTCCATTTAGGAAGGAAATCGGTTCTGATATAATCATAAATTACAGATATGTGTAACTAACTCTTATTTAAGGAGAATTGTATTGTTATTCATACAACTGCATACTAGCACACCAATAGTATCAAAGTAAACTATAGGGAATAAAAGTATAGATAAATTAAAATTAATCAATGAAAAGTAAACGTTATAACAGGATGAAAATGAATTGATACTCTGCGAGTTGATATTTTCAAAATCACCCACAGAAATTCAACAACTTTGTATCAACAAACGGATAAGAGTATGCTTGTACAGGTAAATTGAGGTAAATTGCAAGTTTAATAATAATAATAATAATAATAATAATAATAATAATAATAATAATAATAACAATTATAATATTGACAATAATAATGTCTTTATTTTTAGAGGATGGCACATTAGCGGTAAAGCTAATCTGCCATATGGTCCTCATATAAACGTATACAAGCTACATATGTATATAAATCAGTTAAAACTCGTGATCTGACTTAAAAAGCTGACAAGAGCATATGTACAACAATAGAGGATAATATCATTAATTTAAATAATAAAGAATAGGAACATATGTGTATATACTAAAATCGGAATATGAATCTGGATATCTTTTGCAGTGAGTCGAAAGGTAATCATTATACAAGGACCTGAATCTACAGTAAGAAGTTGAATTTATAATTTCAATAAGAATAGCATTCCATAATTGTCACACATGTGGTTTTTAATAGATTTACGTGTTGTTGTTTTTTTGTTTTTTGTTTTTTTTAACAGAGAGAATATCAGTCTAAAGATGATAATCAATAGTGGCTGAAGAGCTGCCGGAATAGTTGATAGCTTCGTCATCAGCGAATATATCGGAATTAGAGTATTTAATACATCGGTAGATCGTTTATAAAAGTTGGAAAAATAATAAGTCCAATAATGGAGCCTTGCGGGACACCACACTGTACTGGTACTTTTGCTGATGAATTGTTTCAAATATTGACACTTTGAGTCCTGTTTGTAAGGTAAGACTCGAGCAATGTGTGTGTAATAGTTGAAAAAGTATAGACTGCTAATTTCTTCAAAAGAATATTGTGATCAACAATATCAAACACCTTTTGAAATTTATAAATGAAACCCCAGCGATTTTACCTGCGTTAATAGCAAATGACCTTTCGTCTATTAGCTTGGTCAGGGCAGTTAGACACGATTGATTTTGTCTCAAACAGGATTGTGCTCGATTTAGTAGATTATATTTATTGAGATAGCGAAATAGGTAGGTAGAAATGTGTTTCTCCATTATTTTTTCAAATGACAGACTAGACAAAAATAGGTCTATAATTTGACAGGCCATTCGTCGATCCGCCTTTATGAAAAGGAAAGAAGCTATCTTCTTTCAAGATAGCAGGTAATACATCAGTTTCGAAGCAATTATTGAAGAGATCAGTGAGATAATGGGATATGATATGTGCAGAAAGCTTCTGGTATTTTTCCCGTCTAGCCCTGAAGCCTTTCTCGTATTAAATTGTAAGAATGTTACAAACTTCATAAACAGAGAGTATAGTTATACCAAATTCAACATAAGAAGGTACTCATTATGATACTAAACTTCGACAAGGAGGAAAAGTATTGTGGGGGTGGAATAACTTTTTCATTCAGGCAATTGCTGATAAATAAGAAAACTTAATTCATTCTATTGCAGTTTCGGGTTTTGTCATGTAAAGTTTTATTATTTACAGTAATTTCATGATGGATAGAGAACGAATTCAATGCATTAATGTCTCTGAAATTCCTCCATATGGCCTTTATGCCATTTTTGTCATAAATTAGACTAGAGTCATATTTTCTCTTACATTCCTTGATATGGGTTATTATTGACTGAAATCCGTTTTCAATCTGTCTATTGCAGATTGTGTCCGTATTTGTAACACAACGTGTCGTATGCTGTCTGTCTGCTTTTCAACAGCCGTATCTTTCTCCTCCGTTTGGTTTCTTTGGGCTTATATATTTCTGTCTGTCTATCATAAAAGGATCTAAAATAGCAGTTTTGCCCCTCTATATGTTGCTTATGATTACCACAGTAAATACCAATCACCGAATGCCCCTTCATTCTTTAGTTTTGAATACCACAGTAAATACCAATCACCCAATACCCATCAACTTCTCGTTATGACTACCACAATATATACCAATCATCCAATGCCCCTGGACTTTGGGGCTAAGGCTATCACAGTAAATACCAACCACCGATTGCCCTCCACTGTTGGCTTATGATTATTACTGTCAATATCAATCACCCAATAACCCTCCACTGTTGGGTTATGACTACATGTAAAGACCTATCACCCAATGCCGCTCTACTGTTGGGTTATGACTACTGCAGTAAATACCAATCACCGAATACCTCTCCACTGTTTTGTTATGACTACCACAGTAAATACTAATCACCGAATTCATCTCCACTCTTGGGGTATAACTATCACATTAAATACCTATCACCCAATGCCCATCCAATGCTTGGTCATGACTACCACAGTAAATAATAAACACCGAATGCCCCTCCACTTCTGGGTTATGATTGTCACGTTAAATACCATTAACTGAACACCCCTCCACATTTGGGTCATGACTACCAGAGTAAATTCAAATCACCAAATGCCTCTCCACTGTTTAGTTATGACTACCACAGTAAATACAAATCACCGAATGCCCCTCGACTTTTGGGTTATAACTACCACAGTAAGTACCAAGCACCGAATGCCCATTAATTTTGGGTTATGACTACCACAGTAAATACCAAACACATAATGCCCCTCCACTTTTACATTATGACTACCACAGTAAATACCCATCTCTGAATGTCCCTCCACTTTTGAGTTATGACTACCACGGTAAATACCATGACATTTTTGTCCCTCGACTTTTGGGTTATGCCTAATACTGTAAATACCAATCACAGAATGCATGTCCACTTTTGCGTTATAACTACCACAGTAAATACCCATCTCCGAATGCCTCCACTTTTGCGTTATGACTACCATGGCAAATACAATGACAGTTTTGTCCCTCGATCGTTGGGTTATGACTACCACAGTAAATACCTATCACCAAAAGGCCTTGATTGTTATGTCTCATTGTTATGAGAAAACATGCAGCCACTCATACAACTTGTAAACTAATCCTGAATCTCAAATTCTGCAAAAATATATGTCTGACATAATTAGCATTGAGCTCAATCAGATTTTTGTTAAGACTGTGGGACACTACGATGGCAAAGATGGAGAGATTTCGCCTGGACATGAAAACTGGAAGATTTAAATCTTTATCGAAGACGGATGCAAAGGAAACAAAAAACTATTTCCCGACATGTCTGGGCTGTCTAAAGCGTTTTGAAAAAGAATGATTATTTAAAGTAAAGCAATACGTATTCAAAGCTTTTTGCGGCAACTATTTGCCTTGGCAATGTGAATAAATTATACCTGCCATGTTGCAAGTGTTTACGTGAGTAATTTTTACAGTTTATAGGAGCATAGAAAATGCTTCTAAAGGAGTAACCCAAACATATCATTGTGACAATCTTAAAGTCTTTCGTATTGCTCTTTAAAATTCTGCGCAGAATGCCAATAATTTACCATGACGACCAGTGAAAACAACAGTATTATTCTAGGTGAAGGAATCTATGACTAGGCATTTAATAATGATGATATTAAAACATTGCGAATATTTATCTAAAAATCCATGCATTTATTTTTATGTTTGAATTAAATAGATTAATTTGAAAACATGGAATCTTGCCTTGTACGAAGATAATTAGTGAGCATTGAAAACCTTTCCAGCTGAGGCGAACATAAAAGTTAAGAAGCTACAAGAACAAATAAACAGAGCGGAAAAGTTAATCCCGAAAATACGAAGAAAAAAAAGAAAATTAAAACAACATAAAGGGGAATATACAAACTAAGTACATTAGTATAACACTGGTTATAGCTTGATTCAGAGAATTCAACAGATATTTGCAGTCGGCTGGTATTTCTGAAGTGCGAAGATCTCATTGAAAACAAGAGTTTTAGATAACAAAAAATTCCAAAAGAAGTCAGACAATAATGATATAATAATAACTCATTATTTTAAAAATATCGTATGCTTGCATAGAATATTAATATAAGATTGTAATTGTTTTTGCAAATCAGATTTGGTTAAAGTTATTTAAATTAGTTTCTTTATATCTCACATCCTAGGACATGTATTACAGAAAATATATATCAAGCTTTATTTTTGACACTTATTTCGTGTCATATCATAGTAACATAAAGTGCACGACACTTCGTAGTAAACTACACTTTGTCAGTGGACACAATTAGTCGGCAAAACGTGCAAGACATGCAATTTCGTTGACAGGCACACTTGGTCAGCATATTTGTTAACCTTATTCCGTACCTCATGAGTCTTATTGGTGTATTGATATCGTACTTGCAAAATATCACAAGGATTACTGCCGTAGTCAGCAGCTATTTATTGGCTATCTTCTCAAAATTTAAACAAAAACATAGGTGTATACTTCATTGTAAAGGCTGAACACACTTAATTTGACAACAGACTCTAAGAAACCTGAAATTAGAAAATAAGTATATTACCATACAAATTAACTATTCAGTAAATGAACTAATTAACAAATATATATTAAGTCTAATACTTCAAAGTATTCCCACACAATAAGAAGGGTTTACGACAGAACTAGAAATGACTGTCATAAATCTCTCTCTCTCTCTCTCTCTCTCTCTCTCTCTCTCTATATATATATATATATATATATATATATACATATATATATATATATATATATATATATATATATATATATATATATATATATATATATTATTAAACAGCATCTAACAAACTTAGCAGTATATAAGTAGCATCCAAAATTAAATTTAATGAATTTTCGATTAAATTGAAAGGGAAGTAATATTGAACAGTTATGACAGCACAAATATTACTCAAAAGAATTATGCTGAATATAAATATTATTGGGGAATTTGCTGTTACATGTAACATGTAATTTTATATATTTAAAAGTCTAATGCAAATCGATGCAAAACATTACGATTCGTGTGCATCCGTTTAATATTTGTCCGCGATTTTGTCCGCGAACCTATAATGAGACAAAGTGTCTTGACGACCACGTTTTAGTAACACAGTAAAGTCATATGCGAATTGAACTGGAGGTAAACTCCATAATGAATTTGGTGTTCAGCGTGGAACAAAAATAACCGATTGATGTTGTAATTCTATATCATTATTTTACAAACATGCCCATTGTTGCATAGCTAAAGAAACTTTAGCATAAGACTTGATTATGCGACGGATACATAGCCTGGACACTTCTTTTGTCCTTTCTGCAATACTGACAGCATAATAATAAGAATTAATGTCATGCCATCATCACAACATAGACCTAAGGCAGGGGATCCACTAATTAACGATAATTATCACAGACATTAATATCTGAAGTCAGGGTCACGCATTATCATTACAGGGTTTTCTGGGCCAGTAATTTCATCGTAATTAAGTAATGAAGTGCTAATTACCTCATCTTGCTACTCAGAATTCCTAAATTCCAGGTATATTCAGACACACCATATGAGATATATATATATATATATATATATATATATATATATATATATATTGCTACTCAGAATTCATAAATTCCAGGTATATACAGAACACGCCATATGAAAGAATATATATATATATATATATATATATATATATATATATATATATATAGATAGATAGATAGATAGATAGATAGATAGATATATATAATAGACAGGAAGCCATCACAACTGTACGCGCTTGTTTATTTCTGTCTCGCCTACCCCCAGATCATCCTGGCTGTATTGAGGGTTTGAAACCTTTGTTGTTATCTGCTCGTGCTCCTAAAATATCACATGACACCAAATATGGCCACTCTCCCTCAGTCAGTGTACATGGAGATCAGGTTACAAGGAAGAGTCCATATTATCTATGAAAATCTTACTCTTGACCCCCTCCACCACCAACAACAAAAACATGAAGGAAGCCGGGGCTGCATCTAGGATCCGAAATCTTCGTTGTCATCTACGCATCCTAATACAGCATCACACCAAATATGATTGCTCTCATCACTCAATTGGTGTAGATGAAGTTCAGGGTATAAGGGAAACAGTGATGGACAGGGGGGGTGGGGTGGAGGACATCACCTATCACAATATGTCTGCAAAAGTGCGTATATAATAAATATAAGATAGTGACCAGATGGCCGGTATTTGGAGCAAACCGAACCAAATGGCCGGTATAGGGAGCACACCCTTTTTAACAAGGGTACATTGACTTTTTGTGTGTGAGTAAATTACTTTTAGTTCAAACTAGAACATACTAAATATCGCTCCAAAGACGTTCGTGGGTCTTTTGAAGATTTGACATTTAAACTGTAACCAGAGCACCGTGTCAGAATAAAACAGGGACTCACAGCTGACAGACAGAACATGTCACGAGACGATAATGAGCCCTAAAAGACACGAAGTCAGCTTAAAGTCAGAATACATTAAAGGACCCCATATTATATGATCGTTTTATGTAGTGAGAGAATCGTACGTCCAGATAATAAAGAAACACCATTTCTCAGAGGAAGGTGAGTAAAAAATTAATAACGCTTTTCTTTCAATCTTATTCCTTCTTTCCTTCTTTCTTGTTTTATTTAATGCGATGCACTGTCAGCATAGATTCCCAATATTATTTTAAGGAACGAAAGGACTCTATGTCTCTGAAGAAAGAAATAATTAAGAACGAAATTTGATCTAAAACGTTTAGAAACATCAAATAATTTAAGAACAATGATGATACGAACATAAGGCATTTGGTAGACTCGTTAAGAATTTAAAAAATGACCGGAAAAGCAATTCAGTCATTATTAAATTGAACTTAATTAGCTTAGACTTGTACGTGCAATTGATATGTATGTATGTATGTATGTATGTATGTATGTATGTATGTATGTATGTATGTATGCATGTATTATTACTATTATTATTATTATTGTACAGACGATCAATTCAACATAATTACAAGTGGTACATATTAGCGCGGAAATATACCGAGTAAGCAGAAACAACACATAGTATTAGTTTCATAAAAGAAAAGTGATAATTATTTGAAAATATTGTTATATTGAGCAAAGATGTACTTATATCCAGGAATACTGGTTTCTGATAAGCTCCATTGACCAGGTACCGCTTTCTACACATCCATCGAGGATGCCGAGATGATGGTTAATTTACAATTATTCCTAGTTATCTACCATTATCTCAGTGCCCTTCGCCAATACCCACAGTACAAATAAATAGAAAGCACAAAGCTGTGAAGATTATCTGCAGCTACGTCAAGGTATTGTGCCTCAGACATTATTCTATTTATAAACACATTTGTATTATTATTCACGTATTTCAAAGAAATATTTACCTATGCCCAAGAGTCTAGTTTTTAAAAGCTTGATACTCACCACCTGGTTTGAGTAAAGCAACCAAACATGTCACTGCCTAGTATGGGTAAAGCAGTCAGACGTATAACTCAGAAGGTTTAGAATATATTGGATCTCCGCACCTAGTCCGAGTAAATCAGTCAGACATGTAACTCAGAAGGTTTAGAATATATTGGATCTCCCCACCTAGTCCGAGTAAATCAGTCAGACATGTAACTCAGAAGGTTTAGAATATATTGGATCTCCCCACCTAGTTCGAGTAAATCAGTCAGACATGTAACTCAGAAGGTTTAGAATATATTGGATCTCCCCACCTAATCCGAGTAAATCAGTCAGACATGTAACTCAGAAGGTTTAGAATATATTAGGTCTCCCCACCTAATCCGAGTAAATCAGTCAGACATGTAACTCAGAAGGTTTAGAATATATTAGGTCTCCCCACCTAATCCGAGTAAATCAGTCAGACATGTAACTCAGAAGGTTTAGAATATATTGGATCTCCCCACCTAATCCGAGTAAATCAGTCAGACATGTAACTCAGAAGGTTTAGAATATATTGGATCTCCCCACCTAATCCGAGTAAATCAGTCAGACATGTAACTCAGAAGGTTTAGAATATATTGGATCTCCCCACCTAATCCGAGTAAATCAGTCAGACATGTAACTCAGAAGGTTTCGAATATATTAGGTCTCCCCACCTAATCCGAGTAAATCAGTCTGACATGTAATTCAGAAGGTTTAGAATATATAAATAAAAAGTATCTGGACTAAAGGGACTTTTACCGGAAAGGAAGATAACGTCTATGCTTAGCGTATACTATATCATATAACGTCTATGCTTAGCGTATACTATATCATATGAAACCTATATCAGATAACGTCTATGCTTAGCGAATACTATATCATATAACGTCTACGCTTAGCGTATACTATATCATATAACGCGATGAAAATAAATAATTTTATAAAAGTTGGATTTAAGCCCGTTAGCCCTTTTCCAATCAAATATACTATTGCTGTAAATATTGTGTCAGATAAGTGTTACTGAGACGAAAGTTGTGTAGTCAGTTTTAAACACGGACCTTATGGGCGCTTTGCTCGGACGTCAGAAGAATAATAAGGGTTTTAAAAGTTTACTGCACAACTTGTTTTTTGGAGTTAAAAGACTAATTTTATGATGTAATTAATTTTGATATATTGTTTGCTGCAGCACGAGTCTTATAATTATGTATGCAAGAACTGAAGGACGCAAAGTACAAGTTATCATTTTGACGTTTTTACGGTGTAATTATTTCACAGAATTTCTATGCTAATGGCATCACCTACAAGCGCCCTGTTATACATCATCTTAAGGTACATATAATTAGTTAGTAGAGTTAGCAGGAATGATGTATGATATGACTACCCAATAATGAGTATATGCCACTCGCTGTTATTAATATTATTATTATTATTGTCCCCAATTTTGTCTATTTGTTTCTATTATTTTATTGAAATACTCAACTCTTGCGACAAAATACGGTTCCATTCATAACCATTTATTAGAGATACATAGCATGTATGAAAGCGCACTAAGCGGAGCTCTCGGAGGAGATTGCCCCAGCCACTGGTTAGCATAGCTGTTTCCTTAAAATCGGATCATGTTGAAGCAGTAAAGATTTGAATTATATATTTATTATATATGACAACGCGCATAGGTAATCCACTTGATTGCTGACAAACCAGTTCACCGATCCCACATGCATGGACAAAATGTTAGATAAACACGAAACTAGCGATCAGACTGTATAGCGAGACAATTGATGTTTGGTTCTGTAGGGATTTAACGCCATCTTTCAACACATGATAGGCTATACATGGCGGCCAGTATATTTGGTTGAAGAAGACCACTGGAAGAACTACCGACTCACGGGAAGTTACTGACAAGCTTTCTCACAATCTCATAAAATAATTTAAAAGTAGTGAAATTTAAGTTTATGAAACTTATATACCTCAATTCACTTTGTGTGTGTGTGTGTGTGTGTGTGTGTGTGTCTACTATTTCTAAATCGGATAAATAAATATATTAGCAAACCACGTTACTGTTTTCTGAGTGAAATGTATTTTAAAAACATTGAGAAAAGCATTTGTTTTGATTTTACATTTGCCTTTTTTTAATCTTGATATTTTCCAGGAATGCAGTGGAAAAGGCATTTTGTCGTGTTCATGCTACTGCTTGCACTGTTAGTCAACAATTTTGCGGAAGGACAACGGTCAGGGAAGAAGAAAAAAGGGAAAAGTAGGAATCCGATTCGATTTTCAATCCATATTTACCCCCTTGCCACGTCGGCTTATAACCTTTGTAACAATTTTCAATCGAAATCAAAGATTGGAATATTGTATAGGAGTAGTTCTTCGCGAAGACCCGGTCTTGAGATCATAAAACTGTAAGCCATCAGTCAATAATAAGGCACCTTTCAAAAAAGTAATTCATACTGTAATTTAATCGCTTAAAATCTCAAGCTGAAACTTAAGCTCATGAGTTTTGTTTAGGCTAAATATGGATGCAATTAATGCACTTTTTCATTACACAAAAGTTTGTGATCTTCAAAATGTAAACATATTTCTTTCAAAAGACAAACTTCATGGTGATTCATCAATCCTCTTTCTCTTTTCCATTATCATGTACATAAAGTGGGACCGTAACGATAAGACTAAGTCGAACTAGTTTATCGAAAAATTCCTAGCAAAGTCTTTTCTAGACATAAGAAATGCTTATCGCAGGCCACAGTGTAAGTTATTTAATGTGATGGGGAATTGCTATTGGAGTATCTTCGGCCTCTTTCGAGAAAATACCAAGGATGTGTCCTGAAGGCAGCCATTTTGAATTTAAAATGACGTGATCACGTGAAGAATACTACGTCACAGTGTATATGTTAAAATTAAGGTATTATTCATTAAAAAAGATGGAAAAGGTACTTTCAGTAAGGAATATCCTTCAACCTTGAATATGTATAACTGAAATGTTATTAAGTCCATCAAGTCCATATACGTTTTTGGAAACATGAAAATAGACCATAGGCTGATTACTGTGATTACTGCTTTGTTGTACAAGATCTTGACACTGATTGGTATTGTTTTTTGTTTTTTTGTTTTGTTTTGTTTTGTTTGTTTTTTTGTTTTTTTGCCAAATAGGCAAATTAAATAAATCCTACTTACACATCCATCCGATGTTTATTTATGGCTTGACAAAAAGGGCGAGTTTGTTTTTGATGGTGAGGAACTGAAGTCGGTTACTTCTCAACCAGAAAATCCGGTTCAATACATTTCTTATCTATGGGAATTTAACATTACGCACAATTATTGATGGAGTTGGATGTATGGATAATTATCACTACGGTACAATTATGAATGGTATGTGAGCCTTAGGAATTTTAACATTGCGGCAAAATTTGGAACAGTATGGGGGCAAATGAGAAATTACCGTTAGCGTCGGGAGCAGTTCGTGTGTGTGTGTGTGTGTGTGTGTGTGTGTGTGTGTGTGTGTGTGTGTGTGTGTGTGTGTGTGTGTGTGTGTGTGTGTGTGTGTGTATTGGGGCGATAGGAACTTAACGTTACGGAAATGACATTATGGAGGAAATAAAAATGTAACAGTATGGGTCCTATGGAAATTGAATATGGGGTAGCTCATACACATACAAAGGGAAGGCGGATAGATCATATAAGTATTTTCACTATCCACTATACCATTACACATACATAAAGGAGTATGGGAGCTCATATACTTAGATTTGCTATCCAACACACAGTTACGCATACACAAAAGGAGGTGGGATGGCGGGGAACGGATAGTTCATCAACTTACGCTTACTATCCCCAATGCCATGATACATGCATTCTTGTTTTTCTTTCTTTCACACATATTTTCATACAAACACACATGCAAACTGATAACGGAAGGGAACACTCAAGCACATATAGACATATACAAACGCAAATAGAAAGGTTAGCAATAATGATCAGTATTCTTTACTAGAAATATGAGGTGGCTCGGAATAGGACCTTAGATCCAAGTGGTGTGTACTAACAAAACTGGTTAATACGCATACAACACTTCCTGACTTTTCGTCCACATAAACTGCTTCTTACTATTGGCCCATAATCCAACACTATTTTCAAACACCCTTGTATCTCCACATCAATTCGTCTGACTAATACTGCGGTCTCAATTATGTGATAATCCACTTCGCCTACACGTACACAGGGTAGTCTGGATCAAAAGGAGCATACTGGAGATAGTGGTAAAGCTCTTTATACTAATCAATGTGTCGTTTCTTTGAGAATTGATTTTAAGACTGGTGAAAATTGCACTTTATATAGGAAATAAAGGGATTGAAACTAGTTTTGGCACTTTGTCAATCGTAGCGTGTATTTATCTGACTCATTCAATCGTAGTGCGTCTTGCACAGCCAATCAGAGCGTGTACTTTTAGAACTAGAAACAAAAAAGCAAAAAAAAAACCCTGGAAATTCTGATATTTGCAGAAGCATCGTCATGTAATATCTGTAGATATTACCATATATTTAGAACTGGGAAAAACCCTTGAAATTCCAATTCATTTTCTAGAATAATAGACAAGTCGACTGATGACGTCAGCCAATGCACTCAAAGACTCTACTATATACCTGTCCTTTAATGGAACTGATATTAGCGGGAATCAATTATTTTCTCTGCGGAGAAAAATACCTTTTTACTAAAATAGATTTATTTTCCACTCGAAAAAAAGTATCCGTAGCGAATGAAATTGTTGTCTCTGTAAATAAATTTACGTTATAGTTTTCTCTGAAAATAGCATTATTTTTGCTGCGATTAACATTTTTTCTGCTCTTTCTATTGTAAATTAAACAATTTTCGCCGCGAATAAAATTAATCATATGATATAAAATTTAGACATATATCAGTCACCGTAAATCAAAGACATGGAGACAGAGGTAATATAATAAAGACAGAAAGTGTAACTTACGCGTCAAAATATAACTTACGCGTCGAAATATGACTTGAAGACATGAACAATTATATTCATCCTCTTTTTGAAAAATGTTTACTTTCAAGGTTTAGAAAGACTCGAACAGAAATTTGTAAAAGAAGGTAGCTAGACATACTTTTTTAATTGTGTCAATTTTATTTACACTTTACAAAATGTTTCTGTATGCTGTGTTGAAATGAGTTTGTTACTTCACCTATCTTATGGCATGGCTTATTCAAAATCGGTAAGCATGCGGTACAGACTATTTCAGCTTTAGTTGTCATATTTTATAATTTGATTACACGCAGCTTTAAATGGCAGTTATTCAGTTTATTTCGCTCCTCGTCGATCAATATTCATTGCAGGAGCATTATAAATCTGCCCCGAAAATGCATCTGATAAAATCATTGTTAGAAGGTACTTGGACATTTTTGGACTAGGCCGAGCAAGAGGGGTGTTTATGGTATCACAATGACAGCGCTGCATATTGAGAAAATAATGTACTACACAATTCAGAGATTCCACCATCTTATCGTAATTAATATTGCGCGCAACTATATTATCACATGGCCTTAATTTGATTCCGCTGCACTAGAAATGGGTAAACCATGTAGTGCCTTCCACCATTGTAAAAATTCATAGCGATCGATACAATTTCTTATGGAAATGTTGTCAAGACAACTAAACTGAGTGAAGATCACACAACAATCAGGAATAAAACTACTTTAGTATTATATTTTACAACAACTATCAGGAATGAAATTACTTTAGTATTAAATTTTACAACAACTATCAGGAATAAAACTACTTTAGTATTAAATTTTACAACAGCAATCAGGAATGAAACAACTTTAGTATTAAATTTTACAACAGCAATCAGGAATGAAACAACTTTAGTATTAAATTTTACAACAGCAATCAGGAATAAAACTACTTTAGTATTAAATTTTACAACAGCAATCAGGAATGAAACAACTTTAGTATTAAATTTTACCACAACTATCACGAGTGAAACAACTTAAATTTTACAACAACTATCAGGAATAAAACTACTTAATATTAAATTTTGCAACAACTATCAGGAATAAAACTACTTAATATTAAATTTTACAACAACAATCAGGAATAAAACTACTTAATATTAAATTTAACAACAACTATCAGGAATAAAACTACTTAATATTAAATTTTACAACAACCATCAGGAATAAAACTACTTAATATTAAATTTTACAACAACTATCAGGAATAAAACTACTTTAATATTAAATTTTGCAACAACTATCAGGAATAAAACTACTTAATATTAAATTTTACAACAACAATCCGGAATAAAACTACTTAATATTAAATTTTACAACAACTATCAGGAATAAAACTACTTAATATTAAATTTTGCAACAACTATCAGGAATAAAACTACTTTAATATTAAATATTACAACAACAGTCAGGAATGAAACAACTTTAGTAATACATTTTACAACAACTATCAGGAATGAAACAACTGTAGTAATACATTTTACAACAACAATCATGAATGAAACCACTTTATTATCAAATTTTACAATATCAATCAGGAATAAAAGTACTTTAGTCTTAAATTTTACAAGAACAATCAGGAATGAAACTTCTTTAGTATTAAATTTTACAACAACAATTCAATATTTTATTTACGATCAGTAAATGCAGCTACATCCACCAAGTTGAAGTATACCTTACCAAATATTCATAAATATTCAATAAAGTCTATCTACGTGTTAAACAGATACATCCTTGGTGTGGAATACGGAACATGTTAGTGTTCAATACAGACATGCGGAATGAACATCGGTATCGAACGTAATATTAAAGATGTATGGATTAATTGGTGTAAATAAAACACATTCTGTCAGTAAACTGAAAAAAGTTTACACATTCTGGTGGATTAAGAATGTAAAACTTTGAAGGATTCATATCTGGGTAAAACATATACTGTTTGAAGTTTACTGGGTAAGACATGTACTGAATAAAGTGCAGTGAATTTTTAAAAAATGAAGTATAAGTTCTATAGTCAGTATTTATAGAACATTTAAACTCAAAAATTTCTTTCTTTGAGATTGTTAGATAAATTGGCTAATGAAACAAATAACTCCTTCTGTTTGTTGTATCTATTGGTCATTTTTTCAGAAGTTGCTCGAATCTGTTGACAATACTTTCCTTGGAAATATTTGTATACATGTACATTGTGTTTTCACTGTTTTAGTTTCTTTCCAGAAGCATAAAATTGTATTAGTCCAACTTCTCAGAATCCGCTTTTCAAAAGCCATTGGTGACTTTAAATCTACTTTAAAATTAAAAACTGTATTGTCTAAAACAAATATTCATCCCTCTTGTCACTTTTCACATACACATTTTCTATTATGCGTCTTTGTGTGTGTGCGTGTGTGTGAGTGTGGTTTATTTTTTTTAAGTTGAACAGTACCATTCCAGCTTCTAAATGTTTGTGGAAAACCTTCCCAGTGCACAAAGTATTGAAGCATTTCATTCCGTTCTCTTTATCGTTTCAAATTGATTCAGTACACTACAAAGGATCTTCGACGTTGTTGCACTTTTTGTAGTTCAGAATTATAAAATGATCCTATTGTTCCTTCGTCATTTAGGTCTCTAAGTTTATATATTTCGAACAGAAACTATGTAATAATTATCTGGTATGGATGTGGCTTTTGAACAAACAGGCATACGGACAAAGTGACACAAAAAATGGTCGTTAAGTAAAATTATTCACCGCTTCCTTATATGGTAAGCACGTGCCCACATTCCATGAACTGCTTCTGACAACGGCTAAATAAAAACTTGGAACGCTGACCATGTCATAAATCTAATGGCCACCAGATGCCAAAAAAGACTGTAACCCATTCTACCTGACACCAGTGCTGGAGAATCAGTAGATCTAACTCTCATCCAAATAAGACTATCTATCATAAAAATTAAATAAAGAAAATCTGAATACATTGAAAAGATTTAAATTGCATGGAAAAAATAGAAAAGTTATACAAATATTGATAATGGACGTCTAGTTGCTGCTGTTAGTGTGTGTGTGTATGTGTATGTGTGTGTGTGTGTGTGTGTCAAACTGACCTTTGATACAATGTTATAATGTGTCAGTCAACAACTTCCCCTTCACGTAAACAATTCACTTTTATCCACTCTGAACGGCATTGCTTTATCCTTCACTCGGAATTTAATGCAACACAAGCGGCTGCAGAAAGAATCTATATCCATTTTCGAGGTATTATCCAAGACCGATGGACCACAATACCCTTACACGACGCACACTGCACTATCAAATTTACCCGCCATCATGACAGCAGCACTGAGACAATCTCAACGGTAATGTAACTTTAGACTGAATTTTTCTGGCTCGTCTTTTCGGAATGGTATCTTTAATTTTCATTGATATGTTGAGTAATTTGTTCCTAATAGTAATATGTCGTTGTGTTTCTTTGGCTACATGATATTGCATCCTCTTCAACATTGTTTTGTTCAGTGTTGAATGAGAACCACCCCAAGTACACACCCGCCTCCATAGCAATAAAGAAGAGTATATGACTGTGCGGTGTTCAGTTTCATTCATTAATTGAAGGACGTGTAAAATGTTAAAAAAAAGCGTTGAAATTAATTTTTGTTTCAGCTGTGTTATTCATATAACATAACATAATGAATAATATGCTTGTGTTAAGTATATAATAAAAAGGTTATTGACTGAGTATTAAAAATATTGGGCCCTCGTTCATGTGGCGTAGAATGCCCTCGCACGATTGGGCATTCTGCGCCACATAACCTCGGGTCCAATATGTTTCAATACTTAGTTAATAACCTATACGTATCACCCGTAATGTCTCATCAGTGAGAGCCCTATAGCTATTTCTAACATACTTCAAAATTGTTTCAATGCTGAATCAATGTAATCAAGTCAGATGTTTAATTGAAGTATTGGCATCGGTTTCAAACCATATGTATTTCGCACCGGCCTTTACTCACGGGAGTACTATTCAGCTCTGTACGATTTACCTCTGTCGAGAGAGAGAGAGAGAGAGAGAGAGAGAGAGAGAGAGAGAGAGAGAGAGAGAGGCTGATAGATGAGATATGTTTTCAGTCTTACAAAAAATATTGTTGCAACATATAGCCTTTGTCCAACCTTGTTTGTATTCCAATGCGTTCTGCCCATTCACTGATGTTTTGTGGTAAGTTAATGGGAAGAAAAAAGAATTACAAATTTGACAATATAATGCACAACCAATCGTTCTCTTTCTCTGAGAGAGAGAGAGAGAGAGAGAGAGAGAGAGAAATTAAATTCGCATATATTTGCAATCACGTAGGAATTCGGTAGGCGGAGCGGGAACAAACGATTCAGTAAAACAATAAGCTCGTCAACGAAAGGTTTCCATTTTTGTTTATTATTTTATTTTTTTATTTTTTAAATTATTGTCAAGGTAAAAAAAAATCACAAATATTGCAGCAAAACACCTAACGTACAATTTAGCTTTTGTGACCTGTGGAAACTGCAAAGTATTTGAACATATTGTTTGTTCCAACATCGTGAATCACTTAGAAAATTTTCTATCATATTTGACCAGCAACATGCCTTCTGGAAAATACATAGTTGTGAAGAAACACAGCTGTGTTGTGTTACTGAGGAATGGGATAAATATTTAGATAAAGGTGACCAAGTAGATAGTTTGAATTGTTAAAGAGTACATTATTTCATTGTGTAAGGGTTTAGGTTATGTTCAGATTGCTGCAAAAGTAGCCTTGAAAACAAAGTCGAACATGGGGTCCTACGACATTTAGAAATAGTTGTTGCATGTAAATGAGAGACGTATGCCCCATACACACAGCGGAAGTTTTGTGCGATCCAAGCCCACAACGTCTCTGTCGACAGCTCGGGCTATAACCGTCCGTTTCCTCAATTTATCAGAGCTCATTGCAAGTGGTAGTGATTGTCACCCATACCTTCTCAGGCCAGCGTTAGCACAAATGGCATGTATGACGTAAATTACATATGTTGCAATATAGGCAGGGTGGCTGTTAGCTGAGTCGAAATTGCAAAATAAGAAAAATACTTTTTATTTTTAATGTTTTCACTGAAGATCACAATTATATGCTTATGTAGCACAAGAAGAGTAAAACCAAGGGGGAAGTTAATAAAAAAAAAACAACAAACGCTGAGTCCAGAATTGCAGATGATTCTGGCTACTTTTGATAATAGTATACCAATGTAAGCTTTAAATGAAGCAGCCTTTAGATTTGAAAAGCCTCCATAATTTCATACTTTTAATCAAACTGCTTACCGTTTATATCAGCTATTGGCGGCATTTTGGCTCACGGTATACAATTTAATTCAATTTTACTTTCTCGATATATAGAAACTCGACGTAAAACTGATACACTGTTAAGTGCAACTTGTTGGTTTGTAAGAACGAGTATTTATTTATTTCCAAGAATTTGTGTTAGGGATCTACTATAGCCCTTTTCTGTCTGTCTGTCTGTCTCTGACTAGTTTTGGCTAGTTTTAAGACAATATTTTGTCCTTTGTTCGCTAACTAGCTCGTGTCCATACTACTCAACCCAAAGGTCCTTTTCAGGGCCACCCCATCATCCTAGAAATATAATACTCTTTATTATTACCAGCTCTCAGTTTGCGTTTGTATATGTGTGTCTGTATTTGTGTTTGTGTTTTCGTGCCAAAACAAAAACAAAAACAAAAAAAAAGAAAAGAAAAGAAAAACATCACTTCCTTTATCAGTTTGTATGTATGTGGGTATTGTAATGTAAATAAGTGCGATAGTGATTTTGTGATAACATGTTTGTATGCTGGATGGTCAATAGGTGTGCTAGTGATTATCGTATAACTCCCCTTTCTCTAGTCCATTTTTAGTGGATATTAGATGGCAAATAGGTGCGTTAGTGACCATTACCTATCCCCTACCTTCATTTATCCATTTTGTTTTTAAGGTGAGTGTTGGATGGAAATTATGTGCATTATTGATTATCATATAACTCCTCTTTCCTTCTTCCATTTGTTTGTAAGGGTGGTGTTGGATGGTAACAGTGGATGTTGGATTGTAATTATTTGTGTTAGTGACGATTACCTATCCCCTATCTTCCCTTGCCTGTTTTGCTTAGAAGGGTGAGTGATGGAATATAATTATGTGTATTAGAAACCATCGCATAACTCCCCTTTCCCTCGTCTGTTTGTTTGTTAGGGTGGGTGTTGGATTGTAATTATTTGTGTTAATTACATATCACTTACTTTCCCTCTTTCGTTTTGTTTGTAATTGCTGGTGTTATATGGTAAATATATGTGTTTGATATCATTACGTGTCCCTATCTTCAATCATCCTTTTGTTTGCATGTATGGGTATGTGAAAATACGTGTTAGTCCTCATAGCTCTGATCCATACTCTACATCATCCTTACACGTGACTTTGTAGATGTGTATGTGAGTGTTTGTCAGTAAAAGTGAGTACTGTTCAGTAAGGATGTGTGTTGGTCAGTAAGACTGTGTGTTCGTAACCATTATATATCCCTTATCTTCCCTCATCAGTCTGTTTGTATGTATGGGTGTTGTATTCTATAAATAAGCCATTGTCCGTAATTAGGTCTTTGTCCCTCCCTCCGCCTTTTTTTTTTTTTCTTTTTTTGTCTGCTGCTATCAAAATGTCAATTCATTGTATAATTGCGTTATGTGTCTTTGTATGTATGCGTGTATAAATAAAACAAAAACAAATGTAGCCTAATTCGCCTTTGATATATGTCATGGTATTTTGAATAGTAAGTCTGAGTATATGAGCTGCCCTCTTCCCATTATGTATGTGTAATGGCATATTTGATGTTCAACATGTGTGTGTGTAATGATGTGTTGAATAGTCAATCTAGGTGTATGTGCTACAACCCTTCCATTTGTGTATGTAAAATGGTATATTGGATAGTAAATTTTAGTATAACAGCTACTACCCTTCCCTTTTTATGTATCGTTTATCAGATAGTAAGTATAAGTACATGAGCTATCCAATGCTAAGTCCCCATAGGACCCGTAGTGACATTCTGATTGTGATTACCATTTACCCTATAGTATCATTTCTGTAATGTTAAATTTCCATAGACCTCATACCATCCCAAATTTTACCGTAATGTTGAATTTAGATGCGCCACCCCACCCCTCCACACACACACACACACACACACACACACACACACACTACCGTCTTAAATTTTGCCCAAATGTTAAATTTCCACTCCATATTGTCCCTCTAAAATGTGAAATTCCCACAGACACCGTACTGTTCCCTCTACAATGTTTAATTCCCATAGGCCGCATAGTGTTTTCAAAATATACTCATACGTTTCTTGCTTTCTTTCTTTCTTTTCATTTCAACATAACAAGGTTTTTAAAAAATCTTAAAGGTGCTTTCTGGAAAAAGTTTGCAAGCTAATGCTACTTATGTATAATAAATAAATAAAACAAATAAATAAATAAAAAAATAATTTAATTTTTTTCTCGTTCTGTGATAATTTTTGTTAGGTAGGATCTGTTTCTATCTTATTATAATAAGCTATCGAATTTGTACAGTCATGACTGAAAATTATGATGGTGTTGATTGTTGCTGATATTATTCAATTATGATAACACTTACCAATATCTGAATTCTAATTATCAAACATTTCATGAAACGAAATTTGGTCACAGTGTGTAGGACGGTCTCTCTCTCTCTCTCTCTCTCTCTCTCTCTCTCTCTCTCTCTCTCTCTCTCTCTCTCTCTCTCTCTTTGCACAGAGATCAAAAGTTACGTTTGTTATCATTACATTATTCAAGTGGAATGCATCTCAAGACTTTCGTATCACTAATTAATTAATTGATTAAAAGATAATTTAATGCGAAGGATATATATTAATCTCTCAATACATAACATCACACGACTAATTTGAAAACTTCAATTATCATATGATCTCAAATGTTTGATTTTAAAAGCATTTTGCATTTATTTATTTTGAAATATTATTTTTCTATATAAAATTTGGACCTTCTAATATTACAAAATATAATGTATATGAAAATGGTTCCGAAGATATCAGGACTGTTTCTAAAATACATAGACCTTTTCTTGATTATGATTACATTGTTTGTATATATTATTATGCGGTAATGTAAAGCTTAGATAAGATGGAAAGGAAATCAAAACTGAAAATAATATTGACGACAGCATAAGTTGAGTATACTCTGAATATTGATAGCAAAATAATAATAATAAAAATACTACTGTCACGGCTACTACTAAAATTTGCTGTCCTTCTTATATCAAAATAACACAGTGACAGGATGGAACTGAATCTGAATGATATGGACCGGGTTTTCCGGTGTCGCCATCTAATCTGAAGATAACCGACTAATGAAGGTCAGTGCCCCCCTTGGTAAAAAAACAAATTCTCTGTTGCGGACAAAAGTCAGGGTTTTTCAAAGGGGTTCCTTTTATACCGTGTAACGTACCTAAGTGGACACCTACATATAAATAACATCAATACATAAACAACACCATTTATAAACACGTTTTTGGTTTCAGTTATACAAAAGACACATACTCACTAAGGACCTAAAAAAAAGGGACCCTAAAGGACACATACTCAGAAAAGACCAAATATGGGGACCCTAAAGTGTCCTGCATTGACAAGTTTCCTTGTCTTGTATTATAAGGATGCATTCCAAATTTTGATTCATAATAATTATCGATCCCATCTTATAAAGAAGGAATCTTTCTACATAGTACACAGGAGCAACAAGAATATATGTGATTAAAGTTTCTGAGATCTTAATAAGATTTCCAGTGTACACATAATTCAATAAAGATATTTAAGGATTTAAAACATTATTTTTTAGGTAAACCGAAAGATCTGCCTGGTCCGACGACTCCCACAGTTCTGTTTCCTTTACCACTTCCAGGAAACGATCAACACGGTAAGAAATATTTTAATGAGAATCGGTGATATTATTTAACAAGCCTGCTTTTATTTAACAAGCCTGCTTGTTGATATAAGTAACATTGTAATGAGGGGTGGCTATATAACAGGACTGCAATTTGATATAAGTAACATTGTAATGAGGGGTGGCTATATAATAAGACTGCTATTTGATATAAGTAACATTGTAATGAGGGGTGGCTATATAATAAGACTGTTATTTGATATAAGTAACATTGTAATGAGGGGTGGCTATATAACAATACTGCTATTTGATATAAGTAACATTGTAATGAGGGGTGGCTATATAACAAGACTGCTATTTGATATAAGTAACATTGTAATGAGGGGCGGCTATATAACAAGACAGTTTTTTATATGAGTGACATTGTAATGAGGGGTGGCTATACAACAAGACTGCTTGTTGATATGAGTAACATTGTAATGAGGGGTGGCTATATAACAATACTGCTATTTGATATAAGTAACATTGTAATGAAGGGCGGCTATATAACAAGCCTGCTATTTGATATGAGTGACATTGTAATGAGGGGCGGCTAAATACAAGACTGCTTGTTGATATAAGTAATATTGAAATGAGGGGTGGCTATATAACAAGACTTCTATTTGATATAAGTAACATTGTAATGAGGGGCGGAAATATAACAAGACTGCTATTTGATATGAGTGACATTGTAATGAGGGAGGGTTATATAATAAGCCTGCTATTTGTTACGAATGATATTGTAATGAGGGGTGGGTATATAACAAGACTGCTTGTTGATATCAGTGACATTGTAATGAGGGGTGGCTAAATAACAAGCCTGCTTGTTGATATGAATAACATTGTAATGAGGGATGGCTATATAACAAGACTGCTTGTTGATATGAGTGACATTGTAATGAGGGGTGTCTATATAACAAGACTGCTTGTTGATATGAGTAACATTGTAATGAGGGGTGTCTATATAACAAGACTGCTATTTGATATGAGTAACATTGTAATGAGGGGTGGCTATATAACAAGACTGCTATTTGATATGAGTAACATTGTAATGAGGGGTGGCTATATAACAAGACTGCTATTTGATATGAGTAACATTGTAATGAGGGGTGGCTATTTAACAGACTGCATGTTGATATCAGTTACATTGTAATGAGGGGTGTGTATATAACAAGACTGCTTGTTGATATAAATAACATTGTAATGAGGGGTGGCTATATAACAAGACTGCTTGTTGATGTGAGTAACATTGTAATGAGGGGTGTCTATATAACAAGACTGCTTGTTGATATGAGTAACATTGTAATGTGGAGTGTCTATATAACAAGACTGCTTGTTGATATGAGTGACATTGTAATGAGGGGTGTCTATATAACAAGACTGCTTGTTGATATGAGTGACATTGTAATGAGGGGTGTCTATATAACAAGACTGCTTGTTGATATGAGTGACATTGTAATGAGGGGTGTCTATATAACAAGACTGCTATTTGATATGAGTAACATTGTAATGAGGGGTGGCTATATAATAATACTGCTATTTGATATGAGTAACATTGTAATGAGGGGTTTCTATATAACAAGACTGCTATTTGATATGAGTAACATTGTAATGAGGGGTGGCTATATAATAAGACTGCTATTTCATATGAGTGACATTGTAATGGGGGATGGCTATATAACAAGACTGCTTGTTGATATGAGTAACATTGTAATGAGGGGTGGGTATATAACAAGACTGCTTGTTGATATGAGTAACATTGTAATGAGGGGTGGCTATATAACAAGACTGCTTGTTGATATAAATAATATTATACCTAACATGTTTAACTCTCTTTGGTGTAAATTCTACTATGCCATGAAAATTATGATTTCAAATCATTTGAGAAATAAATATTCCGAAATGCTTAGTGAAACTAAAGCCTGATCATAGAGAACTGTGCGTGATAGTTGAGACTTAGACGAAGTCGTCGTATACACTTATGTTTTCTTGCCCAAACTTACGAGTACCTTTGCCTGCATTTGCTATTTGGTGATAACTGATGTGTTTCGTTTTGACCTGGGTTTTTTTTTTTAATTTTTCTTTTGTTGTTGTGCTAAATCTCCCAGATACTAATCTGAACTTGTATGTACATGAATACGTTTGTACATGTACATATAAACTACTAATTATTACTGAAGCAAGCCTGGTGGTCTAAAAAGAGCTATTAAACGGGGAAAGAAAAACCCCATTCTAATTCCTAAGTTCACATCAAGAAGGAGCAGGGGTGGGGGTGATAGTGGGGCGGAGTGAGGGGAGAGAGAGACCAAAGTATCCAGCATATTTACACCTTACATAGGTCTAGAGTTGATTGCAGAGTGTCAAAAGGTAACTAATAATTTTTTTTAAATTTAATTCCTTTCTGATGCTTTCATTCAATTACTTTATTCAAGAATAGAGTGAAGAATTCTACAATCAAATACCAGGAAAATGTGCATTCAGATACAGGATATTCTGCCCATTCAACCCCAGAGTGACCAGTCTTGGTGTGTGTGGGGAGGGGGGGATCCAACATACTCCGTCAGTGCTTTGAGGTCGTCCTCCCCCACCCCCCTTTATATCGAAGGTCCTTAAGATAGCAGACACTGTCATTTAAGAGTTCTTAAACGTGCTAATACAGCAAATCATTTTCCTCCAATCAAACTGAAAACCACACATTAAATTTCACATCTGTAAGTTTCTTGCTTTTTTGTTTTTGTTTTTTTTTTTTGCTTTTTTTTTTAGTTTTTATTTTGTAGTTTTCTTTTTATTACTTCACATTGATATGATTTATCACTACGTAATTCTAAACCGTAGTTCGGTGTTTCACCCCACGTACGAACAAATAAGTACAAATGCATAATACACACAATTATTACCATCTCTAGCCTCTAAATATCTATATGTAAGAATATCCCAAGATATCCTATCATTCTGAATTTAGACCGAAGCTAATTTATTCAACTAACCGATGCTAGCGTTCAGTATGACGACTGTACATACTTACTGGCTAGTTACAAAGTTTGAAAAATACCTTCACAACACCGATTTCCCTTAATCAAAATAAAATTACTAAAATCTATCAAATATATGATCGGGACGAGCACTCAAAACCCTTGGTTGTCCCATTATTATTATTATTATTATTATTATTACATATTTGTTTTGTTGAATATTTCAGATGTCTGCCAACTACCAAGTGAGGTAGGACCATGCAAAGCAAGGATAAAGAGATATTATTTCAAGAAGGAATCCAGAAAATGTCGATCCTTTCACTACGGTGGTTGTGGAGGCAACGAAAATAATTTCACATCGCGTAGCAGCTGTCGGAAACGCTGTGAAGGAAAGTCTGCCTAAAATGATTGGATCTCCCAAAGCCAGTTTAAACGATTTTTTGTTGTTGTTGACAACTCGGAAAAAAGAACTGTGTTAGCATTTGTACTTGTGCCACACTTTACGGTCTTCGTCTGCGCATGCCAGACATCACCATGATTTGAGAGTAAATAAACCAATAAGTATCGCAGAGAATCGTCTGTTGTTTTGAAATAAATGCGTCCTTCCACACCAAGATTTTCTTCAATGAATATATATGGGTATCGTCATGGAGAAATTAATTTATACGGGAACAAAATTCTTGATTACAAAGTGATTCGTATCACTCTTATTAGCGAACTTGTCAATTATAACACACAATCGAAGTCATTTCTACTCACTGGTAACAAAAAAAAAAAACAGGAGTACGTAGAGGGTTTGATATTGATTTTTACTGTTTTATTCACACCAGGACAATAATGTTGTTGCATGTAATTGTCACACGGAATGCCTAAAAGAGTGAATTGTTGATTGTTTACAATGAAGATTTGGCTCTAAAATGTGATCACAACACACGCAGTTACATTTGCCGTTTCAAGAATTTCGACTTTCGGAAATTATTTCGATACCTGTGGCCAATTTCATTACTTCTATGAAAAAACACATGATTCAATATTATCCTAATAGTTTTCATAGATATAGAATGCGTTTGATAGCTCTTATTTTATTACATAGCACAGAACAACGATTTTGTTGCAACCCATATACGGCGACGCTGCCATTATGTATAAAACACTACTGTAACTTTGTCGTTTACTTGTCATTTTTAAGCAAAGTAGTCGTACAAATGAAATCTGCTTTCATGTTTTCCATATAGTTTTAGCTAAACAATGATTGCAACTTAACTTAAAAAGTGCATTTCAGGTAAAGGATTAAGCGGATGGCATTGAGAGAATAAGGAATGGCATTTCACGACCAATCCCCAAACCCCAAAGTTATGCTACAGTCTTTATGCGTATACTTTGTTCACTGACACTGTACTATAAATGGCATATTTACACCTTACAGAGGGCTAGAGTTGATTACAGAGTGTCAAAACGTAACTACCTAAATAAATTGATTTAATTCATTTATATATACCTTCGAACAGAATCATTAGTTTCAAATGCTTTCATTCAATCGCTTTATTAAAGAATTCTACAATTAAATACCTGGACCTTTTACAGTCGGATTCTAGATATCCTTCCCATTCGATCCCAGAGCAACCAATCTTACTGATCGATGCATTAGTTACTGATGACCAGATTTGAGTCGTCTACACGTTCAAGTGTAGTTTTTTCAAGTAAGCAAAAAGTTATAAAGAATAATTTTAACAATTGGAGAAGAAGAATTTGATGGTCTACACAACGTGCAAACAAATAAAGTCATGACCCTCAGTATGGTGCAGTCAGATAATTGTTTAAATCCAATAGCTGCATTTGCTCAGTGTTTCTTTCGTATTTCAAGCCATATCCATTTTGAAAGCTTTGATTATATTATACATGTGACTAAAACTGAAAAATCTCAAATGATGCCGTATATTATTATTTTTTTTCTTTTGTTCATGGATCCCAACAAAGCAACTTGTAATTTTGTTGGCTTACGCTATCTTTAGTGAGCACTGTTTGTGGGAACCAGATATCCTAGAGAAAAGATTGATTGGTTGTTGATCTTGTATTTCTGTCGGATCATAATACGAGTAGCTTAACCTGATGCCCCCTTTTTTAGGATCTGAACTAAATAATGTGTAATATCCAAAAATAAGTAGGTTTACGTGTTCTTTAGTGGCCTTTTTTCTCTATAATCCTTAAATTGTAAGCGAAAACAGTGAATTTGTCGTTCATATTTGTATGCAGCAGCCTTTTCTATTGCCATTTACGAAATGGCAGTTTGTAACGTAGCAGAAGCACCACTCCGTGCAAAATACATTCACACTTCAAAAAGAACCACTCCCTGTGAATTGAAGTTTACTCTAGGCCCTTTTTAATGTATGATATTTTTTTTGTATTAAGGATAGATAGAGTCCATTGTGAATAATGGGAGTAGTGATTTTTGTTTCCGGGATAACTTTACAGAGAGGCATAGGAATATGAGGAAAGGAAGACACTCCGCATCCACCCCAACCCCCATTAAACCGTCATTTGGTTGTAGCTTGTCTAATACTTGAGGGGCGTTACCCTGTTCGAAAGATCGGTAACATATTGAAGTGGTAAGACATTATTTCAGTGTTAAACTAATCATATGTGACAGAGTGATTTCATTTCAGATACAAAAACTGTAATTGACTTTCTAGCTGTTTCTCAGTCGCTTCGAGGAAACTTTGATTATCTTACTTAAAATATATGTATTTAGGACATTTGCGGTAAATGAAACATCATGCAAAGTCGAGATCTGATATTCCTTTGAAAGAAGAATAGCATAAACAAGGCAGCAGCGTAGAAAGAAACTAATTAATACCAAACCATTTATTTAATGTCCGAGAATACTATAATTGGAATATTTTAAAGAATAAATATTTTCTAAAGAAAAATATCAAATGTATGAAAATGTTCCGTCAAGGACAACATGAATCTAAATATTTTCTTCAAACAGCTTTCGTTATATTTGTTTGGGGGTTTTTTTTGTTTCTTGTTTGTTTTTTTTTTATTCAAAAGAAAATAAATATTGATTTTTTAAAAATAACAAGTGGTGTATACATGCAGATTGGAGCCTAGCTGTTGATTCCCATATACCGTAATGAAATGTAGCGGTCTGTAAAGTGCAAATGTTTTACTTATAGTGTTACATGAGTTATTTATACTACAACATCAGTATTAATGTGGGCCGATATAGAACCAAACGGGAATTAACATTATGCTGTAGGTTTACACTGGGCGCTGTTACAGAGCCAAAAGGAAAATTAACATTGATGGTATATTGTATACACTGTCAGAAATGGTTGACCTCAATACTTGAAAGCGGTACGGGAATTAACCTTACACCCTAGGTTTACATTGGGGACCATATAAAGCCGTACAGGAATGCTAATGTCCAAAAAATGTCCCTGGCTCGATAACGTTCCCCGTATGTAAATCTATAGGTTTTAGCATAGATTTAACATGCTTGGCCGTTATAGAACCATACGGTATTGCTAAAGTTAAAATGTCCCTGGCTCTATAACGTTCCCCGCATGTACACCTATGGGAATAAGCATAGTTTAAAATGCTGGGATTATATAGAGCCGTACGGGAATGCTAATGTTATAACTACACTTAATATCCAAGACCCACTTTTTGGTTATTATCCAACACCACATGCATACTATCCAACACATTGGGTGCAGTGAACGGTCCCTCATATTTACTATTCAACACGCCGTGTGTAGTGACCAATACCCACACTATACCATCAACCCGCTGTGATATTTTTGTTTGGGATTGCAATGGTTTACGTGTCCGACGAGCAATATGAGTAAAGGATGTTTAAAAACAGGGTGATCGGTTTTTGCTTGACTACCTTCTTCACTTTTTTTCGTTTCTCTTCTGCTGGCAAGGTGTGGACATTATCTTTTTGATCCAACCAATCCTTGATGTATGTGTTGTGAACTTGCATATTTTAGCAGGTGGGGTTTGAAACTCTTCTTCTCCTTTCTCTGTCATCCCCGTAGCCGTGTCGGACATCCATTTTCGAGCTGCTGCTACTTATTGTTTTTCTTTGAGAGTCGTTTCGTCTAAAGTTTTCTGATAAAACAGTTGAAGACGCTACAATAATTGTTATGTACTGTTGCAATTGTCCTGTTTCTGACAAATCTGTTCGATCCGTTAACGATTGTTATTTTTGCTGTAAGTGTGACATCTGGGTGAGATTAGGATTATGAGGTCAATGGGGTGTCCGTTGTACGTATCAACGATGGAGTTCCATCCTTCGTTTGTAAGAGGTTAAAGCTAAATTTCGTCCTTTCATAAGATCTAAGAGTACAAGTGTGATGTCTTTCCAGAAACGTGTGTCCTTTTTAGCCTTTTCTTTTCATCTCCTCATCACTTCTCTTAAAAGAGTTGCATCAATCCATCCTAACAAACCATCAGCTACTTTAAGCAACAGACATATCAGCATGGGTAAAAGTCCTCCTCCTCGTTGAACAAGCACTTTTTGCTTTTGACTGGTTGGCATTTGTTTTTTTTTACTACATCATCATATGGCGAAGAACGTGACGATGTCGTCCTAATCGCTGTTTCAGTATCTTGGTCAAATGCACCGTTCCTTTCTAAACTTTCAAACAACATTCACACACGGTATCGATGATTTCTTTTGGTGCATTTTGAATGCTTTGTTTTCGCATTAGAGCATTCGATTTGGTAAATACTGACAAAATATCTCAATGTTTAGCTAAACTAGGAGAAAGACCTTTATTTCCTTTTTTGGAAACTTTTCTTTGGACGTGGCCAATGATGATGGTGCGAATCTTTCTTCAGGAGGAAAAAAACTGATGTGAACCTTATACAACACTCTTTTTGATACTAGAATTGGTCTCCATTAATTGTCGGGAAGTCGTACCACCTTGATTTTAAGTACAACTTGTGTTCTCAACAGACTAAATCGTGCTAGTTTTTGTTTGGACAAATTGAATAAACTGTGTAATACACGTGTTCTGTCTTATACATTTGTCTTAGGAGAGGCCACATTTTCGGTTTCAACAGCAGCAGCTATAGTAGAAGAAGATGTCGATGGAGTAGAAGTTTCTTTAGGGATGGGTTTCCACTTTTTCGTGCAATTGGGAAGCACTGGTCTTACATCATTTTTGGCCGGCATCATCATTCACGGAGGAGAAGTAGAAGTGGCAGGAGAGACCGCCACCGAACGAGACTTTCTTGAGTGCGTGCACGTTCTAGCAGCAGTACCTCACTTTCTTGCAAGAGACTTTTTCTTTTGGGATTTCTTCTTCTTTTTGTTAGAGTGCGATCTTACTGCACCTCTCTTCTTTTTCATATGTATTTTAGGTTGCTATGCCATTTAAACTTCGGTATTAAGATCCCATTTTAAAAATGAACGAATAATGACACCTCCTAAATATCCACTTCCACCTGGTTACAAAATAATTTGTTTTTTGGTTTGAGTATCGACTCTTGGATTAGCCAGTTGTGACAAAGCTACTTTATGTTTTAAAAAAAACATTTTGTTTGATGTGGAATGTGAATGATACCTTCTAGTAATTGACGTGCTATCAAAGTAAACCATCGTAACACTTCTTTGAGACTTTTTTTTCTTTTTCGCGACTGATGACATACAGTGCATGAATTAGTCTGGTATAAGGATGAGATTGACAAGAAATCATGTTGAATAATGTTAGTAAGGAAAGAATTGATTGATGCATTTAAAGTTTCGTTTCAGACAGACAAAAACGAGGAAGGTGACGTGTAAATAACTGGACCTTCTTCTTGACACCAATCATGAAACAAATTCGTACGAAATCTCAAATAATCAGAAGTGGTAGGTTTTAAATCGATTATCAAATACGTATGTGGTGATTGAGTGGATTGAGTGGCATTATCATAAGTATAACTTAGCTAAGGTGTTCCTAACTGTTTGGCGGACACCTGAATTTGAGATTTTTCTCATGCACTTTCAAAGAGCACCACATATTGTGCATTGAGACTGGTGGTGCAATGGGATTTATTATGTTGCAATACATTAAATAATAATAATAATAATAATAATAATAATGGCAATAATACTAGTGTTACTATGTCTTCTTCGCCTTCTCCTAACATGCATCAAAGATGACAAGATGTGTTTCACTACAGTCAGGCACGATCCCATCGTCAACACGATGAATTCCTTCTACAAAAATGAAATGGATTCTGCTTGACTTTCTTTCAGTAACGTGTAAGTCGATTGCCACTCTTTGTAACACCACACGATACGCACGATACGTTGTGGAGGACGATCAAACTGTAATTCGTGTTCGATCAAACGTTTGACAAATTCTTTGCCTGAACCACTAGGTGCAGAAATCAAGATGTCAAAGGGATGGTGAAGATACAGTGCTTCCCAACTTTAACGATCTAATTTTCGTCAATCACTTTGATAATGGAGGATGTAGCTATAGTTCTCGAGTTGTGTTTTGAATTATGACATTCCATCAATGACACAAGACATTGTATACATTTTATACACGTTTAATTTTTTCATAGTGCAACAAAAAAAATTTATTTCACATGTCAGAACAAAGTTCATGTTTTTCATTTTTTATCAGTCACACATAATGTCTTTCACATAATAAGCCACCTCTTGTGTCTAAATATTGAATCCAATTCTTGTCCAGTCACGTAAATCCTTCCAGTCGTATATATGTTAGTGTATCCAACTTGCTATACACACTTCTTGGTAAGTATGAAGATTTGAAAAATTACGATGAATGTCTTCTTTGCATGGAGGTGCACTCCTCACATTAATCACTATTCGCAACACGTTTAGCACAATGAGTTTTTCGTGCACAGATAAAGTTTTGTTGGTCATGTCTTTGCATGTACTGTTCATAAATTTGCTGGTATACGAAATCGAAGAAATGTAATCACTAACACACACTTCACACGTCGTCCAAAATTCATTGGAATTGTCTCGTCTTGTGAAATCAGTACTTTTAGCGTACTTGGTAATCCTCTAAGTCTTGAACACTGTCATTGACTTCCATCCACGGAATTTAGTGTACACTGATGACAAAAGAAAGTCGTGACATGGTAAGTCGTATAATGTCTTCGCAGTTTAGCAATGTCTAATCCTTTTAATATTTGCAAAGTAATTAGTCTTCTTATAACATTCAGAAACAATGATTAAAATGTCTATGCCGTAGAGGATGCCATTGTTCTATGCGGTTCACTTGAATCTTGACAAACACTTTGTAAATGCGCTCTCGGAGTTTCAGTGGAGGATTCTGAATGTGCTCTTCTAAACTGTTCATTTACAGGTATGCCTTTAATGACGAAATAGTCATACGTTTGCCACACGGAATAATCATATCGAAGAAATTATGTCACTATCTTCTTGAGGCTGTACTTCTTTTAAACGTGTTTTGTATTTCTGTAAGTCTTGAGCATTTTCCCTGATTTTGTCCCATGGAAATATGTGTAACAGTCCAACATTGTAGATAGAAAGTCGTGGCATTAAAAGTTGTTTTTTTTTTAGATATGGGTCGTTGATCAATGTCTGGACATTTGAATACTTTCAAAGTGATCAGCGCTCTTATAGCATTCCGATATCAATAGAGGATGCGATTGTTCTTTGCGTTTCGCTTAAATCGTGACAAAGTCTCTGCAAATGAGTTCTTGCAGCTTCAAGGTTAACTATGAATTATCTCTCTTAAAGAGTATCGATGCTGATGATACTCTTGACCCATTAAGGGAAGGTGGTGACCGCACGGAGACAATCTGGAATGTTCCAGGAAAGCCGTATCTTTATACTCCCATTCGTGAAGTTTTACAAAACAACTGAAATAATGTATGTAACTTGTCGCCTTGTCCTAAGTCTGGCTAAGACTTTGGGACTGGGTCCTTCCAGATGTTTAGGCCATTTTATTTTGAACGTCTGGAATCGACTTTAATAAGTACAATAAATGGGCAAGGCTACGGGAAAAGTATATTCTTCATTACTTTGTAATTCTCAATTAAGTTATTGTAGCATCCAGCCTGGCTTGAGAGTGCATGGATAAGATGCTTAGATGGGCACACGAACGGCATCGCTTTTGCTAGTAGAGCGGCAAGGTTGTGTAGCAAAGGTACCGCATCATTCTATTCGCAGGGCAGAGCATTTCACTCCAGTTTATTGAACCAGGAATCAGTAGTGGGTTCATCACACTGTTGCTGTGTCTAATTCATCATTATCAGTGTAAGTCTCTGATCGTAATGATCTTTCTTTCTTTTTTGAACTTTTTTATACTGGAGCTTGGTGAGTCCATAAGATACCGCGTTGTGATCGGGAATTTGCACTTGTTTCTGTTGGACGGTCTGATATACTCTTTCCAAGGGTCGACTGGCGATCACACGATTGAGCAAACATACAATGTTGCGAGGATCCAACGTTTTCACGCGAAAGTATTGATCTTGCCCTGAATTTAAAACTTCTTTTAAGACGTCAAAACTGACCACTTGACTGGAACGATAGTTCAATGTCAGTCCTTTCACTTTGCATTTAGTAATTTTTTAGGTCCACCACTAACTAAACTTAAAATAGTGTCCTCGGGATGTTCATAGGTCCAAGCTCCTAAACGTTCGTTTTCGATGTGTGGGTGATAGCTTCCAAGGCGATCGATGTACATGCAACTATCGGTGTCAAAGGAAAGGACTCGATCTCCTAAGGGTTCTAAGACAGTACAATTTTGAACGGGTATTGGCTGTCACGTAAGTAGCAATGCAGATATTGCCAAATTCGTCGTTGTTAATGTGGACGATATTTTGTTTGAACTGGGAAATTGATTGCCCAATAAAAATTTGCTTTTTCCGCAGCCTCTAGGAGGTAAAGTGTGTATCATGTGAAGTTTTTCAATCAGTCATGTCAAACTCATCATTGAATTGTTTAACGTGTTGAATTTTTTCTAAAATTTTGGAAGAAGCTAATTCTGCAGGTGCACTAAACTCGATCCACATAGGAAATTTCAAACCGTCTTGAACGATGGATACAAATGTTCTGGAAGTCACTTTTTGAGTAGGTCGAATGTAAAAATCATCTTCAGGAGCTACTGATTGACTTTCCTTCTTTGCTGATCTTCACTCATTAGGTCGTGTAGTGGAGGTAGAGGTAGATGGTGTTGGCTCAGAATCACTCATGTCTTCTTCACAATCGCTAGCGTGAACTTGTGATAACACTTTTCGGATAATATTGGGTGACAGAAATGTGTGATCGTTTCATGACATTAGATGATTCAAATTTAATTAGACTAGGTTACATCTCTCTCCGTATATATAGAGCACCCATCGACTTAAGAGAACACACTAATTCAACTTTCAGTCTGTGAAGATGGAAGAACCAGAACAGATCACACTTCTCGTCAGAGATTTATAGAGAGTCAAAAATGCACTCCCAGCAATTCTTCTGACTACTTCTCTCGGGATAAAGTCAAGATGCCTGCTATATCTGTCAGGAAAAAGGACATTGTGCTGAATGTCCACAACGTCAAAAGAAAAGGAACCTCTAAGAAAGGCGAAATGAGAGACAACAGTAAAGATGCCTGTTATCATTGTCAAGAGTGGTCCAAGAAAAAAGAGAACAAGGAGAAAGAGCGTTCAAAAGCAAAATCAGAAGAAGAACCCATTTAATAAAGAAATTCAAAAAGGCGAGACATGCAGAAGAAACAGAAATGGTACTCATGGGGTGTTGTATAGTAGATAACTGCGTGTTGGTCCCTAAACACGCGTGTTGTATAGTATCTGTTGGATACTGGTCACTACACATGGTGTGTTGATGGTATAGTGGGGGCTTTTGGTCACTAAACATACCGTGTTGATGGTATTGTGTGTGATATTGGTCACTACACACGGTTTGTTGGATAGAATGTATGGGAGGTGTTGTGTTGGATAGTAAGTGTATTGGCGTTGGATAGTAATCAAACACTGGGTGTTGGATAGCAAGTGTGGTTTTAACATTATCATTCCCGTACGGCTCAATATAGACCCAGCATTTTAAATCTATGTTTACGCTTACGTCTTTACATGCGGGGGACGTTATAGAGGAACAAACATTTTTAACATTAGCATTCCCGTACGTTTCTATATCTGCCCAGCATGTTAAACCCTTGCTTAAGCCCATATATTTACATGCGGATACAATATTGATCCAGGGACATTTTTTTTTTTAAATTAGCATTCCTGTACGGTTCTATATGGTCCAATGTAAACCTACGGTGTAGTGTTAATTCCTGTACGGTTCTCGAGTATTGGGGTCAACCACTGCCAGCAATGTAGACAATACAGCCCCATTTTAAGTCGACCACTTCTAACAATGTAACAATGTACACTCAGTATTAAGTTCCGTTTGGCTCTATAACGGCCCTCAATGTAAACCTACGGCGTAATGTTAATTCACGTTGGGCTCTACGTCGCCCACATTAAATAATAATAATAATAATGACTTTGTTTAAAGAGGGTGACACATTGAGCTGAAGAGCTAATTTACCGTGAGATCCTCATACAAAGGAACATATTTATATAAAGATACAAACATACACACACATATACACATACATATACATACATATACACAGCAGCATGTATATACCACTATTTATTTACTTTCACTTTCTTTCCTTTCTCGCCCCCACACAGACACTTACCCACACATACGAACCAACATAGTCATATACATACAATATGCAATACAAATACAACTGCTTTCATTCTCACTCAAATCTCTCTCTCTCTCTCTCTCTCTCTCTCTCTCTCTCTCTCTCTGTCTCTATATATATATATATATATATATATATATATATATATATATATACATACATTGTTGCTCTTTTATCATCACGGCTGTTTCTAACTTCTTCTTAACTATGTATTTTAAAGATTATATATATATATATATATATATATATATATATATATATATATATATATATATATATATATATACATATCTTTAAATTTTATTTTATATACATTTTACCAAATTTTAACATCTTTGCCTATTATATTTTATCATGCAATATTTTATGTTTACCATTGCTTGGAAGGTTTATTTTCCTAACGTTTTTGTACAATATTTTATTTTTAAGTTTTTAGACGTTTTTTTTTTTTTTTTTAATTGGCACCTTATATCCATTATTGTGCTGAGGTGCCGTCACACGCTAATAAATACATACATTACTGAGTCTGTCTCCTAATTTGTGTGGTATACTTCTGATTCTTTCGACATATTTAGTACGATCTACGCCACATCAAACTCGTTCTTTCCACAGACTCAGAACAAAACACGTATGCAGTTTGTATATTGATCATAATGCTTAAGTTGGTGAAAGAGGCAAGACTGAACTTTTCTCATATCAACGTATAAACTTCAAACCTGTAGCAGTATTATCCCAAAGTTTTAGTTGAATATTGGCAACTGGTGTTGAAAATATGTGACTCTCAAAAAATGTTAACAAAAGACTTAAACATTGTTTACGATGATGAAACACGCTTTCCGATAAAGAAGGCGGGACAGGTAATAATGGGACATTGTTTGCAATGAGTAAGCACACTTTCTGCTTAAGAAGGCGGGACAGGTAATAATGGGACATTGTTTACAATGAGTAAGCACACTTTCTGCTTAAGAAGGCGAGACAGACAAGACAGGAACTCCTTGCATATCAACGCATACCCTTTAACCCTATAGTAATATTATCCTAAATTTTAGTTGAATACAGCGCCTGATGTTAAACATATGCTACTTTCGAAAATTGTAACATAATTTTAACACTGTTTACCATGATTAAACATGCTTTCTTTTTAAGCAGGAAAGACAGGTAAGACAGTAACTGCTAGCATGTCAGCAGATAGACGTTAGACATATTGTAATATTATACCAATGTTTCAGTTGACTGCAGCAGCAAATTTAAAAGACATGTGATTTTCAAAGACTTTAACATTGTTCACAATTATGAACCAAGCTTTCTGCTTAGGCAGACGAGATAAGCAAGGTAGAAACCCCTAGTACATCAGCGTATAAACGATAGACTCATACAAATATTATCCTAAAGTTTCACTTGAATTCAGCCACTAATGTAGAAGATATGAGATATTCAAAAACTTTAACGTAAAACTTTAATATTTTAGACGACGACGTCGCAATTGAAAAATTGATTAAGCAGGTGAGACACAAAGTTTGACTCGTAACAACGTAAGTAATAATCGAACAAAAAGCAAAAATGGGGGACGGGTGGGGTGGTGGGTGTGGAAACAATTATTGTGACGCTGTCTTCAAAACATTAATTCACAAGGTAAGGGAAATAGGCTTTTGTTAAAGTAGTGTAATAGTTGCCCTAAAACGAAGAAAAGTTAAACGTTTAGAAAATATTTCGAACTAATTAGCGAAAATACAGAGGAAATGTTACTTTATTGTGTTTTAATTCTGAAATAAAGAGAGCACTCATACTGAATTTGCTAATGTAAGTAATACTGAATAAAGTCACGAATGTCTTCCAATGGAGAAAATTAATTTTTATGCTTATTATGAGTTTCAATGTTTTTTCAAAACAAAAAGTTACTGGAGCGTGTTCAAGGTCCACACTGTCCAATTTATTTGACATCATTATGCCTTCATTTTTTGCTAACAAGGCAGATTGTATGAAAAAAGACCACACTTAATTACTGACATTAATATCACGAGAAAATGTTCTATTTCTAGCGAAGTTAAGTAGTATCAGGTATGTTGACATAAGCTGAGTAATATCGGGTATGTTGACATAAGCTGAGTAATATCAGGTATGTTGACATAAGCTGTGTAATATCAGGTATGTTGTCATAAGCTGAGTAATATCAGGTATGTTGACATAAGCTGAGTAATATCAGGTATGTTGTCATAAGCTGAGTAATATCAGGTATGTTGACATAAGCTGAGTAATATCAGGTATATTGACATAAGCTGAGTAATATCAGGTATGTCGACATAAGCTGAGCAATATCAGGTATGTTGACATAAGCTGAGTCATATCGGGTATGATGTCATAAGCTGAGTAATATCAGGTATGTTAACATAAGCTAAGATAGTCTGTTTTATAGCTTGTAATAGAATTTGTATAATTGACGAAGAGAAAGCTATCCACAAGTAATTCAAGACCTATTTTGATATAGTTACAAATATCATCTGACCCTGCAGTAATGAAACAACACAAATACTATCTTCAAGTGTCATCTGACCCTGTAGTAACTAAACCGCACAAATACTATCTTCATGTGACATCTGACCCTGTAACGAAATAGCACACATACTATCATCAAGTATAATCTCACCCTATAGTAACTTAACAGCACAAATACTGTCTTCAAAAGTCATCTCACCCTGTAGTAATGAAATACCACAAATATATTCTTCAAGTGTAGTAACGAAAGAACACAAATACTATCTTCAAGTGTCATCTCACGGGTAGTAACGAATGGCACAAATACTATATATAAGTGTCATCTCACCCGGTAGTAACGAAACATCACAAATACTATATTCAAGTGTCATCTCCCCCGGTAGTAACGAAATAGCACAAATACTGTATTCAAGTGTCATCTCACCCGGTAGTAACGAAAAACAACAAATACTGTCTTCAAGTATCATATTACCCTGTAGTAAAGAAATAGCACAAATACTATATTCAAGTGTCATCGCATCCGGTAGTAACGAAATAGCACAAATACTGTATTCAAGTGTCATCTCATCCGGTAGAAACGAAATTGCACAAATACTGTCTTCAAGTATCATATTACCCTGTAGTAACGAAATAGCACAAATACTGTATTCAAGTGTCATCTCATCCGGTATTAGCGAAATAGCACAAATACTGTATTCAAGTGTCATCTCATCCGGTAGTAACGAAATAGCACAAATACTGTCTTAAAGTATCATATTACCCTGTAGTAAAGAAATAGCACAAATACTGTATTCAAGTGTCATCTCATCCAGTAGTAACGAGATAGCACAAATACTGTCTTCAAGTATCATATTACCCTGTAGTAACGAAATAGCACAAATACTGTATTCAAGTGTCATCTCATCCGGTAGTAACGAAATAGCACAAATACTGTCTTCAAGTATCATATTACCCTGTAGTAAAGAAATAGCACAAATACTGTATTCAAGTGTCATCTCATCCGGTAGTAACGAAATAGCACAAATACTGTCTTCAAGTATCATATTACCCTGTAATAACGAAATAGAACAAAAACGAAACTCAGACTCAAACTCTAAACTTATAAATCACTCTCAGAGTCTCTCGATACCATTTAATGTTGGCATGGATGTAGAGATACAGACACAAGGAGTATATTTAATGTTTTGTGATCACAGTCTTACCCAAAGCAGAGCTATAGAAGATCAGTTTCTTGACTTAGGGATTTGTTATCCTCGATTTGGTAATAATGGCATTTCTAGCATCATTGTTTGCACAGAGAGAGAGAGAGATTTATTGTTTGGAGCCTGTTGAATGGATATAGAGCCTTCCAACCGAGGACTCTGACAAGATATATATTATTATAACACGAAGAAAAAGACGGCAGAGACAAAAATGTACCAACTGATCCTTAACTGGATTTCTGGGTTTTATCTCGTAAAAACGAGAAACTGACGACCTACGTTTTTGGTTCCCAGGTCTTGTCTTACAAAGATGTGTGTTTGGAGAGAGTGTGTACAGCCTTCCAACACAAGACTCAAACAGTATATCGATTTCTAAAGCAAAAAAGAATATAAAAGGTATCAAGTTGGAACACAGATAGATTTCTTGATGGCTCCGTACAAATGAGAACTTATGAAGTAATAGACCAGGTAAGGGAACTCATTGGAAGTCTTCACTCTGCAGGTATTTAAAAGATGCGTGTCTCTCTGTGTGCGAGTTTTCTTTTAATATTTACAGGACATAAATCGCAGTCATAAGAAAGCTTTTGAAATGGAAGCATTATGAGCCTTTTGATCTTAAGACAATTAACATTTAATTAGTGTAATTTCTTAGAATAAACCAGGAACTCGCAGTTGACAATAGGAAAACGTGACTAGAGGATACTGACCAATAGCAATCCACGATATTATTTCAATGTCAGAATATATTACGAGATACAACAACATATAATTGGTTTTATAATGTGAGAGACACCCATCTCCCTAAAAGAAAGCGTCATGTTATCTCAGCAGAAGGTACGTTAAAATTTGGTAACGTATTATATTCTCTCTCTTTCTTCCCCTGTAAGTATATTTAATGTGATGCTGCTTCTAAACCGTAAATAAAGTGAACTAACGTTAGACAATGAAAAAAATAGTGGAAAAGCGTTCTTTTTATTAATCGTAAATTATGTAGGATTTTTATCAAATATTCTACTCTACAAAAAGACAACGTCAGCTGTGGAACTTAAAAGAAATTCCATGCATGACATTTCATCAAAATTCGTTCGATCTTAGCTGCGCTTTGCTTAAATGAGACCAGGTGAATACAATTTTCGGTTTTCGATTTTCTCCACGTGCACCCATCAGAAATCTATATTAAAAGTTTGAAGATATTTTTTCTTATTTGATGGGAGGACAAGCATTGTATAGCAAGCTCTAAGCAATTCATGATATAAACACTTCGTCTGATCTTGTCCTTTCAACGATTGTACACGAGATTTGGAATCAAGCTCAGGGGTACACGTTTTAAGCGAATACACATTATGAATGTGGTTCTTGTGTGCAAATAGTACGGATGGCAGGCACCCACCGTTTTATAAAACAACTACAATATACGTTTCATCAACTTAGGGAAATCCTTAAGGCCATACTTTGATTTCTATATTTAAATCACACAGATACGAGCAGGACACTGAGTTTTGTCTCTATTTCATGTCTACTGCAGTTTTGTAATGAGAGTGGTTTGCGAAATCAGTTGATTTATTTTTTATTTATTTTTTTGGCGGGGGGGGGGGGGTATTACAACATACTACGTTCAAGACCACGAACAATAATACACGTAACAGAATTGTTCTTCTTTTCCATTACTCGTGACATAATTGCATCGTATAAATGTGCATATCTTATATTTCTCACAAACATCTATCTCTTTTTTTCTCTCTTTCTCTCTCTCTCTCTCTGAGTCTCTGTCTCTGTCTGTCTGTCTGTCTGTCTCTCTCTCTCTCTCTCTCTCTCTCTCTCTCTCTCTCTCTCTCTCTCTCTCCGATAGCTATGATATTCATATTAATTCTCTGTTTTGTCATTCTACATCCACATCTTTATTTTATAGTTCTTTCGTCGCAGTAGGGCTGACGGAACCAAGTAGGCGTCGTAGACTTTCATTCAGTGTTGTTCATTCGTCAATTAGAAACAGTTGTTGTATTCTAAACGAGGATTTCCGAAGTTGTACTACATTTAGTTTCAAATTTGTGCATTTGTTGCTCATTTGCGTAAAAAGTGGTAAAGAGATGATATTTTTTTTCACGTTTGAATCACGACTTTTTAAATGTTATTTTCTCTATAATAATAAACAATTTGCTTCTTAATCAGGCATCTCTTGAACGTATGTTTGCACCATTTTCTGCCCCAATGTCTAGCACATAATAGTAAATTCGAGCAATATTACATGAGAACCTCTCCAAATGTATAATACATTCTTATCGGGCAAAACAAAGTTTATTGGAGACTCCTACGGAATGCTTTCCCCCATTACAGAGATACCTGAAGCCACAGGACCTTCAGCTTTCAAATGTGCCCAGGAACAGCAAAACATCTCAAGTCTCGCTGATTTTAGATTACCAATCGTATACTGATGTATGAAGCTTATTGGGATTGCCACCAGAACTTAATTCGGTGCCATCTAACTCTCACACGAACTGTCATCATTACGTTGGGATTGGAAGCAGAACTTAATTCGTTACCTTCCGACTCTCACGCGGACTATCATCAGAAACCATAAATATATTTGTTGTTCCATTATTAATTTTTGTATCTGTTACCATTTGTTGTTAAATCAAGTGTACTTTCTCCTCTTAACTCAAGAACAAGGTGGTTCGTACAATCAATGTCCTTGGAATCATCTGGTACCACGATTCTTTTAATTGTTGTTCATTGCAATGTTTTGAATGGTAGCCACCTAAACCAGATTTTTTGTCAATTATATGTTTCTTAGTTTTGAGTTTAAAGTCTTTATGTGATCCACTTATGCAGTTTGTCATATTTTAAACTGTTTGAGGCAGATGAGAGCAATATGTGAACAGGATAACTTCCATCATTTTTGTAAAAGGAAAGTAAAATACAGTTGACACATTAAATTTGCACAATAAATGTAATACTTATGTTTATTTACTGACATGTCAAAGTTTGAAGAACATTATAACACATCGATTTTACATATCACTTTAAAAATACATTAGTACTAAAATAAAGTTAAAAAAGTGTATGTCTATGGTAGAATCAGAAAAGTAAGTTTAAAGAAATAAATCAGAGGATTTTATTTGAAGCTTCATAGAGGACGATTTGTTTTGGGTTTTTTTTATATTTTATTTTTTATTATATTTTTTTTTTTTATTTTGCAGTGCGGACTATTAGATAGCATGGAAAGATAAGGATAGAGTGCAGATAATAAATGCTTTATACAACGTCCTACTTTGTCAAACAAATTTTTTTTGTATAATAACATTTTTAGCCGTCTGCAGTCTCCAGTAAGGTGGGCATGAGGTAATAGTCTTGTCTTTTTGGTTCCACTGTGCTACATGATGCGTCTTTAGTAACCAGGTAAAGAGGTAAAGACTGTCTATCCCTACAAAAATAACAATAAACAGCTCGTGGCAAATGATGTTGATATAAAAAGCTAAATACAAACTGAACAAAATTTAATAATAAAGCATAAGTTAAAAGGAAGAATTAGTGGAATTAGTGCATATAATGCAAAACCTGGGAATGATTAAGTACAAAATATATTTGACTGTGACAGTGAGTCTATGGTGAGAGCATATTACTGCAATTTCTTTGGCACCATATAACGTTCTGTGTAATGTTGAACACATACCAATCAAATCAATAATTTAAAAATTATTGAGTAAACTGCCTTATTTAAATTCATTGCTTTCAGTGATACAGTGGTACAAAATGCAGTGGAAACCATTTTTTATCGTCTTCATATTCCTGTTAGCGTTGTTCATCAACGATCATGCCGAAGGACGACGGAAAAGTTCGAAGAAAGGTAGGATCGCTTTCAAATGCATAACTGCCCTCTCAAACACTCAACCGCAAGTCCCGGCACGCTTACCTGTTCATACTTTTTATTTATTTATTTACTGGAATTGTTACTTACCAGAGTGGAACAATGATTTAGACTCCGGGGTTGTTCTTTCCTGTGTACCAAATATGGGTGTTACTGGTAGATTATTTTACTGCAAAAATGTTTGATACATAGAACAACATTGTCTGAGGCATGAAGCAGTTTCTCTGCAGATTATTCCAAATAAAGTATCCATTCTCATGGAACTTTTCCATTACATTGATATTTAATTATAGGAGAGTTTTTCACGAAACTTTTAGATAAACTTCTATTTGTTTAATACAAGTATTAATACGTTTTTAGCTGTACTTACTCAATCTGTACCAGTTATATCAACACCATCTGGTTTAGCAATTTTTATTTGAAATGTTAAAGTTGTTAAATTAAGGGCACTGTATTGATCAGACTTTTATTAGTAATTATTAATTCAACATAATTATTAGCTATTAGAGCTAAAGTTTTCACATGTCCAAACTAATAAGATTGGGCACTTACTTGATAACTAGCTTTTGAAAAGAAATCAAATGCTTTTGGCAAAGAAAAATGTTGATTAGCATTATCGAAGAAAGCTATCTTTGTGGACAATAAATAAATATCAGAAATTAGTTTTTGGATGTATTTTCTTCTGTTTTCATTTTCCTTTAATTTTTGTTTTGATCAATTCTTTGATTCTCTCTTGATGTGCCTCGTTTTAGATGTTATGTTAGTCCTGAATTTTTAAATGTGATATTTTCTTATTAAGACATCCACAAATATTATTTCTTTTTTCTTTTGAGGATTTCTTATGTTATAATTTTGTTTCAAGGGCAATTCTTGTCGATCTGTCACATTTTAAATTAAAAAAGTATCTCCTTTACAGAAAAATTAATTCCGATTTCCACATGAAATGTTCTCATGCAAATGTTTTATGACTTCCTGCATTAAATGAAGACATCATGTCTTTCCTGAGTTCTAGATATAATAGTATTTGTGCGTCAGCAAAATCTGTAGCCAAAGGTAATGCTATGATCGAAGAATGTAAACTATGTTTAAATTCTATGAAATTAATGTTTCTTTTTTTCTTTCTTTTTTTCCGGTTTAAATCCAAAACAATGTGAAATAGGATAACCTTGTACTAAATTTGCTTTTCTACGGTGAATAGTATTTACAATTTGATCTTTAGAAGAATTTTATATATTTTCTTCAACAACAACCAAATTACAAAATATTTCTATAAGAATGTTATCAGGTGTAGTCACTGGATTGTTTGTTTATTTGTTTGTTTGTTTGTTCTTTATTTTTATTTATTTTTTTTTTTAAAATACAAACTGAATTGTACAGCAATTAAACGAACTGCCCATCTAAGAACAGGAACAAACAACGTAATAAAGATGTGATTGTTTCAAAGAAGAAAAAACAAACTTGGGCGCCCGTTTTCTTAACATTTAAATGACATTGAATTTGAGGTAATGCAAATCTTTTTCAAAGTCTAAAAGATCGATACCCAATCAAAACAAATAGACTGTCAGTCTTAAAGAAAAGTATACTTTCAGTCTTGGCGCCAGTTAAAAATAGACTTTCAGTCATATATTATGACGTCATGAAAACAGACTTTTTGTCTTGACGCCGGTTTAAAATAGACTTTCAATCTTGACCCCGGTTAGAAATAGACTTTTAGTCTTGACAGCAGCTATTATGCTTAACGGTGATTACAAAGGATTCCGATAGTCACCTTACGGTCTAGCGATAATGACCGACGATTCCGAAGAGTCAACCACAGGTGTCAAAAGTAAAAAATACATTATATTTCACATTTTTCCTGTACACTCATGGATCATTTAAATATTTTAAACGTCTGTCAGCTACTAAAAGTATTACACACCTGTCCTGTACACTCATGGATCATTTAAATATTTGAGATGTTTGCCAACTACAAAAAGTATTGCAGGCTTGTCCTGTACACTTATTGATCATTTAAATATTTCAGATGTCTGCCAGCTTCCAAAGGTGGCCGGACCATGCTGGGCATTGATAAAGAGATATTATTTCAAGAAGGAAACAGGAAAATGCCGTTCATTTTACTATGGGGGCTGTGAAGGCAACGGAAATAATTTCAAATCGCGTAGCAGCTGTCGAAAACGTTGTGAAAAAAAGAAGAACGATTGAAATGACCAGACTTTGAAAAGCCAGTAATGAAAGATTCCTTTGATCGATTTAAATATAGGATATAGGAACAAGTTATATATAAAACTGGTTGTTTACGTCAAGTCGACATTTGAAAATTTTCTGAGAATACAGAATAAGAAGTTAAAGATCAGGATGCAAACCACTGAATAGAATAAGAGCGTTTCAAGCCAGCGTATTTTATTCACATCTTTGGAATACGATGCCAATACATGAATGTTTAAAGTGGTCAAGTTCATTTCAGCTGCTCAGATCAGCTTGAGAAAAATAAAATTACCATATCGTATACAAATATCATCTTTGTTATTTTATTAAATAAAAAAGTAATGAAGGTAAACACTTCATATGATATTAATTTGAAATCTATTTTTTCCTCGTAAAAACATATTCTAAAAGGCAAGATATTTGACAATATGTTCATACTTTAATATGCTTATATTTCGATAAAAAAACTAGAATATTTTGTTACTTCAGAAAGTTGGCCAAATGTACTCACTGAATAAATGCCTAACTTTAAAAAAAACAAATAGCTGTCAAAATCGAATCCTTGTAACTAACAATTTTTAAGCTTACGATCTGAAGTAATTTGATCCTAAATGGAAGACGAAGTATAAGAAACCACACCAACCAGGCAACAAAAACTTTCTCCTCGATGCGTAGGATGAAGCTTTTAAGGAATGGGATTTTAAAGGTGCTTACAGCATACCAAAATATTTGAATTTCGAACCCATTCTCTCAAATCATAATACATATGCCGTGCACGATTATGATAAGTTTTTGGACAATTCGAACATCATGTTTTTCCCTAGAATACCTGCAAGTACTATAGTGGTACAGTATAGGCTCAATGGGAATTTAATATTGTAGGGAGGAACACTATAACGTGTATGGAAATTTAACATATCAGAATGTGACGGTATACAGTCTATGAGAATATAACATTACGGAATGGGATGGCATGAAGTCCATGGGAATTTAACATTAGCAGTTTATGGGACTCTTTGTGAATTTAACATCACTGGTTTATAGGGCCCGACTGGAATATAACATTAACAATATACGGTGTGCTACAGGAGTGGTTTTTGGGGCCATAAGTCAATGTAACATGAATGGGTCACCATGGTCCCCGGTGGGAATTTAACATTGAGTTAGCATTGTTCTCTATGGAATGTTAACATGAAGGATGAATGGAACATGCCTGGATGACTATGGCGGAAAAAAAGCGGGAAAAAGATACACTTAACGACAGACAATGAGCTGCTTTTACAATCCAACACTCAGACTATTATCATCAATGCCCTTTTATCTTTAAAATCTACACACCACACATAAAAACAAATGGATGTTGAATGGTAGGGGATAGGTGAGGGTCACTTACACACTTCGTTACTGACCAATACTCACCCTTACACACACACACACACACACACACACACACACACACACACACACGCGCGCGCGCGCGCGCGCGCGCGCGCGCGCATACACACACACATACATACACACACATGGAGGTATAAGATTGGGATGTAAAGTAGGGGTAGGATGATGAGGACTAACACATATTCTAATACAAACTCACATAGTTCAGATAGAATCTCTATCACACTTATATTTCTTATCTAATATACAATAACACATACGATGGGATGTTAGGTGGTTAGGGTACGATGACTAGCACACACACACACATACACACATAATTACACATACTAATAAAGGGCAACCTGGGTATTTCAGTTTTCTTTTGAATAGAGATATGCAGTCACACACAAGACATATATGCCCTATGGGAACTGAATATGGGATAACTTATATACTTAGACTTGCTATCCAATGTGCCATCACAGATATAAAGGGATGGGCATAACTTGTATACTTATATTTACTATCCACCATACTCTTACACATACAAGGAGTTGGGGGATTTTAGCTCATATACTTATATTCCTATCCAACACACAATCACACATACAAAGGGATGTGGTAGGGTTTATTTATTTACATGCCCACATTCTTTCATACAAACACACATGCACGCAATCACGCAGAGAATGGAAATTTTACTAGGGGATGGACAAATAGGATGAATAGATAGACACAGACACACCTAATTACAGACGATGACTTAACGTTACAATCCAATACACACAGATACAAACAAACCGATGAGGGAATATAGGGATTAGGTAATGTTAATAGCACACGTTTTAAAGACAAAGAACCCATTCATACAAACAAACAGATTATGGAAGACAAGGAATATATAATGGTTGTTAACACACAGTCTTACTGACCAACACACAGTAATGCTTTCCAATACACATCATTACTGACCAAAACTCATGCTTACTAACCAATACTTGCACACACATATAAAAATCATGTGCAAGGGGCATGTAAAGTATGGGGTAGAGTTATGAGGAATAACACCTCTTCTGACAAACCCACACTCGGTCCTAAAGACAAACACCCATACATAAAAAATGGCCGAGGGAAAATAAAGGTACGTGATGAACAGAAAACATATAATTGCAATCCAACACTTACCTTTGCCATCGCACGCCAACCCTTACAAACAAATGACTGAGGGGAAGGTAGGAGGTAGGAAATTGTCACTAACGCACATAATTACATTCCAACACCCACCTTAACCATCCAACACGACCCTTACAAAGAAAACGAACGAGGGAAAGGGGAGTTATGTGATGGTCACTAACACACATGATTACAAGTGAACACCCACCCTTACAAACACTGATGATCAAAGGTAGATGGTCATTAACAAAAGCTAGTTCCATACATATAACACTGCTTGACTTTCATCGACGTAATCTCCTTCGTACAATTGGCCCAATTTCCAGCACATGTTTCCACACCCTTGGGTCTCCACATGAATTCGTCTGAAAAATACGACCGTCTCTGTTTTCTATTTAATAATCCACTTCGCCTTTAAAAACTGAGCTAAAATTTGAAGGAAATGGGTTGAAACTAACTTTGGCACTTTGCTAAACGTAGCGTGTCTGGCTTATTCAATGGTTGTGCGTCTTGCTCAGCAAACTAGTGCGTCTACTTTTAAAACTGAAAACAAAACTGGCGATTGCGACGTTATTCAAATGCACTCAATAATTCTATGTTATACCCGTCCCTTCATTGTCTCTTCTGAGTCCGCTTTCATGCCACGTAACTCAAACGATAAAGTGACATTGCACTTTACTCTTGTATTTTTGGGAATTGTGTTGTTACATTAACCAGAACCAGGCATACACGTGCTGATTAAAACTCCTTGATTAGGTGGGCACCTCAGTTATTCGCGGAAAAAATTATATCACTCCGGGTTTCAAGGTTATGTTGCGGGAGTGGATAGAAATTCAATAACCCCGACAGATGTAATAATGAGCCATTACATATTGTACACATTAGCTGCTAATATAAGAATAATGGCGACCATTTTAGCAAAAAGTGAAAATGGATGACTCAACCGAATTTAACTATACATTAAAGAGAAAAGAAAAAATACTTACCTTCGTTCTGATGCAAGTGTCATCATAAAACAAGATGAAATGATCGATGCATATGCATCACTACTACCATCACTACGGCTGAGAGGGTCACAAGCATCCAAGTGTGAAAGTCCCACTGTAGCTCATGGACACAATATTTAAATAACAAATATACTACTAAAATGATCCTCAACGGATGACTGACATGCAAAGACGAGTAACAATAATTTATAGTAGTAATAATTTCAAGTAAATCATTTTCCTGGTATTTACTTCTTGTTAGAAAATGAGGGGTGAATTAACAACATGAAAAGAAAATTAAGTTATACCTAAATTCTTCTGGTCAAAATATTAGTGAGTTTTCTAAAACTTGCTATTCTCAGTTTTTACATTTAAAGCATTTAAGCCTAGAAATTAAATCGAAACCTTTATCTGACGAGCTTATTGAAGATTTTTATCTTGCTCAACCATTTTTTCTGCTACTACTCTTACCGATTACGTGATTTCGATTATATACGGATCTGATTTCTTAACTGAGGATAAAGTGATTTTTGTGCCAAACCTGCTCTCTCTCTCTCTCTCTCTCTCTCTCTCTCTCTCTCTCTCTCTCTCTCTCTCTCAGGCTCAGAGAAAAAATAAAGCTTGATTGTGCAATATGTTGTCATATTTGTGATTCTTTTCTTTTAATTTTCCACGTCAACATACCCCAAATTAAAACGTTTGCATATTTAGCTGACAAAACATCAGTGAGGGGGCAGAAAGCATTGGAATGCGCAGACTGCAAGTTCGAACAAAGGCTACATGCTGTAACATTCTTTTGTAAGACTTTGAAAAGCACTTTCATCTCTCTCTCTCTCTCTCTCTCTCTCTCTCTCTCTCTCTCTCTCTCTCTCTCTCTCTCTCTCTCTCTCTCTCCGTTGTGATGGCTATCGTGATGGAGCTAAATCAATGAGTGAAGGCCGCGCGCGAAATTTATATGGCTAGAAACCAATGTCAATACTTAAATAAACATATGATTTGACTGTTTTGGTTCAGTGAGGAAATACATTTTATATATTGAGTAATATCAGGTGTGTTGACATAAGCTGAGTAATATCAGGTATGTCGACATAAGCTGAGTAATATCAGGTATGTTGACATAAGCTGAGTAGTATCAGGTATGTTGACATAAGCTGAGTAATATCGGGTATGTTGACATAAGCTGAGTAATATCAGGTATGTTGACATAAGCTGAGTAGTATCAGGTATGTTGATATAAGCTGTGTAATATCAGGTATGTTGACATAAGCTGTGTAATATCAGGTATATTGACATAAGCTGAGTAATATCAGGTATGTTGACATAAGCTGTGTGATATATCTGGTATATTGACATAAGTTGAGTAATATCAGGTATGTTGACATAAGCTGTGTAATATCAGGTATGTTGACATAAGCTGAGTAATATCAGGTATGTTGACATAAGCTGTGTAATATCGGGTATGTTGACATAAGCTGTGTAATATCGGGTATGTTGACATAAGCTGAGTAGTATATATACATATTCTGTACGACAAGTACATCAGCGTATAAACGACTCATACAAATATTATCCTAAAGTTTCACTTGAATGCAGCCACTGATGTAGAAGATATGTGATATTCAGAAACTTTAACGTAAAATTTTAACATTTTAGACGACGACATCGCCATTGAAAAATTGACTAAGCAGGTGAGACAAAAAGTTTTAGTCGTAACAATGTAAGTAATTATCGAAACAAAAGCAAAAATGGGGAACGGGGGGGAGTGACTTTATAAACATATATTGTGACGCTGTCTTCAAAGCATTAATTCAGAAGGTAAGGGAAATAGGAATTTTGTGAATGTAGTGTAATAGTTGCACTAAAACGAAGAAAATTTAAAAGTTTAGAAAATATGTCGAACAATTTAGCGAAAATACAGAGGAAATGTTACATTTCCTTTTTTTTTTTTTTTTTTTTTGTTTGAATTCTGAAAGGAAAGAGAGCACTCATACTGAATTTGCTAATGTAAGTCGTATACTGAATAATGTCACGAATTCTTGCAATGGAAAATTAATTGTATGCTTATTATGAGTTTCAATGTTTTTTCAAAACAGAAAGTTACTGGAGCGTGTTCAAGGTCCACACTGTCCAATTTATTTGACATCATTATGCCTTCATTTTTTGCTAACAAGGCAGATTGCATGAAAAAAGACCACACTTAATTACTGACATTAATATCACGAGAAAATGTTCTATTTCTAGCGAAGCTAAGTAGTATCAGGTATGTTGACATAAGCTGAGTAATATCGGGTATGTTGACATAAGCTGAGTAATATCAGGTATGTTGACATAAGCTGAGTAATATCAGGTATGTTGACATAAGATCAGTAATAGCAGGTATGTTGACATAAGCTGAGTAGTATCAGGTATGTTGACATACGCTGAGTAGTATCAGGTATGTTGACATAAGCTGAGTAATATCAGGTATGTTGACATAAGCTGTGTAATATCAGGTATGTTGACATAAGCTGAGTAATATCAGGTAGGTTGTCATAAGCTGAGTAATATCAGGTATGTTGTCATAAGCTGAGTAATATCAGGTATGTTGACATAAGCTGAGTAATATCAGGTAGGTTGTCATAAGCTGAGTAATATCAGGTATGTTGACATAAGCTGAGTAATATCAGGTATGTTGACATAAGCTGAGTAGTATCAGGTATGTTGACTTATGCTGTGTAATATCAGGTATGTTGACATAAGCTGTGTAATATCAGGTATATTGACATAAGCTGAGTAAAATCAGGTATGTTGACATAAGCTGTGTAATATCAGGTATGTTGACATAAGCTGTGTAATATCAGGTATGTTGACATAAGCTGAGTAATATCAGGTATGTTGATATAAGCTGAGTAATATCAGGTATGTTGACATAAGCTGAGTAATATCGGGTATGCTGATATAAGCTGAGTAATATTAGGTATGTTGACATAAGCTGAGTAATATCAGGTATGTTGACATAAGCTGTGTAATATCAGGTATGTTGACATAAGCTGAGTAATATCAGGTATGTTGACATACGCTGAGTAATATCAGGTATGTTGACATACGCTGAGTAATATCAGGTATGTTGACATAAGCTGAGTAATATCAGGTATGTTGACATAAGCTGAGTAATATCAGGTATGTTGATATAAGCTGAGTAATATCAGGTATGTTGACATAAGCTGAGTAATATCGGGTATGCTGATATAAGCTGAGTAATATTAGGTATGTTGACATAAGCTGTGTAATATCAGGTATGTTGACATAAGCTGAGTAATATCAGGTATGTTGACATAAGCTGAGTAATATCAGGTATGTTGACATAAGCTGTGTAATATCAGGTATGTTGTCATAAGCTGAGTATTATCAGGTATGTTGTCATAAGCTGAGTAATATCAGGTATGTTGACATAAGCTGAGTAATATCAGGTATGTTGTCATAAGCTGAGTAATATCAGGTATATTGACATAAGCTGAGTAGTATCAGGTATGTTGACATAAGCTGTGTAATATCAGGTATGTTGACATAAGCTGTGTAATATCAGGTATGTTGACATAAGCTGAGTAATATCAGGTATGTTGTCATAAGCTGAGTAATATCAGGTATGTTGTCATAAGCTGAGTAATATCAGGTATGTTGTCATAAGCTGAGTAATATCAGGTATGTTGATATAAGCTGAGTAATATCAGGTATGTTGACATAAGCTGAGTAGTATCAGGTATGTTGACTTAAGCTGTGTAATATCAGGTATGTTGACATAAGCTGTGTAATATCAGGTATATTGACATAAGCTGAGTAAAATCAGGTATGTTGACATAAGCTGTGTAATATCAGGTATGTTGACATAAGCTGAGTAATATCAGGTATGTTGACATAAGCTGAGTAATATTAGGTATGTTGACATAAGCTGAATAATATTAGGTATGTTGATATAAGCTGAGTAATATCGGGTATGTTGACATAAGCTGAGTAATATCGGGTATGTTGACATAAGCTGAGTAATATCAGGTATGTTGACATAAGCTGAGTAATATCGGGTATGTTGACATAAGCTGAGTAATATCAGGTATGTTGACATAAGCTGAGTAATATCAGGTATGTTGACATAAGCTGAGTAATATCAGGTATGTTGACATAAGCTGAGTAATATCAGGTATGTTGATATAAGCTGAGTAATATCAGGTATGTTGTCATAAGCTGAGTAATATCAGGTATGTTGTCATAAGCTGAGTAATATCAGGTATGTTGTCATAAGCTGAGTAATATCAGGTATGTTGATATAAGCTGAGTAATATCAGGTATGTTGACATAAGCTGAGTAGTATCAGGTATGTTGACTTAAGCTGTGTAATATCAGGTATGTTGACATAAGCTGTGTAATATCAGGTATATTGACATAAGCTGAGTAAAATCAAGTATGTTGACATAAGCTGTGTAATATCAGGTATGTTGACATAAGCTGAGTAATATCAGGTATGTTGACATAAGCTGAGTAATATTAGGTATGTTGACATAAGCTGAATAATATTAGGTATGTTGATATAAGCTGAGTAATATCGGGTATGTTGACATAAGCTGAGTAATATCAGGTATGTTGACATAAGCTGAGTAATATCAGGTATGTTGACATAAGCTGAGTAATATCGGGTATGTTGACATAAGCTGAGTAATATCAGGTATGTTGACATAAGCTGAGTAATATCAGGTATGTTGACATAAGCTAAGATAGTCTGTTGTATAGCTTGTGATAGAATTGGTATAATTGACGAAGAAAAAGCTATCCACATGTAACTCAAGACCTATTTTGGTATAGTTGCCAAAGAAGAAAATACAGAATGAAATACGCTAATTGTGCAAAGTATGATCGAAAATTTGAATAAACTGCTAAACTGTGTACTATTATCCGGTATGGTGAAATTTTAAGTAACAATCTGCAAATATCATCTGACCTGTGGTAACGAAAAAACACAAATACTATCTTCAAGTATCATCTGACTTATAGTAACTAAACCACACAAATACTATCTTAATGTGTCATCTGACCCTGTAGTAACGAAATAGCACACATACTATCGTCAAGTATAATCTGACCTTATATTAACTTTACAGCACAAATACTGTATTCAAGTGTAGTAACGAAACAGCACAAACACTGTATTCAAGTGTAGTAACGAAACAGCACAAATACTGTATTCAAGTGTAGTAACGAAACAGCACAAATACTGTATTCAAGTGTAGTAACGAAACAGCACAAATACTGTATTCAAGTGTAGTAACGAAACAGCACAAATACTGTATTCAAGTGTAGTAACGAAACAGCACATATACTGTATTCAAGTGTCATCTCACCTGGTAGTAACGAAATACCACAAATACTGTATTCAAGTGTCCTCTCAGCAGTAGCCAAAAAATGCACAAATACTATATTCAAGTGTCATCTCACTCGGTAGTAACGAAATAGCACAAATACTGTATTCAAGTGTCATCTCACCGGGTAGTAACGAAATACCACAAATGCTGTATTCAAGTGTCCTCTCAGCAGTAGCCAAAAAATGCACAAATACTATATTCAAGTGTCATCTCACCCGGTAGTAACGAAAAACAACAAATACTATCTTCAAGTGTCCTCTCACCTGTAGTAACGAAATAGCACAAATACTATATTCAAGTGTCATCGCATCCGGTAGTAACGAAATAGCACAAATACTGTATTCAAGTGTCATCTCATCCGGTAGAAACGAAATTGCACAAATACTGTCTTCAAGTATCATATTACCCTGTAGTAACGAAATAGCACAAATACTATATTCAAGTGTCATCTCATCCGGTAGTAACGAAATAGTACAAATACTGTATTCAAGTGTCATCTCATCCGGTAGTAACGAAATAGCACAAATACTGTCTTAAAGTATCATATTACCCTGTACTAACGAAATAGCACAAATACTGTATTCAAGTGTCATCTCATCCGGTAGTAACGAAATAGCACAAATACTGTATTCAAGTGTCATCTCATCCGGTAGTAACGAAATAGCACAAATACTGTCTTCAAGTGTCATCTCATCCGGTAGTAACGAAATAGCACAAATACTGTCTTCAAGTATCATAATACCCTGTAGTAACGAAATAGCACAAATACTGTCTTCAAGTATCATATTACCCTGTAATAACGAAATAGCACAAATACTGTCTTCAAGTATCATAATACCCTGTAGTAACGAAATAGCACAAATACTGTCTTCAAGTATCATATTACCCTGTAATAACGAAATAGCACAAATACTGTCTTCAAGTATCATAATACCCTGTAATAACGAAATAGCACAAATACTGTATTCAAGTATCATAATACCCTGTAGTAACGAAATAGCACAAATACTGTCTTCAAGTATCATAATACCCTGTAGTAACGAAATAGCACAAAAACGAAACTCAGACTCAAACTCTAAACTTATATATCACTCTCAGAGTCTCTCGATATCATTTAATTTTGGCATGGATGTAGAGATAAAGACACAAGGAGTATATTTAAAGTTTTGTGATCACAGTCTTACCCAAAGCAGAGCTACAGAAGATCGATTTCTTGACTTAGAGATTTGCTATCCTCGATTTGGTAATAATGGCATTTCTAGCATCATTGTTTGCAAATACAGAGAGAGACAGAGAGAGATGTGTGTGTATTGTCTGGAGCCTGTTGAAGGGATATAGAACCTTCCAACCGAGGACTCTGAGAAAATATATATTATTATAACATGAAAGAAAAAAAAAAGAAAAAAAGACGGCAGAGACAAAAATGTACCAACTGATCCTTAACTGGATTTCTGGGTTTTATCCCGTACAAATGAGATCCTGACAAGCTACGTTTTTGGTTCCCAGGTCTTGTTTTCAAAGATGTGTGTTTGGAGAGAGTGTGTTCAGCCTTCCAACTCAAGACTCAGACAGTATATCGATTTCTAAAGTAAAAAAAAATACAAAAGGTATCAAGGTATCAAGTTGGAACACAGATAGATTTCTTGATGGCTCCCTACAAATGAGAATTTATGAAGTAATAGACCAGGTAAGGAAACTCAGTGGAAGTCTTCACTCTGCAGGTATTTAAAAGATGCGTGTCTCTCTGTGTGCGAGTTTTCTTTAAATATTTACAGGACATAAATCTCAGTCATATGAAGTTTTTGAAATGGAAGCATTATGAGCCTTTTGATCTTAAGACAACTAACATTTAATTAGTGTAATTTCTTAGAATAAGCCAGCAACTCGCAGTTGACAATAAGAAAACGTGACTAGAGGATACTGACCAATAGCAATCCACGATATTATTTCAATGTCAGAATATATTACGATACACAACAACATATAATTGGTTTTATAATGTGAGAGACACCCATCTCCCTAAAAGAAAGCGGCGTCTTATCTCAACAGAAGGTACGTTAAAATTTGGTAACGTATTATATTCTCTTTCTTTCTTTCCCTGTAAGTATTTTTAATGCGATGCTGTTTCTAAAACAACTAAAGTGAACTAACGTTAGACAAGGAAAAAATAGTGGAAAGCGTTCTTTTTTATTAATTGTAACTTATGTAGGATATTTTATCACATTTTCTACTCGACAAAAAGACAACGTCAGCTGTGGAGCTTAAAAGAAATTCCATGCATGAAATTTCATCAAAATTCGTTCGATCTTAGCTGCGCTTTGCTTAAAAGAGACCAGGTGAATACAATTTTCGGTTTCGATTTTCTCCACGTGCACCCATCAGCAACCTATATTAAATGTTTTAAGTTTTTTTTTATTTGATGGAAGGACAAGCATTGTATAGCAAGCTCTAAACAATTCATGATATAAACACTTCGTCTGATCTTGTCCTTTCAACGATTGTACACGAGATTTGGAATCAAGCTCAGGAGTACACTTTTTAAGCGAATACACAGTACGAATGTGGTTGTTGTGTGCAAATAGTACGGATGGCAGGCACCCACCGTTTTATAAACCAACTACAATATACGTTTCATCAATTTAGGGAAATCCTTAAGGCCATACTTTGTTTTCTATATTTAAATCACACAGATACGAGCAGGACAATGAGTTTGTCTCTATTTCATGTCTACTGCAGTTTTGTAATGAGATAGGTTTGCGAAATCAGTTGATCTTTGGTTTTTCTTTTTTTTCTTTCTTTTTTTTTGAGGGGGGGGGTCTTAGAACATACTACGTTCAAGACTACGAACAAGAATACACGTATCAGAATTGTTCTTTCTTTTTCAATACTCGTGACATAATTGCATCGTATAAATGGGCATATTTTATATTTCTCACAGACATCTATCTCTCTCTCTCTCTCACTCTCTCCCTCTCTCTCTCTCTCTCTCTCTCTCTCTCTCTCTCTCTCTGACAGATATTATGTTCGTTTGAATACTCTGTTTTGTCATTCTACATCCACATCTTTATTTTATAGTTCTTTCGTCGCAGTAGGGCTGACGGAATCAAGTAGGCGTACAGTGCAATCTATTTTAGCAATATTGTAGACTTTCCTTCAGTGTTGTTCATTCGTCAATTAGAAATAATTGTTGCATTCTAAAGCAGGATTTCCGAAGTTGTACTACATTTAGTTTCAAATGTGTGCATTTGTTGCTCATTTGCGTAAAAAGTGGTAAAGAGATGATATTTTTTTTTCGTTTGAATCACGACTTATTAAATGTTATTTTCTCTATAATAATAAACAATTTACATCTTAATCAGGCATCTCTTGAACGTATGTTTGCACCATTTTCTGCCCCAATGTCTAGCACATAATAGTAAATTCGAGCAATTTTACATGAGAACCTCTCCAAATGTATAATTACATTCTTATCGGGCAAAACAAAGTTTATTGGAGACTCCTACGGAATGCTTTCCCCCATTACAGAGATACCTGAAGCCACGGGACCTTGAGCTTTCAAATGTACCCAGGAACAGCAAAACATCTCAAGTCTCGCTGATTTTAGATTACCAATCGTATACTGATGTATGAAGCTTATTGGGATTGCCACCAGAACTTAATTCGGTGCCATCCAACTCTCACACGAACTGTCATCATTACATTGGGATTGGAAGCAGAACTTAATTCGTTACCTTCCTACTCTCACGCGGACTATCATCAGAAACCATAAATATATTTGTTGTTCCATTATTAATTTTTGTATCTGTTACCATTTGTTGTTAAATCAAGTGTACTTTCTCCTCTTAACTCAAGAACAAGGTGGTTCGTACAATCAATGTCCTTGGAATCATCTGGTACCACGATTCTTTTAATTGTTGTTCATTGCAATGTTTTGAATGGTAGCCACCTAAACCAGATTTTTTGTCAATTATATGTTTCTTAGTTTTGAGTTTAAAGTCTTTATGTGATCCACTTATGCAGTTTGTCATATTTTAAACTGTTTGAGGCAGATGAGAGCAATATGTGAACAGGATAACTTCCTTCATTTTTGTAAAAGGAATGTAAAATACAGTTGACACATTAAATTTGCACAATAAATGTAATACTTATGTTTATGCATAGATGCAACCAAGATCGAGAGAACTGACATGAACTGACATGTCAAAGTTTGAAGGACATTATAACACATCGATTTTACATATCACTTTAAAAATACATTAGTACTAAAAATAAAGTTAAACAAGTGTATGTATATGCTAGAATCAGAAAAGTAAGTTTAAAGAAGTAAATCATAGGATTTTATTTGAAGCTTCATAGCCGACGATTTGTTTTTGGTTGTTTGTTTGGGGTTTTTTTTTTTATTTTTTATTATTATTTTTTTTTTAAAATTGTTTTATTTTGCAGTGCGGACTATTAGATAGCATGGAAAGATAAGGATAGAGTGCACATAATAAATGCTTTATACAACGTCCTACTTTGTCAAACAAACTTTTTTTTGTATAATAACATTTTTACCCGTCTGCAGTCTCCAGTAAGGTGGGCATGAGATAATAGTCTTGTCTTTTTGGTTAAACTGCGCTATATGATGCGTCTTTAGTAACCAGGTAAAGACTGTCTATCCCCACAAACATAACGATAAACAACACGTGGCAAATGATGTTGATATAAAATGCTAAATACAAAACTGAACAAAATTTAATAATGAAAACTTAAGGTAAAAGGAAGGATTAGTGGAATTAGTGAAAAGAATGCAAAACCTGGGAATGATTAAATAAAAAATATATTTGACTGTGATACTGAGTCTATGGTGACGGCATATTACTGCATTTTCTTTGGCACCATATAACATACCAATCAAATCAATAATTTAAAAATTATTGAGTAAACTGCCTTATTTAAATTCATTGCTTTCAGTGATACAGTGGTACAAAATGCAGTGGAAACCATTTTTTATCGTCTTCATATTCCTGTTGGCGTTGTTCATCAACGATCATGCCGAAGGACGAAAGAAAAGTTCGAAGAAAGGTAGGTTCGCATTCAAAGTCATAACTGCCCTCTCAAACACTCATCCGCAAGTCCCGGCACGCTTACCTGTTCATATTTTTTATTTATTTATTTACTGGAATTGTTACTTATCACAGAGTGGAACACTGATTTATACTCCGGGGTTGTTCTTTCCTGTGTACCAAATATGGGTGTTACTGGTAGATTATTTTACTGCAAAAATGCGTAATACATAGAACCTCATTGTCTGAGGCATGAAGCAGTTTCTCTGCAGACTATTCCAAATAGAGTATCCATTCTCATGGAACTTTTCCATTACATTGATATTTAATTATAGGAGAGTTTTTTACGAAACTTTTAGACAAATTTCTTTTTGTTTAATACAAGTATTAATACGTTTTTAGCTGTACTTACTCAATCTGTACCAGTTATATCAACACCATCTGGTTTAGCAATTTTTATTTGAAATGTTAAAGTTGTTAAATTAAGGGCACTGTATTGATCAGACTTTTATTAGTAATTATTAATTCAACATAATTATTAGCTATTAGAGCTAAAGGTTTCACATGTCCAAACTAATAAGACTGGGCACTTACTTGATAACTAGCTTTTGAAAAGAAATTAAATTCACATGTCCAAACTAATAAGACTGGGCACTTACTTGATAACTAGCTTTTGAAACGAAATCAAATTCTTTTGGCAAAGAAAAATGTTGATTAGCATTATCGAAGAAAGCTATCTTTGTGGACAATAAATAAATATCAGAATTTAGTTTTTGGATGTATTTTCTTCTATGTTTTCATTTTCCTTTAATTTTTGTTTTGGTCTTATTTTTTATTTTCTCTTGATGTGCCTCGTTTTAGATTTTATGTTACCTTTTTCTTTCGGTAGTGGATAATTACTTTTTTAAGAGAACGACCCTTTTTATAATATCATATGATAATATGAATTTGTTGATGCTTAAGCAGCATTGAGTAACTGAGAGTGTATACCGGTTGAGCATTTATGGCTGATCATTCCATGCAGAGAGAGAAAGAGGTGTTGAAGTGGAGAGAGAGAGAGAGAGACGAGCGCATCATTCTACTAGAACATGTATATCGTTAAAAAAAATAGATGTTACGGATATGGAGACAATGAATTTTTCTTTCGTATTTTGGGATGTACACCAGTCTTTCATCCATTAACATGGTTCGAATGAACGAGAAATAATTGATACTCTTGAAGTAGTATATGCCCCTTCAAAGCTGACAACATGTCTATTATTATGATTATTATTATTATGATTATTATTATTAATATTATTATTATTATTATTATTATTATTATTATTAATCGTTCTCCTTCTTGTAGTAAAAGTAGTATACATTTGTCATTTACATTTATTAATTATTCATATAATTCCGATTTTCGCCAACTACCAAAAGTATTTCAAATTTTTTCTGTATACTCATGGATCATATAAATATATCAAATGTTTGCCAACTACTAAAAGTATACTTGTCCTGTACACTCATGGATCATTGAAATATTTCAAACGTGCTGTCAGCTACTAACGGTATTACACACTTGTCCTGTACACTCTTAGATCATATACATATTTCAGATGTTTGCCAACTACAAAAGTATACTTGTCCTGTACACTTATTGATCATTGAAATATTTCAAACGTCTACCAACTACTAAAAGTATTAACTACATGTTCTTTACACTCATGGATTATTTAAATATTTCAGATGTCTGCCAACTTCCCAAAGTGGTAGGACCATGCTTTGCATATATAAAGAGATATTATTTCAAGAAGGAAACAGGAAAATGCCGTGCATTTATTTATGGAGGCTGTGGAGGCAACGGAAATAATTTCAAATCGCGTAGCAGCTGTCGAAAACGTTGTGAAAGAAAGAAGGACGATTGAAATGATCAGACTTTGAAAAGCCAGTAATGAAAGATTCCTTTGACGATTTAAATATAGGATATGGGAGCAAGTTATATACAAAACGATTTGTTTACGTCAAGTCGTCATTTCAAAATTTTCTGAGAATACCGAATTAGAAGTTAAAGATCAGGATGCAAACCACTTATTCACATCTTTGGAATAAGATGCCAATACATGAATGTTTAAAGAGGTCAAGTTCATTTTTTTTAAATACTGAGACCGCTCAAATCAGCTTGAGAAAAATAAAATTACCATATCGTATACAAATATCATCTTTGTTATTTTCGTAAATAAAAAGGTACTGAAGGTAAAACATTTCATTTGATAGTATATTCTATATTTTAAAATATTTTCATACCTTAATATGCTTATATTTCGATCAAAAAATACATACTATTTTTTTTTTTTGCTTCAGAAAGTTGTCCAAATTTACTTACTGAATAAATGCCTAACTTCTGAAAAATTAACTGTCAAAAGCGAATCCTTGTAACTAACTATTTTTAAGCTTAAAAGCTGAAGTAATTAGATCCTACATGGAAGTCTAAGTACAAGAAACCACACCAACCAGACAACAAAAACTTTTCCCTCAATGCGTAAGATGAAGCTTTTAAGGGACGGGATTTTAAAAGTGCCTACAGCATGCCATAAAATTTGAATTTCGAACCCATTCTCTCAAACCATACTAAATATGGCGTGCACGATTGTGATACGTTTTGAGACAATTCTAACATAGTTTTTCCTAAAAATTCCTGCAAGTACTATAGGGGTACAATATAGGCTCAGTGGGAATTTAACATTGTAGGGAGAAACATTATAAAATGTAGGGGAATTTAACATATTAGAATGTGACGGTATGACGTCTATGGGAATATAACATTACGCAATGGGATGGCATGATGTCGATGGGAATTTAACATTAGCAGTTTATGGGACCCTATGTGAATTTAACATCACTGGTTTATGGGGTTCGACTGGAATATAACATTCGAAATTTACCGTGTGCTACAGGAATTTAACATCAGTGGTTTTGGGGGCCATACGGCAATGGTACATGGATGGGTCACTATGGTTCTCTGGGAGAATTTAACATTGAGTAATGTATAAATCTCTATGGAATCTTAACAGGACGGATGAACGGAACATAGATGGATGACTATGGTGGGGAAAAAGACCTGCTTCTGCAATCCAACACTCAGAATATTATCATCAATGCACTTTTATCTTTACAATCCACACAACACACATAAAAACAAATGGATGATGGATGGTAGGGGATTGGTGAGGGTCACTTACACACTTCGTTACTGACCAATATTCAACCTTACTCTATGTCTGTCTGTCTTTATGTCTCTCTGTCTGTCTGTCTCTCTCTCTCTCACTCTCACACACACAACTTACACATGGATGTATAATATTGGGATGTAAAGTAAAAGTAGGATGATGAGGACTAACACATATTCTAATGCAAACTCGTACAGTTAAGATAGGATCTCCATCACTCTTATAATTCCTATCCAACATAACATACACAAAGGGATGGTAGGTGGTTAATGTACGATGACTAACACACACATAATTACACATACTAATAAAAGGAGACCTGGGAATTAATTTGTTACATTAACTTGAACCAGGCATACACGTGCAGATTAAAACTCCCTGATTAGGCGGGCACCTCAATTATTCACGGACAAAATTATATCACTCTGAGTTTCAAGGTTATGTTGCGGTAGTGGGTAAAAATTCAATGACCCCGGGAGATGCAATAATGAGCCATCAAATAGTGTATACATTAGCTGCTAATATAAGAATACTGATGACCATTTAACAAAACGTGAAAATGGATAACTCACCCGAATTTAACTATACATAAAAGAGAAAAGAAAAAAATACTTACCTTCGTTCTGTGACGAGTGTTATTACAAAACAAGATGAAATGATCGATGCATATGCATCACTACTACCATCACTATGGCTGAGAGAGTCACAATCATCCAACAGTGAAAGTCACACTGTAGCTCATGGACAAAATATCTAAATAGCAAATATACAACTAAATGATCCCCAATGGGTAACTGACACGCAAAGACGAGTAACAATAATTTATAGTAGTAATAATTTTTAAATAAATCATATTCCTGGTATTTACTTTTTGTTAGAAAATGCGGGGTGAACTAGCCACATGAAAAGACAATTATGTTATATGTAAATTTATCTGGTCGCAATATTTGTGAGTTTTCTAAAACTTGCTATTCTCAGTTTTTAAGTTTAAAACATTTAAGCTTAGAAATTAAATCGAAACCTTTCTCTGACGAGCTTATTGAAGATTAGAAATTAAATGGAAACCTTTCTCTGGCGAGCTTATTGAAGATTAGAAATTAAATGGAAACCTTTCTCTGACGAGCTTATTGAAAATTAGAAATTAAATGGAAACCTTTCTCTGGCGAGCTTATTGAAGATTAGTAATTAAATGGAAATCTTTCTCTGACGAGCTTATTGAAAATTAGAAATTAAATGGAAACCTTTCTCTGGCGAGCTTATTGAAGATTAGTAATTAAATGGAAATCTTTCTCTGGCGAGCTTATTGAAGATTAGAAATTAAATGGAAATGTTTCTCTGACGAGCTTATTGAAGATTAGAAATTAAATGGAAATCTTTCTCTGACGAGCTTATTGAAAATTAGAAATTAAATGGAAACCTTTCTCTGGCGAGCTTATTGAAGATTAGAAATTAAATGGAAATCTTTCTCTGGCGAGCTTATTGAAGATTAGAAATTATATGGAAACCTTTCTCTGACGAGCTTTTTGAAGATTAGAAATTAAATGGAAATGTTTCTCTGACGAGCATATTGAAGATTAGAAATTAAATGGAAATCTTTCTCTCTCTCTCTGACGAGCTTATTGAAGATTAGAAATTAAATGGAAATCTTTCTCTGACGAGCTTATTGGAGAATTTTGTTTCAACTATTTTTCCTACTCCTACCGATTTCCCACGATATTTCGATTATACGCGGATTTCATTTCTGAACTGAGGATAAAAGTGTTTTTTTGTGTGCTAAACCCGCTCTCTCTCTCTCTCTCTCTCTCTCTCTCTCTCTCTCTCTCTCTCTCTCTCTCTCTCTTAGGCTCAGAGGAAAACAAACCTGATTGTACAATATGTTGTCATATTTGTGATTCTTTTTATTTTCCACGTCAACATACCCCAAATTCAAAGGTTTGCGTATCTACTGTTGACAAATTATCAGTGAGGGTGCCGAAAGCATTGAAATTCACAGCCTGCAAGTTCGAACAAAGGCTACATGCTGTAACAATCTTCTGTAAGACTTTGAAAACACCTTTCATTTATCAGCCACTCTCTCTCTCTCTCTCTCTCTCTCTCTCTCTCTCTCTCTCTCTCTCTCTCTCTCTCTCTCTCTCTCTTCGTTGTGATGGCTATCGCGATGGAGCTAAATCATGAGTGAAATCGCGCGAGATGTATATGGCTAGAAACCAATGTCAATACTTAAATAAACATATGATCTGACTACTTTGGTTCAATATGGAAATAATTTTGAAGTCTTTTAGGAATAACTATACGATTCTTACTGACAATAAACTACGAGTGCTAAATTATATCATACCTTTTACCAAATTTATTTTTCTCCATGAAAGAAAATTAATTTAAGTTTATTTTGTGAAGTAAATTACCCTCTACACGATTTAACCATCAAATATAGTAAAAGTATGACTCCATACATATACATATATATATATATATATATATATATATATATATATATATATATATATATATATATAAACCACTACAGTCTTTTAGAAATTGTGGACATACATACCGGAACGAGAGGGCTTATCAGACCAAAATGTTGCGGTCATAAGGGAACGCGCGGACATATCAAACCAAAACGTTTCTAACATAACAGAACGGATGACTGAGTGCGGATATAGTGGAACATTCAAACATATTGGGACATAACACTTGAGGAGCAATGGAAATGGATTATACTGTATCTAAAGGTAAAATATATGTGACTTTATGAAAAAAGGCATTGGACGACCATCTACTGTAAATCAATTTCAAAATGTAAAATGTCTTTCTGATTATGTTATTAGTTAATTAGACTGAATGCATATTTATTTTCTTTTTATCTTTTATACAAGTCAATGGACCGTACATTCCAACTGAGATGGATTTTTATAACAAAACTAGTACGTTAGAGGAATCTTCAACGAGCATGTTTCACTTCAGCTCAGTGGAGTTTTGAGGAGGTGTGATTTTAAGAAAGTGAGTAGGATGATAAGCTATGAAAATTAGCATATATGCATTTAGGAGACAAAATAAAAGAACAGAGTAATAGTCCTTATATATCATTATCATAGTAATGCGATCTCGATTGCTAGATCACGTCGAGTTGTCAGCATCAGAATATTAGGATCATGACGAGACGCGAAGCGTCGAGTCATAATCCAGATCTTTTATGCTGATAACAAGACGTGATTTAGCAATCAAGATCGTATTACTATGAAAATGATATTTTTGTTATATATCTATAAATTTACTGATAATTTAATGAATTCACTATACGTTAATGAGAAACAAAACAAAGAAAAAAATGCTTAACATTTTAATTTTGTTAATACGAACTTCGTCTTAATAAATCGAATTACATTTTGATTACCTGATATGCGCATGAATATCGTAGTTTTATAAATGAAGCGCGTGAAACAACAGCCACTCATTACAGAGAATATTACTCATTTTTCCTTTTGCATGTAAATGCAAAGTGATGCTACGTCATAGTTGTTGACCCTTGTTCAGTTGTAACCAGGAAACATCGAAGAAAAAGTAGCTCCAGCCTCGTTTGAGAGTATGGAGCTACGGAATGAGAAAACGTCAGTACAGTTTTCCTACTTATAGGAAATGAGGTTAAAATTATGGCTCTTTCTTGAGTAAAAAATTGACAGTTATATAATAAAAATTCATGTCGACGTCGTTTTTTGTTACAGTGTCAAATTTTATTACAAAATGGGATAGCAAGTTGCTGATCTCAATGAGACACAACTTTTCTGCAACAAATGCCTGCAAACTTGTGCGCAATGATTTATTGTCAACATTTTCATAAGTGTCCATATCGCTGCCATACAGATAACGAATATTAAAGCTCTATGGACACACTTTAGTGTCGCACGGGCTGTCTTTTGGGTCTGTGTTGCTGGACACACGTTAGTGTTGCATGGTACACACGTTAGTTATTGGCATTTGATGATCGTTTGGGCAGCTATGGTTTAGTAACAAACGAATGATCGTGACTCACATTATAAAGTTGTTGTTTATATAAAGCGTGGACAGTTAGAGCTTTAGAAATGATATATCCATTAGCATTTGTCAAAATACAAAATCAAGCGTAACACAAGAAAAGTATCTGTAGTGATGGGGTCAATAAAGTTACTTTTAATATCATGTAAGGGTTTGTACTGCTGTAAATATCGGTGTATGGACGCACAGACAAGTGCTCACCGATGTAATCCCAACACACTAAATGAACTGAGATTTTTTTTTTCTTTTCGGGGGGGGGGGGAGGGGGGATCATTAGAAGTTACCTGCTCTTAAAAAAGATATGTCAATTATGCAAGAGAATCAATCAACTACAGCATATCCGCTGGTTTAAAAACCTAGAAACGAACAGTTTATTGAACTTTGATCACGTATTTATCGTCATTCTCAAATCATTTGGCATGGACGTTGAGCACTTTAATTAAAAAAGATACAGCCACACATTCATCGTTTAATTTATAACAAGCTATCACATTCTTCTAATGGTTCTTGTAAATGCGCAGAGGAAAGGTGAATTTTCTTTACTGAAATTATGTCCCGAGTATCAATCGATCTGTGATAAGTATTAAAAACACCGTAAAAACATCAATTAATATAATTTGGGGATAATAAATTGACTACATATTATTATCTGTGACAAATATTCATGTCAGTGTTCTTGAGTTGCGTATAGCATCAAACCGGCACAATTGAAAACTCCGGTGCTAATCCGGTAAACCAAATGACTTCTCAAATAAAATTTATTTTGGATGCTAATTATATAATTATTGAAGTAAATGAAATTAAATTCGGGCACAAATTAAATTATTTTCTTTGCTACTAAAATTGTTTATAATTCTTTTAGCGAATTAAACTATTTTTTTATTAAAAAAAAAAATTTCATTGCAGAAAAGTGCATTTCAGGCAGAAAAAAAATAATTTCTGCTCAAACAAATTATTTTTTTGTGCGAAGAAAACTGCATTTCGTCCTGTAATGTAACTGACTGTAACTAGAACAAATTATTTTCTCTGCGAAGAAAAATATATTTTTTATTTCTAAAATAGATTTTTATTCTCCATTTTTACACTGCGAATGAAGTTATTGTTTTCGTAAATAAACTTGTGGCATCATTTTCTCTGAGAATAACACTATTTTCCCAAAGAAGAAAGTTGTTTCTGCTATTCCGTTTGCGAATTACAATATTTTCGCATCGAATAAAATTAATCATACGAAATACAATTGTGTCATATATCAGCCACCATAAATCAAAGACACGGAGAAAAAGGCAGTGTAATGAAGAGAGAAAATGCAACTTACGAGTCGGAATATAATTTGAAGACATGAAAATGAGACTCATCCTCTGCTTAAAAATGTTTGATCTCAATGTTTACAAAGACTTGGACAGAGGTATATATTATCAATTGTGTCACCATGTTAAATACTTTTGTTTACATTTTACAAAATGTTTCTGTATGTTGTTTTGGGATGATCTCTTGAATTACAGCCAGCTGATGACATGACTTTAAAATTGTGTAGGCGTGCTGCGACTATTTCAGCGATAGTTATAATTTTTGAGAATGTGATTGTACATACCTTTAAATGGCGATTATTCAGTTTATTTCACTCCTCGTCAATCATTTTTTTTTTCTTCCAAGATCATTCTATACCGCAAAAAAAAAAACACATCCGACAAAATCAGTGTTAAAAGACGTGAACATTTTTGGATGAGTCCTAAACAGGATTGAACGTTGCACACTGGGGTGTCACAATGACAGCGCTGTGTATTGAGAAAAAAAAACTTTAATACAGAACCACAACAGAGACTCCACGATGTCATCATGATGACATTGTGCATGGCTACATGGTCACATGACTTTAATTTAACCCTCTGCACTGGTAATGGTGAAACCTGACGTCTGCTTTATTTGACCCAGTTTAGTACCCATCTACCATTGTAAAAATTCATAAGGATCGAAACAAATTTGTCAGAAAGTTTTGTGATGGCAGCAAAAGTGAAGATCACTCATCAATCAGGAATGAACAGACGTTGGAAAAATTACTGTACTATTAAATTTTAGAACAGCAATTAATATTTCATTTAACATCAGTAAAGGCAGCTACATTACCACGTTAAACTACACTACCTAATTTTCATTAATATTCAATCAAGTATATCTACGTAGTAAACAGATACAACCTTGGTGTGGGACACGAAACATTGTAGTGTTTAATACGGACATGCGGATTGAATATTGGTATCGAGCGTCATATTAAAGATGCATTATTTAGCTGGCATGTAATAAATATGCCGTAAGTAAAATAAAAAATCTTTAATTCACTTTTGTGGATTAGGAACGTATAATTTTGAAGGATTCACAGTCTGGGTAATACGGATACTGTTCGGAGTGAGATGAATTTAAACATGAAGCATAAGTTCCGTAGTCAGTTTTATAGGAAATTCAAACTCGATCATTTCTTTCTTTTTGATTTTAGATAAATTGGCGAGTGACACAAATAATTCCACCTGTCTGTTGTATTTCTATGTAATTTCTTTGGAAGAGGTTGCTCAAACCTGTTTACTATACTTTCCTTGAAATTATTTTCATTCCGGAGTAGTATGGTGTGGCATTATTACCCCAAAAATGGCACTATGACCTCAGTGGGAATTAACACTTCGGCGTCCATTTTGATAATATGTCTCTAGTGCCTCTATGGGAATTTACCATTAATCTATAGGATTAACATTAGCATCACACTATGACTTCAAGGCAAAATGTAATGTTAAAAATGACGTTATGTTTAACATGAGTCTGGCACTATGACCTCATGGGAAAATTATGGCCTTTAAAGGTAAATGTAATTTTTAAACTATATCTACTGACCAATACCCACACCTACTGACCATTACCTAGAGGTATAAGGATAGCATATACAATAACGGGTAAAATAGAAACCAAACCTCTTATAAACAAAACTAAAATTCCCTACTTCCCCAATCCCGCTGTAAGCTATAGTCACAACCATAATGTTAAATTTATTTCCACAGAGGCCTATAACAACCAATCATTTTCAAGCTCCATAAGACCCCATACTATCCCATCCATGGTAAATTTCCATAGAGGGCTATAGTGACCCCAGTGTTCTAACATTATTGATCATTGAAACTATTTTTTCTATTATATCTTACCAACAACACACCTCCCAAAAATGTAACTGTGTTGTGCCATTGATTTCGGGGCTAAATGTTTAGGAAATGCTGAAAGTATATATTTTGTACTAGATTGTGATCAAGGTTTGACAGTGTTCCCCATAAACTGTCAAAGAGTAAATTATTTCATTACACAATTGCAGGGACAGCTCTTCGATGGATATACTCTTTTTATGATTTCGAGAACAATATGTGGTGGTAAATGGTTCCCAGTATGACTGGTCTAAGTTAGCATCTAAAGTACCACAGGGCCCATTGCTTGATGCGGTAATTTTTTCCTTGTACATGCTTAGAATTGATTTATAAATTCGCCCGAGCATGATACAGATCAATTGAAACCATGCAGGATATTGGAGCAAACGATTCCACCCCCCCCCCACCCCCCATTTATTGCAAGTGACAAAGCAAATTTAAAAAATACAGTATGTAATATACCTTGGAAGGAACTTCTTTCAAAATCTTAACCAAAGAAAATCTTTAGGGTATCGCAATTACTAGTTATCTGAAATGGAACCATCAAATTCAAGAAATAAATACCAAGGCATATCGTAATTAATGCCTATTAGGACGTAACTAATCATCTTGACAACAAATGTGACAGAATTAGCTTTAAAAGGTTTATTTGGACCTATTTTAGAATATGCTTGTACAGTCCCACGTAGTACAATATGAACATGAAAAAATCCAAGAGCACAAAACCAGATTTATTACATCCAGATATGAGTATACTCCAGGAAGTATGACCTCTGTATTGAGTAAGTTGTCTTAGAAAATCATAAAACAACGTAGATTGGAAAACAGATAATACAATTTTTTACAAAAGGTTTAAAAATCTATCCAAAAATTCCTTGCTACAATTTGATAAAATCAAAACCAAAACAAACTAATAGAAATCAACATGAATGTGCCTTGCAGATACCTTACTAAATTAGTGCTGTTTTGTTTTCCCCCAAGAACCATAAAAGATTGGAATTTGTATCACAATTATTAATCACAACTTGTGAATCTTTGAAAACCAAAGTGATACTTTTCAAACTTAGCACGGTCATTCTTTTTCATCCGAAACAATTCATTTTTTTTTTCCTTGTTGAGACTGCGTAGTGTACTAATGTAATTTTGATGTAGCAATGAACTAATGAAGATCAAGAGCGATGTGCACACAGGATTTTTAACATTCTTGATAACGTAATACCAAGGACATAACTTAACATAGAGACGCAAACGGTGTCGAGTTACATATCTTCGGCACAAAATCTGTCCATGCCTGAAAGGTAATTCAGTTTCCATTCATTGCTATAGCTCACAAAATGCTATTTTTTCTTTCTTCAACTACAACTTTTATAGGCACACACAATCAGACGCCTCTTGGTCTAACGGGGAATCTTGTATTTTCACATGTGAAAATACAGGAACGAAAAAGTATGAACAATATTTCACCAATAATGTTATATACGTTACACTTAAGTATATTATAAATTGAAATATGTGTTTACAGCTTCACGGCAATTAATTGCATATTTGCTTCTATTTGTAGACAGTTGACTGCACTTTAGAAGAATGTTATATGCTTAATATACCAAACAATGACTGTGTGAAATGTCAAAAAAATATTTGTTTTATAAAAATCTTCTAAAAGGTTAATTATTTTCAATGTTAATAATTCTGAGAAAAAATATACATGCACTCGCTATTTTTAAATTTCAAAAAGATTATAATTTTATAGCGTTTAAAATATTTGCTTTCTCACTATGGAAGTCTAATGTTATTGTTTTGGCTGACGCGTAATTTTCGCATGTTGCTGATCATTCACATTTAAGATGGTGCCACTTACATCGGAAAGTCAAAATGAAGAAAAAAGCTTTGTGTTTGTATCTATAAACATGGGTACGTATGTATGAAAGCTTGATGGATGGATTGGTGGTCTCGATACATCTGTCTATGTAAATATATATCAATCCATCCGACTATATACTTACTTATTGATAAATGTAATAAAAGTCAATATGTCCGCTCTATTTTTAAGACAAGTCTATTGACGTAGATTGCGATAAATCAAACTAGCTGTTATGCTTCAACTAAACACACAGTATATAGACTGCATAATGCTTCGTCATATTAGGATCTACGCTCTTCGCTTTAACTTATACACAGAACTAGCCGCGAAAGTCACGATCAGCAGGCATATTATAGTTGCGGCAGACATATGTTTATGTTGTTCACAATTAAGTGGAATTTATACCTGCCTAAAACAGGCATTTTTCTTACTCCAGTTGAATAATAAGCATGTTTGTGCACTGACCTGCAAATGGGGGCAAGTAAATAATATGCAGTGGACAGATATAACAATAGATAAATAAAACAAAACGTCATAAGTTTCACATGGGTCTGTATAAAAAGGGGATATGAGTTGACCTACAATGAGAAAATTTGTGACTATTCATTCTTCATTTCAGGCGGGATATTTTTACACTGTAATCATAAATATGCCTGTGCACTGGCCTTAAAGTAAGGACATGACAAGCATATTTCATGTAAAGATATTCATAAGGCTAGGTGAAAATAACATAAAGAGCGGTAAACACAATCCTTTACAAGGTCATGGGTTTTATTAAGTGAGCACCTTACACCATAGCTACAAAAAAGAACAAGTAAAGTGTTCCATGCAGAAATGTCAGATTGGGCTCTTTCACTTTTTGCACAACGTTTACTGTAACATAAATTATGTTGTATAGCATAGTAATGTTATTATTTATCCGGAGGAAAGAAAAGAATTACCTCAAGGATTCTTGGTTAGTTATGTTGAACTACTAGATACAAATGAGCTATGTTGAAGTACTAGAAACAAATGAGCCGTGTTTAACTGTGTTGAACTACCCGATAAAAATGAACTGTGTTGAACTACCCGATAAAAATGAACTGTGTTGAACTACTAGATACTAATGAGCAATGTTGAAATATTAGATACAAAATGAGCCGTGTTGAACTACTAGATTCATATGAGCTTTGTTGTTCTACTAAACACACATGAGGTATGTTGAACTACCAAATGCAATTGAGCCGTGTTGAACTATTATACAAGTAGATACAAATGAGCTGTGCTGAACTACTAGATACAAACGAGGAAGAAGTAGTATACAGTATATATTTATATTGGTGATTTGTTTTAAAGTGAAACATTCCAGAGGATTAATTGTCCACGTATTGGAAATTAAAAATAGATCCACCTTGGGATAAAAAATTAGATATTTGGCAAATTTGATAAATGATTTTAATATTTTAGTGTCGTCTTAATATTAGATATTTCTAACTCTGTTCATTCTTTCTTTCCTATGTATATTTGCTTTTAATAAACGGCAAATTCTCTTCAAACATGTGTGAATTACAACCGCACTTATAAATTTGTAACATAAATTCGATGGATGGGTATATACAAAAGGAGGTTTCTAGAACTCTGGAGGGGGGGGGGCAATTTATATTGCTGTACCGGCTATGTATATGATAGTGCGAGAAAACTACCAGATTAAACCAGACTGTGAGAACAATTGTACACTTCTAAATCATCACCATCCAGCGCAGGATCGAGGATGCTGCTTCGCTGTTGAAATAGCTAATGAGGTTCACACTAGGTGCTACGCAACTCTTTTGCATAAAACAAAATAGGTTTTATTTCCTTAATCCAAATTATATAATCTTGATTGTGCACTAAGTGGAGTAAAATTTAAAAAACTTCATAACATAAATATTGGTACAAAACTATATTCTTATCAATTCAACAGTTTTCCGACAGATGAAAGAAATATTCCATGCGATTCACATAAAAACAACAATCTCTGTATCAAGAGGTAACGTTTGTTTACAAGTTTGGATGGTATCAAAGTGTGGTCAAAGTTAGTTGTCACAAAATGACATATATGAGAACAAAGATGTTCATTTGTCGATATCAAACATCAGTATGGATGTTCTGCGAAGTTTTAAAAAAGACAAGGATTTATATATTGCATTCAATGATGATAACATCGAGATAAGCATCATAGATCCTGATAGCAATATTGTTAAAACAGTACGATATGAAGAAGGAATAAATTTCGTATTTGTTGAGAGTAGATACACAAATCTGAATCAGGCTAAATTTACATTTCAGCTCGAGGATCTCGTAAAACTTTATGAGGCCAATCTACAACAATTAAAAAAGAGGGATATCTTTTATGGATAGCAATTTTTTTAAAAAACAGCACATGATGAATCAGTATATACATTAGTTGTGTTTAAATCAACTATAGGTATTCTCTGAACGTTTTAATATCGTTTTCAATGGTTGACAAAGAAGAATATGTACGACATGTTTACTACAGTTCTGAAAGTACAGTTGCTTGCACAACTATCAAGCAATTGTGGAAACGATAAAATTAAACGAGAACAAAAAAAAACAAAATACCCTGAATTGAAAGAATGGCAAACTTAACAATCTACATACACATTACATAAGCAAGCGAGAAAAAGATTTTCTTCAGCAGGGTCTATGTTAGTTTTGTTGATGATCGGTGGCGGGCAAAATTGTAAGCATATGAAAAATACAACGATGGATACACATACAGTTTGACAGTGATAGCTGTAAATACGCCTGGGCTGAAAAAGCAAACAAAAAAAAGGAAGATGACATACACGACACTTTTAGAGAAATCTTAAAAGAGAAAGCGTCTAAACACATACACATTATTGAAGGAAAAGAAGTTTCCAATAAATAAAAGTTCAGAATTTATTGGAAAAAGAAAACATTGAATACTTTTCAACTTACTCAGAAAAGAAATTCATCGGTAGTGGAAAGATTTAACAGACATCTTAAGACAAGAATGTGGAAGCATTTCACTCAAATTAAACCTGAAAATGGTGTGAGGTTTTACCAAAGCTAATTTATGGATAACATAAGCATCATCATACGTTCATAGGCATGACTCTGGTTAAAGCGAGGTCGGTTGAAAGATCAAAAGTCATACTCCTCACAGTGTGGTACCCCCTTTCAAAGGGTAACACCACTGGCACAACGTTGTAAATTTGACGACAAAATGCCACCAAGAGACAACCGTACGTTTTCATAACTGCATCAAACTAAATTTATATTGCATTTTCCGCGATATTTTCTCCACAATGGCTGTGGAGCTGAATGTTAAGATTTTACCGAATACGTAAGAGAAAAAGTCAGGAATTCTTTACGTGCAGATATGGGAAAAAAGGGCTGACGACATTACAAAGTAGCACACGGCAGACGTCATAATATATCAATCACGTCACAATAAAGCACATATGAACAACCATACATAGTCTGGTTTTGTATTACTCTTTTTTATTTGATTTCGATCTGATTAGAGGAGGAAGGTGGGCTCCAGTTAAACTGCTCGTGTACTAATGCTACAAGACAATTGACTAAGGTTAAGATGACACAGAGGCCAAAACACCATTGCGGAGGTGATATATTCTAAAAAGGTATGAGCTGTGAGGATCGTGATCAAAAGTATAGATCCATCTATTCGGTTACTTGACAACTGATAATTCGGAATTCCAAAATTCAAAATAGGTGAAACAGTCTGAATTTCAAACTAGCAAACAATATTTGCAAATTGTTAACTTCCTAACTTTAATGAGGAAATATTCAAAATTAGAAAAGTAATATTAGAGTATCCGCTTGTTTACTAACTCAAAGACTTGAAGAGAGGCGATATTGATGATATATTGTTACGAATAAAAGCTATCCTTATATGACAAACAAGATGACATATACAGAGAGAAAATATTTTGAAGACTATAAAAATCAAAGGTAAAATGAAGAGGGTAACAGTTTAACAGTTGGGAACAAGCAGAAAAATGTGTCAAAGTGTAAAAGGATGAAGCCGAATGAGGTTGGATATGATGAAGACACACATCAAGCCAATGTGAATGTGATGTTTATTTATGACATGTATGTTAACGAATATGAAATATCGGACACCATAACTCACAACCTTATATCAATCTACCACAAACTAATGAAACTAATATACAGAAAGACTCAACCTACACATACACACACATACTATGATTCTAATGATGCGCTGAATTCTATGAATTATTATAAAAGCCCCTTTCCTTAGCTGCCATGTATATCAAAGCATGGAGTGTGATATTCCATCGATGAAATCGATATGACATTGTTCCGTTGGATTTTGACCCAATAAAAATTGTTCTGTTCACTTGTGACTGATAAGGAATAACCTTGCTGATACAACAGAGATGAAGTTATTCAAGCGATGAAATTATGAGCCTATAGGTGTCGTGGAGAAATGAGACGCAATTGTAGTGAAATAGTATTTTTCGCAAATACAGGAATACACTTGAACGGATGCTGGCATAGATCATCGACATGTATGAGTAAATGTACAAGTTGTTCATCACTAGATATGACTAATGCACATATAGTTTACACCAGATATGATAAATGCACGAGAGACTGGATGAATGTCAACCTAGATGCTCTGCGAAGTTTTAGAAAATAAAAGGATTTAACACATATGATAATTGTAAAGTTCATCAGCAAGAATGATAAATGTATAGTTTGTCAACAGATATAATGCTGCTATTCCATATCATTCGCACGACGGCCGTAAATAATTCCAATCCAACAAACACGATGAATATCTGAGGAATGATTCCATGTATTTCAGTCCTCCCGGCCTTCTGGATGATCCGTCAGGAAACTCGCTTCCGCACAGACCCATTGGTACAGAACCTTTGGCCCCTCACGCTGAGTTGACCAACATAATTCGTTCTTCAACATCACCGAAGCTACCATCAAACCAGAGGCCAACGACAATATCAGAGTTAAACACCACTACATCAAATACATCCCTGGAACAGAAAAGATAAATATACAACAAATGAACTGTGTAATACACTAGTAACACCTCAAAACGTGTTTAAATACGAACAAACTGATATACATTACTCATGTGTGTTCATGAACTGACCTGGCTACATATTAAACTGTTCTTCCATATGAACGACTGTTTGAAATTATGAATATGATAACCACATTTGTATATAAATCTGTGTGCTACAAGAATAATCGCACTTGATTATATCAAGCTTGAACGCTTCTCGTTGTTTACGACACACATCATATACTAGAATTCAATGTATCTATTCAGATACAAATATGTGGAACCTGAAACGGACTATATTCTATCCTATTGCATTGCGTCATGTCGCATAGGTCTGACTTTCTAAACATTTTGAATATATTCCAAAACATTCTCTGTATTAAACACTTTTATTGCATAAAGAGGATAGCAAGAAAACAAACGTGTAACACTTTCACATACTTCTACAGCAGAAGATTGCTGCCCTAAAGTGGACAGCTCCCTAAAAAGGTTTATATGCATTGTAAAGATAACAGAAAAATAAGAGTATATTTGCTTGGTCGCGGTCAAACCCACGGCCGGAGACCATGGTGCGGGCTCCCAATGTCGGCATATTGAACGTGCTTCAGTAAGTGAACACAATTCGCTGTTTAGTAATTATGAGGACATTTAAACTTCCTTAAAATTGCATTAGAACAAAGTATAGCAGCATTTCACACAAGTACGCAATTATTTTTGAATTTGGTTATGGACACAATTTTACTAATTACAATTTTAACGCATCCATAAACCTTCATTCACAAAGAATTAAGTTCATATGGGAAAAATGTTTATATCATCTAGATGCAGTTCACACCAGTGCACTTTTCATAGTATTCATATATATATATATATATATATATATATATATATATATATATATATATATATATATATATATATATATATATACATATTGAATATTTCGTTTTCACAGAAATAAAACTGCTGAAACAAATGGTACAATCATATTCAGAGGAGTTACGCCAATTGAGTACTATGTATCCTGTAAATTTGGTTACAAATGATACAAAAAAATGATTCAGAAAATGGAAACATAAAAAACAAAATACTATCGATGCAAACCTGTGCAAAAGAGACAAAATTAATATGGTATTCCAATATGAAAAAAAAATAGATGAGAGAGAATAATTAACAGAGAATTACAAGTGTATGTGGAAAATATCTTAAAGAAAAGCCAATTGTATGCGATATGTATGTAATCAATGCTCAGCAAACCAATATTTAATTAGCAAAACTAAGACTGTATCGCAAATAAATGGACTTCATATCTAAAAAGCAACCAGTGCAGCAACTTACACTTGTCCTGCAACTCAGTTTAACGCCATGGTGTAGTATGATATTGCAAAACGAAAACGAAACAAAATAAAATTGTACTCTACAGATACTCAATATTTCATATACAATCCATAAAACAAAAACTTTTGATAACTGCATTTTAAATTGTGTGTGTTGGATATGAGATCCTGGCATAATCAGCTAAACTGGGCAATGTGGATGGCAACACCTGGTTGTGGGATTTACTTCATGTATTCGAAAGACAAAAACATACATCAATAGTCAAATCAGTATACAAATTTCATGATTATTTGCAGATGCGAAAACTGCAGTCTGGATGTAAAATACCTTTATCTGATGATAAATCATTCGAACCCAATAACAATAGCATATATATGAGACAATTTAATTTGATATGCAACGATTTTAAAATGTATCCTCAGAATGACTGGAGATAGCTCAAGGAAAAGACTAGATAGGTAATGGGCCAGAGAAACATATAAGGTGTGCACCAATGTTGTGGGTAGTTTACACTTGTTGTTGTGCTGGCTGCTAACAAACATAATATAACTATGTAACAAGGAAGTACTATGGAATGCTGAAGAACATTGGCAGTTAATGGAATGAATTAGATGGCAGACAAAGAATAGTCAACAGGCTGAACATATTTTTTTCTTCAATATGGTAATAGTTTGACATATGAAATTATTTCAATTTTAAATCAATGCATTAGATTATCACTGTTCTACAGCCAAAATGCTTCCGCAATAAATGTTGTGAAACTTTACTAATTCTGGGTCACTGAGAACGAAAATGATGCTTAAACTTATTGATTGGCTCTAGTTTTGAAGATATTATACTGGGTCAGTATATACTACCATTGCCTTGGGAATGGCGGAGGATAAGTGAGTTATAAAGGGAAGGGATCTCAATTTAAACCAGAAATTACTAAAATACATCTTTGACTGGATCTATGAATAAATATATGACTGTGTTTGGACAGTACTTGCTTTTTAGGCAAAACAATGAATGGTGCAATCTGAAGCTGGTATTGCATCATACATGATGTGAATTGCATCATGTTATTCCTAGAAGTCATGGATGAAACAATCATAACTAAGCTTACATCACTCTGATGAAAAAATTGCCCTATATCAGCTCTATAAATCATACTGTGTCGTGCTCTCTTATTTGTCAGTGTTTGATTTTGCAAAGGGACACATTTCTGTTCAGCCAAAGTGAGCAGAGATGCCTCGTACTTGTGTGAACAATGCAGATAACTTCTGCTATGTTTGTGGTGAAGTGACTTTTGCATCACAAAAGCGCAGTATAACCACTATGGTTAAGAAAGCCTATCACCTTTATTTTGGCTGCAAAATTGGAGATCAGGACAAGATCTGGGCCCCACACATATGCTGCAACACTTGTGCAACAAATCTTCGACAGTGGTTGAACAGGAAAAGGAAATCTATGCCTTTTGCAGTGCCAATGATTTGGAGAGAGCAAACGGATCATATCAGCAATTGTTACTTCTGCATGGTGCCTCCGGTAGGGAAAGGTGTGTCAAAGAAGAAAAAGTGGACTGTGCATTATCCAAACATTCCGTCAGCTACACGCCCAGTACCCCACGGAGAAGGACTACCGGATCCTCATGCACCAGAATCATTCTCACTTGAGTCAGACGAGGAAGAGGAAGAGGATGAAACTTCTAGTCCTGAACCATCAATGTCACATGACCCATATTTTCTCCCATCCTCCTTCTTTGAACCACACCTCATAACACAAAGTGAACTGAATGACCTTGTAAGGAGAAATGGAACTAGCCAAGACTAAGGCAGAGCTGTTGGGCTCCAGAGTACAGCAGTGGAATCTCCTGGCAGGTGATGTTAGGGTTTCCATGTTCCTTGACCGTCAAAAGGATCTTGTCCCATTCTTCTTCATGGAAGGTGATCTGGTAGCCTGCAACAATATCGATGGTATGATGGCAGCCCTCAACATCGTTCATGATCCAGATGAGTGGAGACTGTTCATTGATTCATCGAAGAGGAGTCTTAAAGCTGTTTTGCTGCATAATGGCAGTGTTTTGCGATCAATTCCAGTTGGTCATGCAGTCCATATTAAGGAAATCTATGAAAACATGAAACAACTTTTGTGCTTAAACTATGACCAAACATCAGTGGCAGCTTGTGGCGATTTCAAGGTTCTTGCTCTCTTGCTTGGTCTGCAGACTGGATACACAAAGAACTGCTGTTTTCTCTGCAAATAGGATAGTCGTGCGAGAGATTCTAAGTGCATCAAGAGAGATTGGCCACTCCGACAGTCATTGGAGCCTGGGATTAAAAGTGTTCAACATCCACCACTTGTTGAATCAAGATTTTGTTACCACCCTTGCACATCAAGCTGGGTCTGATGAAGAACTTTGTCAAGGCCATGGACAAAACACAAGCAGCTTTCAAGTACCTCCGTGTACAATTTCCAAGGTTAAGTGAAGCTAAGATAAAGGAAGGTGTCTTTGTTGATCCTCAGATTCGTGAACTTCGAGATGATGCGTTTCATCGTGCACTGCGTGGCAAGGAAAAGACGGCATGGAAAGCCTTCCAGTTAGTGGCAACAAATTGTCTCGAAAACAACATGGCAGACAACTACAGGGAGTTGGTGGAAAACCTCTCAAGGCATACAAAAGACTTGGTTGCAACATGTCACTAAAGATACATTTTTTGCACTCTCATCTAGATTTTTTTCCACCGAACTGCGGAGCAGTGAGCGACGAGCACAGCGAGCGATTTCACCAGGACATTGCAACAATGGAGAAACGCTATCAAGGCAAATGGAGCCCATCAATGCTTGCAGACTATTGCTGGACAGTGACAAGAGATGCTCCATTTAATGAATACAAGAGACAAGCCAAGAAGCGCTGAGTAGACACTGAATAAGGACTAAACTATGTACTTATATATACATAATAGTTTTTGACTTTTGTTTCAATATATTTTTTATTTATATAATCCTTTTGCTGTTTTTTAAAGTGTTACATAAACATGACAGGTGAAATATTATCATGTAAAGCAACCATAAACACATGAAAAGACGTAGGTTTACAATTTATGATTAAAACTCTACTATTTACACAATATACATAGACATAAAATCTAAAAACTTAAATATCTTGGAAACAGTAGCCAGTCAGTTGTTTTAATTCTCATATTTGAATTCAGCACATCAAAATCCCTAATAAATAGCACATTTTATCTCTGAAGCAGACGACTTCGAAAAAATTGTAGACCAGTGTTATGTGTGATTTGTATATTAGATGCAAAACAGAACATATATTACAGTGTCTGTTTCGACGGTATCAGGCACGGTTATAAAGGTATTGGTGCTATTAATGTTAGGAGAGTAATGTTACGACACACGTGAAAACATTATGATACAATTCCAGCAATATATTTTCGATTCAAAAGCGAAATTAGACAATGTTTTTGGTGATGACATGGTGATGAAAATGGGTGGTATCATTGAATAAAACAACAATATAAAGAAATCTAGTGACTCGTTGCAATCCTACCATCAATACCGATGTAGTTAAGAACGGTATTCCAAAGGCTGATAAACAATCTATGACAGTACGTCAAGAAATTGTGCAGGAGAGAAAAGAAGACAAGGTGCGTAAAAATTGTGCAGAGAAGAAAGATCACGATCACGATGTTCGTCTGAAGCACTTCGTTGTGCCTTTGCATATGTGCGATTATGTTGTGCTTCTCATACACTCCGCCGTTTCTACAGTCAGTTCTGAAAGGTATATACGATTCTCAGACGTTCAAATTTAGAAACGCCTAAAAAACAATATCGACCACGAAATAAAGCAGACAATCATTTTTTAATATTCATGGTTCATTTTTTGAAATAGTTTACTAACCACTAACTCTAGCAGGTGCTTTGTTTACACCTTTGAACGCAAATGTAACAAACAAACCCACTAATGCCAAAACAAATAAAATAACTTCTTCAGCCAAGAACAAAAACAATTATCCAGTTGTTTTCAAAAGCCAGCTGACCACATTGCTATAATTCCATGCAATGCTGCTCCTTCTTTTTTAAGCTAACGCAAACACAAATTTGTTGTTGTTGTTGTTCGTCCTTCAGGTTCAAAGATAACCATTACATCACTAACTGGTTTGGTTTCTGTGAGTACGTGAATGGCTGATCAGGCCAATTTGTGCTCTGAACTGTCTGTGACACACTTGACAGGAGATGCCGCTTGGATTTGCTTGATCAATAGAAGATGTGCTGCAGTTCTGAGGTCTATGCTGCTCACGCTTCTGCACTGCCTCTGCAGTTCTCCTCCGTTCAAAGTATGTAGCTCCAGTATGGATGAGACTTCGCCAGGTGGAGCGATCCTGTGTAAGATCTTCCCAAGACCCAGGATCAATGTTGAAGTGCTTCATGGATGACTTGAGGGAATATTTGGAGCGTTTCTTCTGACCATCCTGAGATCACTTTCCCTCCTTCAGCTCGCCGTAGAAACACACAATTACCAATTTATCTTCAGCCATTTTTAATTTTCTCAAAGAACGCATCATATTTACTACCGGATGGACCTCTACCACCATTTGTTCCTCCTCCACCGCCTATCAAACGTTTAGCAAAAGCTGATATAACAACTATTGATGCAATCTTTTCTTTAACTAGTTATTTACGTTTTTCACCTAATGGTAATTTTTCCCAAACTTTTTAATTTATTTCCGCAATGTTTTCTCTAAAATTGATCTCCAACTTTGCTAGATGTCCAACTAACTGCGCTATTTTACTTTGAGTACGTTTCAACTGTTCTTGCAACACAGCTTTTGAGGTCTGCTTATTTGATGATCCACTCTTGTACCTCTTATATCTATTTTTCACACGTTTGAGAATCAGACTGCGTAAACTCTACTTTTAATTTAACAACATCTACGGTATTTATATAGCTCCTTAATTGTCTTTCCTCTTCTGTAACTAATCATCTTTTCACCGCAGGTGCAAATTCTCCGCTATAAATTCTACCATTCAAGTATAGTCTTTGCTTTTCTTACCTATTCACCAAACTGCTCCTTTGTTTATAGTGTTCGCATTTTTATTTCTTCTGTTAATTGTATTGGCTGTCTTTGGAAAACAGTTGGCACAAGCGGATATTTAGTTGCTTGTATATTCTCGCCAGGGGGAGCCTTGATCCATAGCGACAACAGGAAATACCAATCTATCACCTCATTTTGTCCAACCGAACAAGTTCCTACAAGTTTAGCATGTTACAATGCTTGGTGCTTGTAGAATTTTTTTTTATAAAACTAAATAGTTTATTATTATTATCATTATTATTAATATTGCTACTGTTTTTTTATGTTTTTATTGTTGTTGTTGTTGTTATTCTTGTTGTTACGTAACAACCAATGCCAGTAGTTCAGTGCAGATCGTTTTATTTACGATACTTTACAGTTCTAAGGGAGGGCGATGTTAGCAATTTATCTATGGTGCTGTGCTGGTAATGAGAACAATTTCAAGACTATGCCGGAATGCCAAACGAATTTGTGAAGATGCATAGTAGAAGAATATGTACTACAAATATTTAAGTTAAAACCATTTGGACTTATTTTTAGGTGCGATGCATATCATTGGCATGTAGAGTTTTACAGCAATTTGGGTGACTGCATGTTCACTGAAGTTTAAAAAACCTGTGGAATGCTTTTCTTCCCACAAAGTTTAAAATTTTTTAAGCATTTGCATTCTTTAGAATTCTATTTCATTAAGAGACATTTGGTACTTTATATTCCATCCACAACTTGCATTACAGTATTGCATTATGAAATACATACTATTCCTAGACACTACAGGTTGACTACCCTATGGTCGATGAGTATGGTTTTAAACTTTTGGTAACTTTTGGAGAGTATATTTCTATCCGAACCTTTGCTGTTTAATTGAAATGTATTCAACTTCAGATTTATTAAGACGTATTAAACTATGTTATACGTATACTTCCACGATACGATTTATATTGGCATTTGGTGTTATTGAGTGTCAATATTACGTATACTCCCATGATAGATTTATATCGACATTCTGTTATACTGCTTGTCAATATTAGATTTTAAGTTTAAAGATATGTATTACCATAGTAATGAAGCAATTGGGGTTGGGCAACAAGTTCTCCAAAGTAGGTACAACTCTTCCCTATATAACATCACTTAGCATAATACCTATTGGAAAGAGAGAGAGAGAGGACCATGAGCGAAATACATGAATATGCGTGATACAGATACAAATATTTTGCATAGGTATGGTAAGTAATCATTAATATATATATATATATATATATATATATATATATATATATATATATATATATATATATATATATATATACAAAGAAAATCAGAAAATTTTCTGGTTCCTTGATGAACGAAATCCTGAATAGCAATTTAGATTATAAATTAGTTGAGATGCATCTTATTCTTGCAGGTCAATCGTCACAGTCAAAATTAGGTGATTAAGATTTACAAATAGGATCCTGCATTGGTCTACATAACGGGTACTGTCTAAAAATAATCAGATGCAGTTTCAGTTGCTCCCCCACAATTACACAATGATGACTAAATTACATGGTAAGTAAATGAGTCATTATTGACAGCACTACAATTTATTTCTAATTCTTGTGTATAGTATACAATGTTTCCTCTCACCATATGTATAGTAGAAGGGTGGATCCAGTGGATCACGAGTTAAAAGTGACCTAAATTCACTAAAGAATGGAGCAAGCTTAATATTTTCAAGAAGGTTCTTCCACAATGATAAGGTCGAAATAATAAATGACCTCCTTGATATTTATAATCTAAAAAATGGAATTTCGAAATCAAATCTAGTTCTTACTTGTTAGATCTGCAGTGAGAGGTGGTATTGTATCATAAAGATATGATGGGCATTGAATATCTATAAGTTTATACAAGGTGGATAATTTATGGAATTTTTATCTTTCGTATAATTTTAACCAACCAGTTTCCCGATACAAGTTTTCAATTCTGGTAGTTCTGTCATGTCCAGTAACAATTCGTGCTGCCTCTAATTTTCTAATCTGTATAAGTGTTCTTGAGAACAACAATCCCAGACAACATCTGCGTAATCTAAATGTGGTCGTATAAATGACAAGTATATTGTTTCTAAAGATTTCTGGGTTCATTTGAATGTTAGTGCCCTGTGTGGTCCTATCATTTTTATATAGAATTACAGAGATCAGTTATGTGATTACCATTTTCTATCACTTTTAGGAATTACACCCACATGTTTATATCATCGTGTAAAGGTACGCATTTCGTTATCAAAGACTAGTTTTGCGAGGGTAACTGATATTTCAGGCGTAAATATCATCGTATCTGTTTTGTGAGGATTAAACTTTACCTGCCATTGTTAAAACAGGCCTTTAGAGTTCTAAGATCAGCATTCAATACATATTCAATTTCATCAGCATTGTTTGGATCCATATGCCAAAGAGCGGATATTCTCGCAAGACTAAGTAAATCATTAGCAATAGCATTTATATATAAAAGAAAGAGTAACGGTCTTAAAACTGACGCTTTTTGAACTCCCACATGAAATGTTTTAATTACCGATTGACACACTGCTTTCTCTCAGACAGACAGCTTATAAATCATTCTAAAAATATATGTCTTATTCCATAAGTTCTTAGTTTGTACAAAAGGTCACCACTATGCTAAACCCGGTCAAACGCCCTGGAGATACCTCAGAACACAATACACATGCTTTCATTATTGTTAGGAGCTGCACAAATGTGATGATCAATAAGCTTGTTAGTAGTAGAATAACAGAGTAGGAATCATGACTGGTACTTCTAAAGCACATCGTTAGATAAAGATAATTATATAAGTATTTGAATATGACTCTTTCCATAACTTTCCCTACACAACTCAAGAGTAATATTGGTCTATAATTAGGTTCACTCCAGTCGCCTTTTCTTTAAAAAAAAAACAAAACAAACAAAACAGGCGTAAAGACACAGTTTTTCAGATTCGTTTGAAACAGTTTTCTCTGAGTGATTTATTAAACAGTAAGCCATACTAACCACAGAATGTGTACCCTTGTGCATTTGATGACTATTTCTCTCATAATCACTTGCTTTATGAGTCGGAATATTTTGTATTACGTCCAAAATATCTTGTTCTAAGATATTAGTAAATTGAATAATTTGGTTCGTTCTACTCTGGAATACTGGCAACTTAACCTGGGTATCATCTACAGTGGACATCGACGTAATTAAGTCGTTGGGATAAGTAGCTTTCTCATAATTGGCGAAGCATTAGTTTAATATCCATTAGGTATATAACAGAGACTTGATACGGATTAACTTCACTCCTGTTTTACATCAGTCTGTTGGAATCCATTTGTGATCAGATTTTAAATTTTGCCATTGAACTCAGATATCATTCGAGAGAAATTATTTATTTAAACATTCATTGGAATTACTAAGCGCTCATTGACTTTTGAATTAATATATTACTTTGGACTTTTGTGAATTCATTCAAAGACATTCGGGATTGTATCATCGTGGTATATCAGGAATTCAAGACTACTGGAATTCATTCGGAACATTCTATATTCTTTTACTTGTGATAGGACATTTAGGATTATTTGGAATTTACTTCACAAACTGTAAGTGTCTATTGACCTTTTACTTTGTATTAAAGGGAAATAAAATGCTTGTTAATTTTATTTCAATTGTTGGTTTCACTTTCTTTTTGTTACTTATTTTTAAAACCTAGAGTCGTAACACTAGACACATCTGAGTCAAGAAACGTTTCGGTTAACAAGATAATATATAAATCGCTTAGTTAATTTTCAATAAAATCTAACTTGTTACTTGCCTATCTAATATTCAAATGAACTATAGATCAGCAATTTTTAAAGTCAGCAACGCTAGCTTCTTCATAGTTACTAGACCCAGATCTTTGGCTAGCAAGGACGGGTCGGGGATTCAATTTGGTGTCCCACGCTAACAATATTAACAATATCATGAAGAAAATGTATACAAGAATGGCCATGATCGATATCTTCAGACTTCCTAGCCTATACAATGCTATACATCTGAAAACAATGTTTGTTATATAAAGAATGATACACATTCAATAACGTTGCGAATGTGTCCATAAAGTTCATTTGTGTCAGTGAAATATAGAAAATGACGAATTAAAACAACTGGAATAGCATTTATAAATAAATCTCTCTAAAAAAAAGAGATTTGCACAATATAAATCATCGAGGTTCAAATGCTTCTTCATACGAGTGATTTTCGCTCTAGAGACATAATGACCCGTCCTCATTCTATGTACAATTCTATACTCAGTCTCTAGAGACAAAAAGACCAATCCTCATTCTGTGTACAATTATATACTCATTCTCTAGAGATAAAAGGACCCGTCCTCATTCTATGTACAATGATATACTCATTCCCTAGAGACAAGAAAGACCAGTCTTCATGATATGTACAATTATATACTCATTATCTGGAGACACAAAAAACCCATCCACATTCTATGTGCAATTATCTACTAATTCACTAAAGACAAAGCGACCTGTCCTCATTCTCTATAGATATTTTGACAATAGAACCCATCCTCACTCTATCTACAATTATATACTCATTCTCTAGAGATGAAATAACCCGTCCTCATTCTATCTACATTTATATACTCATTCTCTAGAGATAAAAGGACCCGTTATCGCTTTATGTACAATTCTATCCTCATTCTCTAGAGACAAAAATCCCCGTCCTCATTCTATGTACAATTATATACTCATTCTCAAGAGATAAATTGACAAAAAGACCCGTTCTCGTTATAGGTACAATTATATACTCATTCTCTAGAGATAAAAGGAGCCGTCCTGATTTTATGTACAATTATATACTCATTCCCTAGAGACAAAAAGACTCGTCCTCATTCTATGTACAATTATATACTCGTTCACTAGAGATAAAAGGACCGGTCCTCATTTTATGTACAGTTATGTACTTATTATCTGGAGACAAAAAGACCCGTCCTAAATCTATGTGCAATTATCTACTTATTCTCTATAGAGACAACGACCTGTCCTTATTCTATTTATAATTACATACTCATTCTCTAGGGATAAATGTATCATTCGCACCCATCCTCATTCCATGTACAACTATATACTCATTCTCTAGAGACGAAAGGACCCGTCCTCATTCTATCTACAATTATATACTCATTCTCTAGAGACAAGAAGACTCGTCCTCATTCTATGTACAATGATATATCATTCCCTACAGAGAAAATGACCCGTCCTCATTTTATGTACAATTATATACTCATTCTCTGCAGACAAGCAGACACGTCCTCGTTATATGTACAATTATATACTCATTCTCTACAGACAAGAAGACCCGTCCTCACTCTATGTGCAATTATATACTCATCCTCTACAGACAAAAAGACCCATCCTGATTCCATGTACAATCATATACTCATTCTCTAAAGATAAAAGAACCAGTCCGCATTCTGTGTACAATTATATACTAATTCTCTAAAGATGAAATGACCCGTTTTCATTCTATGTACAATTATATATTGATTTTCTAGAGACAAAAATACCTGTCCTCATCCTGTGTAGAATTATATGTTCATTCTCTACAGTCAAAAAGACCCTTCCTCATTCTATGTACAACTATATATTCATTCTCAAGAGATAAATTGACAAAAGACATGTCCTCATTCTATGTACAACTATATATTCATTCTCAAGAAATAAATTGACAAAAAGACCCGTCCTCATTCAGTGCACAATTATACACTCATTCTCCAGAGATAAAAGGACCCGTCCTCACTCTATGTGCAATTATATACCCATTCTCTAGAGACAAAAAGACACGTTATCATTCTATGTAAAATTATATAGCGATTCTCTAGAGACAAAAAGACCCTTCCTCATTCTAAGTGAAATTATATACCGATTCTCTAGAGACAAAAAGACCCGTCCTCATTCTGTGTAAAAATATATACCGATTCTCTAGAGACAAAAAGACCCGTCCTCATTCTATGTAAAATTATATACCGATTCTCTAGAGACAAAAAGACCCGTCCTCATTCTATGTGAAATTGTATACCCATTCTCTAGAGACAAAAAGACCCGTCCTCATTCGATGTGAAACTATATACCGATTCTCTAGAGACAAAAAGACCCGTCCTCATTCTATGTAAAATTATATACCTATTCTCTAGAAACAAAAAGACCCGTCCTCATTCTATGTGAAATTATATAACCATTCTCTTGAGACAAAAAGACCCGTCCTCATTCTATGTAAAATTATATACCGATTCTCTAGAGACAAAAAGACCCGTCCTCATTCTATGTAAAATTATATACCGATTCTCTAGAGACAAAAAGACCAGTCCTCATTCTATGTAAAATTATATACCCATTCTCTTGAGACAAAAAGACCCGTCCTCATTCTATGTAAAATTATATACCGATTCTCCAGAGTAAAATTACCCGTCCTCATTCTATGTAAAATTATATACCGATTCTCTTGAGACAAAAATACCCGTCCTCATTCTATGTAAAATTATATACCGATTCTCTAGAGACAAAAAGACCCGTCCTCATTCTATGTACAAGTATATACTCATTCCCTAGAGACAAAACGACCTCTCCTCATTCTATGTTCAATTATATACTCATTCTCTAGAGATAAATTGACAATAGGAGCCATCCTCATTCCATGTACAAAAATGTACTCATTCTATGTGTAAACAAGAGTACTCATTCTCTAGAGACAACAAGACCCGTCCTTGTTACATGTACAATTATGTACTCATTCTCTAGAGCTAAAAGGACTCGTCATCATTTTATGTACAAATATATACACATTATCTGAAGACAAAAAGACCCGTACACTCTCTATGTACAACTATATACTCATTCTCTACAGACAAGAAGACCCGTCCTCAATCTATTTACACTTATATATTCATTCTCTTCAGACAAAGAGACCCGTCCTCATTCTATGTACAATTATATACTCAATCTCTAGAGAGAAATTGATAAAAAAAAATATCCGTCCTCATTCTATCGACAATTACATACTTATTCGCTACAGACAAAAAGACCCGTCCTCATTCTATGTACAATTATATACTTATTCTCAAGGGATACATTGACAAAAAGACCCGTCCTCATTACATGTGTAATTATATACTAATTTTCTAGAGACAAAAAGACCCGTCCTCATTACATGTGTAATTATATACTAATTTTCTAGAGACAAAATGAACCGTCCTCATTACATGTGTAATTATATACTAATTTTCTAGAGACAAAAAGACCCGTCCTCATTACATGTGTAATTATATACTAATTTTCTAGAGACAAAAAGACCCGTCCTCATTACATGTGTAATTATATACTAATTTTATAGAGACAAAAAGACCCGTCCTCATTACATGTGTAATTATATACTAATTTTCTAAAGACAAAATGAACCGTCCTCATTACATGTGTAATTATATACTAATTTTCTAGAGACAAAAAGACCCGTCCTCATTACATGTGTAATTATATACTAATTTTCTAGAGACAAAAAGACCCGTCCTCATTACATGTGTAATTATATACTAATTTTCTAGAGACAAAAAGACCCGTCCTCATTACATGTGTAATTATATACTAATTTTCTAGAGACAAAATGAACCGTCCTCATTACATGTGTAATTATATACTAATTTTCTAGAGACAAAATGAACCGTCCTCATTACATGTGTAATTATATACTAATTTTCTAGAGACAAAAAACCCGTCCTCATTACATGTGCAATTATATACTAATTTTCTAGAGACAAAAAGACCCGTCCTCATTACATGTGTAATTATATACTAATTTTCTAAAGACAAAATGAACCGTCCTCATTACATGTGTAATTATATACTAATTTTCTAGAGACAAAATGACCCGTCCTCATCACATGTGTAATTATATACTAATTTTCTAGAGACAAAAAGACCCGTCCTCATTACATGTGTAATTATATACTAATTTTCTAGAGACAAAATGAACCGTCCTCATTACATGTGTGATTATATACTAATTTTCTAGAGACAAAATGAACCGTCCTCATTACATGTGTAATTATATACTAATTTTATAGAGACAAAAAGACCCGTCCTCATTACATGTGTAATTATATACTAATTTTCTAGAGACAAAAAGACCCGTCCTCATTACATGTGTAATTATATACTAATTTTCTAGAGACAAAAAGACCCGTCCTCATTACATGTGTAATTATATACTAATTTTCTAGAGACAAAAAGACCCGTCCTCATTACATGTGTAATTATATACTAATTTTCTAGAGACAAAATGAACCGTCCTCATTACATGTACAATTATGTATTCATTCTTTAGAGACAAAAAAGACCGATCATAATTCTATGTACAATTATATACTCATTCTCTAGAGTCATAAAAGATCCATCCTCATTCTATGCCAATTATATACTCATTGTCTATAGACAAGAAGTCTCATCCTCATTCTATGTACAATTTTATACTCATTCTCTAGAGATTAAAGGACCCGCCCTCATGCAATGTACAATTATATACTGATTCTCTAGAGAAAACAGGACCCGTCCTCATTATATGTACAATTATATACTCAATCTCTAGAGAGAAATTGATAAAAAAAAATATCCGTCCTCATTCTATCGACAGTTATATACTCATTCGCTACAGACAAAAAAATCCGTCCTCATTCTATGTACAATTATATACTTATTCTCAAGGGATACATTGACAAAAAGACCCGTCCTCATTACATGTGTAATTATATACTAATTTTCTAGAGACAAAAAGACCCGTCCTCATTACATGTGTAATTATATACTAATTTTCTAGAGACAAAATGAACCGTCCTCATTACATGTGTAATTATATACTAATTTTCTAGAGACAAAATGAACCGTCCTCATTACATGTTTAATTATATACTAATTTTCTAGAGACAAAAAGACCCGTCCTCATTACATGTGCAATTATATACTAATTTTCTAGAGACAAAAAGACCCGTCCTCATTACATGTGCAATTATATACTAATTTTCTAGAGACAAAAAGACCCGTCCTCATTACATGTGTAATTATATACTAATTTTCTAAAGACAAAATGAACCGTCCTCATTACATGTGTAATTATATACTAATTTTCTAGAGACAAAATGACCCGTCCTCATCACATGTGTAATTATATACTAATTTTCTAGAGACAAAAAGACCCGTCCTCATTACATGTGTAATTATACACTAATTTTCTAGAGACAAAAAGACCCGTCCTCATTACATGTGTGATTATATACTAATTTTCTAGAGACAAAATGAACCGTCCTCATTACATGTGTAATTATATACTAATTTTCTAGAGACAAAAAGACCCGTCCTCATTACATGTGTAATTATATACTAATTTTCTAGAGTCAAAAAGACCCGTCCTCATTACATGTGTAATTATATACTAATTTTCTAGAGGCAAAAAGACCCGTCCTCATTACATGTGTAATTATATACTAATTTTCTAGAGACAAAAAGACCCGTCCTCATTACATGTGTAATTATATACTAATTTTCTAGAGACAAAAAGACCCGTCCTCATTACATGTGTAATTATATACTAATTTTCTAGAGACAAAATGAACCGTCCTCATTACATGTACAATTATGTATTCATTCTTTAGAGACAAAAAAGACCGATCATAATTCTATGTACAATTATATACTCATTCTCTAGAGACATAAAAGATCCATCCTCATTCTATGCCAATTATATACTCATTGTCTATAGACAAGAAGTCTCATCCTCATTCTATGTACAATTTTATACTCATTCTCTAGAGATTAAAGGACCCGCCCTCATGCAATGTACAATTATATACTGATTCTCTAGAGAAAACAGGACCCGTCCTCATTCTATGTACATTCAAATACTTATTCTCAAGAGATAAATTGACAAAAAGACCCGTCGTCATTCCATGTATAAGTATATACTCATTTTCAAGAGACAAAAGGAACAGTCTTCATTCTATGTAGAATTATTTACTCATTCTACAGAGACAAAAAGACCGATCCTCATTCTATGTACAATTATATACTCATTCTCTAAAAACAAAAACACCCATGCTCATTATATGTTCAATTATATACTCAGTCTCGACAGACAAAAGGACCTGTCCTCATTCTATGTACAATTATATACTCACTCTAGAGACAAAACGACTCGTCCCCATTCTATGTACAATTATATACTCATTCCCGAGAAACAAATTGATAAAAAAAAGTCCTTAGGCTATGCACAAGTATATACTCATTCTCTAGAGACATAAAGACCCGTCCACATTTTTTCTACAACTATATGCTCATCATTCTCTGGAGACAAAAGGACCAGTCCTCATTCTATGTACACTTATATAAGCATTTTCTAGAGACAAAAGGACCCGTCCTCATTCTATGTACACTTATATAAGCATTTTCTAGAGACAAAAGGACCAGTCCTCATTTTATGTACACTTATATAAGCATTTTCTAGAGACAAAAGGACCCGTCCTCATTCTATGTACAATTATATACTAATTCTCTACAGATTAAAGACCCTCTGTGTACAATTATATACTCAGTCTTGACAGATTCAAGACCCGTCCTCATTCTATGTACAATTATATACACATTTTCTAGAGATAAAAGGACCCGTCCTCCTTCTATGTACAATTATATACTCATTCTCTGGAGACAAAATGACATGTCCTCATTCTATGTACAATTATATACATATTTTCTAGAGATAAAAGGAACCATCCTCATTCTATGTAAAATTATATACTCACTCTCTAGATATAAAAGGAACCGTCATGATTCTATGTGCAATTAAATACTCATTATCTAGAGGCGAAAGGACCCATCCTCATTCTATGTACAATGATGTATGCATTGATTGGAATATGACAATACTGATCAGTGTGAAGATAAAATATGCAAAAAGTTATTTTAAAAAATTATAAATTGTCTTGAAATTATTCATCTTCGAACCGTGGAATCATATTCACGATTATATTAAATATCACTTTTCATTTATATATTTTATATTTTTCGTAACTTCTAATGATAACAGTAATAGGCTCTTATCAATTATTAAATCAAACTGCGTTCGATTTGATTTGAGTCCATCCTAGTTGAACTCTTTCCTAGAATAAAATTTTAACCACAGCAATTTATCTGAAAGAGACCCGGACTTCACATTTGACAGCGGTAAGCGTGAACATGAAATGCCCACAAATGAAAGTTGATTTAGTAAGTGAAGTCAGACCAAGTGCCTAGCTCATTAAAGAACGTTAACTTCGAGAGATTCGGCAATATTATATATCTGTCAAAGGTAAGTAAGATGTAGAATTTTTCTTTTTAACAGTTGTCTCTCAATTATGTTATGCCTTCGATTCCATAAAGCAGACATCAAATCAGGCGCAAACCGAGGGGGAAGAACACACCACAGTAGTGGACACGTTCTGATCCTATGGTAGGATTCCAAACCCGCACCCTTTCGGTCACGAGTCATGCACGCTAAGCGCTAAGCATCCATTAGTTGCCTCTTACGACACGAGCAGGAGGCGTATTCATTCGGAACATCCTTGTCTCTTTCCGATGCGAGTTGAATAACTTCAGTCAGGCGATGGAAAAGGCCGAGGACGTTCCGACTGGAGGCGCATAAGCCCTATTCTACATCCACGAGTCTGCAGAGGGTAAGCGTAAAAAGAGCTAAAAATGGACCACCTCAATAATAAATACTAACTATGTATATACTATATTATACTAATCATCATATATTACTATCTTACAATTATATATATATATATATATATATATATATATATATATATATATATATATATATATATATATTAGCCCATCAACTATAAACAACTATAGTTTTTTTCGCACAGCATCGCGAATGATATCCGTGTCTGTTTCTCATTTAATTTTCACGTCAGCGTCTCGAAATGTAGCTAAAATTATCGAATTCGCTTCGTGCACAAATAATTTCAATATAATTTTTATCGACATAGAGCACAAAATCATTTGTTCGATACATGCTGAAAAACAGTGGTGTACTTACATCTAATCCGCCATGTTCGTCCTGGTGGTGTGGAAGAGTCCATTTTGATACAGCAGTGAGCCTTATGAGAACTGTCGCGTGCCACATGTAAACAAACAACGTCTGCATCGTCTATACATATCTTTAATTAGCATTCTACTTTCACTTAAAATGCCAATGCCAACAAAACAGCAAAAAACAACCAAAGAAAAATTGCCTAAAAATGAATTTAATAAACCTTTGAATATAAAGAAATACACAGTAAACAGCTCTGGATAATACTACTACTACTACTAATAATAATAATAAAGAAAATTTTCCAACTGATCTATTTCACTTGTTTCAAATGTTATCTTAAACACTATTTTAAATGATTGCTAAATAGCTTGACTTCAGTGTATTATTTCTGATTTTTTAAAAGGTAAATTATTTATTTCTTTTTTTATTTGAATCCATATATTTTTTTTCAACACCCCTATTTAAGTGCCCATAATAACATTACATCAGTCATATAGCCCCTTTATTTTTATTACACAGATCCATTGTTGTCAATGTTTGCCTTTATTTACATAGTTATAATGCAATAATAAATGTAATTTCTTTTTGTAAGCAAGGTAAAGCATTCTTTTTTAAAATTCGTGAAAGATACGAATTGTGCCTACTTTTATAATTGTGAATATCTCTGTTGGTTCATTGGGGAATTATGTACCTCTCCCCTTCCCCCCCATATTTGATAAAAATTGAGTGCATATTTATACATTGTTTTCGTTTTAAAGGTAACATACTTTTGCAAGTCCGGCTATAAATATTATGAATTTGGCTCTGGTATGGACAAAAATCCATACTATAGGTAGTGAAAAAATATATTGTTGTGATGGGGGAAAAACTAAAAATACTTTTTGGCGAAGTAAAAATGATTGGCACTGTCAGAAAGGGTTCAATGGTTTCATATGTTTTTAATCTACAAGTAAGACCTGGAAATAATAAAATGCAACTGCAGTATGTTAAAACATTGCAATACAGACTGGTGTACAGCATAAACTACATTCCAAGAGCATTAAGGCAAAAAGAAATTGCAATTATTTCACTTGTGCACATTTTGCAATATCTAATTTCAAATAGTATTTTATTATTTACATTATATAAGTTATTTTATATTCCATAGGGATTTTTCTTTTTTTCACGCACATTTTAAAATAGTGTGAGAATATTGATTTCAACTCCATTCATCCATTTTTGTCTGCCTGTACATAAGTCTTGCTATCTATTGTACATGCCTTATGGCTATATTGCAATAAAATTGAATATAAATAATAACAAAATTCATCATAGCTCAATATAGCTTGGATGCAAGCTTACCAAGCAATGATTAGATATTATAACTTATTATATATATTGTATGCACAATTTTAAATTTAGAAAACAACTATATATATATATATATATATATATATATATATATATATATATATATATATTACACAATTGATTAATACTATATCATATTTAATAAAATATAATTTATTTTAAATACAAATATTTATTATATAATTTATGAATAATTTTGAGAAAATGTAACATAAGTTGATTAACAGTATGTAACTAAAAACATTTTCAGTGGAAACATACATGAGGGTGAGGGTAAAAAAAAAGCAAATTAACATGCAGCCTAAAAGCCAAGTTTTCTAACATGACAATAATACAATATCCAACTTAATGATGATAGTATTAGATTTCTTCCAAATTTTTAGCTCTACTGGTCAGGGACCAGTAAAATACTTATTAAATGGCATAGTGTCTGTCATCCACCCATTATAAAAATCTTATATTGCTACTCCAGGAATAGTTGGTTGTAAATGAAAAGAGTTCCGACCGAATGTCCAACTTGGTCATTTTGATGATTTCCAAACATCTATTCTTGGCTAGTAGAATGCCACTCCCTTTGAATTCATATAATGCTGAAAGGAACTGCAACAGTTTTTACTCTACAATAACTGTTTGATATACTTTATTTATAGTAGGTTTATGGATGTACAATATTGTTTTTAAACATGTAACCTGCATATATACGTGTGCATGTGTGAAAATTACTATATTAAATGCATAATGCACCTCAGTCAAAAGCCAACTCTATTATTATGTGCTCCATTTAGTGCGTTTAAATTTTTTATTTTGCACCGCTCAGTTTATTTTGCAATGCTCAGATAATTCATTTTTGTCTCATCTGCTTTAGTAGAGAACACAGTTATCGTATTTTCAAAACAAACTAAGTTGATTTCCTGAACAAAAGTTCAAACTTCAAGAGAAGAACAAAATAAATATTTTATATGAATATTTGTACTTTGATTAATTATTCTGTACCCTTATATATATATATGTGTGTGTGTGTGTGTGTGCGAGGCAAATGCATCCTTAAAGAATATTTCCCTCATATGGTCACATGTAATTAAATCCTTTCCCACGGACAACAATGTTATTGGGCCATATACCACAATCTAAGATGTTTCTGAAAATTAATATGTTATCCTGCTAAATTTGACATATATTGTATATAAACTTTGATACAACTCACTCTTTCAAGCCATCAGCAATACATAATGCACTGCTTTTTTTTCAAAACTAAACTGCGGTGTACTGTTACACCATTATTTGCAGAAAGGTAATTCCCCATTTTCACATGTCATATGGGATGCATACATTGTGATTAAAAGTATAAAAAAAATGAACCTAATTAAACAATTAACTTGATACTTTTCATTCAGACTCCTTCTAATTTCATCATTAAGAAATTTAACCTACTGTACCTTGCATCACAGTATTTGCCAACAACACTCATCCCAAGTTTTAAATGTTACCTTCAATACACCACCATATCTGGACTGATTCAGTAGACTATAAATAAGTATTGGGTGTATCCATATACAGTCTTATGCAACATTGATTACCACCCACTTTTAACGGTTATTTCAAGACTTCAAATGTGCTGACTGTGCTATGGACTAAGACAAAAATACAATATTTTCATACAAGTACTGGTATGTACCAACATATCCGAGTTAGTATGAGTTGGAGAGTTCCATCTCATTCTTTTCACTAGAGAACCAAAATACTAGTCAGGGTGACCTAATTAAAGTAAATCCCAATATTTTTGTATCATGTACTATGTACTATAAATGTCATGACCATTCACTATTTAAAGAGGTGACCAGTTTCATCTTTACTAACCTAGCAAGCACAATGCAGTGAAAATGGACATTACACTTTTTAATTTGGTATAAAAAGTAAAACACAGAATCATATTAGAGAAATTGCTAGCTCGAGCTAGTTAGGATATTTAATTATCAGTACCTGCTCAATTACTGACTATGCTTTGCAAACAAAGATTTCAAAATATTTTAAATAATTATGCAACAACACAGTCAAGATTTCTTGCTACTTATTACAATTACAACTCTTTTATGGGTAACATTGACATATATCATTTATATTACGAATTTATTATGAACTTTTACTTGGAAAATAAATGAATAACAACTGTATTTTTATTTTAAATCTGAACATAAACATGGAAGCTAACACAGAGCCTCCATTTTTCAATTGCTCATCACAATTACATGTTTTCAATGTGGCATTACCACCTTTGCCACATTATCATCATAATGTGATACGCCTCAATTCAATTCAGTTTCATATTTCAACGAACTTTTAAATGACCATTGATAATTAATTTCTAACTGACAAAATCTGTGCAACTATGCCAAAGAACAATTTGCTTGCAATGTATTTCACCATCCCTACTGTAAGAAACATGCCATATAGTTACACTGTACTAAACGTAGAGAGGATACACAGTGGATGAGTGGTCAAGATTGTGACTCAAGATTGATTTCATATCAAATAAGGAAATAAAGTCATCACAAGGACTAGAGAAAATCAAATTAGTCTTTACAAACGACGACATAATCTTACATTAGGATAACATTTTCTTTACGAATCATTGCTTCTTGGAACAACTGACATGAGACAGGTTTTAAATACAGTATAGTTAACCCAGATTGGAATGATTTGTCCTTTGAATTCTCTCCAGACTGTTACCAATGTATACACATCTCAACATTCCTATACTCTTAGATAAAAATATGAAAACAAGGGTCATGAAAAGTTCACAAAACGACAGATGACCGTGGATCCAACATGTTATCAAGTAAGTTTTGCTAGTTTAAATACCAACAGGATGACCTTCAGGTTCTGAAGTATGGAGTTGCTTTTGTTTTTTTAAAACCTTCCTTACTGCAGGCCTTCTTTGGATACATGCACTAGTATTAAAAAATAATAAAACTTACACATTCATAGCCACATGTTATCAAGAAGTATCTGGTACTATTAAACTTAACCGGTCAGGGAAAACTGCAATAATAGGATCAATGGAACCTTCAATTTATATATACTGAAGAAATCCATATCTAGCCATAACAGTTGTTATGAGCTGAAACATATTCTGGCAACTGTTTAACATTTTGGCAGTATCATGGTGATCATAATTTTAAACTTTAGTGTCTCTATCATAAATATACAAGGTAACTATCCCAGTGTTGATTTATTTCTAAGTTGAATTCGTTTACTTTATAGTTTCTGCAAAAATAACTTCAGAAGGCAAATAGTAAACATTAAAGCTGATTGCATGCAGGCGAATTCGGTATAGTACAGATCAAAGGTTATACTGATTTTGTGTCAAAATATATTTTTCATTATCATGCTATCAGTTAGCATCAGTTCTGTAATAAGTTGCCTTAATGCTAAATTATTATACTATCTCAATACTTCTATAAAGGATGCCATGGAAATGTATGGCCTCGAAAATAGGTACACGTAACTGCTTGTGGATGTTCTATGTCCTTTAAAAAAAAAAAACAAGATTTAAACTAATTTTAAATTTCTAGTTAATGTCTGTTTTTGCTATGATTTGTCAGTTGAGCAACAAAATCTATATTTCATTACAAAAAAACCGACTTGTTGTGAGAAGCATAACGTCTGATATAATACAAGTACATGCATAGCGATGCAGCTGCGAAGAAAGCACAAGGGAGGGAACTACACTATGACTAAAATAGCCGAATAGGAAAGTTGATCTCTCCTTAATAAGCAATTGACTCTTCCAAATGTCATGGCGTCGTCAAAGAATTGGATGTAAGCAGACCACCCTGTTTCAGCATGTATTGAATGGCATGTGTTACGCTGTATGTCAATTCGAATGGTGTTGAAATAGTTCGTGCGCGAAACGAATAAGGTATTTTTAGCTTTATTTAAAAACGCTGACCTGAAAATTAACTGAGCTACAGACACGGATATCATTCGCGATGCTGTGCGGAACGAAATATAGATCCTCACATTTTTATATGCATAGTTCAAAGATCTGAGTCGTGAAATGTGTTGTGCTACGAATATAGAACAGTTGAATCGATAAAAGCGATACTTGATGCAAGAAGCTTAACTGATGATACCCCCTCTATCTGTCAATATAAAACACGATTTAAACGAAGGAGAATAATAACATTCGAAAACCATCAAGTTTGGATGAAGGGAGATACAAAGAATTTAACCATCAATGGGTTAGTTCCGTATGAAAATGAGTGTGAAACCTTTAACAGACCTAATTGCTAGATCTAATTTTAGAATACTGAACAGGAGTAAAGAATGGCACGTACACGTTCCAATTTTCGATCAAATATATCCAAATTTAATATAATTCATTTATATTAACTATCTCGTCTCTTATCGATTTATTTTCATTGCTTTTCCGTCGCTCTTAAATAAATCAATGAAATACCTGCACTTTCAATTTTTAATGTTATTCCTGCAATCAAAAAGTTGAATAAATCATTCGGTTTCAATAGTCTGGAACTATTGCTTACGTTGCTGTTAGTGATGAAACGTCATTTAGTCATTATGACGTTATTTAAGTTATTATGACGTAATAACAACCACGGGCTTGATGATCGCTCAAAATTGCAATTATTTACATCCGATTTTTTTTTCTATCTATCATGCGATGGGAAAGGCTAAGGATGTTCCAACTGGGGTATACCGAAGATTAAAACTTTTCCTAACAGATGAGAAATCACTTGACTGAAGTCGAGTCAGGATATCCTTACGATTGTGCTCAAGGTGCTTCGGGGTATTCGGAATTTTGCAGCAATATCATCAGATGATAATAAACAATCATACATAGCTTGTTGAATTTCAAGCTTTGTTTCAATAATTATGGCTCTTCTCTTCCTTGAAGGTTAGAAGGAAATTAACGGCAAATATTTTAAGATGTAAATTCGTGTAATATTTAATATATCTCACCTTGAGGAATTGGTTGATTAGAAATTAAGTCACAATTCAATTATACCTGGAACACATAAGCTCCATGTATACAACAAGAAAAGATGCGTGGTCGCTCTGATACATGACTGGGAAATCCTAATCAGTTAAACCTACTACTGTTCAGAATTTGTTACAAGCAAATGAATTTCGTTCATAGAACGCCAAAATTACTCTGTGAAATCAGGTTTTTCTTTAATGGTGGATTTGTTATATCAGGTATTTCGTTACAGTTGGATTCGTTACAAGCGTACAAAATTGTCATAAATAATTAAGACTAAATACGGAAGCATGATAAAATTTTCGTTTGAACTGAACTGGAAATTCATATTATACAAAGTTTACTGTTTATATTCAACCCAGTTGCTATTTGTATTCATTAGATCACGACTTTATTTATATTGTAACAATCCAGGGGTGTACAAGCAACTAGTGACTTGCCAACATTCAAACAGTAGGATCAACTGAAATGCAGGAAATTTGCGCTCCAAGCAAAACACCGCTCAAGACTCATCGGGAAGAGTGTTGGAGGAAAGTCTCCTCACACGAGAAAGAGTAGGGGGGGGGGGGCCTCCCCCAGACAAATTTTGTATGACGTGATAGTATCCAATCACTGGTCAGATTAAATTGCGAGGGTTGAAAGGGTCGTCCCTAGCATTACAAATTCATTCTTGAACTAATGATGCAAGGGGACTAATAAACCGGCTAAATGTTACATGGCAGCACAAGTAAACTCTACTAATTCCTGAGCTACCGCAAAGATAAAGCAAACATGAACTCAGTAAAAACTCAGTAAAACATTTCCATTATATATATATATATATATATATATATATATATATATATATATATATATATATATATATATATATATATAAACGGTGTTTGATACATCTACAAAATCGGTATGCGGTAAAAAGACCCCCACATTAGTAACCTACCGCAATCGGTAGTTTTAGTAAGTTTAGTGACGGGAAATAGTACTACAGTCGAAGTCCTACACCACATCAAAACCGAGCGGGAAAAATATATGTCAAACGTATTGCTTGAGTATGGTTTGAGGTCGTTGTTCCCCTTTGTTTCCAAGGACATTAAGACAACAGACGCGGTCACTGAAGGATTCTAAAACGTGCTAACAACACCAATAGATTTTCTCCAATCAAATCAAAGACAACACATTCACAACACGTTAATTTCACACCAGTTTTTCTTACTTTTTTTGATTTATCAGTAAGCAATTTCCCGCCAGGTACCACCAAACAGGACACACACCTAATACTCAAAAATAGTCCTATCTCTAATTACTAAATTAGTCCTCTCTCTAAAATACAAAAAATATCTGGGTGAGGACATCCCATTATATTCTTGTATTAAGAATTTTAACCCGGGTAAATGTACAAAAAGACACCATGCTACCATAAAGTCGTGTGATTACGGTTCAGTTTCACGACTGTACAAACCAATTCGCTCATTACTCGGTTTGAAAAATATCTTTCCAACACTGATTTCCCTTCCACCAACACATAATCACTAAAATCTATCGAATATATGAACTGAGACACAAATACAAATAGAACATGCCCTATGTTTGTTAAAATATTCAAAAAGTTCAGCATTGGTAAAATGACGTCACTGGCACTAGTTACTTTGGTAACGTAATAGAGAAAGGACCAGTTTGAGTTACAAACTGTTCCCATAATTACCTTATGTTCTAACTACTTACATATTTTATATAATTCCTTTCTTCACTGTATTGGAAGAAGAAGAAAAAATCCTTTGTCGAGGAATGACAGACCACTCTGTGTGTGTGGGGGGGGGGGGGGGGTAAATTTAACTACGATACCTCAATGCTGAAATAACAATAGCTATGTAATTTTGAGACTGATCTACGTTTGCAACAACTTTCAATCTGCACTAAGTGCTAATTACTGAACCTCTACTTCTGTGTAACAATTACCAAATAATTAACTTGACCATACCTGTTATATAATCTTCACTTGTACTTATTTTTAAAAGAGAAAAACCAAGTGCGTCCATGATTTTGGGATTTTAAAATAATCTGTTTCATCACCGTGCTTTTCAAATATTGCATATTGCAGTTATGTAGTTTCATTGTAAGATTAAATTGTCTGATATTTGTGTCTCTTTCTTTTTGACAAAGGCAATGGAAATGCAAGGTTTATGCGTTTTGATGACAGCCCTCGTGGCTCTTTTTCTCAACAACCAAGCAAAGGCAAAACAGATAGGTAAGATATGTACCCTAACCCCTTTTTCAATTAAACTCTTGTTGTTGCCTTTAAATTCCATTCCGTTGTTGATTAAAGGCATAATTACCTTTGCTTCTCTAAAGACGTTCAAAAATCCAGATGTTTATCGTAATTAATATTACTATCCACCCAATGAATTGGACCTAAAACGTTTTTCCTTTTAATCAGCGATACTCCTAGTTTGAAACATATTAGTATGAACATTTACAAAATTAGATCAAATTAACAAGGTATCTCCTATATTTAGCAATCATTCTTCAAATGGACTATTCATTCATTCTGTATTTCTTCCATAAGGAAATTGGGGCCCCGGGTGGCCGAGTGGTGTAAGGCGCTCGCCTTTACAGATCACTGACATCTCACCTCTGTCTACGTGGGTTCGAGTCTCGGGCCCGGCCAACGTGGGTATGTGAGAAAGCTTGCCAGTAGCTTCCCGTAGGTCGGTGGTTCTTCCCGGGGTTTTCTCGGGTTCTTCCTCCACCATCTATACTGGCCGCCATGTATAGCCTATCATGTGCTGAAAAATGGATATATCACATGTAAATAATTTACAAATCTGCAAAGGTTAGCTTGAAAGATTATACAATACAACACAATCTAAGTGAATAAATACCCATATCTAATTGGCAAGTTAACCGGAGTGAAAAAAAACGAAAATATATATTTTTCTATCGAAACAAAATTTATGTGTCTGTCTTCTTGTATTTGGATATTAAAGATTTTTAAAATTTTGTTTCTGTCACATTTCAAGAGTTAAGTTATGTTTCCTACTGAATGTCACGTGCACAAAAACATATGGCGTTCTGGCTGCTATTAGAAATATAATTTTGTATCTCTAATTAATTTCTTTTTCTTATTATCAATTTTCTTTTCCTTCTTGTTATTATTATTATTATTATTGTTATTATTATTATTATTATTATTATTATTGTTATTATTATTAGTAGTAGTATTGTTATTATTATTATTATTGTTATTATTATTATTATTGTTATTATTATTATTATTATTATTATTATTATTATTATTATTATTATTATTATTATTATTGTTGTTGTTGTTATTATTATTATTATTATTATTATTATTATTATTATTATTATTATTATTGCCGTCGTTGTTGTTGCTTTAGTTGATGCTCTTGCTGATGCTCGAAAAGTTTATTAAAGGTTGCACTAATAGTAAAGTTTTGTCTTTGTGGAAAATCAACAACTGCAAGCATGTTAAGCCTTCCAAATAAATAGTAATATGAAGTACTACAAGATAAAATAAAAGGTAGAGAGGTTTCAATTCTGTAAAATGTATATCAAATAAAATATTAAGGTAACGCAATAAAATCCTGAAAATATATAGTCTCAATTTGTTTTATAAACTGCATTTCCTCAAAAGGTCTAAGATTTTCTTGGATGTACCATTATCTTAAAGATCCTACATAGAATTCATTTAAGCAAATTAAAAAAAAAACAATTCTCTCTCGCTGGGTGGAAGTGGCAGATCGAGTGGCGGTTCGAGGTTCACCCTTCAGGAGTTATGCATGAGTCAGATGTGTCTGTCTGTCCTATACGCAATCCACACAATAACACCTCATCTGCGATGTCTTCTATATGAGGGATGCCGCTCTCCAACGATGGGTTTGATGTTTTGAAACTGGAAGAGAATTTACCGGCAGTGTTTCTGGATTTGTGGCTTCCACAGACTTTCTGGCCCCACAGAAGAGTGACTTTTATCATGCTTTACCAGTTGTATTCCCTTCTCCTGCTTCCACATTGGGCAGACTCCAAAGAAAGTGTCATCCTGGCAATTGGGACAATATATTTTTCTGTGCAGGACAAGCCACCGTGACCCCCTGCCCATATCTGCGACAGACCATATTTTTGGCAGTTAAAGCATCGTAAAGAATTAGTGATGAAAGGGTCGACTGTGATATTCAAGAACCCGGATTTTATCCATATAGGTAAAGTAGAATAGTCAAATGTCGGAATGTTAGTGTTAGAAATAAACTTGCCGTTACGGTGAATGTTCATTCGTTTCACTTGGGAGACGTTATGAGATCTGAGATTTTCGAGCATCTCAGTCTTGCTGAAACCATCCAAATCTCTTGATCGCATAAATCCTCTAAAGGAACTGAGAGATTTGTGTGGAAATATCTTAATGGGTATCTCCACAAATCGCACTGAGCGAAGCAGATTATCAGACTGAGCTATGCAGCTACACTCTGCAAGTAATTGATCCAAGTTTTTCACACTCTTTGGTTTTCCAGCCGGGCTCTGAAGTGTTTTAGCTATCACACTATAGTATGGCTTGTTTAGATTTTGATTCTCATAATTGGATTCAATTATGAGAAAATGTGTCCAATTTCCGTGACTCAGAAGGGTTTCCTCTTTCAAGTCACTGGTTGAATTATTCCTGGTCCATTGAGACCATGTCTCTCACTACTGATGTTTGCTTTTCTTGATTTTCCCATGATGGAAAAGCATTACTTAGTCACCCGTGGTGCTCGCCCGCCTATGAGCCGACCCAGAAGAGATATTTACGCTAACTTATTGCGTTTCTCGTGTCAGGGCTACACCGGCTGATATACTCAAGCAAAGAAAAACCTTTCTTGATTGATCCTTGCCACAGCCTTCAGAGATGAAACTGAATCTGTTTTAAACATAGCCTCTGAAGCTTGGTGTGACTAGTCAATTGATCAGACCGGGCCATTCTGACTATCCGTCTCTCCTCTAATTACCTTGTCCTTCAACAACATGAGACGCAACTCACGGCAAACGGGTTGCCTCCATTCAGTCGTCTATTACGACATGCAGTAGAACGCATCGGACCTATTCTACATGCAAGAGCCTGCAGGGGGCTTTTAAATATTTGGGAACCACCCAACGTAAAGTAGGTCAAAGTGACAAACCTTTCTTGCACTATTGACTTTGCTATTTAGTGGTTAACCAGTAAATGACATTCTTGTCGAAGTTGGATTTCGCTTTATAATAATTCCAGTTTAAGCTGGCTTTTATGAGTTACTAAAATAAATACAAAACTTTTGGCAAGTTTTAGTGCATAGGTATGCCATTTATGTCAATACCTTTTTAAATCTGGAGCCGTAACAGTGTAAATTCTATAAAACCACACACTAATGAACCATAAATATAGATAATGGAAAAGCTACGAAAGAAATGTCAAGAGAACTGTGCAGAACGCTAGATAAGTCCTCTTGCAGACAATTCTACACATACGTGACAAAGTACACTTACTATTCTGATTTACAGAGTGTAACTATTTGCTAGACGGCTGAGTAGAGATATATGGTACGAGTGATGTTGACAGCTGAAGAAAAAAGTATAGATGCCTCGGTAAGACAACAGCGATTAATTAAAGACGGCGCAAAATGTTTGAGGTTAGAGATATTCATATATGTTGCTTACTCATAAAAGTCTATTGACACTTCGCATGACATTTATGTAGAAATTAATTGAAAGAAACACAGACCTTTATTATTATCTCTTAGTTTTATTGTCTCGCCAGCGAAGCGTAGATACATTGGTATCCTCTCTCTCTCTCTCTCTCTCTCTCTCTCTCTCTCTCTCTCTCTCTCTCGTTAGATTGATCATGAGTGCACAACAAATTATGAATTTATAAATACTACCACAACCAATCGAAGAATTTATCTTGTCTACAAGCGATGCAATAATTTAGGAACAAACATGAACACTACTTTAGAAATAAATATGAGCACATGAAGATATGTAGGTAGGATAATAAACTTTAATAGCATGTGAATAAAACTGGCGTAGTATTGATAAATGTTGTATGTTGTAGTAGATAGAGTGTGATAATTCTCATCTCGTAATGAGGATACAAGAACTCTAAAAATCAATATTAAAGAAAACAAATTAATAGAAGAGAGAGAATCAAAACTAGTATACAATTTCAAAGCATGCAAAATCAACCAGACTATGAAGACAATTAGCGCAACGAAACGGCGATATCGATACAAACCAGTGAGGAAAATGAGAAAAGGAGATTAATATCACTGTGTGTTGGGAGTTATAATTGTGATAATAGGAGTTACTTCCCTTGATAGTAGTATGCATACTACCATGCTTAGCACTGTCGACCTAAGTTATTCTTTCTAGATTAAAAAATAAATACATAAATAAATAAATATATAAATAAATAAATAAATAAAATTTGAAATGTAAAAAACTAACAAATAGTTATTTAATTGTATATCATTTCTTTAAATGAACCTAAAAGAATCTCAGAAGGCTTTTGTTCTTTATACGATATTTCACAAACAGTACGTATTTAAATGAATCACATGCCACTGAACAATGTATGGTGACAAGAACAGCATCTTTAATAAATTAGAACCATCTCGACGTCTATAGAAGTAACAATGTAGTATAAAGCAAATCAAATACACTCCGTGAACAAAGTCAAAATATACGCGCCGCGATTAGAAAATGGCTTAAAATCTGCGTACAAAATGTAAAGCACGCAAAACAAAGGGACATGTGAGAAGTTGCTGTGAACACATGAAGCGCCTTAGGAAGTCAGAAAGCCTGACACAATGGCGACAAAACTCTAGGCCGATACAAAGTCAAAGCTGCCATTTGAACGCAAAGACGCTCCATAGGAAGCTTGAAAAACTCCAGGGAGAAACTGGTCTCATGCGAGACCAATGTAAAAAAAATCTGCACGACACTATACCAACAAAAATGCAAAATAACCTCAGTGTATCCATAACTTGTGGAGAACAAAGTCCGATCGCAGAGTGTAAATATAGATCTGCTGTTAAAAAAGGGGGGGGGGCTCTTTCTGGTGGTAGTAAGTGCTGCACTTCTTCGGATATAAATATTCCCATTGGCATAATCTATAAACACAGCACCTTTGCGAAAAAAATCAAAGCTCAAAGATTAGAGACATTTACACAAAATAAATAGTTAAATATATATTGAATTATTTTTATTTAAATAAATTACAATAAACGCTTCGGTACTTGATGTTCCAATAATAAAACAAGTACGGAAAAATATAGCACCATTTAGCTAATTTGCATGCATTGAAATGATTTTACCCTGAAAGGCTGCACAAAGCAATATACATCAGCTATACAAATTTTCAAAATTACAATTGTCTAAGTTGGCGTCGTAGATACATCCTAGACAATTAAAGCTTTGAACTGAATTCTTACAATGGTAGAATGCAACATAAATTAAAATCCATTTACTTTCATTAAACGTTGTACTTATTGTGTAAAAGGTTACAAAAAGATAAAGGCATTAAGAAATGCACGAGGCTATATGTATTGAACCTTCGGCACGATTTTGTCTGGCAGCAACACGTACACAATTAAATAGTCATTGGTAAACTAAGACATTGGTAAAGGCAGTGACTATTTAAAAAACTAATAGGAAGATAATTTAGACGTTGATTTAGTCTTGTAATAGACTAGTTCTTGCTGCAATGTGCTGTGTGAAACTGTTAAAACTGTGTCCAATGACAAATTTTGTAAAGATGTTTAGTAGTTTAGTAGGGGTAATAAAGTAGGTGCTGTTCCACCAGGAGACAAAGGTGATACGTTTCTTTAACATAGTTAACAAGGGGTTAATGAATAGCGGTAAAGCAAGAGCAGCAGCATTGCCTTTAATTATTGGCAGTGCAATAAGTTGGCTTTGAAAACAACTGAATATGTTGCTTCTTTCTTCGACAAACGTATTATTTTTATTTTTCTGAAATTAAAAGATTTTTTATTTCCATTTCTGATTGGAAGTGTAAACAAAACGTCTGGCAGATTTGTTCGGAAAATCAAACGCGCAGAGCATGATTAGATATTCGTAAACTATTTCAAAAACTAAAATATAGTAGCTCCTGCAACCGTTAGTATTTATATAAATGGATTATTGTTTATTTCCTTATAAATATTGTCTTTTAATGTTTTTAAATCGGACTTTATCCGTACTTCCTGATTGCTATGTGTCACCTGAACATCAGTTCTGACAATGGGACTACAATCGTCAACCTATTAATTCTTCTAAAATAATATTTACTCACTATGTCTTCGATTTGGTCCTCTACATTTGTTGTACTACTGTCACATATTGTTGATTAACGTTCTTCACAACGTTGGTAATGATAGTAGAGTTAACCCCAGTTTAAATAAGTCTTTGGACTTCTTTACATTGTTGTTGTATCCAATGATGTTACCATTTTCCTAATCATGTCCCTGGATAACAAAAGATACCACAATCAGCGAAGTGTAATTACACTTTTGTCAAACAGATCATACAGTTTTCATCAAAGTCGTAACCTTGCTGACCTAAACTTAATAGACGCATCATCTTTTACAGTGTCTGATACTGCAAAAATGGACTGTGTAATAGATGTTCCGTTTTTATCTTTTGTACCTATGATGCAGATTACATATTGTATGATGAATTGATTTAACCTTGCAATACCTTTATCTATGAGTCCTCTTCCGGTTTGCAAGAAAAAATATATCCAAACCGTTGACTCGTCTTTGTCTTTAATAGATTGAATTTCATCACCTGTAAATGTTTCTCAATAGTCAACAGTACCTACTTCAAAGACATAATATCTGTCATCGGCAGTTTACGCAACAGCAGGTGTAGGCCCCAAAAAGGACATGGTAAAGTTTTATGTTCTTCTGGACCATTATTGATCAAACATTTTCCTCTCTTGAAATATCCAGTCAAGATTTGATGTAATGATTCAATTGTTTAAATTGTTTCATACTATGTTTAACTGTTGAAAATACACGATGCTATCGTTTACATTAAAAACTTGATCGTCAGACAAAGGTATTTTTCATTCAGACATCAGTTGTACCATCTGAAATAAAACCAACATGAAACTGTAAGCAGATTGAGCTAACTCTGGAACCCTTTAATCCGTTGAATGCCAGTACGAGATTCTACAACCAGCTGTATCGAAGGGATGCTCTTCTTTTTTTGACGGATGTTTCATAATCGAAATTTGTGCAATGTGTTAAAAGTGTGTATACCACCTCTAATTTTTATACGTATCCTATGAATATTGATGTTATTATTTTCTTTAAATACATCCATCCATCCATCCATCCATTCATTCATTCATTCATTCATTCATTCTACATACATACATACATACATACATACATACATACATACATACATACATACATACATACATACATACATACATACATACATACATACATACATACATACATACATACATACAGGCACACGTGCATACATACAGGCATACGTACATGCATACACGATCAGTAAAGTGTTCCAGTGCTTCTCCTTACATACAGAGTGAGTAATTATTTAAATTTTGTGGACCAGATACATGGTTGGTGCATATGCGCAATATGATATTTTTACCTCTATCCACATTTGGTAACTTTAGTAATGAATTTTCGGAAAAGAGCAAGATATATATGGCTGCAACTAGACCAGTAAATCGTATTAAACCAAATAGTCATTTTATGTTTTTAAAATCCAGTATAGAGATATAAGAAAATACAAAATTTTAAATTTAAAATTTACTAGATCAATCAAATATTTCTTTATTAACATCTAGTACAATATTTCAGGGCCTATCATTTGTAGACCAGGCACACTCTGAAGACAATTACCAAAGCACAATATAAATTTGATTTTTGCACCAAAAGTAAAGAATGGAATAAAGCTATGTTGTGATAAACTCAGCATTTTTCAAAAAGAGGATAGAGATATGTTATGAGTTTAACCATCTTCGTTATCCATGGATCGTCAATCCACTTCGTTCCAAATCAACCCTTGGCATACGTAACTCGCGGAGACAATGTCTGCCGCTATACATGATCCAATCAGATTGCTCGTTACATTTACCTGTTAATATAGTTTGGAATAATCGTAGCGGCTCCTTACGTAGCGACATATATTGCATCTAAGTTTCTCTAATTTAATCTTTTCAGTCAAGCATGTGAACTTCAGTGAAGTAGCCATTTTGTATACCTAACAGCTCCAATAATAGCGAACTCTCTAATTGGTCAGTTTATGTCGATTGCGATATGTATCAAGAGATAATGTGTATTTGTTTACAAGATTGAATGGGATATAAATGTTTTCAACGCTAGTTGAGTTTTAAAAAAAGCATACAAGAGAATAGAAACATTGACCTTTTTTAAATTTTGTGTATATATTTTTTTATTTTAAGCATTAAAATATATATTGATGATTTAGAAAAGATGCATTTTAACATATTACATTTAATCATGATATCATCAAGATAAGCACGAGATGAGCATCATAAACTCTGATAGCAAGACTGCGAATCTCAGACACGGTGCAAGGTCAATCTACAACAGTTCAACAAAAACAGAGATAGATTCTTTTAACATTAAACCATCAAATGGTGACCCAGTACATGAAATATCTGTTTTAGAATGAACCATAGGGTCTTGATGAACAGTCAGCTGTCATAACCGGAAAAAATTATGGAGCAATAATGGCATGTATTTTGAATAATTCAAATTGGATTCCTTATGTGCTGGATCTTTATATTTACCTGTTAATCGATCACAGTTTCTTACTTTGCTTTTTTTCTTCTATTTTCTCTCTCACAAATGTAACATATGTTTGCTGATTTAAAATGCCTTTTATCATCCTATGCGAATACCATATCTTATTTTTGGTCTTAATTTTATATACTTTCATTTTGTGGACTCACGACCGAAATGGGTTCCAATCCTTACATCGCGACCAGCCCGGGTCAGCTACCGTAGTGTTTCTTTGGGCAAAGCACCTCACTAAAATTGCTTGTCACTAAATAACCTATTTGTGTTGCTGTGCCGCAAAGCACCAAACCAAACTTACCCCACGCATCGTAAATACTTGAATACATCCTTACATCTAAAGCCATGTTATTTTTAGCTGTGACCGCATGAACATCTGGCAATTAAAGAGATACAGATACAAATATGGGCATGCATATATCTTTGTATGTTACACGCAGCTGGAAAATAAGTAATACACTGGTATTATCCAAAGTGACACTTCGTACAATGCATAAATTCGGACATAGTTGCGAAAAGTCCTGCGAATCTCCAGATTAGCGCATGAGGGTTTGGCAAAGAATATTATTTTATTTTAATCATGTTTCTGTGGAGAATTAGTGACAAGATTTTTAATATGTTCAGTGTGGAAGTCCTATTTGAGGTCACATCGACACCATTTTCATTCAGCACTAACTAATAATCATACTTAGTCTTCTGATGAAAACCCCATGACATGACTTTCCACTTAGGAGTAGCGTTAACAAAATTTTAAAGATGACTGCCATGGTGGCCATACTGGATGTCAGATCGGCACCATTTTCATTTAGTACCAACTAGACATCATAAGTAGTCTTCTGTCGAAAACTCAATGTTGATTTGACTTTCCATCTAGGAGGAGTAGCAATAAGATTTTAAAGATGTATCTGTGGCGGCCATATTACACATCAGATCATCACACTTTTTATTTAAGACTATTATAGAGATCTTAGTAGTCGTCCAGTAAATAAACCCATGCTGATATGACTTTCCGTTCAGGAGGAGTAGCAATAATCAGATTTTCAAGATGGTTACTGTGGTGGCCATATTCGATGTCAGATCGGCACCATTTTCATTTAAGCAAATTAGACATCATACAAAGTGTTTTAGTGAAAACCCCATGTTGAAATCACCATCAATTCAGGTGGAGTAGTGATAACAAGATTTGAGGTGGCCATATTGGATGCCCGGGCGGCACCATTTCATTTAAAACCAAATATACATCATAAGAAGTTTTCTACTGAAACCCCCATGGCGATAATGACTTTCTTTTCAGGAGTATTAGTGATAACAAGATTTTCAAGATGGCTGACGTGGCGGTCATTGGAAGTCAGATCGGCACCATTTTCATTTAGGATCAACTAGACATCATAAAAGTCCTTTAGTTAAAATCTCAGGAGGAGTAGTGATAACAAGATTTTCTGGATAGCAGCTGCAGCGACCCTATTGGATGTCAGAGAAGGATCAATTTCATTTTGTACCAACTAGACATCATAAGAAATATTCTGGTGAAAACCCCATGACGATATAACTTTCTTGTCAGAAAGAGAAGCAATAATATAGTTTTAAAGATGAATGTCCTCACGGCCATATTGGACGTCAGATCGGTACTATTTTTATTTGGAACCAACTAACCATCATACGAAGTATTTTAGTAGAACAACCTCCCACCCCCACCCCATGTTGATATGAGACTCCATTCAAGAGAAGTAGCAATAACAAGAATTATGGCTGCTGTGTTGGCCATATTGGATGTCATTGAGGACAGACTAGACCTTGTGATGAATATGTGTGAAACGTTTCATGGCAATCCTCTAAGTAGTTTAGGAGGAGTAGCGATAACAAACGTGTGCGAACGGACGGACAGACTTCGGACTACGGACGACAGACCATTCTATAAGCTCTTCTGGTCTATGGTCTTCTAGAGCTAAAAATGGATCCTCGACGGCGGGTTATGTATTAAACCAAGCAGGAAGTTGCTTCCCATTTCAGTCAGTTTGTTTTCTAATTAATTTTAAAAAATTATTTCAACTGGCTCTGGGTGTTACTTACATTCGGTGTGAGATCCTGTGATTTGCCACTTGAGAAAAAGAAACAAACAGCTGAAGTTTTCCAGTTTAAACCCTTCGTCATGTATCAATTTTTAAATACAAAGATCTCGCTACTTGAAGGTAGACTTGTTTATATTATGTCGACTTGTTGCAATATTATGTCGACTTATTTCAATGATTCGTGTGGCTACGTTGGACGGCAGAAGTGGGCATAAACACAGCTTTTCGTCAAATTATCCTATTAAGTCGACATAAAGAAATGTATATGTCGCCGTAGCTTTTACATAAATCGACTTATTTGTTGTCTTAAAATGACTCATTTATAATTGTGACAAAATATTTCATTGAATAAGTCGAATTACTTAAGTGGATAAGTAGCAAGTGGTTGGCAGAAATCTGCCACCATAGTTATGGTCAAAATCATTGTATTTCCTTTCATTTTTATTATTCGCGGAGTCCTTCCACTTGTGCCATTCCTTTTATTGACTGTTCTCCAAGTTTTGGATTTTGACATTGAGATATATGATGTGAAATTTTAAAAAAAAATATAATGTTCAAATATTCGTTGTGTCTTTCAAAGAAGGCTAACCATATTTGGTCCATACATCATTATATCTGCACTTTCAGAACTTACTGCAATAGTAGTGTTCGTCCGTCAGTTAGTGTGTCCGTGCGTCCGTCTCTCAGTAACTGTGTTATCCTTGTAATCTGTTTTATTTTCACTGCCATACACTGAAAGTAAACCAAATGCAAGACTGGAACTGCTCTCATACCAGCGTATCAGACTTAAGACTTATAGTAAAATTAACCATAAGTTTTAATTAAAAACAGCAAGTGATGTCGAAGATTTATGACTTTCAAACATTATAACGCAAAATTTTAACAGTGTTTACAAGGATGAAATATGCATTTTGTTTAAGCAGGCGAGACAGGCAAGATAGGCACTTAAGGTATAACAGAGTATAGACATTAGACCAACAACAATATTATCCTATAGACATTAGACAAACAGCAATATTATCCTATAGACATTAGACCAACAGCAATACTATCCTATAGACATTAGACCAACAGCAATATTATCCAATAGACATTAGACCAACAGCAATACTATCCTATAGACATTTGACCAACAGTAATACTATCCTATAGACATTAGACCAACATCAATAATATCGTATAGACATTAGACCAACAGCAATATTATCCTATAGACATTAAACCAACAGCAATATTATCCTATAGACATTAGACCAACAGCAATATTATCAGATAGACATTAGACAAACAGTAATATTATCCTAAAGACATTAGACCAACAGCAACATTATCCTATAGACATTAGACCAACAGCAATATTATCCTATAGACATTACACCAACAGCAATATTATCCTAGATTTACAGTTGAATACGACAAGTGTTGTTGAACTTTTAAAAAGTTTGACACATATTTAGTATTTTTTAGAGTGTTGAAACATGATTTATGTTTACGCATAATAGACAGGCAGATAGTAATTCCAGGCATATCAGCGTATACTTTGGACCTATTTTAATAGCATATCAAAGTTTCAGTTGAATGTATTAACAAAAGTCAATGATATGTGACTTTCAAAAATTTTAAAACAAAACTTAAGGATTGTTCACAATGATCAACCAAGTTTTCTGCTTCAGCCGGCGAGACAAGCAACACATGAAACCTTTGCATATCGGCGTATACAATTTGGACCCATAACAATATTATCCTACAATTTTAGTTAAGTGAAGTCACTAATGTTGAATTTATGAGGCTTTGAAAAACTATAAGGCAAGACTTTAACATTGTTTCTCACGCCGACTCCACTGGAAACGTGATTACTATATACCACCATAATTACGTAGGTTAGATAGAAAGCTAGAATTGTAATGATGTAAGAAATTATCATACCACAAGTAAATACAGAGGGATGACATTGTGGAAAATTACATTGTTAACGTTGTTTTCTAAACTTTAATTTACACGGTAAAGAAACAAAGGCTCTTTTTCAAGAAATGTAGTAACTGTTCTAAGAAAAGTTGTCACAACGTTTAAAAAAGTATACTGTGCCATCTAACAAAAACACTGAAGAAATTTTAGAATTTTTATTTACTTTTTGATCATAAAGGGAAAAAACATAATGTATTTGTTAATGTTAGTTGTATGCCAAAGATAGTAATAAATATCTCTTAATGGTTAAGGTTTATTTCATGTTCATTATGTCTCTCAATGGATAAGGTTTATTTTGATAAGGTTTATTTTCATTTTCATTGTGTGTCTTAATGCTTTTTTGAAACAAAGCGTTACTGGAGCATGTTCAATGTTTACACTATCCGACGTCTTTGACATCATTATGCCTCCATTTGTTTAAAAAGACAGATTGTATGAAAGCAGACGACACTTACTCACGGAGTAATGAACCCGGAACTCGCAGTTGACAACGAAAAAGTGACCAGTGAATACTGACCAGTAGGAATCCAAGATATGCGTTCAAGGTCAAACTTCATCAACGGACAAAACAACATATAAGAGGTTTTATAAAGTGAGAGACACCCCACCTCTCAAAAAGAAAGCAGCGTCTTATCTCGTCGGAAGGTAAGTTAAAATTTGGCAACGTACTTTATTATCTTTTTTATTTCTCTCTTTCTCTCCAAGTCTTTATAATGCGATCATTGGAAACCATTGTGGAAATTATTCTTTTTTAGGCATAAGTTATAACCATTTTTTTCAGCATTTTTTCTACACAACAAAAAGACAACGTCGGCTATGGAGATTGAAACAAAGTTTTGTGCATGAAATTTCATCGAGATTCGTTTGATTTTTAGTTTCAAAGAGACCGGAAAAATACCGTTTTCGATTTTTATCACCAAAACCTATATCACAGGTATGAGGTCATACGTTTTAATTTGACGGTAGGACAAACATTGTTCTGCAAGCTCTAAATAAAATAACGTTTAAAGGGCTTCGTTTATCTCTTCAACAACTATATGCGAGATTTGGAATCAAGCTCAGGCGTACACTTTTTATGTGAATGTAGGGTACGAATTTCAGTCATGGTTGTATGTGACAGTGCATATGTTAGCCATGGTTCTTGTATGTGATAGTAGTAATGTTTACCATGGATTTTGTATGATAAAATACGACTGTTAGCAATAGATCTTGTATATGATAGTACGGATATCAACTGCGGTTATTGTATGTCATAGTACCGATGGTGGGCACCCACCGTTTGATAAAACAACTAAAATATATGTTTCATCGACTTAAGAAAATTCTTCAGGATATACTTTGTTGCCTTTCTTTAAATCACACAAATACAAATGTTTTTTTCTGTATGTTATATCTACTGCTGTTTGTAATGACAGTGTTTGGCGAAATCAGTTGATCTTTACATTTTTCATACTACATACTGCGTTCAAGACCACAAAAGTAATACAAGGATTAAAACTGCTCTTTTTATTCCATTTCTCTTGATATAGTTACATCTTATAATTGTGTACATCCTATATTTCTCACAAACATCTCTCTATCTCTCTCTCTCTCTCTCTCTCTCTCTCTCTCTCTCTCTCTCTCTCTTTCTCTCTCTCTCTCTCTCTCTCATGAATTCCCTGTGTTCTGATTGTTCATTCACATATTCATTTGATCGTGCTCTCGTCGCAGCACGGCTGATTGCACCTAGAACATCATAAACTAGATAGCACTGTATTTAATTGTGATCTTAGAGTTTCTTTCAATGTCCTTCATTCGTAAACTCGAAACAGCTGTTTTATTCGAAAGCAAGATTTGTGGAGTTTTTATTATTGTTAGTTTCAATTTCTTGCATCTCTTGTTCATCTGTTTCAAAAAATAAAAAATAAGTCATGATTTTTAAACATCTGAATCACAACCTGTTAAATGGTATTTTCTCTTGTATAATACAAAAATTTTGCTTCTTAATCAGGTATATCTAGAAATCTTGTTTTCTCGATGTTCTGTCCCCAAGTCTAGCACATCACAGAAAACTTTGGGTATTTTCATACGAACCTCTGCACCAAATTTCTAACTGACATTCTTATCGGGCACAACAATAGTTATTCGAGACCATTAAGTGGTGCTTTCGCCCGTTACTGACATACCTGAAGCCACGGGACCTTGGTTTTTTTAACGTGACCATAAACAGCAAAACATCTGAATAATTTGTAGCCAATTCTGAACAATTGAACCAAGTTATGCATCATCTGTGACAGGTTCTTTTTGACAAATTAATAAAGAAATAACAGGCTGTAAATTAAGAAAAGTATACGCCTATGCTAGACAGATAAAAATGTGTTGAAAGAGGTAAATCACAGAAAGCTGAAATTGTATTGAAATTTTGTCTTTCAGAGTTGTCAGGAAAACGTTTGCTCCATCCTCAGGTAAGAAACTTATGTCATTATGCTTTTGTAAATGTTTTACATTTGAAATGTGTTTCTGAAGAGTGTAGTGATGACCAAAGAGTGGTGTTTTCACTTCTATCGTATCTTGCAAGCCAGATAAAATGCCATCCAAAATTTTTCAAACTTCAAATACATTTTGTACAAGATGACTGGATGTTAAGCTTTAGAGTAGATGATTTGTTTTTGTATGTTTGTTTTATTTTATTTTTACAATGGGGACTTGATAGCATCAGAAGATAAGGATTTAGAGCAAACAATAACAAAACCCTCCACAACGTCCCACCTTGTAAAACATACCTTTATTTTTGTCTAACAACATTTTCGCCTTCTGCAATCTAACAGAGAGTGTAAAGGTGGTAAACATCTTTTTTTTATCTTTTTTTTTTCGTCTGCGTTAGTGTGTCTATGGTGGAAGGACTTTACTCTAATTTCCTCAGTACTATATAATCTCTATGTGTCAATCTGCTATTAATCGCCGCGTTAGTGTGTCTATGGTGGAAGCACTTTACTCTCATTTTATTAGCATCATATAAACTGCTAATTGTCATTGTGTCGTTAATCAACCATTTAATGAGCAAAGAGGTACACATATTAAACCTTGTTATATGCATGTATGTACGTACTGGGTCTAGAAATACATTTATGTCCCTCAGAGAATCAGTAAGATATAAAGCTGACTAATCCTTATCAGATACAACACTCCGATATCAATTCACAATCACATGGGCACGAATTATTGGTCAATAATCGTAATAGTATGATTTAAGTGCATGGATTCCTTTAGTCAAGTACTTTAGTAAACATATCCTTTAATAATGCAGTTTAGTCAACAAATCCTCTCCACATGTTGTGCTGTGAAAAAATCCTTTAATCGTGTTGTTGAGTGAACAAATGCTGTAATTACTTAGTATAGTGAACACTTTAATTCATGTAGTTCAGTGAGCAACCCTTTAGTCCTGCAGATTAGTGAAAATATTCTATCATCATTCAGTTTTTTTTTAACAAATCCTTGAATCATGTAGATTAGTGAACACATCCTTTAATTATGTAGATTAGTGAACATACACTTCTTTAAGCAGTTTAGTGACTAAATCCAGTTAATCGAGGTACTTCCTGTAATCAGGTAGTTTAGAGAACAAATCCTGTTTAGGTCAGTATTATATGTGCTACCTCTGAGAACGTTTCTCGGCTGCAATATATCTCTCCGCGTTCTGGTAGATGTAATTTGGGATTGGCTAATTTTTCTACTAATTCAAGAAACTTTTACATCACTTCATACAATTTAATAAGAATATCGTATCTGGTGTTTACATTTATTTATTGTACATTACGTCAGGTACAGGTTTACTGAATAGAGAATGGAACACAATAGAGATCCCTGTTAATGCATATACAGCTAACAGGTAATTTGAAAATGTAGCACAAACTTATTACTGATCCCAATGATTAGTTAAACTGAGAAAATCGCTGATCCTCGGTCAGAAAAACTGACCAGGAAACAATAGTTCACCCTTTATTTGTATTTCATTGTAAGTAACAACCTTGGGACCTGATTAAACCAATCTTTCAGTACTGCATATATCGAAAGTTATAGACGAGTGGCAAATCCAGACACATACTAAAGGAGTGTAATGTACCATGTCCACTCTAAATCCAGGCACATACTAAAAGCGTTTAATGCACCATTTCCACTCTAAATCCAGACACATACTAAAGGAGTGTAATGTACCATGTCCACTCTAAATCCAGGCACATACTAAAGGAGTGTAATGTACCATGTCCACTCTAAATCCAGACACATACTAAAGGAGTGTAATGTACCATGTCCACTCTAAATCCAGGCACATACTAAAGGAGTGTAATGTACCATTTCCACTCTAAATCCAGACACATACTAAAGGAGTGTAATGTACCATGTCCACTCTAAATCCAGGCACATACTAAAGGAGTGTAATGTACCATGTCCACTCTAAATCCAGGCACATACTAAAGGAGTGTAATGTACCATGTCCACTCTAAATCCAGGCACATACTAAAGGAGTGTAATGTACCATGTCCACTCTAAATCCAGACACATACTAAAAGCGTTTAATGCACCATTTCCACTCTAAATCCAGGCACATACTAAAGGAGTGTAATGTACCATGTCCACTCTAAATCCAGGCACATACTAAAGGAGTTTAATGTACCATGTCCACTCTAAATCCAGGCACATACTAAAGGAGTGTAATGTACCATGTCCACTCTAAATCCAGGCACATACTAAAAGCGTTTAATGCACCATTTCCACTCTAAATCGAGGCACATACTAAAGGAGTGTAATGTACCATGTCCACTCTAAATCCAGGCACATACTAAAAGCGTTTAATGCACCATTTCCACTCTAAATCCAGGCACATACTAAAGGAGTGTAATGTACCATGTCCACTCTAAATCCAGGCACATACTAAAGGAGTTTAATGTACCATGTCCACTCTAAATCCAGGCACATACTAAAAGAGTGTAATGTACCATGTCCACTCTAAATCCAGGCACATACTAAAAGAGTTTAATGTACCATGTCCACTCTAAATCCAGGCACATACTAAAGGAGTGTAATGTACCATGTCCACTCTAAATCCAGGCACATACTAAAGGAGTGTAATGTACCATGTCCACTCTAAATCCAGGCACATACTAAAAGCGTTTAATGCACCATTTCCACTCTAAATCCAGGCACATACTAAAGGAGTGTAATGTACCATGTCCACTCTAAATCCAGGCACATACTAAAGGAGTGTAATGTACCATGTCCACTCTAAATCCAGGCACATACTAAAAGCGTTTAATGCACCATTTCCACTCTAAATCCAGGCACATACTAAAGGAGTGTAATGTACCATGTCCACTCTAAATCCAGGCACATACTAAAGGAGTGTAATGTACCATGTCCACTCTAAATCCAGGCACATACTAAAAGCGTTTAATGCACCATTTCCACTCTAAATCCAGGCACATACTAAAGGAGTGTAATGTACCATGTCCACTCTAAATCCAGGCACATACTAAAAGCGTTTAATGCACCATTTCCACTCTAAATCCAGGCACATACTAAAGGAGTGTAATGTACCATGTCCACTCTAAATCCAGGCACATACTAAAAGCGTTTAATGCACCATTTCCACTCTAAATCCAGGCACATACTAAAGGAGTGTAATGTACCATGTCCACTCTAAATCCAGGCACATACTAAAGGAGTTTAATGTACCATGTCCACTCTAAATCCAGGCACATACTAAAAGAGTGTAATGTACCATGTCCACTCTAAATCCAGGCACATACTAAAAGAGTGTAATGTACCATGTCCACTCTAAATCCAGGCACATACTAAAAGAGTTTAATGTACCATGTCCACTCTAAATCCAGGCACATACTAAAAGAGTTTAATGTACCATGTCCACTCTAAATCCAGGCACATACTAAAAGAGTTTAATGTACCATGTCCACTCTAAATCCAGGCACATACTAAAAGAGTGTAATGTACCATGTCCACTCTAAATCCAGGCACATACTAAAAGAGTTTAATGCACCATTTCGACTCTAAATCCAGGCAAATACTAAAGGAGTGTAATGTACTATTCCCACTTTAAATCCAGGCACATACTAAAGGAGTTTAATACACCATTTCGACTCTAAATCCAGGCAAATACTAAAGGAGTGTAATGTACCATTCCCACTTTAAATATAGGCACATACTAAAGGAGTTTAATATACCATTCCTATTCTAAATCCAGTCACATACTTATGGAGGGTAATGTACCAGTCCCACTTTTAATCCAGGTATATACAAAAGGAGTGAAATGTACCAGTCCCACTCAAAATTCAGGCACATACTAAAGGAGTGTAATGTACCATTCCCACTCTAAACTAAACTAAAATACTTTGTGTGCAAGCTTATCGTATGTCTTTATAGTAAAATATAAGGTGATGATAGGTGATGATGTTCCCATGGAAATGACGTAATTCGTACGTACTCATAAATTGTCAGTTTTCAAATTTTATTGATTTTGGAGAAAAGTAAGTTGTCTTACCATAAATTATTATTATATTTCTCGAATGAATTTGTATCAAACATTTTTCTTAACCTAGTAATTGTTAAATTTCCTGATGAATACCTTGGTCTAACGCCATTATATGATATAAGAATAGTCTCTTTCAACCTTATGAATTCAAGACTCTACTACATTGACATATGCTAAACAAGTGGTAAACTGGACGATGTATCTGTTATTAACATTCTGGAATCAGTAAGAGTGGTGAAACCAAGCAGACATCCAGCGCGTTAAAGAAACTACTAACTTGGCACTATTATTAACAGCCTAGCAACAGGCATCTAACGAGTTAATGAGTGATGAAAGAGGTCCAAAAGACCTTAATATTTTTCCCTTTGAGATGACCATCAACATTTTCATTAACTCTTGCTAATTATGAGAAGGATATGAAATATGCACCTTACGGAATAAGAATAAGTGTTTATACAGAAAAATAAGCACCTTTATGAATAAGATTAAGTGTTGATACAGAAAAAAGAAAGCACTATACTGAAACAGTATTTTAACTTGTTGCGAAATTCTAATGTTAAATCGCGCATTTTCTTTACAAGCATCAAATAACTTGAATACAATTGAGAGTTTTTGTCAAAAAGAATGGTTTATGTCAAGGCAGTTTTTCTATTGCCGAAGGTGTGTGTGTGTGTGTGTTTATGCCCAATTAATCAGTATATATCCCTTTTTAGTACAATTAAATGTTGTAGAATGGCAACGGAACACATTTCAAAAGTTCTAACACTGTTATAAGGGAAACTTTTCTCCTGTGGGAATATGTAATAATCATGCGTGTCAGGTTGACATTTTCCTACATGATTGATATTTCCGAAAGTCGAAAATATTTCAAACATTTACAACAGTGATGATAAGCTCGTACTTGACAACAAATTTAACATACAAAATAATATATATATATATATATATATATATATATATATATATATATATATATATATATATATATATATATATATATATATATATATATACCCAGTACATTATGATATAAGTTTCCGAATTTACAGTAATACAAATCCTGGTTTCGAACCTTGATCAATCTGTGTTATTTGAAAGTACCACACCCTGTTGATACTTCCCTTATAAAATCTATTCTTTAGAATCTCAAACTATATGAAAGCTTTAATAAATTATTTAGTAAAATGGCCTTGTTTAAGTCTACTTTTATTCCAGTTATAGAAAATGGAGTGGAAACCATTTGTCATCATGCTCATTTTCTTGTTGATTCTGTTCATCAACATTCATGCCCAAGAAAGATGGAACCAGAGATATAAAGGTAGGCTTTGCATTCAAATGCATAACTACCCTCAGCCAACACTCAACCGCCCTTACATACCCTTTTATTTATTTATTTATTTATTTATTTATTTATTTATTGAAATCATTGCCTATCATAGAGTGTAACACTCATTAAGATGTTGTTTCGTCGCGGGTACAAGATATGTGTGCTTTTGACGCACTTTTGACGCACTCTTTATTGCAAAAATGTTTAAGATATTAAAATTATGAATAGCTTAAATAATTAGCACCCCTTGTTGTATATCAGTGTATTAATTTAACAGACAGTAACGTATTTAACGGATTAATCAAGGAAAAGAATGACAATATTCCTGAAATAAGTGAGGAGAGAATACTTTATAATGTCTCTGATATAATATTAAAACTCCTGTCATGAATGAGGAAAGTATACCTTAAACTTTATCTGATGTATTATTAAAACTCCTGTCATGCAATTGATTATAGATTTTAGTCCGACTTGGATCTCGAAGTAATTAAAATGTCTGCTACTAGTTCCATTCATTAAATATATTGTACAATAACAAGGAAAATGTTTTAATAAGTGATATAAAATAAGGCCCTATCACAGGGAATATTTACATTGATCTGATATAAAAATAAAACCTTATCACAGCCAATATTTACATTAAGATGTGATATTAAAATGAGGCCTTATCACAGGTAATATTTACATTGACATGTGACATGAAAATAAAGCCTTATCACATGTAATATTTACATTGTTGTGATATATTTACATATATTTACATATATTTATAACGCTCCATTGGTAGATACCCATCAAGGTCTATGCTTGAAATCACAAGTAGAATAAACAGATAGACCCTGATCTGTCTGATTTTATTGTCTTTATAGTACATTCTGATCCACCCGGCCACATAATAGACACTGATCTGTCTGGCCATATATGGTAATAGACCCTAATCCTAAGCACATGATAGTAATAGTAGACCCTGATCTGTCTGAGCATATGGTGGTAATAGTAGACCCAGATCTGCCTGGGTATATGATAGTAACAGTAGACCCGGATCTGCCTGGGTATATGATAGCAATAGTAGACCCGAATCTGTCTAGGCACATGGTAGTAATAGTAGACCTAGATCTGCCTGGGCATATTAATAGTCGACCCGGATCTGCCTAGGTATATGATAGTCATTGTAGACCTGGGTCTGCCCTGGCACATGGTAGCAATAGTAGACCCAGATCTGCCTAGTCATTTTATAGTAATAGTAGACCCGGGTCTGCTTGGGCACATGATAGCAATAGTAGACCCGAATCTGCGTGGGCAATGGTAGGAATAGTAGACCAAAATCTGCTTAGGCATATGATAGTAATAGTAAACTCGGATCTGCTGGGCCATATGGTGGTAATAGTAGAATCTGATCTGTTTGGTCATATGGTTGTAAAGGTACACCCTGATCTTCCTGAGTACATGATCGACCAAGTATTGATATTTGTGTTGGTCTATGTTCCGTACCCAGTGTGTTGGTATATGTCAGAATCCCATCACTGAATGCATGTATGTATGTTTTTAAATCGTATCCTGGGTGTTAGAAGGATTTTTCTCTAGATTTAAGTACTGACAGTCAAATGTTTCAATAATATCTATATTTACACTTATCTCAGAGTCAACGACTCTTCCCAGGGAGTCAAATAGTTACCCTGATTAGATCTCTTAAGAAGAAATAAGACTTAAGACAATTATGCAATTGTATTGTTATTATTATTATTATTATTATTATTATTATTATTATTTATAATCAGATTCAGGGCTAATTGAAAATATTGGTCATCCGCAACAACAACAACAACAAACAGCAGATTTTCATGCAATAAATGTAATACTTACAATGTCAGCGTCCTTTAGCTAGGAAGGTGTAAAATGTTGTATGATCCTCATCCACTATCGTTTACCGTTAAATTACTTCATAGCCAGGGTTTAATGCCTCGAAAATATCAAAATGTTTTCACTGAAAGAAAGTGTCTGGAGATCATCAAAAGATCAAAAGAGAATGTTATAGCAAACCTACGTCTCCGTTTATAGATATGTTAGATTTTAGTGATTACTTATTTGGTTATTGGGAATCAGTGTTGGGAAGACATTTCTGAGACTGAGTAACTAGCCAATTTTTAGGTGCAAGCGTCATCCATAATGAAATGTATTCATGGGACTTTATTGTAGCATGGATTTGTTTCGTTAAATGGCCACAGTCACATTTCTTTACATAAGGAATTATTGTGATATTTTCACGCATAATTGTTTAGTTATTAGAGATGTGAATAATTTTGTGAGTTGAGTGTTGAGAACCGTTCAATTGACAACAACGGTTGTCTTCGGGTCCTTGGAAATAGTATAGATAACAAGCTGAAGCCATATAGCATGTAGGCAGTGTGTCTGACATTGTTTTGCTTTTTTATTTATTTATTTTATTTTTTTTTGCTCTTCCTCGAGTTGAACTTATACTAACTGTTTTTATACTCTATACCTCTGGCGTTTTAGAATATATTATCGATAATTTGCATATTAATGCTGGCGTTTTTGTTTTTCCACACAATTGTAGATACATGTACAATCTTCCTCCAATTGATTGGTATCTGTCCACGTAATCTGTCGTTTCAAATAACCAATTACTGACAATATTTTGTATTCAAAATTTCAAGCTGTACATCGATTACATTTTGCATTTCAGTTCTGTTTATGATGTTTAAGGCTTTAGTCCTGTGATGCTACATTCTAAATACAAATGCATCACCATCGGATATTCTACTACGAATTATTATGGCCAAATCTAATTAAACTGTTACAGATCCAAAATCTCCCATCTTCTTTCGTGTGATTTTCTTTAGGTACAGCTCCACCTTGTTAAAAAATAAATTCATACAAATTATGATATTTTCCGCCATAAAATCTATACCTGTTTTAAGCTTTTTTAAATGAGTCCTGGACTACCGAAGGCAAACAAGCTTATTATCCTTGGTGACTTCAACGCTAGAGTTAGCACAGATCACCAGACATAGACAGGCGTCATTGTCAAAAATGGCTTTGGCAAACGCAATAACAACGGACTACTCCTACTGAGTAAATGCGCTGAATACAACCTTCTAACCACCAACACAGTCTTCCGCCTGCCAAACCGCAACATGGCGTCTTGGATGCACCTACGCTCTAAGCACTAGCATCTCAATGACTACGTCATCGTGAGGAGAAGAGACAGGCAGGATGTCAGAGTCATGAAGGCCATGAGATGTGCCGAATGCTGGACTGACCACAGGCTCATAGTGTCCAAGCTCAATATCCAGATTCAGCCTATCAGACGACCACAAGACAAAAAGTGCCCAAAATGCTCGATGTCTCCAAATTGAAGCTGGAGAATGTGAAACAGGTATTTGTCGTACAACTGCTCAGCCTACTGGAAACAATTGATGCGAACTCCGAGAATGTCGAGAAAACCTGGGCATCCTTCGGAGACTCTGTGTACTCAGCTGAATCCAAAATCCTCGGTCCCACCACACGTAAACATCAAGATTGGTTTAATGAGACCGAAGCTGCCATACAGAGACTACTGAATGAGAAACATCAGCTACAAAAGGCCTGTTTAGAAGACAGCACTCCATCATCTAAGAAGGCAGCATTCAACAACATCAAAAGGACTGTCAAATGCAAACTTAGAGATTTGCAAGACTCATGAGTGAGCAACAAGGCAGATGAGACTCAGTTCTACGCAGACATGAATGACATGAAGACCTTCTATGATATTTTGAAGACAATCTACGGGCCACAGTCAATCAGTATCAAGAAGACAGAGGTTATGCACCTGCCTGCACCAGGAAAACCGTATATAGAGCCTACCATTATAGTAAATGGCCAAACCCTCCATGCAGCGGACAGGTTCACCAATCTCGGCGGTACACTATCACTTGCAGTCCACATCGATGATGAAACCAAAGCCAGAATTGCTAAAGCAAGTGTGGCCTTTGGCAGACTACGCGCAAATGAGTGTGAGCGCAGAGGCATCAGTCTACAAACAAAGCCATTGTTTTGCCAATCCTGCTGTATGCATGCTAAACCTAAACGGTGTACAGACTCCATGCCAAGAAGCTGAACCATTTTCACATGGGCTGCCTGAGGACACGGATGAGAATAAGATGGCAGGACAGGATCCCAGACACTGAGATTCTCACAAGGGCAGGCATTCCAAGCATGCCTCACTGTGCTGATGAAATCACAGATGAGATGGGCAGGCCACGTCACCCGGATTTCAGAAGGGCGACTACCCGAGAAGATCTTCTACGGTGAGCTGAAGAGGGAAAGCGATCTCAAGGTGGTCAGAAGAAACGCTTCAAAGATTCCCTCAAGTCATGCTTGAAACATTTCAAGTCTTGGAAAATCTCGCACAGAATTGCTACAATTGGCGCAAGTCTCATCCATACTGTAACTATCGACTTTCAATTGAGGAGAATTGCAGAGGCAGTGCAGAAGCGCCAGCAACGTAAATCTCAGAACTGAAGCACGTCCTCTATTGGTCAATCAACCACAAGCGTCGTCTCCTGTCCAGTGTGCCACAGACAGTTTAGAGCACAAATGGGCCTGATCAGCCACTCAGTTACTCACAGAAACCAAACCAGTTAGTGATGATGGTCATCTTCGAACTCGAAGGACGAGCAGCATTATCTCCCTTATCTGACTTTATATTTTGTATAGAATTTACTTTTTCTTCTTCTTGTCTTCTATTTTCTATGCCATATCTCTTGATCTCTGACCACTTTCTGTAACCACTGAATTACTTCATAACGAGAGCCGTTATGAAGTAATTCAGTGGTTAGAGAAAGTGGTCAGAGATCATCATATAGTTGACTACACTATGGCATAAATCTCAGGGTTTGGTTTATATTAACCAAATTGCCCAGGCTCTAGCCCTAGAACAGGCCATATCTCTTGATGTCGTCCTCCTCATGCTCAGGCTTACTAGTATATAAAGACACATTAACTGATTGATAATTCATTCACATATGCTAAAGTATGTTTTAATCCTCTCATAATTTCCAAATTCCACTAATTGAATGCGTGTATCTCTATTCATCAGTAGGCTATAATCAGTAATCTCTATTATGGAACTTTAAACGAACTTAGTTTGCACTTTATCTGCAATCACTAAGTAGTATTACTTTCATAATTCAGGTCGACATAGTATAGCTGAGTATCATTGAGTCTTTTGATAACTGACCTTTATCTTAATCCAAAATATGGTTTTCTTTAAACACACCGTGTGGCAGTAATACCCTTACTGAATCCTGATTAGACCGTGTTAACTTCACGTACTCATTTTAATGATAAAATAAGGAAATATTCTACTACTCAAAAGAACTCCTTTCACGAGATTTTCATGGAACGCTTTATATTTCATCATTTCAAAGTTTCACCTCTTTTTCAAGGTGATAGGTCTGGTAAGTGCCCCAAACCAGGATTTGGCGCGTGTGCAAATCTATGTTTCTCAGATCGAGACTGTCCTGTACAAGAGAAATGTTGCTCAAATGGCTGCGGACACACTTGTACAGCACCAGTCTCTGTGGGTATGTATTCCTATCTTGCTGCATACTATCTTAATATTTAAGATATAATGACTTGGAAATGGTTCTTTTTCTTTCTTTTTTTTTCACAAATATTTTCCAGCGCAAAGTCCTCGTTATAACGTGATTAAGAAGCAAAATAAAGTGTCAAGAGCTGGGGGGTATATGTCTGAGGACTCCGGTTATATTAACCCGATTGTCCAGGCTCTAACAATAGAACAGGCTATAACATTTGATAAAGTCCTCCTACATTAGAAATTATTGTTTCATTATGAACCATTTCGTGCTCAGGAAGAATTCATTGCACATAATGACATATTACCTAATTGCTAATTCATTGACATATGCTAAAATATGTTATACTCCACTCATTATCTTCGAATTAAGATGCAACTCTTCTCCCATTAGTTAAATATGGATATACTATGTATAGAGAGGATATTTGCTTTCTCCGAGTGAATAACGGATATATTTCATCGAGTGGGTGAAAAACTGAGTATTTTCACCCACGAGATGAAAATTATCCGTTATTCACTCGGAGAAAGCAAATATTCTTTTTATTTTATGCTCAAGCCTATTGTCTAGCAATTTGTATAACACACTGAAGTAGCTGATTTCTTACTGCATCCCGCGCGATAATGTCAGCGGTTTACCGTTTATGATTTGCTCTGTTTTGTGTATATTTGCACATAAAATATCAGTAGTTACATAATGCTTCTTCCCAATTCAAGGTAAAATATCAGATAAAAAGAAAATGAAACAAACTTTTTTATGTCTGTTGCTGGATTTGAACCCGATTCGCCAGGATGCGAAGTGGCCATCTTTACCACTACACCACGCGAGCTATTGACTGCCAGTGAAAAAATATCATGATATTTTTTCACTGCAGTGAAATATCACAATTATATCTCTCGGAAAATCCAGTATTTCACTGCCTAGCATAAAATAAAAGGATATATTTTTCACATGCGAAAATATAGGAATGAAAAAATATGAAACTTATTTCGCAAATAAGCTTCTATATTTCACACTAAAGTATATAATAAATATATATATATATATATATATATATATATATATATATATATATATATATATATATATATATATATATATATATACGTAGACATTATAAGTTGTCTCGATTATGGAACTTAATCGAATTTTATCTGCAATAAATAAGTAGTATTACTTCTATAATGCATTTTGACATAATACAGATCGATATCTTTGATTCTTTTAATAATATATATTTTATCTTATTCTAAAATATGGATTTATTTAAACACTACGTGTCGTAGTAATACCCCTAGTGAATCCTGATTAGGCCTTGTTAATTTCTCGTACTTATTATAAAGATAAACTGAGGAAATATTATATTACGTGAAAGAATTCCTTTCATGAGATTTTCGAGCCACGTTTATACTTGATCATTTCAAAGCTTTACTTCCTTTTTAAGGGTATCAGCCCGGTAAATGTCCCGAACGAGGATTTGGTACTTGTGCCGATCTATGTTCCACGGACAGAGACTGTCATGGAAAACAGAAATGTTGCTCTTATGGATGTAAACACATTTGTATGGCCCCAGTCTATGTGGGTAAGTATTCCTATTGTATTGCCTATTATCTTAATATTTAAGAAATAACTATTTTAAAATAGTATATATTTCAATGCATAAATACCTGTTTTCATTATTGGAATTTTATGTAATCCACGACCAGTAAGAGAGTATTATTTAAACATTCCATTCTGATCAAACAGATAGTTATCTTGTGAAACAGATTAATCTTTTCAAGTCATTCTTTGGATTTAAACATAAAGAAATAAAAAGAAATTCAACTTTTGTACACCGATTGTACTCTGTTGGCCTAATACTACAAGACATAAGTCATGATCAATCATTGATTGCGCACCTCGGTTTTGACATCGAACTGTTTCATCACACCTATTGTTACTATCCAATGTAGGATGGATTCTCACTATACAACATCAATACATCAACATAATGAAGGATTATTTTCTCACATTCCTGAATGAATTCCTGGCGTATTGTGAATACTGATGCATCTTTAAAAAAATAAAACACCCAATTAAAATTGTATCACCGTAAGATAGCGTGTAAAAGTTTTCGTTTACTGAAAATTTCAGTGCAAACTTTCAATAACTTTTAAAGAGATATCCGCGTTCAAACTACGATGGTCCAGACCCCCGAGAGATTACTGCTCTCGAGGTAATGGCAATACACAGCGCCCAAATTGTGTACTGATGATATTTTGCGCAATGATACAAATAGGAACAGGTAAAAATATAAAAAAATAAAGTTCACGTTTATCCCAAAGATTAACGAGACAACATATAATGATATAGTCCTATGTTCACTTTGATCTATAATTGATTTTCCTTTCATTAATAATAATGGAAAGATGACTTTAAAAAATATACCAGACTACTGAATTTGTACCTGTACTTAAATCGATCAGTAATAACATCCTGTTTGCCGGACACTGCTGCACGCTTTAGGATGTAAAGGTGTTGCAGTTAATGCTTATCTTGATTCTGGTGAAATAATGTTCAAGCGAAGACGGAAATTGGGAAGTTTTTGCAGTTTTGGGGCACTATTATCGCTATGGAAGATCATGTGATGAAAGACAGCAGCCACGTCATGAAAGATAGAGATATTTCCCAATGTTCTTCTACACTGAAAAACACGTACATACACATATAGCAATGTGAGAAACTATTTCTTTCTCTCCATGCTTTGTAAAGAGATGCGAAATCGGTTCATATTAGATATGAATTATTTGATGTTCAAGAAGAATTGTGTGTGTACTTAGAAAAATTACAAAGCATTTATGGCTGATCATTTCAGGGAGAGTGAGACGGCGAGGTGAGGTTTACCAAGGAGCACAGTAATCTACTAGAAAATGTATTTCGATAATAAAAATATATTGTGGATATGGTGGCAAATAATATTTTTCCGTATTATGAGACGTACACCAGTCTTTCATGGATTGAGATGACTCGAATGGACAAGAAATCATTGAAACATTCGAAGCAGAATATGCTCTCTCAAAGCGGACATTGCTCTTGTTGTTGTTGTTATTATTATTATTATTATTATTATTATTATTATTATTATTATTATTATAGCAGAAAATGTATTATACACATGTCTTGTACAATCATTGATAATTCAATTAATTCCGATTTCTGTAGCGGCCAAAGGTATTACACATTTGTACTGTACACTCATGGATCATTTAAATATTTCAAATGTCTGTCAGCTACTAAAAGTATTACACATTTGTACTATGCATACATGAATCATTTAAATATTTCAAACGTCTGCAACTATTACAAAGTATTACACACTTTCATTGATCATTTAAATATTTCAGATGTCTGTCAACTTCCAAAAGAGGTAGGACAATGCTATTCAAGAGAAAAGAGATATTATTTCAACAATAAAACAAGAAGATGCCGATCATTTGACTACGGTGGCTGTGGAGGCAACGAAAATAATTTCCGATCGCGTAGAATCTGTCGAGAACGTTGTCAAAGAAAGAAGAACTATTGAAATGATTAAACTTTTAAAATCCAGTAAACAAAGATTCTTTTGACCGTTCTCAACATAGGAACTATGTAAGTCGTGTCATGTCATCAATTTAATAATTTATGAGAATACCGAATAAGAAGTCAAATATCAAGCTAAAAGCCATCGAAGTCAAATATCAGGATTCATCGAAGAGAATAAGTGCCTTTCAAGTCCACGTCTTTTATTCACAACTCTAGCAATCGATGTCATTACCTGAATGTGCAAAGTGGTAAAGTTCTTTTTTATCAATAATAAGATTACACAAATCAGTTTGAGACAAATAAAATGAACATATCGTATACAAATATTATATTTTTATTTTAGTTTTAAAAAGGTAATGACGGTAATAAATTTCCTTTGATATTACTTTGAAATCTCTATTTTTTCCTCGTAAAAGCAAATTCTAAGGGCAAGATATTTCTCATATTTCGATCAAACATACATACTACATTTTGACTCTAGAAAGTTGGCCAAATTAACTCACTGAATAAATATCTAACTTTTGAAAAATTAACTGTCCAAATCGTATCCATTGTAATTACCAGTTTCCAAGCTTATAATCTGAAGTAATTAGATGCTAAATGGAAGATTAAGTACATGAAACCACATCAACTAGGCAACAACAACGTTTCCAATGGCGTTAGAAATTGAATTTCGAAAACATTCTCTTAAATCATAATAAATATGGAGTGTACGATTGTGATAAGTTTGGGGACAATTATAATATCATTGTTTTATTCCTACAAAAGCTGCTAGTAGTATAAGGGGACATTTTGAGTCATATGGCAATTTAACGTTGTAGCGATGAACACTCTATGGAAATTTAACATTACAGAATGGGACAGTATGGAATCTATGGGAATGTAACCGTATAACAAAAATTTTACATTATAGGGGGAACACTACTGAATCTTTAGGAATGTAACCTTAGCGATTTATGGGACCCTATGTGAATCTAACATCACTGGTCTATGAGGTCCTATGGGAATATAACATTAGCGGTTTTGGGGGTCTCTCGGGAATTTAACATTAGTAATGTATGGGGACCTTTGGGATTTTAACATAGATGGATCACTATGGTCCTCTATGGGAATTTTTAACATTGGGTTGGTGTAGTTCTCTGTTAAATGTTACAATCCAAACACCACACGTACAAAACATGAATGATTTATGGTAGGGGGGTAGGTAAGTGTCACTCACACGCTTCTTCACTGACCAGTACTCACCCTTACTGACCAATACACACACACAAATGGATGCATACGAGTGGGAGGTAAAGTAGGGGGTAAGGGGTTGGATAGGATCACTGTCACACTTATAAGTACTATCCCACATACAATCACACATGCAAAGAGCGGTTTGGGCGGTTGGAATATAGTGACTAATACATACACATATATAATTACACATACAAAGGGAGTTAGGGGTTTTTAAGTTTTTATTTGAGTACAAACATACACAAACACACACAAAACATATGGACCCTATTGGAATTGAACATGTGATGATTCATATATTTATATTGTTATCAAGTATATCATCACACATATAAGAGAAGGGAGTAGCTGAAAAACTACTATTATCTATCCACCATACCATTACAGATACAGATTGAGGGGGGGGAGGGGGTAACTCATGTACTCAGACCTACTATCCAACATATCATTACACACACAAATGGAAGGGGGAGGGGTGGTTGATATACTTATATTTACTATCCAACATGCCATCACACATACAAAGGGAAGGGATAGATTTTTTTTGTTCATACACACTTACTTTCATACAAGCACACATGCACACACTCACACAGATAATGGAAATATTAAGAGGTGAGTAAACCAATGGGATGGATGATGGTCAAAGACACGCCTAATTAGATGCAATTACTTATTTTTATAATCCAACACCCACACACGCGACCAAACCGATGATGGAAGATAGGGGATAGGTAATAGTAAATAACACACGTTCTTAAAAGAAACACCCATACATTCAAACAAACGTATTTGGGAGGGTAGGGAATGGGTAATGGTTGCTAACACATGGTCTTGCTGACCAACACATATCCTTCCTGCCCAATACTCACCCTTACTGACCAACACTCACACACACAGATACAAATTCATGCATAAGGGGACTGTAAAGCATGGGATAGAGTTATAAGGACCAACACCTGTTTTTACCGACCCACATACGTTTTTAGAGACGGACACCCACAGACACAAACAAATGGACGAGGAGAAATGGAGGTATGTGATAGTCACTAACAATCATAATTACAATCCAACACCGACATTTACCATCGAACTCCCATCTTTACAAACAAAACGGATGAAGGAAAGTAGGGGAGAGGTAACGGTCACTAAAATATATAATTACAATCCAACACCCATTTACCATCCAAAACGCACTCTTACAAAGAAAACTGACTAGAGAAAGGGGAGTTATATGATGATCTCTAAGACACAAAATTACAATTCAACACCTACCCTTGCAAGCAAAACGGAAAGAACAATGTAAGGGATAGGTAATGTCCACTAACACAGGTATTTACCTATTACACTCACTCTTGCAAAGAAAAAGGATGATCGAAAGTAGAGCATAGATAATGGTCAGTAGCACATATAATTACAATCGAGCACCCACCTTAACCATCCAACACCCACCCTTACAAACAAAACGGATGAGGAACACGAGAATTGTGTGATGGTCACTGAAACACCTATTTACTATCCAACATCCACAAACATACAAACAAAACGGATAAAGGCAAGGATTATGTTATTATATAATCACTAACACACTTACTTAGAATCCAATACCCACACACTCACAAACAAACTGATAAGGAAATGGAATCGGTATTCTTTTCTAGAACAGTGTGATAGCCTGAAAGGTTCTTTGGGTTATGTGGTGTGTGTTAAAAAGAGCTAGTTAACACACATGCAACACTTCTTGATTTTTGTAAACGTAGTCTCTTTCTTACTATCGGCCCAAATTGAAGCACCATTTTCCACACCCTTGCCTCTCCAGATGAATTCGTATGACAAATACGACCGTTTCTGTTTTGTATTTGATAGTCCACTTCGCCTTCACGAACACAGGATAGTCTGGATCGAAGAGAGCAAACTGGAAATGGTAGTAAACCATCGTACACTAAGCCACATGTTGTTTCTTCGAGAATTAATGGTAAGATTGGTGAAACAAAATGCACTTTATATAGGTAATAAAGGGATTGGAACTAGTTTTAGCACATTGTCTATCATAGAGTGTCTTTTCAGACTCGTTCAATTGTACACGGACAGATGAAATCTCCTTGGCTGATCCGGAATCTCATTGACTCGCGGACAAAATTATATTACTCCGGTTTTCAAGATTATGTTACGTGTGTAGATAGAAATTTAATGTTCCCGATAGACGTAATAATGAGCTGTCAAATTGTACACATTAGATGATAATATAAGAATAATGGTGACTATTATAGCATAAAGTGAGAACGGTTGTTGTTTTACCAATCAATCTACTGATTTACACATACACGAAAGAAAATTTAAAAAAATAGCTTATGTTCGTTCTCAGTCTTGTAACTTATAGTGAAAAGGGCTGCAACGATGAAATTTACAAAAACATACTTATAAAAAGGGGTACTTGTCTTTTCTGTGTGCCCATCTGTCGTGAAGTCCAGATGTAGTTCATAAATATCTCATGTACATACCACTCCTTATTGACTAAGTGTTTACCTGTTATTTCCTTGTATGTTCCATTTGCTGTGCTAACTTTTAATTCCTGTTTGTAGGCTTTGGTTATTCCGTTTCATATATAGTACTAACGCCCATGTCTTGTTAAAATTCTAAAAATCTTATTCTTTTTCAAGTTGATTTTGATGCATTAAATAGTGTAAAATAGCGGAAGGCGGTTATGATCACGTGGTTGAAGAATCTACTCATAAAGAAGATCTTCCTAAAGATCCTGGTAAAACAAATCAAATCCTGTTAAAGAACACCTTGTTCTAGAAGATCCCTATCCAGGAAATTAATCAAAGGATCAGTTTCCAACCTCTCAACAATTAAATATAGCAGTTGATCTATATAAAAACATATTTAACATAAATCTGAAATACAAGACTTAGATAATAATTTAAATAAAAATATGTTTCCATTGAAGGAAAAATGTTGTATTACCAAAACAATGGGGGGACGCAAATTTCGAATTTCTGAAAACGGTTGACCATAAAAAATTTTATCACCTAGCTAATGGGTGAAAGTTATGTTTTGATAGAATTATTTTGAACAAAACGGACGTGTTTGATATCCCAAAGAAAAAAGACAAGCCTTCACTATTACAGAAACTAGAGCCCAAAGTTATAATCAGACAACTGATAACAGTCAATTAGAAGATAGAATTGCAGGAAATTAACACAGATGAACCATTTAACAAGCACATTAAAGCAGCAGAGACTTTAATACATAAATACTTAGAAAACTTTGATATTCAGTCACTTTTCAGATTATTTACGATGCTAGAAGGAAAACTAATTATTTCGAAAATTGAAACAATAATACTTTCCTTGACAAAAAGATAGCAAAATATAAAAATGACATTGCTAAAGAAAAAGATCGAGGTAAAATAAACTCTAAATTGGAAGAATGTTTGCGAAACAAAAACAGAAACAAAAATGAAATCATAAGAGCACAAATAGTCGGGCATATAACATATATGAAAATTAAGTTTTGAGAAATTATAGACAAAATAAATCTCAAAATTTAAGAAAAATTAACATTAGGTGAGAGGTTAAATTGGCTGTTCAACGGAAAAGGCGTAACAATTGCTACTATTTTTGCAGCTATTGGTAATATATCAACAACTCTTGGCCTAGCCATAGCCAATTTTTGGAAAAAGGACTAACCGTGGAAAGTGGTAGCGGCATCGCGGAATCGTTCATTGATCATTAAAAACAGATATAAGAAATATTGCTATTTAACTTAGCTATAAAAGCGGCAGTAGTATTGCCTGATATAATTGGCAGTGTAATGAGCTGCCTTTTAGCAGCAATATTATTGCCTAATATAATTGGTAGAGTTATTAGCTGACTTTTAACATGAACCGGAACAATAACTTCTTAATAGCTAAAAATGCCATTTTGTTAGTTATAATTGTCTACAATTTTTTCGAAGTTGACTGCTTCAGAGATAAAATGTGCTATTTATTAGGGATTTTGATGAGCTTAATTCAAATATGACAATTAAAACAACTGATTGGCTACTGTTTCCAAGATAGTTAAGTTTTTACATTTTAAGTCTATGTATATTGTGTACATAGTACAGTTTTAATCATAAATTGTAAATCTAGGTCTTTTCATGTGTTTATGGTTGCCTTACATGTTAATATTTCACCTGTCCTGTTTATGTAACACTTTAAAAAACAGCAAAAGGGTTATATAAATAAAAAATATATTGAAACAAAAGTAAAAAAACTATTATGTATATATAAGTACATAGTTTAGTCCTTATTCAGTGTCTACTCGGGGCTTCTTGGCTTGTCTCTTGTATTCATTAAATGGAGCATCTCTTGTCACTGTCCAGCAATAGTCTCCAAGCGTTGATGGGCTCCATTTGCCCTGATAGCGTTTCTCCATTGTTGCAATGTCCTGGTGAAATCGCTTGCCGTGCTCGTCGCTCACTGCTCCGCAGTTCGGCGGAAAAAAATCTAGATGAGAGTGCAAAAAAAATGTATCTTTAGTGACATGTTGCAACCAAGTCTTTTGTATGCCTTAACGAGGTTTTCCACCAACTCCCTGTAGATGTCTGCCTTGTTGTTTCCGAGACAATTTGTTGCCACTAACTGGAAGGCTTTCCATGCCGTCTTTTCCTTGCTACGCAGTGCACGATTAAATGCATGATCTCGAAGAAGTTCACAAATCTGAGGACCAACAAAGACACCTTCATTTATCTTAGCTTCACTTAACCTTGGAAATTTTCCACGGAGGTACTTGAAAGCTGCTTGTGTTTTGTCCATGGCCTTGCCAAAGTTCTTCATCAGACCCAGCTTGATGTGCATGAGTGGTAACAAAATCTTCCTTGATTCAACAAGTGGTGGATGCTGAACACTTTTCATCCCAGGCTCCAATGACTGTTGGAGTGGCCAATCTCTCTTGATGTACTGGGAATCTCTCACACGACTATCCCATTCGCAGAGAAAACAGCAGTACTTTGTGTTTCCAGTCTGCAGACCAAGCAAGAGAGCAAGAACCTTGAAATCACCACAAAGCTGCCACTGATGTATGTCATAGTTTATGCACATCAAAAGTTGTTTCATGTTTTCATAGGTTTCCTTCATATGGACTGCATGACCAACTGGAATTGGTGGCAAAACACTGCCATTATGCAGCAAAACAGCTTTAAGACTCGTCTTCGATGAATCAATTAACAGTCTCCACTCATCTGGATAATGAACGATGTTGAGGGCTGCCATCACACCATCGATGTTGTTGCAGGCTACAAGATCACCTTCCATGAAGAAGAATGAGACAAGATCCTTTTGACGGTCACGGAACATGGAAACCCTAACTTCACCTGCCAGGAGATTCCACTGCTGTAGTCGGGAGCCCAACAGTTATGCGGTACTCTTGTGTAGTTACAAATTCCTGACAAGATCATTCAGTTCACTTTGTGTTATGAGGTGTGGTTCAGAGGAGGAAGATGGAAGAAAATATGGGTCATGTGACATTGATGGTTCAGGACTAGAAGTTTCATCCTCTTCCTCTTCCTCGTCTGACTCAAGTGAGAATGATTCTGGTGCATGAGGATCCGGCAGTCCTTCTCCGTGGGGTATTGGGCGTGTAGCTGACGGAAAGTTTAGATAATGCACAGTCCACTTTTTCTTCTTTGACACACCTTTCCCAACTGGAGGGACCATGAAGAAGTAACAATTGCTGATATGATATGTTGGCTCTCTCCAAATCATTGGGACTGTAAAAGGCATAGATTTCCTTTTCCTGTTCAACCAATGGCGACGATTTGTTGCACAAGTGTTGCAGCATATGTGTGGGTCCCAGATCTTGTCCTGATCTCCAATTGTGCAGCCAAAATAAAGGTGATAGGCTTTCTTAACCATAGTGGCTATACTGCGCTTTTGTGATGCAAAAGTCACTTCACCACAAACATAGCACGTTATCTCTGCTCACTTTTGCTAAACAGAAATGTGTCCCTTTGCAAAATCAAACACTGACAAATAAGAGAGCACGACACTGTATGATTTGTAGAGCTGATATAGGGCAATTTCTTCAACAGAGTGATGTAAGCTTAGTTATGATTGCATCATCCATGACTTCTATGAATAACATGATATCATGTACGATGCAATACCAGCTTCAGATTGCATCATTCATTGTTTATCCTAAAAAGCAAGTACTAACCAAACCCAGTCATAGATTTAGTCATAGATCCAATCAAAGATGTATTTTAGTCATTTCTGGTTTAAATTGAGATCCCTTCCCTTTATAACTTACTTATCGTCCGCCATTCCCAAGTCAAGGGTCGTATATACTGACCCATTATAATATCTTTAAAACTAGAGCCAATCAACAATTTTAAGCATCATTTTCGTTCTCAGTGACCCAGAATTAGTAAAGTTTGACAACATTTATTGCGGAAGCATTTTGGCTGTAGACCGGTGTTATTGCATTAATTCGATTGTTCTCTGCAATTAATTTGAAAGGTTTATTTGTTGTAGGAAAAATGGTTATAGATTAAATAATCTATTAACTAGCTAGTTAAGATGTTAATATGATAATCTATTTCAAAAAGTAAATTGTACCAGCTCCGGCAAGCACAGATATAATAATAAACGCTTGTTTATTTGTTTCATGACCTATATCTATTATATTAGTTTATTGGTAATGTAAACTTTTCTACATAATTCTAAATTAACCTTATTTTCATTGTTGTCTATTTTTCGGAGAATTGCTGTAGACTGCTTATCAGCTGCTCTTGTTATATTAGTTACTACGTCAATATTTATAACAAGATTTATTCCTATGGTCTGGACCCATTCATTATCAATCGCACAGTTACTGTCTAGCTGAGGATTATTTAATCCCTTTATACCTTACAATTTTCAAATCAAATTTTGTTCCATCGGCGCTAACTTTTTTAACTTGGAAAAGTAAAGTTGTTACCAACGAATGCAATGTAAAATAAATGATATTTGTAGTACAATGATAGCATGGTTGCGACGCGGATACAGGCAACGGTTAAAATATAAGTCGGCACATTTATACTGTATACAACGTGCAAGATACCAACCAGTGTAGCCAGTGAAATTAAAATAACGGGTACGAAACTACAGTGACAAAATTCTCTGAATCATAAAAATGTAATGTATGTTGAATATAGACTTTATAATTTCTTTGTTAATTGTATGCCACACATTCCAAAAAAATGCATTCTGAATAAAAAAAATGGCTTTATAATATTTTTGTAAAAATCATATTTAAGCACATTTAAAATAGCAAGTAATTTAGACATTATTATTATTATTATTATTATTATTATTATTATTATTAATATATTTTGAAGACAGAAAGAATCATATACATCTCCATGCAGAATAAGAAATAATAAAATTAATAATTAAAATATTCAGATGACAATGTTTTTCCCAGATCAATAATGAATGCAGATAAAAATAGAAATAATATCGTATAATAATGGCTAATATTTCTTATCAATATTTTAAGTTTAAGAAATTTAATCAGATAAATTAAATAAATGATCTTCATAATAATGATTTATATGTTTATCAGACATTTACGCTTATATATACGAATAATTTGTATTTTCTATAACATCATCAACAACAGCAACAACAATAATAATAATAATGCCTACATTACATATTCTTGTTAAATGTTAATCAAATTGCTGGAATGCTAAATGCTATCAAAATATGAATTAAACATATTTCTATGATTCATACTCCATTTTTGTGGAATGTTTAACATATAATATTAAAATGATACAAATCTATAATCGAATAATCTGACAAATTTATGATTTAGAGACTGACATACATAATATTTAGAGAATTTTGTTACTGTTGTTTTGTATCCCTTTACTTAGTCACAGTCAGTAAAGCGGTAGGCATCTTGCATTGTGTATACAGTAGAAGATCCACTTCAGAACCATGCACCTTACAATAAAACTATCAACCATTTTGATTTGACAATATTATTTAAATTTGTATTTGTATTCATCACTTATTTGGTAACAACAAGTTTTAAAAATATTGTCATGTGAATGTTTTGATTATTACTTTAAATGTAGTCAAAGCAGTAACGTTCTAATTGATACCTTATTATGAATGCTGCAGAACTATTATAAAAACACTTTTATTCAGACAGCATTATTTTGAAATGTGTGGCATATAATTATAAAATTTATGTAATTTCGTACCCTTTATTTTAATTTTACGGATATAGCGGCTGGTATATTGCACGTTGTATACACGTTAAAATGTACGGACTTTTATTTTTACCTTCGCGAGTATCCGCGTCGCAACCATGTACCTTACGACGTGTATTATGCTGTCATTTTACTATAAATAGCATTTCTTTAACATGGCACTCGCTGTTAACAACTTTATTTTTCCAAATTAAAAACGTTTGCGCAGACAGAACGAGGCTTGGTTTGAACTTTGTAAGGTATAAAGGGATTAAATAATCCTCAGCTAGATAGTAACTGAGCGATTGATAATGAAGCTTTGAATGATAAAATAATTGACAAACATGTTTTAAAACATTATGAAATAATAAATTTTGCCACCATCAAATTAAACAGTATATATGAAAGTATAAACAAAGCGATCAGAAAAAGAAGTGCAAATCGCTGTCAATGTCGCCCGAAGAGCGACTTGTACACCTTGTTGGCTCTACCAACAACGAAATCAACCATGAAAGTTTATTTAGATAATCAATTAGTGCTACAGATACAACGAGACAAACAACCAAATCGGGAAAAATAATTAAGAAACAAAAGAAAAAAATATATATTGGAGAAACTTGCGGGAATGCAAAGTTGAAAAGAACAAACCGTAACGACGGTAGCCTGTGCAAGTTTTCCCTATACAAATATTTCGCATACACGAACATACACGCAGTGTCACTGTCCAACAGGGACAAGACTTGTCGCGGAGCGATAACTTTCTTGTCTTTAGACAACCTGTTTTACTAGATACATGGAAAAGCGTGGTCTTTTGCAAAGCAATGGTCTTTCGAATAAGCTTCTCCAATCCAGTTGCTAACAGAGAAATGTTAAACTATCTATTTCATGAGAGAGAATGGATTTTTTTGTTGGGAATTAAAACATTTCCTATAAACTAAAACACAACATCTTTTCTAACATCAGTGGCAAGAATGAAAAAAGGACTGTTTAAATTCCTGATGTTTATTACAAGCTTTAAATGTATATGAAAAAAGTAAAAGAGGGAATAACTGCAAATGTTAATAATGAACAAAGTATTCCTGAAGTATGTTTAACACCAAGCGCAAAAGTTTCATTTACCCATAGCAACAATTACGTAGAGTGTATAGCCAACAACAATTCAAAATTTGCCTTGACTCACTATCCAGAAAACCACCGAAGCCTACAGTGTGACCTAATTAAGAAAATATCTACTCTGAGAATTATATCCCAGATACAATTTTCCTTGCAGGAAAAGCTAGAACAGCAAATTGCTCATAGAGGTATGCAAAGAAAATGTAAACAAAAAGGATAAAGCATTTAGAAAATAATAAAAATAATAATAAAGCGTGAGTTGGCTGAAGGTAATCAAACACTAATTTACAAGAAAATGCAACAAGAAAGTTAAAATATAAAGAGTATTGATTATATGTCTCTTAGTGAATACCAAAAGCTGCAGGAGGCAGGTTATATTTTCGTATTTATACCGAATGTTCCTTGTGTTTTGAACAGTAGGATCAAACATATCTTATTCCGTGCATGTGCTAGGTCGGCCCACTTCGCATTTAAATCAACATGCAACATCTCAAGGGATTGCACAGAATGTCCGGTTGAGTTCTAGTTGTTGGCGATTTTTCTATTCATTTTACTGTGGGTGTCGCTTTTGTTGTTGTTCATCTTCTTCCTAAAGTCCAATGTCTGCCAGCATATTGGACAGCACAGTTCTTGCGTCGCGGGAGTTAGATGACCATTTTGCTACAACATCCCAGTTTGTGACTGATATTAGGGCTTTAGTCCTGTTGTCAAACTTCAAAAAGTTTTAGTCTCAGACATATGTTTGCAGATGAGAAGAGTTTGTCTTTGCAGCTGTGTGTGCCTCTTGCGAAGATACGACCTGGGTTAGTTTGGGCTCGTACCAGGTGTTCTTTAAGGTTTTGTGTCTAAGGTACGCAACCTTATATACCTCATTTTGTCTTAAGGGTTTGATGCCATTAAGATAGTTTAAACATTCTATTAGGTACCAATGTCACTAGATGATCTGTTGTAACTTTGGGGCATCAAGGTTGTATTTTACCATAATGGCGATATGTTTATTGGTTCATTTGGTTCTGTACCTTAGGATAGTGTTTATGTCGATGACCCTGGTTATACCGATGGCTCTGTCATATTTTCAATATTTTCAATGTTTTCACTCTTGCATTCTCTCATTCTTAGGTACCAATTGAGTTCCTCCAATGTGTTGACAAAAATCTTTGGGTCAAAGCAGATTTGTGTTCGATATAACGCAAAGGCCGTATGGAAATGTCTTTAAAATGCATTTAGGTTGGTAGCAACTAGTCGGTAGCAGTATATATATATATATATATATATATATATATATATATATATATATATATATATATATATATATACGAAGAAATAATGTTATCATACACGTTAGAGAATATTAATTCGTACCCTACGGAGATTCGAACCCGGATCTGGCGGTTACGGCACCCATCGCATTGCATTGCCTGTAAGCAAGACCCCAATACCATCTCGACCATGCGCAAATCACCAAAAAATGATGCCACAAAGTCGATGGTATAGGCATTTGTGCGAAGCAGACATACCCGCATGTCGACCCAGTAATTAGTTCTCATCTAAGTCCACAGTCCATCTGGATTCCTACTACAGAAATCAAGGTATATAGAAGCTATTATAGAGAATTACAAATATACACCATGATAATATCTTTATTCGTATTAACAAAAGTATGTTAACGTTATCAAGCATTCTCTTGTAGAATCCAGGGATAGCACTTTCCGCTCTGGTTGGTGTAAATTTGTAATTCTCTCTCGCTCACTCTCTCTCTCTCTTTCTCTCTCTCTCTCTCTCTCTCTCTCTCTCTCTCTCTCTCTCTCACTGAGAAAAGGAACAAATTAGGTACAACATGCATAGGGTTTAAGGGTTTACAGAAGGTGGCGGTTGTAACTAAGGAAACCATCAACTTGAAACCAATCGAGACACATTAAATGCTGATCATTGATTTCGTACTCTTGTGCGTTGGTAGTCTCGGAATCTTCCAAGTACCCATAATCTTCCAAGTGTCTGAAAGCCGCAACTCTTCTTGTACGATGGTAGTCTCTGAATCTTCAAAGTGGCTGTAAACTTATACTCTTATTTCACGATGGCAGTCACGGAATCTTCCAAACGACTGTAAACTGCAACACCAAGCGGATCTAAACTCCCATTCCTATTGAACGATGGTAGTCCCGGAATCTTCCAAGTGGCTATAAACTGCCATTCTTATTGTACGATGGTTGTGATAGTCCCGGAAGCCACCAAATGACCGCAAACTGTCACTCCTATTATACGATGGTAGTCCCAGAATCTTCCAAGTGACTGTAAACTGCCACTCCTATTGTACGAAGGAAGTCCAGGAATCTTATAACTGCATGTAAACTGTAATTCCTATCGTACGACGGTGGTCACGGAATCTTCCGAGTGGCTGTAAACTTCCATTCCATTACTAGAATGTATGATATCTATCATAAAGGAAAAGTCGATTACATGACACGAAGTATACATAACTTGAAAGCAATAAAAGTAACATAAGTCTTAAATAAAAAAGACAAATTGTCAATCAAAACAAATAAGAGTGAACCCTTATACAACCAACACGGAAAATATATAACAAAAGCAATCCAAAACTGATAATAAGAACCTCTCTAAATGCATTTGGAACTGTTTGATCATTATACACAATAAAGGAGTGTATGACTTAAACTTGAATAAAGAGGAGGGAAAGCCTTGATTTTGATCTAATGAAGGGTAATTTCTGACTTATATTCTTGATTTTAGACACCATGTTGTACCTCTTTAGGACTAAGTATGGTTCAACCAAAGTAAAATGACGTTTTGAACCTTTTTTCAGAATATGTATCAGTGTTTATTGCCTTATATAAAAAGATCTTAAACATATTTCGCTTGCTTAATATTTATGAACTAATTCATCCATGGGTATTATGACAGATACGTGACTAATACTTCTACAAAGATCATAATGACAATGGTAATGCCTTTGTCAGATTATCAGGTAGGTCGGGGTATATGTAGTTCGCTGCTTTTGGGAAAATAACTTGGGCACCTTCTACGTTGTATTAAATGTACAGCACGGTCGATAAAATTGAAGAGTGGTAAACTTCAAATCTTTCACAAACGGATTAATTTCTGAAGCAACTCTTAAATGTCGCCCATCTAAAATTTCTCATAACTATAAATCCATATAAAGAAAAAGTTGACTAGCCTAAACATTTTTCCAGTGAGATAATTAATTCGTTAATCAAAGGAAATGGAATTAAAGAAATTATATAAACGTCATCGAGTAGGATGGTAGGCTGTTTTGACACCGTGTTATATTTCATTAAAATTTGAAGAACGCTTTTCGTGAGTCCTTTGTTCCTTTTTTAACGATAAACAATGGACAGGCGATATTTTTGCTGCTATGTCAGCTTTATTGGTACTATATGTAAACGTCCATGCAGAAGAAAAAGATAAAGTTTAGAGATGGCTAAAATATCTACAACCTTTTACTTAATACTAAAGTTGATGTTGCTTTAAATATATCTTATTGTCATAGAGAAAATGCATACATGGCAAATGCATCTGCAACTTACTAGTTCCGCTCCATTTATAAAGAAAAAGCATTTAGACAAGTGGCAAATATTGTTCAATTATCAATGTAGTTCTAAATAAAAGAAAGTGAGAGAGAGAGAGAGAGAGAGAGAGAGTCAGAAATAGGTTATAAATATTTTCTAGGAGGATCACAGCTTTGGTACTTGCTATCTTGTAAATATTCTGATAGTTTGATAAGAAAAAGACATTGTTTACAAGTACATTGTTATAGGTATTACGGTACCAATTAATTTTCCATAGTCCAAAATGCTAACGTTATGTGAAATAAATATAATTTATGTCCTACTTCAGCATGCGTGTCACACACTGTCATAAAAGCAATCTTATGTTGACAATTTGACGAGGACAGAACCATGTACTACCTTCTACGCCGAGCACTTAAGAGAGATAACAATGTCAGAACTAGACAGAGGTAAGAGGTATACTATCACAATATATACATTTTTAGTGATGTAAATCACATTTTTAAAAAGTCATGAAAAATTAAAAAAACATGATCTCATTATAAATTAATTTAATTTCACATGTAGCCAAGTAACTCAACTTTTTGTTAAGCCTGAAAGAAACTACAGCTCTTACAAAATGCACTAATCACAGCTAGTTTTATTGTATCATTTCTGAATACAATGTTCCCTACACCCTTAGCTCCGAACATTCCCCTACCCACTCAAACCACAACCAAACCCCGGCTTGCGCAATTGGTAGTTATACCATTACAGTCGTATGCGCTATGTCTTCCAGAAATTAAATACGTCCAGAGCCAAGATGTTTCTTTTTTCACCTAAAACAGAATACTTTCTTTGTATACAGTATTTCCTTTACATGCATAAGTTATGTTAAACAATTACAAATCATTTATCTTCGTATCCGTGCCATCATATCCACGAGTACATAAAAAATATCACTTTTCATTTATATATTTTATATTTTTCATGGCTTTTAATAATAGCATTGATCGGCTCAAAACAAATGTATCAATTATTAAAACAAAATGCGTGAGATTAATTTGGAGTCCATCCTGGTTTAATTTTTTTCTGGAATAAAATGTAAACCTCAACAATTTATATCTAAGAGACCCGGATTTCATATTTGACAGCGGTAAACGTCAACAGGAAATGCCCACAAATAAAAGTCGATTTGGTAAGTGAGGTGAGACCAAGTGCCTAGATCATTAAAGAAAGTTAACTTCGAGAGGTTCGGCAATATTATATACCTGTGAAAGGTAAGTAATAGGTAGAAATATTCTCTTTTACAGTTGCCTTTTAATTATTTTTTGCCTTTAATTACATAAAGAAGACATCAAATCAGATGCAAACCTATGGGGGTTATGCGATGGAGTGCCTAGGTTTTAAAAATAGATTTCGTGAGTGCAAATATAAATTTAGTGTGTTCAACTCAGTCAATCAAACATTGTACGAATATCTGTAAAGAAAGGTGCGAAACCAAATTAGCCATCTTATTTTATAAGCGTGAAAAGATTTTTTGGGTTTGGTGTTTTCCAGCTCAGCAAAACAGTTAGGTTATTTTGTGCCAAAAGCAAGTGGATTAAAGTGTCTCACCCACGGACATATTACAATTGCTGACCCGTGCTGATCCTATGGTAGGAATCAAACCGGCACCCTTTCGATAGCGAGTCCTGCACGTTAACCCCTAAATCCTCATTAGTCAACCTCTTACAACATACAGGAGGGCGCATTGGACCTATTATGCGTCCGCGATGCCCCTGATGGTATGGGTGGAAAGAGTTAAAATTGGACCACCTCAATAATACATAGGTATACTTAGTGTGTATATAATATATTATACTAATCGATAAAAGTGGTATCTGAAACCACACTGATGATACCCCCTCTATCTGTCAATATAAAAAACGATTTAAACTAAGGGGAATAACATTAGAAAACCATCAAGTTTGGATAATGGGAAATATAAAGAATTTAACCATCAAGAAGTTAGTTCCGTTTGTAGATAATTTGTGAAACTTTTAACAGACCTAATTGTTAGATCTTAATTTCAAATGCTAATAAGGGGTCAAGAATAGCATGAAAACGTTCCAATCTTCAATGAATTATAACTAAATTTAATATAATTCGTTTATATTATATACGTATTCATGGTCAAAAAATATATTCATATATCCCCGTTAAATATTCAACAATTTATGTGTACAGTAAACTCCGACTATAACGAAATTTTGCGTACCATCCCAAAGAGTTTGGTGTAAAGCTGAATTCGTTACAAGCGTACGATAGAGATTTGGTATTGATAACAGTGCATTGAACTTTTAAATAAGAAACACTGATTATGGTGTTACTTTAGTGTAATGTACACGAGATAAATAATGAACTGATTAATCGTCGATTCGAGGGTTTACCGAAGATCAAAACTTTTCCTAACAGATGAGAAACTACTTGACTGAAGTCGAGTCAGGATATCCTTATGATAGTGCTCAATGTGCTACGGGGTATTTCGCATTGTTCAGCTTCAATTTGTGTTTCAATATTAATGGTTTTTCTTTTCCGTGAAGGTTAGAAGGATATTAAATGACCAAAATATAATTCAAGATGTGACTATCAGTTCATGTAACATTTAATACAGCTTCCCTTGAGTAATTGGTTGATTGGAAATTAAGAGCTAATTCAATTATACCCGAAGCACCAGTCCCAACTTCTTGGTCAATCCTACCTAGATCATACCTCAAATGTATGCCAGCAGCTGACATTCGGACCACCTCGGCTATTTACGAAACAAGGATTGACCGAGAAAGTAGTTGAGGGGGGGGTATATATGCCAAAAGGGGGCACTATATGCCTTTACGGGAGTTTAACATGGCGGGGGCACTATATGCCTTTACGGGAGTTTAACATGGCGGGGGCACTATATGCCTTTACGGGAGTTTAACATGGCGGGGGCACTATATGCCTTTACGGGAGTTTAACATGGCGGGGGCACTATATGCCTTTACGGGAGTTTAACATGGCGGGGGTCTCTATAGGGACAACGGGAGGGAGGGAAATAGAATTAATCTTTCTTGATAAAGGGTGGTCCTGAGAAGGACCGTTGGTTTTTTGTTTTGGTAGGAAGATTTTAGAGGTGGGAGCATCTCCCTGGCTTTGCCCTGCATGCAGGGCAGCTCCCCCTCCAGATTTCTTTTTTTACCTTCTTATTGAAAGTAAGAAAGAAGGGCGGATGATTCGCTTCCAACTCCCACTCTTCATCAAGCATGGGGTGGGGTCGAATAGGGATTTGACTTTCCCTCTTCTCCTCTTCTTTAATAATCATCTCTTGGAGGAGATGACACATTACATCCAAGATTTGTTTTACCTCACGCAGGTTTCTTAAGCTAGTCATTTTTTTTGGGTAGCTTAACCGGTGAAGACGTGGTTTTAATATACTAGAAGTGCGGACGTGAAGGAAAACATCCTTTTCACCTAAAAAGAAAACAAAAAAAAAACATTACCCCACTACCCTGCGTCTGACGTCATTCTTTCTACGTCATTCTTGGCTTCGCGGAGTTTACACTCCATGAACCCTGACTCTAAAAAGCGCGGACCTAAAAGAAACTACTTTTGATACAAATCAAACCTACACACCATATTAATTTTTGTTATTTTTTTTTAAAAAAAAACTTACACACTATCAACTTTTTTGGGAAGGGAAATTTTTTAAAAAACAAATCAAACACACAAACACATTATCTACATTAATATTTTTGGGATGGAATTTTTTTTATATATCATCAATCACACACCACACACTATCTACATTAATTTTTTTGGGAAGGGAAATTTTTTAAAAAACAAATCAAACACACAAACACACTATCTACATTAATTTTTTTGGGATGGAAATTTTTTTATATATCATCAATCACACACCACACACTATCTACATTAATTTTTTTGGGAAGGGAAATTTTTTAAAAAACAAATCAAACACACAAACACACTATCTACATTAATTTTTTTGGGATGGAAATTTTTTTATATATCATCAATCACACACCACACAACTCATATAAGGGTTTTTTTGTTTGAGGGGTGGTAGACTATCAGAAAAAAATATATATATATAAAACACACACTTATAGATATTTTTGGCAATATTTGAGAGAAGTAATCTTTTTTCTAGAGATTGGGTGGCCCTAAAAAGGACCGTTGGGTTTAAAGAAGTTTATATTTTTTAAAACTTCTTTTAGGTAGATGTAGCCGTGGCAGCTCCAGCAGGTCGGCCACGTTTAGCGATAGTGGGTGGTCTTACCGCTTTCAGACAGGCAGGTCTCTTTCTACTGAAAGTGAAAGCAAAATCATCGCAGTCAATCTTACATAAGACTTCACCGTCAAATTGCTTGCTGGATTGCTGCTGAAGAAGTTGTTGCTGCTGTTGCTGCTGCTGCTGCTGCTGTCTTTGTTGCTGCTGCTGTTGCTGATGTAGACGTTGTTCTGCTTCCCATTCTGTTCTTTCTCTAAGTATTTCTTCTCTCATGACTTCTTCTACTAGATCATGAGCCATTTGAATGAACGTCATGGTCTTTCTCTCTGGGTTGGTCTCCATCAAATGATTCTTCACCCTCATTATGTTCACCATAGCTTCATTCAACTTTGTAATCTTGGTGGCAGCCATCTTCTTTTTCTTTCTTCTTGGAACACTGTTGAGATCTTGACGAGTCAACGAGAATGACTACACTGGCTAGTGAACCGCCTTATATGCTTAACGCGCGGACGCGATGGAAAACATGGTAAGATTTTTTTCAGATGATCGACAGGGAGATCATAGATAGATAGAGAGGTTTTTTAGATCGATAGAAAGAGAGAGAAAAGAACATATTCATTATTTTTTTTCAAATTTCAATAAAAAACCACACAACACCATTTTTTTCAAACAATTCACAAAAAATGATAGTTATTCAACAATAACTATGTTAACAATTAAGAAGTAACTATGAAAATTTTTTTCAAACAGGAACATATTTACAAGGTTGACAACGTTGAGAAGGTAAAGTAAATGTGAAACTTTCTACATCGACATCATTTTGATGTACATTACGATGGTGAGCTAAAGACAAGAGATAACCATAACGTTCACAAAACCATCTTTGTACTTTAGCATCATTTCTAACATAGTCACTATCAAAATAAGTGAGTAAATGTTCTAAAGAATATCCAAGACTGCGTTGATGAAGATAATGAACACAATATTGTCCACACACCATTGAATCGGATCCTTGTAGTCTCACATTATTGAATCGAGTCGAGACGGCATTTCTTCTCATAAACTCGATAATGTCTTTTTCCAAAGGAGGTAATCCATATGAATCAAAATATTCCACACAGTGTTCATTGGGAAAGTACACGGTAATCCAATGGCTTCCTGGTAGATGACTGTCGTCAGTATTGATGACATAAGCATGAACGTTTTTTGGTTTACGATGAGGTAGTTCATCTTTAGCACATACCACAGGATTCCAAGAAGAAGTATAGGAACTACGATTCAATAAGTAATGAAGTTCCCTGGTATCCATTTTTTTCTCCTTCTTCAACAACAGAAATATTGAGTCACCAATACACACCTGACTTTGAACTTGAATTGATCTGTCTTGTAATTCCAGGAAAATTTATCTCCGATAGGTTTTTCACTCTGTTCAATGAGTCCTTCGATCCGTTTGATCTCCTTAGGAATGAGTGGAGGAGAAGAATATTTCTGCAAGATTTTATACCACTTTGTCAACACGTCTGTTTCTGAGATGTTTGACCAGGCATCTTCCAAAAATTCATCCAATTGTTCTTCGCCTGTTAACATCAAACATTTGTCGTGTTGTATCTGACTGGGATGATCGGTTTGACATCCATAACATTGTTCTTTAATCAGTTTGTTAATGATGAATTTCAATTCCTCAGCATAACAATCCACTAACTGTTTTTCGTGTTCTGGCCATCGAGAAGGATAAAATCCAACAAACTCGGTAACAACAGTATTAGTCTCTTCTTTTTTAGGTTCTGAACGAATGACTTCGTCATCATTATCATCCTCCTTGGTGATAGTAGTTGGTGACTGGTGAATCCCTTCACAAAATCCCTCATCTATTTCCATAGTCTCTTCTCTGTTCTGCATCTTTTCTTTGTTTCTTCTTCTTCTTTCTAATAGTCTACAATGACTTCTCTCAAACTGTTGATCTCTAGAGTGTTATCAAACTCTGCAAACAAGACGACGTTCACTGTCTGGGCTAGAGGTTGACCAAACTGAAGTTCCACACGAAGTGGTCCTGATTTTATAGGGTGGAAATGTCCTTCATCGCTGCCTTGGTCCGGAGTGAAATCAAAGCCCCACAAGGCATACCCTCCTGCAAAATTCTCGTATGTAATACCGTGGCTACAGTCGCGGCTTAACTGTCCTGTGGCTTCAAACAGGCTCAAGTAAGATCGCAAGTAAGTTTTTGCGTTGGATCAAAGTCAGGTTCAAAAGGTCTGGTACACAAGGTCTTGCCATCTCGACTGACATCTAACTTGGTGACGTTAAAGTGCTGAAACTGGAACGGATTTTCATTATAGACTCCATTGAAGGCTGCATTAGAAACCATACCAATGAATAAACGTTTAGGGAGCTGTCCTTGAAAGATGTGATCTTCGACTATGGATCGGAGTCCAGCGGCTGCAGTAAAGGTTTTTACTTCCACACGGTCTAAGAGGATACTTAGCAGTGGTTCTGCTCAAGGATTGACTGATTTCGTTAGCTACTTTGGGTAAGATTTCTACACGTCGTACGTAAAGTTTGGCTTCTTGGATGATGGTTTTCCACTCGTTAGCATTAGCCATCAAATGGAAAGCGGCACTACTGCGATTCAGTCTCAGGCGTACATCAACTCCATTGAGTAAATACTTGTCTTGCAACCACATGTCCAAATGTAAACGATCCATCAATTCTAAACTTCGCCCTCTGATTTTCTTTCGACGGTCGTTAAATCCCACATTGTGGGAGTCTGCTGGAGTTATATCTCTAACAAGATGACCCTGACCATCAACAACAGCAGCAACCCTGGCCGGTACTGACAGTTCTGTGTCGTTGAACTTTTCCGAGGTGTCAGGTTTCCAGATCACTGAAGCATCCAGATGACTGTTCTTAGCTTCTTTTCCATACGACAAGAGATTTTCCAAGTAAGCACGGTAAGGGTAAGTATCCAAACTGCTGCTGATCAGTTTGTTATTCAAGTACAAATCTACTCCACTGAACAAAGAATGAAAAAAATTATTGACGGGAGCGACTCTGGAATCATCCGCAGGAAAGGTGTTGTCCGCCGTTTTCTTTACTTGAAGTTTCAGGTACAAGTAGGTGTTATTCAGATCGATGTAATCTTCGGTTTGTCCTTTGATTTCAAATTCGATAGGAGCTGAATCCGACAATGACGATACAGGATGAAATTCTACCCATTGGGATTCTTGCATCGTCATCATGGTTGGACGCATAGAAAACAGTTCTAGTTCGGACTTGGTACATTCGCAAGAATCTCGGTGCATCATTTTCAATGGTTTAATAATCAAACACGTCTAATTCTCTACCAGTTCTTCTTCTTTTTCTATTCTTTCTGGAAGTACTACTACCGTGTGTTCTTTTATGAACTTTGAAAGGATTTCGAGCTTTTCGTCGTCGTCTCTTTCTACCTTGTCCTTGCTGCTGTGAAGTAATGCCAGAGCCTGAAGCGTGAAGCGTATTTATAGGATTTTCTCGGAGACCTAAAAGATCTTTACCAGTAGTCATCAACACATTTTTGCCTGCTCTCAAAAAGGCTTCTTTTGGATTTTGTTTGTCAATGAGGACATTTTGCAAAAATTCTTTTCCTTGTGTCAAAGCAGCATCTTTTAAGGCATGAAATCCTCGAGTGACCATCGGTTTCAAAATAGGAGCTACCGTCCGAAAAGCTGATTTTAACATATCTCCTAAACCATGTCCTCGTTGTCGAGGCACTCCTTGGTACACTGGATACATTTTTTTATTTTTTTGAGAGAGGAAAGTTATTAGAGAACGTGTTTTTTTCGAAAATGTAGTTTCACCGTGACTTTTCCTTGGTCAATGAATGGTACATCTTGTCCCAAATCTCCTTTTATACTAATCTGGACAGTGTCAAAATACGATTTACTCACTGAATAATAATGAGGGTGTACAAATTCACGGTGAATGTGAAATGTGTTTCCACCTTCTTCGTACGCACCATCATTAGTATCCACTTTGAAAGGAATGACTCTTAGTAAGGGAGCTGAGGTGTGTCCCACCACGCTGTACTCTACCACATCGGAGTACACATACATTAAATTTAATCCAATGTTCATTTCCACGGGGTCGCGAAAAGCTTCTGCAGATTCGATGTTGGTGCTGACAGGTGATAGATAACTTTTATCTTCGTTATTACCACCCAAAATTTCATACAATCCAGCAGAAAATTCAATAGTCATAAATCTTCTCTCCTGATCGGGGATGCCTTTTTCTTTAGCTTCTTTGTCTGACATCATGTCACCCGATTTTTCATCTTTCAGAGAAAATTCCATGTAGAAACGGCGTGCCACATCATTGTAATTGATGTTTACTATTTTTTTGTTCTCCATTAGGGCTTTACCAAATTGACGGTTAAAGGTAGCCTCAATAGTGTCCACCAAATGTCGAGCATTAAAATAATACCCCGTAGGAATTCTCAGGGCATACACTGCATAAACCCCTTTGGCTCCTAACCCTCCATCCCATTTTTTGAAATGTCCCCGCATGTCATTTTTATTTGTTGGGTCTATTGCCCAGATTTTAGGATCATCTTTTTCCAAGGAATCTTGTAGTTTTTTGTTCCTAACTGTCACGATGATCTGATTTGATCTTTTGTTGATGTTTGTGATTTTCGTAGGATGAATGATTTCTACCAAACCTACTTCCCAATGAGCATCGTGATCCAATTGGAGGGCTTGAGGTAATTTGGTGGTAAAACAACATAAGCTGTTGTTGGGAAACACATCCATGGAACTGTCACTAGGTAACGTTAAATAAAATTGGTCATTCATAGTTCCAAAGTAGTGGATCTGGTGGTGTCCGAGGTATCACTCAAGTGGTGGACAGAAGAAGAAGGATGTTCAAAAGGTTCCAAAAGAGGACTGGTAGTATTTTGGTGGTGGTAACTGGACGAAGAAGAAGAAGAAGAACGCCTGGCGTTATTGTGGTGACTGTTGTCGGTCGTGGTCGTAAATTTCAAAGAGGGACTAGGTAAAAGATAACCGATGCAACTGCTCAGTAAAATAGTCCACAATTGTTTGTCTCCTTGTTGTAAACTCAAATTAGCAATGGCTGCTCCGATGACACAAAACACTACAATGATTTGGCAGAAAAAGACGATTTGATTTTTAGGCACACGTTCTCCACACCACACCCAAAGCGGTTGTTTTTGTAAATCTTGAAGAGAAGAACTTTCCGAAGGAGGAGGAGGAGTTGTCTGAGTAGCTACTGTGTTGAATGGCATGTTATGAGTTTTTTTACTACTTCTTTTTCTTTTTATAGTCGACGACTTGAGAAGCTGCAATCCAAGAATCAAAACTAGGAGGATATCCTTTCCAACGAACTTTGACTTCTTCTACTCGTCGTTTACCTACTTTGCGTGTTCTTTGTTCGAGAATGCTTTCGATGTCGTACAAGGTATCTTCTTTTTTAGTCACTCGTTGTAACTCAGGCAAGTAAAATGTTCCTTTGAGTACTTCACCGTTCATGTCTTCCAATTTATAGACGGGAGGATCACGTCCACGGACGGGGGTAGTGACACGAAACAATTCGGTAGTCCAGTTAGGTAAATAACCTTTGTCAAAAGTACGTTTGGTTTTTCCGATGCGAACCCAATCTCCCGTCTTTAACAACTTCAACAAAGGTGTCTTTTTCTTTTTTCTTTTTTTGATCTGCTGGGGTGAACCAAATAATTTATCAAACACAGACACTTCGTTTTCAGGGCTGACCTCTTCGGGGGTACATCCAATACTACGATGGTACGATTGATTGTACGCTTTAACCAAACGAGGTAATACGTCGATGTACTTGAGAGTATGTTGATGTGTAAAATATTTCCACATGCGTTCTTTCAAAGTTCTTTGAAAACGTTCCACGATACTGGCTTTGGTTTCAGGATTTTCGGTCGTAAAAAAATGAATGTGTCTTTGTTTCAATTCTTTTTGAAAAGCTTGGTTTAGAAATTCGGTACCTTTGTCCGTTTGCCATCGTAAAGGTTGACGTCCACTTTGTTTCAAGACCAATTTTAAGGCTCGTACCAATTCGGTACTGCTTTTAGAAGTCAAAGGCACGACCCAAGCAAATTTGGAAAACACATCAATGACACAAAACAAATATTTGTAACCACGATTGTAAGTAGCTAAATGAGAGACGTCTGCTAAATCAGCTTGCCATTGATGATCGATCCCTTCCACTTGAGTAGTACTTCTAGAAAATTTACGTCGAATGGGTTTGTGTAACGTGTACGTTGATTGTTCTTGTAACCATCGTCGTACTTCGGGTAAACGTACACTTTTCAATTGACTTTCAGCAGCTCGATATAATTTTTGAACTCCTCCGTAACCAGCATGACCAGGATTGTAATAAATGGTAGCTAACAGTTTCTCCATGATTTTTTTTCCTCAAGAAGAATAAGTTAACCAAGGTATCTTTTTGGATTGTTGTTGTTTACGTGTCCGACGTGCTACTGGGGTAAATGAAGAGGGAGTTCGATCATCAGGGGTCATCGGTTCTGTTTTGACTTCTTTCTTCACTTCTTTCTTTTTCTTTTCTGAGGATAAAGGGGTAGACCTTTTCTTTTTTATCCAATCCGGGGTGGCTAACTTTTTTATTTTTTTAAGAGGTGGAGTTAGTAAAAACTCTTCTTCTTCTTCTTCTTCTTTTTCTTCTTTTTCTTCTTTTTCTTTTTTGATGGTCACTTTAGGTTCGCTTTTCATGAGAGCCTTAAAATCTCTCAAAGTGGGTGGAGCTGTTTCGTCGACTGCTTTTTGACGAAAGAGTTGTAGACGTTGTAAAAGTTGACCGTACCGTTGGGTTTTTTCTGTTTCGGACAAATCGTTACGTTCCATCAGGGATTGTATTTCTTGTTGTAACTGAGACATTTCGTTGAGATTAGGATTGACTGGTAAATGAGGAATCCGTTGTTCGTTCCAACGATGAAATTCCATCCATCGTTTGTAAGGTACTAAAGTCAGTTTTCGTCCTTCCATTTCATTCAAAGGTACCAAAAAGGTGTGGTCATTTCAGAGAAGGGTGGTCCTTTTTATCCTTCTTTTTTTTTTATCGCATGACTCCTCCTAAAAGTGGTCCAGCAATCGTTCCTAACAAAGGAGCGGCTATTTTTAACAATGGTCCTATCAACATAGGTAGAAATCCACCTCGTTGTACCAACATTTTTTTCTTTTGTTGAAGAGGTATTTTCTTTTTCACCATTTGACGAAGAACATTCCGATGTTTCCCTAATGTTTGTTTCTGTATCTTAGACAAAGGTACCGTTCCTTTTAACACGTTCAAACAACATTCACACACGGTATCGATGATTTCTTTAGGAGCTGTTTGAATGAGTTGTTTTCGCATGGGAGGTTTGGATTTGTTCAGGACAGACAAGACATCCCAATGTTTCGCCAGACGAGGGGGAAGAAGTCGTCCTTTTTTGGTGGTTTTCTTCTTTTTTTTTTGGTGGTGGTGGTGGTGGTGTGCACGTTTTGGAGCCATCTTTTTTAGTCGGTAGAAAACAAGTCTGAAGTCTTTTAGCAGGGTACCCTTCTATTTTATACTGGAACACGTCTCCACTGATTGTCTGCACGACGTACCAACTTCACGACAGGTCTCACTTGATGTTGAGGTGTTTTCAAAGGACTAAATCGACTCAATTCTTGTTTGGATAAATCTACTAAACTTTGTAAGATACCAGTTCTTTCTTGGACTTTGGTTTTAGGGGATGGTACTTTATTGCTAGCTGCTGCCATGGCTAAATCAGCTGAAGTTGACGGTCCCGACGGGGTCACTTTCGAAATAGGTTTCCATTTTTGCATTAAATTAGGAAACACTGGACTTAAGTCTGGTTTGACAGGCATCATGGTGAAAGGTGAAGAAGATGTGGACGCAAAAGGTGACCTTGTTACTAATGGGGTATGTTGTTGTGGTAGTGTTTTTTTCTTCCTGGTTGCAGCAGTACCTCTTTTCTTCTTCTTCTTGGCACGACTTTTCTTTGGGGATTTCTTCTTTTGGGGGCTTTTCTTTTTTTTTTGGCTGACTTTCTTCTTCTTTTTCTTTGGACTTTTTTTCTTCTTCTTCTTTTTAGGTGATTTGGGTTTTTTGGCTTTGGCATCATTAGGATCCCATTTCAAAAGGGAACGAATCATGACTCCTCCTAAAGAACCACTTCCACCAGGAGTTAAAATGATTTGTTTTTTAGTCCGTGAATCGATTCTAGGATCAGCCAGTTGTGACAATGCCGATTTATGTTTTTGAAAAAAACGTTGAGTTTGATGAGGGATGTGAATGATACCTTGTAGTAATTGACGTGCTGTCAAAGTAAACCATCGTAACACTTCTTTCAGACTCGCTTCTAACAAATGAGCACGAACTTGTGCATTTTTTTCACGACTAATGCCATACAAGGCACGGATCAATTTAGCCGAAGGATGAGATTGAAAGGAAGTCATCTTCTTCTCTCAAAAAGAGTGTGAGACAGAAATGACGTCGTAGGTTGTTTTTATAGTTTTTTTTTTTTTTTTTAAAAATGGACTGAAGGGGACGTGTAAATGACAGGACCACCTTCTTGACCCCAAGAGTGAAAGATACTGGCACGAAATCTCAAATAGTCAGGAGTGGTCGGTTTTAAGTCAATGAGTAAATACTCGTGAGGGGCTTGAGTGGCATCGTCGTACGCATAATTCAGCCAAGGAGCTCCTAACTGTTTGGCTAACACTTGTACTTGAGATTTGTCTCTGGGGCTTTTAAACAAGACCACGTAATGAGCATTCAAACTAATAGTTCGATGGGCTTTACTCTGTTGAAATAAATTTTGTGTAATGTAGACAATACTAGCATTACGATGGTGTCCTTTTCGTGTAAACCAAAGTTTAATTTCTTCTTCGTCTTCTCCTAACATGTCATCAAAAATAACTAAATGAGTTTGACTCACGTCAGACACAATTCCATCGTCTTCGTGAGGAATACCATCCACAAACGAAATAGTTTCTCCTTGACTTTCTTTCAATAACGTGTAAGACGGTTGCCACTCTTTGTAACACCACACGATACGTTGAGGTGGACGATCAAACAAATCAGCTTTGTGTTCGATCAATCGTTTGACAAATTCGGTTTTCCCTGAACCACTCGGTCCAGCAATCAACATGTTAAATGGATGGCGCAGATACAAAGCATTCCAACTTTGACGATCTAACTTTTCGTCAATCACTTTCACCACAGAAGAGGAGGAAGAGGCAGACGAGGTAGAAGAAGAAGATGTAGCCATGATTGAGGTAAGAAGATTTTTGAGAAGAAGACAAAAAACCCAAGGCATTTTATACGTTTTCATACACGTTTATTTTTTTTTTTTTGTAAAACAAACCAACCCACAAAACAATAACATATTTTACAAATTTGCATGAAGAAGTGAATTTGTGAGAAAATATACAATTAAACCGAACACGTACACAATTAAGACTATCACTAAAACAGCTAAAGTTCTCTCTAAACAAGAAAAGGAACAACAATTGTTTTGTGTCCAAGTCATGAAAGACACCACTGTTTGTGGTAACATTCTTCTTCTACTCGTCTTTTTTGAATTCACTGACGGTAGCGGTGGTAAAGAAGGGTGGTGTTCCTCCTCAAGAGGTATTGGAACCACAGCAGTAGTGGTAGTGGTGTCAGGTACTTCTTCTTCTTCTTTTAGAGTTTCCCATGGAGGTTCCCATTTTTTTTTTTCACTTTTAGAATGTTATCAATAAGTGGTTGCCAAATCTTGGCTGAACTGGGCCACTTCTTGTAACCAATATTGGAAACCAAGGTTTCTCCAGGGTCGTACATCTTTCCAATGGAAAAGTTGTTGGTGTAACTCACTAGCAGTACACACTTCTTGAAATGTTTTATGCACAGATAAAGTGTGACGAATGTCTTCTTCACATGGAAGTTCGTCACTAATTTTCATTACCACTCTCAACGCTAAACGTACAATGTTTCTTTCGTGAACTGATAAAATCAAGTTTTTATAGTCTTCTTCTTCTACTAAGTCCGAAGAAGAACACACGGTCATATTGTTTTTTGGTACTCAACAATTGAGTCCAAAACAACCACGGATCCTTCAAAAGAATCCAAGGCAAACACTTGTCCTCAAAAATATTCCACAACGAATGTCCTGGAAAACGAAATCCAAGATAAGTAGTCACTAAGACACATACCACATAACGTCCAAAATTTAATGGATACAGTTCTTGTATCACTTCTTTATATTCCTCTAAGGTCTGAATTTTATCTATGATTTCCTTCCACGGAATCCGTTTCACAACTGGTGTGTAGAGTTCAGGCATACCCACTCTTTTATAGTCAGGCAGTAACTGTGTCACAGAATCCGTTTCACGAGTAGTAAAGTGATTTGAGACGTGCCGCCTCCTCTTTATAGGGATCGATGGCTAAGGTTGGTATCTTGGGTGGCATGTTTTTATAGCCAGGCTCCCAAGGTTGGTACCTTTTGAGACAGTCTCCTTCAGGATAGAAGTTGTGATAGAGGTTTCCCATGACCATTCTTCTATGCCCTTGAAAGAGGGTATAGCGTAAAAATCGAGAAATGACTTTGAGTTTACGTTTCACTTGAAATTTCACAAACTCTCGGTAAATCTGTTCGCGCACATTCAAAGGCATGACACTAATGTACTTGGGTAAAATTTCCGATTTGGAAAGAAATACTTCTCTTTTGTATTCTTCACGATACTGGTGATAGTCATTGTTCAGAATCAAATTTCTGATGCGACGAAAGTAGCCATAGCCTTGAAATCGAGGAATCACTTGAAGTTTACGTTTCACTTGAATTTGAACCAACTCATTGTAAATCCGTTTTTGCAACTTTGAAGGCAAGTCACGAATGCGATCTTGTAGAGTAGGTTTCTTGGTGACAAAATACTCACACACAAACCAAACGGAATCGGTAGGTAAAGGATATCTATAGGATCCAACACCAGTTTCAGTGATTATCCTATCTAATTTCAAAACACAAAAAGGCGATTCGGCTTCAGGAGACAGTTCTTCTAACAGTTTTTGGTATTCGTCTATGTTAGTCACATTTTTTTCCTTCACTTTCTCCCATGGAATTCTATATTCCACTGCTACATTGTAGGTAGCCCCCACCAATGTCTTAAATTGGGGATGTAGATTTTCATCAATGTCTGACCATTTGAATATCTTCTTAGCTATCATTTGTCTTATTGTATTCAAATACCATTGGTTACAACAAGTCTGTCGTAAAGGATGTAACTCTTTTTTACGTTTCAGTTGAATGTGAACAAATTCTTGGTAAATCCGTTCTCGTAACTCCAAAGGTAATCCACGAATACGATCTTCTAAAGTAGGAATATACTGAAAAATACGTTCTTGTAACTCTAAAGGTAAACCACAAATAAGTTCATCTAAAGAAGAAGAAGTATTCTTCTCCTTTTCCTCCTCCATTGTATTACTTCTTCTTGTTATCTGGCTCATCGTACCCGTACTCTTCTAAGGCTACTAAAGGTAAGAAGTGACAGTGCGGAGACCATCTGGCATGTTCAATGTAAGCTGAGTCGGTAGGCTCCCAATGGCGAAGTTCCACACCGCAACTAAAACATTGAACTTTATCTCCTTCTCCCGTGTATTTAAATCCAGATCTAGCTAAACCTTCCGGTTTAGGTCCTTCTAGATATTTTGGCCACTTGTCTTGGAATGACTCCAGTCGACTTTCATACTTGGAATAACCAAATAAAGTCACAGGTATTCTGATATGCCATTTAGGCTCCACATCATTCCTCTTGTTGTCATTAACGTCAATTCCTTTAGTATTTTTTCCACTGAAACATAAAGGACGATCTGCCTCTTTAGAGTTGGATCGACGGGGAGTGACTGAATCAAAGATGTCACAACGTACGGCATCGCACTCAAATTCCTCAAAACTGGAAAAAATACTCATCTATTTTTTTTTTCTTCTTGCTCGGTTCACGTGAAAAGTCAGAATGAAGGTTAGGCTTGGAAGGGGTTCCTTTTTTATACCTGTCGACTGAACCATCCGAAAAGTATTGTAAGGTAATCCGTGGAAACGCCAAAGAAAGGTAAACACAGTTTGGTGGCCATCTGGTATGTTCCACGATAGCTGAATCTTTAGGACTCATGCGAATGCTTGCACCACAACTAAAACATTTCACTAAACTTCCCTGTTCAAAGTAAAACAAAACCATTGTTCCTACGTTTTTTTTTTTTTTTTTTTTTTTTTTTTTTTTTTTTTTTTTTAAAAAAATGAGTACAAGAACAATAGTCAGACATGTGTTTAGGCCATTTTTTTAACGTTTTCAAACGACTGTCACACTCCGCATAGTCAGGCAAAGCCCATGTTGTTGTTGTTGTTGTTGTTGTTGTTGTTGTTGTTGTTGTTGTTGTTGTTGTTGTTGTTGTTGTTGTTGTTGTTGTTGTTGTTGTTGTTGTTGAAGTCATCTTTTTTCTGTTTTCAAGAGGAGGGTTTCCTTTTTTTATACTTCTCCAAATCGGCGTGTCCGTAAGGTAAAGTGGTGTGATCTGGAAGTCTCACTCTTTTTTGGTACACAATACGATACACTTTTTGAACAGGACGAGTCACAATTTTATGATTTGGTAGGCGAACAATCTTGTGAGGTTCTAACGTGGCGACTTGAAAATCTTTCACTTGTCCAGACAACAGAGCATTTTTTAAAACCTCAAAGTTCACGACTTGGTTAGTTCGATAGTTCAGAGTCAATCCTTTGACTTTACAGGAGGTGTGAAGTTGACCTTGAGGGTCTCGGTATCGGTACCCATAATTTTTAGGGCCACCGCTAGCAAAACTCAGGATGGTATCTTGAGGGTGCTCGTCTGTCCAGGCTCCTAATCGATCTCCTTGAATGGTAGGGTGGGGGTAACCGGGGCGATGAATGTAAATGCAACTGTCAGTATCGAAATACAGAACACGATCTCCCAAGACTTCTAATGCTTCGTCATACAATTTCAAACGAGCATGAGCAGTCACGTAGGCGGCAATGACTACGTTACTAAACTTGTCAGGTTTCACAAACTTGGGTTCATCTTCAAAATTAACAATGATCAAATCCTCACGGACGATTTCAACGTGCTTGACTAGAATACTTTTGTCGTCCACCAGTTTAAAGTAACGATAAGGATCGTCCACGTATTCCGTTTTGGGTAAGATCGTACGTTGAGCCATTTTTCCCCACAAACAATTCAACATCACTTTAGCAAACGATCTTTTTCCTTCATTTTTTTCTATGTCTTCTAAAGTGATGCCTTCGATGTCACGGTATTCTTCTTTGAATCGGACTTGGTCTTCGGGAGTTTGACACCACGAAGGATAACCACTAGCTTCTTGTTTCAGTTTAAGAAATTGGTTCACGTACCCCGAAAAAATGCCTGGATGATGAGTAGCGTCGTCCTTTTGGTATTGGGCTGTCGTTGGAAAGTGCCAAATTTCATACACATTCAATAAACGGTATCCACGATCCAATGCCCGAAACAATTCGGCACTGACCCACGTTCCTATCATTGACCGTTCTTCCTCTGTGTGGTGACAGGAATGATCTTGGTTACACATTTCGGCACACGTCCGACATAAAGGAAACATCAATTTTCCTTGACAATGGCAAGGTAAGATGGGATGAAACAAGTTTGTGGGAGGTAAAACTTTACATTTGATCAATCCTTCGTATTGACGAATCTGTTTTACGTCGATGTGCTCTGTTAAAATTTCAGGGTGTCCGGTAGGAAAACGAGCATATTTACACACCCAAGGATACAAAGAACACACGTCGATGTATTTGATTTCTTCTCCTTGGGATTCGTTCACGTCGTACAATAATCGAGTAGCATTGGTTCGTCCTCCAAATAAACTGTGACGTGGATCTAAAGGTTCAATGTCGGCTGCGTCGTAACTTTGAGTGATGGTTTTAAATTCAGGATCGATTTTCAAACGTCGATCGTATTCGTGTTCCCACATTTCTACCACTTCGTAACCTTGACTTTCTAACTGAAGTCGTCGTTGACAAGTCTGTTCATATAACTGATCCATGGTAGAATCTGAATAAGGGCTTTTCATGTCTCGGACAGGATAACAAATAGGGCATCCGTGAAACAAACATCCCTGAAACTCATACACAATGTGTGGGTTTTCTAAATCCCAACCATCCACAGAATAACCTCCAATCTTTTTTTCTCCTCCTCCGTTTCTAGCATGTTGTATCCATTTGTCTTCTTTTTGACATAAGTAATGAAGCCAACGTAAAGCTTTGACAGAATATTGACGACTAGCAAAAACCCCCGTGTTGGAGTCAATGATGGCGAGTTGGTTTTCGGGCATGAAATGTTGTCTGTAGACCAAGGAACAGGCTTTAGGTAAGGTGGATGCCTCTTTCAAAGGATCGACCTCTGCACTATCGAGAAATAACTCTCGAAATTTTCCACAACAACGTCTTAAAATATCTACATCCGATCGACAATATTTGAGCATCTCTTCTTGAAAGTCAAAGGGATCGTTCTGGTGAACACGGTACCAAGCGTGAAAAGCTTCTCGCTGTTCGGGTCGCATTCCATCGGGGTCATAATCATGAAGGTCAGGTAAATGAGGTAGGACGGCCTGTTGATTAGCTTCCGTGTTAAAGAAGTGAGGAAAGTAACCTTTGGCCATTTCTGTCATACCGAACGTTTTTGGCATGCGACTCAAAGGCATGGCCAAATAACTCATCGAATCTTTGAATTGAACTTGTCCTACTTTCATGTAGATGAGCTTTTTTCCATTCATGGTGACTTCAGGACGTTCGGTTCCATGGTTCAAATAATAATTAAGTAAAAACTGTCCATCGTATCCCGAAAAATTGTGAGCTATGACGGTCGCATACCGATGACAATCTCCGTAACGATGAATGTCTTCTTCGCTCCAACTGTCGTGGGTGGTAGGGTCTAAAACCCATTCAGCAAACTCCGACAAAGTATTCACTCCACGAAAGATTTTTTCACGTCCTCCTGGAATCCTACTACAATGAGGACAGTGAAAATGAATCGATTCTTGAATGCACTGATCACAAGCCCGATGGGATACACAAAAATTAGGAATGTGAGTGCCTGTTTCTTGCATACATTCAAAATCAAAAAAGATGAAATCTACTTGTTTCTTGTTTTTCTTTATTTCTTTCTTCTCTATCTTGTCATGCTTTTGAATAAAACATCGATGATCAAAATCGACGATCTGATGACAAATAGAACATTTTTTCTTGCCAGCACAAACGTGTCTCTTGGAGTTGTTGGAACGAATCAGTTGTCCACACGTAGAACACGATTGTAATAACTCACAAGCACATTTTTGTTGGTGTCGTCCTTGGGTCTTGCGATGTTGTTGGTAACAAGTAGGACTGACAAAACGGCGTCGACAGGTTTCACAATAAATGTGATGTTGTTGTGGCTCAGGAAGGCATGGTGGGTCGGCTAAACAGCCCCGACATCTTGCTCCACAAGTAATGTGTTTCTCCCGACTATTACACCCTTTGTTACATTTCTCACAGTAGTAAGAGTATCCCAAAAATCCAGTGATACTGGTAATGGTATCAAAATGTTCTTGATGGTGATAAAGATGAATGTATTTTCCCTCAGGAAAATTAGGGCCTCGAAACAATAGATCACCGCGCACTTCTTGAGGGTGAACTTTTAACGTATAATGAGGAGCCAAAACATCTTGAAGTTGCTGTAATTGAGAAATGCTACACACAGTCTCTTTAGGGATCCCTGCTTGTTTTAACAAGAGTTCTGCTTCTTTTCGTTGTTGGGGTCTTTGCGAATATTGAATGTTTTTCCAGGCTTTTTTCCATTCTTTGCTCTCGTTCTTGTTAGCATAGGTACGACCCACCACAATAGCTCGAGCTAAGCACATTGAATCTTCAGTATTGTTAATTTGGACGACACTGTGTTTGGTAGTACGTAGATCATCCACCAATAAAGTTTTTCTGCTTCGTCCACTTCCTCGAGGTGGAGCAACATGGGTCATGTAAACGGTGGCCTTTCCATCGGTGATGGTAAATTTGTCATTGGATTGTTGTACATGTTCTATTTTTGACATAACTTTGTCTGGCGTTAATTCTGCCGGGCTACTAAATTCAATCCAAACAGGACTCTTCAATTGGTCATGATGAATGGCTAGTCTCAACCGATCGTCTTCTTTGGCTCCACATTGCCGTTTTAAGTTCTGTAACACAGATTCCCACAAATTGGTAATGAACCGCGCCGCTTTCTCGGGAGGTACTTGAGACTTAAAGTCTTTGAAGTGTACTGTGTGAGTATACGCCGTGGTCCTAAATTTTCGAGAAGTGATTTTTTGTGTCTCTCGAATCCGATAGTAATTTTCAGGAGCCACGGTAGCGGTAGCGGTAGTAGTAGTAGGACTTTCTTGATCAGGGGTTCTGGTGTTGGTAGTAGTAGTGACTTTGGTTTTGGAAGTTTGGGTTTCAGGTTGTTGTTCACTCATTTCAAAGTCACTGGCATGGACTTGAGCCAGTAATTCCTCTAAGGGTGTTTCAGGAGGCACGGAATACCTTCGTCGCCGTGGCTTCTTGGTTTGTTCTTGTTCTGGTTCTGATTTATCATGGTTTGGGCGTGATCTTTTCATCTTCAACTCTGATTTGAAACTGATTGAGTTTTTTTTCACCCAGGTACCTTTATATAGAGACAGAAGAGTATATAAAGAGAGAGCTTCTTACCTTCAGAATCAGTCTTTGGTGATTGAACTTTCAAACTGTCATGATGGAAGAGTCAAAAAGACAGATTGCTTTTTTGGTGAGAGATTTACAAACAGTGATTAGAAAGTATACTACGTACAGTAAGAGTAAAGACTACTCCTCCTCCTCTGTCACTAGAGATAAAAGTGACGATACTTGTTACATCTGTCAAGAGAAAGGACATTGGGCACCAGATTGTCCCAAACGTGAACAGAAAAAGAGAGATAAAGGGAAAGATATCTGCTATCATTGTAAAGGACCAGGACATTGGTCTTCGGAATGCCCTCAGAAAGAACAAGAAGAAGAAAAGGAGAGGGAGGAAGTGGATTCAAAATTAACAAACCTAGAAGAAGAAGAAGAACATATCATCAAGAAAAGTAAGAAGAGAGTAAGAAGAATGGAAGACGAAAGTGAGAATGAAGATGAAGAAAAGGAAAACAGGATTCCTATGAAGACGAAACACAAGAGAGACAGTGAGAAGGAAATTCCAGTGTTTCAATTCAAACCACACAAGCATTACAGAAAGTGAACTTTGTTTTTTCTTGTGTGATTTTGTTTTGGTGTTATATGTTATATTGCTGAATTTATTTTGTAAAAAAATTGGATGAATACACCAGACTGGAGAGAAAAAAAGTAAGTGGTTTTGTGTTATTTTGTTTTAGAGTAGAAATGCACGCACGCACGCACGCACTCACTCACACTTGTACTATGGTGGTGGGATTTTTTAAAGTTTTAACTTGATTTTTTTTTTTTTTTTGGCAATTTGATTTCTTTTCTAGAAATCTGGGGGCCCTTAAAAGGACCGTTGGGTTGTTTTTGTTTTTTGGTTTTCAAAAAACAAAACTTTTCAAATTAACTTCAAATGCCGTAGTCCTTTACCACGGCCCAATCCATATCCTGTTAATGCTGCTGCTACTGATGGTGTTTTCATTATGGTGGTAGTCACTGGTGGTGGTGGTGATATTGGTGACATGGGTGGTGGTGGTGGTGGTGGTGGCATCTCACTAGCACTGGAAGGTTTAGAAGAAGAATGTTGTTTAGCCCGTGATGGTCTTTTCCGTTTAGGTGGTTGATGAGTTAAAGAATACTTATAGAAATTAGTCATCCATTTCAACTCATATAATACCTCTTCTAACAGACTTACAGTTCTTTCTTGAAGACTGATGCTTTCCTTTCCTGTTTCCTTCTTCTTCTCCTCCTCTTGTAACTGCTGCTGCTGTCTGATTTCTTCTTCTTCTTTCTGTTGTTGTTGAAGAAGAAGAAACATTTCTTCCTCTTCCCGTTGCTTTTTGACAAAATTTTCCATCTCTTCCATTTGTCTTCTTTTAAAATCATTCACTATTGGAACAGTAGTAGCAGTAGTAGAAGTAGTAGTAGTATTGTCAAACTCTTGATTTAGTAAATCTAACTCAAAGTCTTCCGGCCGAAAGTTCAATATTGCCGCAGCATTCATTATCGTTGCAGGATCACTCCAATACATTGATGTAGTACTTGTCTTTCCAGTCTCCATGAAGGCTGTCGAAAAAAGTAATAAACCCCCCTACGAACGCTACGATACCTTTATACCCGAGATGACGTCACACCTCCGCTTTCTTCCCATTGGAAGAAAAACCGAACCGACTTGTAACACGTGTTTGGATTGGTAGTTAATTTGGATCCATTTCAATCCGATCGTAAGGTATATATACAACCGCTCGTTTCATAAATGCTTCACCGGTTTTCTCCAAGACGACCAATCCTAAAAACAAAATCATGTGGGTTAGTGTAGAATCCTCCAACATTGTTTCAGGAATGCTGTTTAATCCAGCATACCTGATGTATGTAAAAGTATCATGGACTAAAACCAAAATTACGGATACAGCTACATGGTATCGACAAACTTATGTGGAGAGACAAGGTTGTCTAAAGAGGGTTTTACTGTATGGACCCGAAGTTAGAAGAAGTTTAAGAAGAAAAAGAAAACCCTCTAGGAGATGCTCCTGTTGTTAAAAAAAAAAAACAACAACAATAACAAAAAAAAGGTCCTTTTTAGGGCCACCCATTTTTCAAGAAAAGATTAATTATTTATCAATATTGCCTATATAAGTGTGTGTTTTTTTATATGTTGTGTGTGTATATATTTTTTTGTGATAGTCTACCCCTCAAACAAAAAAACCTTCTCCCTTATATGTTTTGTGTGGTGTGAGTTTGATATAGAAAAAAGGATAGTGTGGTGTGGTTTTTTTGGAAAAAAAGGGGGATGTTTTCCATCACGTCCGCGCTTCTTGCATATAAACCGGTGCCTTCCACAGTAGCGCCATTCACACTTTTTTTCACTCTTCAAGAATGCTTGACATTATTGACAATCTACAGGAAGCCTGGGACTGGATGGCGGAAGTGAAGTATTATATGGAGAAAAGGATGTGGTGGTATCCAGTCAGTTGGAAGTGGGTAATCCATCACTTTACCTACATTAATTTGATTTTAAATTTAATTCAAGAAGTGAAGAAGGAGGAGGAAGTTAAGAAGAGTAACAACTCCTCCTCTTCTTCACCTTGTCGAGTAGGACTTCTTAAAGAAGTCTTGGATTACATCCAAAAATTGGATGATCATTTAAAATGTATCATCCTTACTCGACAAGAAGCGGCCCTGCTCAGAGTAGAAACTATTATTAAAAACATTTTGGAACAGGAGGTCGCTAAAATCAAATTAATGTGGGTAAAGGAGAAAAGAGAAAAACAATTCAATCGTCTGAACTTGAACTGGATGAAAATTCAGGACAAGTTCAGACAATTGAATCATCCCGACTGGATACCTGAAAAGAAGAAGGAGGAGAAGAAGAAGTTCCACCTCCCAGGCTTTCTCACTCAATGTTGGAGAGGAAATAAATAAAAGCTCTTCCTACCAAAACAAAAAACCAACGGTCCTTCTCAGGACCACCCTTTATCAAGAAAGATTAATTCTATTTCCCTCCCTCCCGTTGTCCCTATAGAGACCCCCGCCATGTTAAACTCCCGTAAAGGCATATAGTGCCCCCGCCATGTTAAACTCCCGTAAAGGCATATAGTGCCCCCGCCATGTTAAACTCCCGTAAAGGCATATAGTGCCCCCGCCATGTTAAACTCCCGTAAAGGCATATAGTGCCCCCGCCATGTTAAACTCCCGTAAAGGCATATAGTGCCCCCTTTTGGCATATATACCCCCCCTCAACTACTCGAGAAGCTGCGATTTTTCATTCGCAACTTCTGGGTCAATCCTACAGTCAATCACACCGCACAATAGTCAAGGTAGTCCGAATAGATTGAGGTTTATTTTCTTTGCGAAGAAATTTCCGCACATTTTTTCTGCAAATTACTACGTTGACATCTGTCGCAGGCTTATTTTTGTTTCGCAGAAATAGACGATGTGGTCTAAATGCTGAAGCACATTAGCTACCTGTATAAAGCAAAAAACAAGATACACGGTCACTCTTATAGCATGCTTTGGAAATGCTAATAAGCCTACAACTGTTCAAAGTTCGTTACAGCAATCTAATTCCGTCCATGGGACGCCTAAATTACTTTCTTATATATGGTTTTTCGTTATAGATGGATTCGATGTATCAGGCTTTTCGCTATAGGTGTAATCGTTGCAAGCGTACAAAATTGCAATAAATAATGAAGACCAAATATTGGAACAAGCAAAATTTTGTTCCAACAGGAACTTCATATTAGACAATGTTTACTGTATATTTTCAATCCAGTTTTAATTTCTTTTTATTAGATCACGATTTTATTTATGTTGTAACAATCCAGGGGTGTGAAAGCAGCTAGTGACTTGCCAACATTCTCGAGACAGAAAGAGGTAGGCAGACTGCGATGCAGGAAACTTGCGCGCGCAGGGCACAACAACACACGCATAAGGCGCATCGGGAAGGGTGTAGGAGGAAAGACATATCCCAAGGGAGGGTGGTGGTGGTGATGGTTGTGTTTGACATGATGGTATCCAATCGGCGATCAGATAAAATCGCAAGTTTTGAGAGGTCGCCCCAAGCATTGTAAATTTAATCTTGCAATGATGTGAGGGGTTTGATAAACTGGCTAAATGTCAGATGGCAGCACAAGTAAGATCTTAAGATCTACTGCAAACATAATGCAAACGTCAACTTTGTCAAGGATGTTTAAAAATGGTAGGATACGTCGACAAAATCGGTATGCGGCAAAAGGATCCCCAAATCGGTAGCGTCGGTAGGCCTGGTGGCGGGAAAAGAGTAACCCAGAGTTATTCCTAAGTTCACATCAAGACCGAGCGTGAAAAATAAATGTTTAACGTACTGCGTGAGTGTGGTTTGAGGTCATTGTTTCCCTTTATTTCTAATGACATTAAGCAGGCGCTGTCACTGAGGGAGTCTAAGAAATACTCACAAGTCCACAAATAATTTTCCTCCAAACAAACACTATAGACCACGCGTTCACGAGACTCTAATTTTCAGGATGTTCTTCCTTATTTCACATTGGTATGATTTATCACAACGCGATTCTAAGACGAAGATCGGTTTTGTATGCCACGTGCCATAAAACACGCCCCAAACACCTAATGCACAAAATTAATCCTATCTCTAATTACTAAACACTTCTAGGTGGGAATATCCCAAGATAGCCTTATACTAAGAATTTTCACCGGGACAAATGTACAAAGCGTACTCATGCTACCTACAAAATCCCGTGACTACAGTTCAGTGTCGAGACTGTACCTACTAACAGGCTAATTGCTCGGTTTGAAACACATCTTCCCAACACTAATTTCCATAAGCAAACAATTAATCACTAAAATCTTATGAATCAATCAACGATGGCATAAATACAAATATATTATATATATATATATATATATATATATATATATATATATATATATATATATATATATATATAATCTTACTACTCTATTTTTTAATGAGTATGTAACAGAAGAAAGAATGTGAAATCAAAAATGTAAGTAGTATCAACAAGCAATTTATTTCCCTATAATACAAAGTGAAATTCAAGAGATAATTACATTATTGTGAATCAAGTTTCAAATAATCCTAAATGTCCTAATCACAAGTCCACAAATATAGAATTTTCAGAATGATTTCCAATAGTCTTGAATGTCCTGATATAACACAATGATACAATCCAGAGTGTTTTTCAATGAGTTCACACAAGTCTAAAGTAATGTATTAATTCAAAATTCAATGAACACTTTAGTAATTCCAATAAATATATATTAAATAAATAACTTCTCTCGAATTATATCTGATTTCAACGGCACAGTGTAAAGTGTGATCACAAATGGATTTCCAGAGACTGACCTAAAACAAGAATGAATTATTTGTTTACCAAATCCCTATTTATACACATTTTCACTTGACCTATATCAATAGGATGTGAAGCAATCGAATGGAATAAACACCCAGTCTAATTGTAAATCAAAATGGCATTGAACTCAAATGCTAAGTATACATTCTGTTTACTAGTGACCAGAGTCTAAAGTGCAACTTTTCTTCGTGGAAAAGATTTAAACACACACCGTAGATTAAATATACATAACAATATGTTTGTGTGTACGTGCACTGGTTTGCCACTCGAACGTGTCTGCCAAGTACCAAAAACGGCTATATTCACCCTTAGTTCCATACTTTTAATGACGGACGCTTAGTCGACATGGTACTTGGTTGCTGTGTCTATATAAAGCGATCGGTCCCATAACTAGGGTTCCCTCGTTCGATTTTTTTAATAATTCCCCAACCTGTATGATAATAGTCTTTATTATATATTCTGATATTTTTTCTCTTTCTTTTCTATGAAAGGCAATGGAAATGCAACGTTTATATGTTTTGATGATAGCCCTCGTTACACTTGTATTCAACAACCAAGCAGAGGGAAAACAGATAGGTAAGATATGGGCTATAGTACCCTAACCATATTTAAATTAAACTGTTGTTGGGTTCCTCAAAGAACATTCCATTGTTGATCAAAGGCATAAGTACCTTTGGCTCTCTAAAGACGTTCTAAAATCCTTGTGTTTATCGTAATTTAAATTACTATGCACCCAATGAAATGGATACTTATAATTTTAATCTTATTAATACAAACACATTTATAAAACTAGATCACATCAACAAGACATTTCCTATATTTAGCAATCATTCATCACAAGGAAAATATTTTACCGGACTATTCATTCATTTATTCATTCATTTATTTATTCATTCATTCATTCATGCATAAATTCATTTCCTCCGTAAGGAGATTTGCAGATACATACATGAAAAACAAGAAAAAACAACAGAATAAGCACACGTAAATAATCTACATCTATGCAAAGATTAGCTTCAAAGTTTATACAGTAAAACACAATCCAAGTAGAACAAATATTAGTACCTTAGAGGCGAGGAAACCGGCGAGTGAAACAAAAAATATTTATTTTTCTATCTAAAGTATTTTTATTTTCTGTCTGCTAGTTTTTGGAGTTTGGAAATTATTTTATTTTATTGTGTCACATTTTAAGAGTACATATTTAGTCACATTATGTTTCCTACTGAATGTCACGTGCAAAAGAAATATGGCGTTCTGGCTGGTATTAGAAATATAATTTTGTATATCTAATTGTTTTTGTCACCTGCTCTGATGTAATAAGTAAGATATCAAATATCTATATTTGGCAATGGCTTGTATTGAATTTAATGCAAAGTATTTATTATAAAACAGTCGATAGTGAAACTATTACTTTTTTCAAGAAAGCGAATCTTAATAACCACTGAAAACCTACAACGATGGAAAACAATGTCTGAAAAGTGATTGGATGTATTCATTTTAACATGGTATTATCAGGCGGTTGTATATATCAGGGTAAGTCACTTTATACCCATCGCCTTCCATCGCCTCGGTACTCAATAGTCTTTCATGTGCAGATTTGCCATTTAGAACCAATCAATAACTCTTTATGTTAGTAGTGGTATTGCTGTCGTTGTTGCTGCTTCAGTTGCTGCTTCTGTTGTTGCTTGTGTTGTTGTTGCTGACAAACAAATTTCGTCACCACAATATATCCTTTCATTATTTCAGAACCATGCTTACAACCAAAGGTGGTAGGCCCGTGCCGAGCAGCAATAAAGAGGTATTATTTTGACCAGAAAATGGGAAAGTGTCAAACTTTCTTTTATGGTGGATGCCAAGGTAATGCAAATAATTTCGAAACCCTAAGCAGCTGTCAAAGACAATGTGAGTGTAGTCTGCCAAAACATCCAGGACCTTGCAAGGCCTATTTTCAACGATTCTTTTATAATTCTAAATCCGGGCAATGTGAACAGTTCATCTATGGTGGTTGTGATGGTAACGAAAACAACTTCAAGACCCGTATGGACTGTCAGACAACTTGTGATAACACAAACTGATTTTTTATTTTTGTAAATAACTTACCTGACACGTGGGAATCTTTAAATCACAACACAAGATATCAACTCACACAATACAGTATCAGCTATATTTCTTTCATCTTCATTTGCCTTTGTATATGTAGCTTCATTACCTAATGTATGTCTTACTTTTATTCTCTATCTATTAAACCAAACATGTTCATTCGTACACTGACAAACAGTATGAACAATTACAAGTTTGCTATCGTAAACTAGCCAGATGCGGTTTTACACATTTTGAGATGGCAATTCCACAATTTACCGCAAGCAAATTTGTATCCTACCCATGACTGTTTAATTACGTACATTAGTTGTTGTCGTTGGTTTTAACGGTACGTTTGACACAGTATTGGCTATATCATGCAGAGGAAACGGGAGCTAAGTGTTTTTCCCAAACACACACCAAGGCTGCCCACCCGGGCTGACCAGAGCGGGTACTAAACACGCGATACTCCGACGCTCTACCAACTGCGGATCCCCAGTTACTTCCAATAGCAAAACGAGAATGAACTCAAAAATCCACCCCAAAAAAACAATGCTAGACAGAAGAATTTTGAGCATTAAGTAAATGGTGTGAAACAATGATAGTTACAGAACCTACAATATGGCATACAACTGTCATTCTAACACGCCTGTGAATGTAATGTGCTTTCTACTTGACTTAACATCAAAACATTTGAAGAGGTAAATTCCACAATATACAAACGGGAAAAAAAAATTTAAATTAAAAACAGCCAAACAAACATCTATACATCTGTCGTACTAATTTCCAATGTATGCTTCTCCAGACATAAATCCAAATACGAAAGTATTATATACTCTAATAAATGTGTACGCTTTGGTGACGTAATGATTCAGCCTGTGACGCGATACCACGGATAAACGGATAATGAGTGAGATAAGAGTCTTATATTCGAGAATGTAAGGAAGTTAGTGGCAGTTTCCAAATCGCAAATATCACATTTGCAGGTGATATGCGACGGTAGACCACTATTAACGTTCTCAGATCCTCAAATAATATATAAAAAAACCATAACCTAGACGATAGCGACGCTTGCTAGATATGTGTGTTCTGGCATATGTCGGGTGACATCACGGAGATGTGTTAATATTTTGTGTAACGAATTGTTCCAGAGTTGCTAGAAATATTTACTAATATTGTCTTTGAATTTAAAATAAGAGTAAAAATCTTGGAAAGTCTCATGGCCAAGAAAAGAATCTACGATGAACTTTAAAAACACTTACTCGTCTTTCTTCGTTCTCCCCCGTAATCAGACATGCGCTAAGCACCGGAAGATAATGGCGACGACTCTATGTACTTCCGGTGCCATTGTTTTCAAACTGCAAGGGTGTAGCTTTAACCATCGCTGTTTTACTTATGCGCGTTATCTAAAGAGCTCACTATGAGACCTGGGCCCTAGGTCCCACTCAAGCTTTGTTCACTACAAGACTGTTTCCCCCTAATTTTGAGAAAAACAAGCCTAGATGAGGGTACTATAACTTGAAACAGTGGCCAATAGTGATATAACCAAGCATAAAAATAAAAATAACGATGCACATTTAAATACCGCAGAAGGAAACCCATATAGAAATGCAAAAACCCGCTTTGGGTATCACCTTGGAACAGTCAATAGACGATAGTTAAAACTGAAATTAAAACGGCTCAACTAACCTAATCTTTCTGAATGTTTCTTATCCTAGCAGTTCCTTGAGATATGCGGTCGCGTATCGTGATATTTTGATGAAGTGTTGTTTACAGCCTACTTATACGGAGTACAAAAAACCTTGTGAAATACCCCTAGTGTCTTCCACGTCGTCTACATCGTCAACATTCATGGGAAGTGCGAAAACTTTGTTTACCCGTCAGTATCTTCTGCATTAGGCTTGATATCTTTATCGAACTCGGAACGTCCCTTTCATCATTCGAGATCACTTGATGAGAAAGCTGGTCATTTGAACATAATTTTATAATATTATTTTTTTTTATAAAGTTTAACCCCATTGTTAACGTTTAAGTTATCAGGCATACGTTGAGTTGTTGGCAATATATCATCATGTAACTGGGTTGGGATATTAACTTGCTCATAAAGCAACACCAAAGCGAAAATATGTCAGTTACCTAATTTTTCTGCATGAAAATGTTATTAAAGTGTACTCCAGATGTCATGTTTTGTCTTCCTGGAGAATCTCAGACTACAGGCATGTGATATTCTTGGAAGTCGATACGGGTCCTCCTAAACACTTGGGAACTACCCAGGTAATGTAATTAACAGTGACATATCTACTTTCACTCGTGACTTTATTATTTCCTGTTTGACCAGTAAATGACATTCTAATTGAAGATGGATTTAATTACTCAAATTAATACAACCTTTTGGTAAGTTTGAGTGCATAGGTGTGCCATTTTTGTCACTACTGTTTTAACCTGTAGACGTAACAGACTAATGTCGATAAAAGTATTTGTATCAACAATCCACACACTAACCATAAATATAGATAATGAAGAAGCTAGGAAAGAAATGCCAAGAGAACTATGCCGAATGCTAGATGAGTCCTCTTGCAGACAATTCTACACAAACGTGGCAAAGTAAATATAAAATCGGGTTTACAGAGTGCATATGTTTGGTGGACGGCTGAGTAGAGATATACAGTACGTCTTATGTTAACAACTGAAGAAGGATGCAGATGTAATTGGCCAATACAAATCAACTGGGTAAGACAACAGCAAGTTATTTAAGGCGTTGCAAAATGTTTGAAGTTTGAGATGTCAGTGTATGTGCTTCACTCATAAAAGAGTAATGACACGTCGCATAACATTTAAATGGTAAAGTAATTGAAAGAAACAAAGACCTTTCTAAGTATCTTTTGGTATTGTCTTGACAGAAAAGTATGAGTAATACATTGCTATCCTTTTCCGATTATTTGGTCGTTGTTGTTGGCTTCACCGTTAAATATTCTGGATGTATGTCAGTTTCTCAGACACTTATGTATGTGCTGACATGAAGTTTAATGGATGTAATAATCATGGAGAATACTGCTCATCACAGGACATAGCATCCTGTAAAATTATTTTTTATCTACAGTGGGAACCTCTCTGTCTGTCTCTCTGTCTCTCTCCTGTACTTGGCCACCTAAAAAAGAAACATATGATCTAATACTCTGATTTAGTTGAGCTATCCCTTCATTTGTTAGTCCGTTACTATCTGGAAAAAATGTCCCCATTTCTTGTTCTTCTTTTGTTTGAGAGTTATAATTCTCCTAATTGTATCGCATATGCCATCCTCTGTCTCACCATAAGTCTAGTTCATAGCTCCATTTCTTCTCATTTCAGCCGCAGTTATTTTAATCAACATTTTATATCAGATTATTGGTCCATCAATAATTTTTAAATTCTCCCTTTTCAAATATCTTCAATCATTGTAAATTGGCCAGTTGCTTTATATATGTTATAACAAATATTTTGAAGACCATTGGGACTTTGATATCATAACAACTACTTTTAAAGTGCAGTAGCCTGGAATTTCAATACAATGTTTGAGGATGGGAAGTGGCTGGCCTAGGGTTTGGTGTCAAAATTAAGCTGTTGGACCCAAAAGTTTAATATTTGTGCGAAAATGTTTTACATTCCACCTCTGAGTCATTTTTATAACCAAAAATGGGCAACAAGTAGAATTTTAGTCGAAAAAAGTCATTAAAACAGTGTTTTAGAACAATTTTTCACAAATCGACCAAAACAGCAAACAATCGGTCATAAAATTTGGTGGCTGACACGGAGGTCTAGGCTATAGGGTCAAAAATTAGTCGGTCTGCTTAGGATCTAGGCTTAATAGATTAATCAACTTTGAAATCGTTCACAGGAATTTCAGAAAAACCAAAGTCAAAAAGCTAAAGCCTAACGTATAGAGAAAATCACGAAGAGTCGAAAATGACGAAGACAGTGAAAAAACAACATAAGATGTGGAAATTACACTACGTGTAAAAAATTATACAAACTCAAACAATACGATTTTTTATAGGTAGTGGTATGCCTGTTTTAGGTGCCTTGTTCATTTTGTAAAAAAGTAAAATTGTTTCTGTTTCTTAAAATAATGACACAACAAGACCTTTTACAAAGTAAGTTGATAATAATCATGAAAATAAACACAACTAAAGAACAAACTCTTGCCACATTTGGACATCTCTCTGCAGTAGAGAACAATTTTGTCTATATACAACTCAATACCAGGCATGTTTTAGTGTATCCGTTCTCCCTTAGGGACAACTCCAGTGAGACAACTGTTATAACAAGATAAACGATAAGCTGTCGAGTGATACAAAAATCACTATTAGCTCAGTTTACCATGCTTTTGAAAAAGATAGGAACTGGACTTTAAGCTAACATAACTGTTACTCAATAAAGTTAAATAGAGATGAATCTGTACGATGCTGAGTGAAAAGGCATCGATTGAAGCACCAACGGTGCTCCCTGTTCATCAGACTCTTGTTGACCTCTCCTCCCAAGACGGATTTGCCAACAAGGAAACACAACAACGTCTGCAAAATGTTAAAAAGATTAAATATTATTTGATCAAGTAGAGTGAACACTATAACGGTATAAGAAAGAAATACAAATATCATGCAAACTTTTGAATTGGCTATAGGCAGATATGGAAAGAGTTTAAACTGGTTTATGTGCTTCTGCAGCTGGATTGTGTTTATTAGGAATAGCTACTGGTATAGTTGTTACACAAACCTTCACCGGGTTTCAAAAGCTTAGGGTGATTAAATAATTGACAAACATGTTTTAAACATTATAAAATAGTACATTCTGCCATCACCAAATTGAGCAGTATCGACGAAATGATAAGCAAAGCGATCAGAAAAACGATGTGCATTCGTTATCACCTACGGTAGGCAATGTCGCCCGAAGAGCGACAGGTAAGCCTTGTTGGTTCTGTCAACTACAAAATCAGCCATGAAGAGTTTATTTAGCTCCTCAACAGATACAACGAGACACAACAGATACAACGAGACACACAACCTAATCGGACACAAAAACAATTCAGAAACAAAAGAAAAATATCTTGGATAAACTTGCGGGAATGCAAAGTTCGCATACGTGAGCGCACGTGAAGTTTCACTGTCCAGTAGGGACAAAACGTGTTGAGGAGACGTAACTTACTTCTCTTTAGACAACCTGTATAGCTAGATGCATGCAAAAGCGGGGTATTTTGCAACGCAATGGTCTCCCGAACACAAAATAAACTTTTCCAATCCAGTTGCTAACAGAACTGGAAAACTATCTATTTCATTAGGGAGAATGGATTTTGTTGTTGGGAATTACAATATTTCCGATAAACTAAAATGCAATATCTTTAACAACATCAGTAACAAAAATGAAATAAGGACTGTTTAAATTCCTGATGTTTATTACGACCTTTAAATGTATGTCAGAAAGTCAACGAGTCAATAACTGCAAATGGTAATAATGAACAAAGTATTGATTTAGAATTTTTAACACACAACTCAAAAGTTTGGATTACTTCTAGTAACAATTACACAGTGTATATAACCAACAACAATTCAACATTTACCTGGACTCACTAGCCAGAAAACCATCAGTGCCTACAGTGTGACCTAATTAAGAAAAATGTCCACTCCAAGAATTATATCCTAGATACAATTTTCTGGACAGAAAATCTATAACAGCAACTTGTTCATAGAGGTATGCAAAGAACATCTAAACCAAAAGGATGAAGCATTGAAAAATAATAACAATAATAATTAAGCGTGAGTAGGCTGAAGGTCATCAAACATTAATCTAAAGGAAAATGCAGCAAGGAAGGAAAAATAAAAAGAGGAGTGATTATATGTCTCTTAGTGAGTACCTAAAGCTGCAGTATGCAGTTTAGATTTTCGTGTTTATACCGAAAGCTACATGTGTTTTGAACAGTACAATCGAAAATATCTTCTTCCGTGCGTGTGCTAGGTCGGTCCAAAAAGGATTTAAATCAACAGATACCATCTCCAGGAATTGCATAGAATGTCCGGTTGAGTTCTAGTAGCTGACGATTTTTCTATTAATTATAATTTTATTATGTCGCTTTTGTTGTTGTTCATCTTTTTTATAAAGTCCAATGTTTTGCCAGCATATTGGACAGCACAGTTCTTGCACGTCGGTAGTTAGATGACAATATGTCTACGCATCAAAGTTTTTGCCTGATGTTGGAACTTTAGTCCTGTTGTCGAACTTCAGAAAAGTTTAGTCTCAGGCATATCTTTGCACATGAGAAGAGTTTGTTTTTGCAGTTGTGTGTGCCTCTTGTGGAGGTACGACCTAGATTAGTTTGGGCTCATATTAGGTGATCTTTGATGTTTTGTGTCTAAGGGATGCAACCTTATGTACCTCCTTGGGTTTAATGCGATTAAGATGGTTTAAAACTTCTCTTAGATGCCAATGTGTTCGGATGATCTGTTGTAACTTTGATGCATCGGGATGCTATTGCACCACATTGGGGATGCGTTTATATTGGCTGATTTGGTTTTGTACCTTAGGATAGTGTTTTCGTCGATTACCCTGCTTTTAGCCACGGGTTTGCCAATATTTTCACTCTTGTATTCTCTCTTTCTAAGGTACCAATTGAGTTCTTCCAAACAGTTTTCAAAAATAATGTGGTCAGACCAGATGGTAGCAGCTGGTCGGTATATATATTCATTAACTGAACAGAAACAAATTATGTATAACAATCATAAGACTTAAGGTTACTTATCCACAATGCTTGCTAGATAGTGCCGAAAAGTTGATATTGTGAATTTTAGATGTGTACAGAAGGTGGCGGATGTAACTAAAGAAACCATCAACTTTAAACCAATCGAGACACATTATATGCAAACAATCGATTTCATGCTATTGCACGATGGTAGTCCCGGCTAAAAGCTCCCACTCTTATTGTACGATGGTAATCCCGGGATTTCCGAGTGGCTGTAAACTGCCATTCCATGACTTGAATGTATATTCTTCATAAAGGGAAGGTCGATTACATCACACGAAGGATAAACGACTTGAAAGCAATAAAAGTAACAGTAGTCTTAAATTAAAAGCAAAGTATTAATCAAAACAAATAACAGTAAACCGTTATACACCCTACACCGAAAATATATAACAAAAGCAATCCTATTGTACGATGGTAGTCCCAGAATCTTCCAAGTGACTGTAAACTGCCACTCCTATTATACGCTATTAGTCCAGGAATCTTCCAAGTGACTGTATGCTGCCACTCCTGTTGTATGATGGTAGTCCCAGAATGTTACAAGTGACTGTAAACTTCCACTCGTATTATACGATATTAGTCCAGAAATCTTCCAAGTGACTGTAAACAGCTATACCATTGTACGATGGTAGTCCCAGAATCGTATAACTACATATAAGCTGTAATTCTTATTGTACGACGATAGTCCCACAATCCTCCAAGTGACTGTAAACTGCCACTCGTATTATACGATATTAGTCCAAGAATCTTCCAAGTGACTGTAAACTGCTATTCCTATTGTACGATGGTAGTCCCAGAATCTTATAACTACATGTAAACTGTAATTCATATTGTACGACAGTAGTCCCAGAATCTTCCAAGTAGCTGTAACTGCCATTTATATTGTACCATGGTAATCCCAGAATCTTCCAAGTGACTGTAAACTGCCATTTCATGACAGGAATGTATGATCTGTCATAAAGGAAAAGTCGATTACATCACACGACGTATAAATAACTTGAAAGAAATAAAAGATAAGTCTTAAATAAAAAAGACAAAGTGTCAATCAAAACAAACCAAACAAATAAGAGTAAACCCTTATACACCCAACACGGAAAATATATAACAAAAGCAATCCAAAACTGATAATAAGAACCTCTCTAAATATATCCGGAACTGTTTGATCATGATACACAATAAAGGAGTGTATGACTTAAAATTGAATAAAGAGGAGGGAACGACAACGATAAAGTAAGCTTTGATTTTGATCTAATGAATGGTAATTTCTAATTTTTATTCTTGATTTTAGACACCATGTTGTATCTCTGTAGGACTACGTATGGTTAGATTAAAGTGAAACGGCGTTTTGAACCTTTTCTCAGAATATGTATCATTGTTTAATGTTTTATACAAAAAGATCTTTAACAGATTTCGCTTGCTTAATATGTATGAACTAATTCATCCATGACGACAGATACAGACCCCAAAAAAAATGTCAATCACTTGTCAGATTACCAAGTAGGTCGGAGTATATATAGTTTGCTGCTTTTAGGAAGATAGCTTGGGCACCGTCTACGTTGTATTAAAGTACAGCACGGTTGATAACATTGAAGAGTGGTAAATTTCAAATCTTTTACAAACGGATTAATTTCTCAAACAACTCTTACATGTCGCCCATCTAAACTTTCTCATAGCTTTAAATCCATAAAAAACGTTTGCTAGTCTAAACATTTTTCCAGTGAGATAATTAGTTAATTAATCAAACGAAATGGAATTAAAGAAATTATATAAACGTCATCGAGTTTCCTTCGATAGTAGGCTGTTTTGACACTGTGTCATATTTCATTAAAATATTAATAACGCTTTTCTTGAGTCCTTTGTTCTTTCTTAACGATAAACAACGGACAGGCGATATTTTTGCTGTTAATTCAGCTTTCTCGGTAGTATATATACACGTCCACGCAGAAGGAAAAGATAAAAGTTAGCGATGTCTAAAATATATACAACCTTTCACTTAAAAATAAAGTTGATGTTGCTTTAAACATATCTTATTGTCATAGAGAAAATGCATACAAGGCAAATAGATCTGCAACTTAATTTTTCCGCTCCACTAATAAAGCCTAAGCATTTAGACAAGTGATAAATATATAAATATAGTTCAATTATCAATGTAGCTCTAAATACAAGAAACGAGAGAGAGAGAAAGAGAGAGAGAGAGAGAGAGAGAGAGATTGTCATTTAGAGAGGTACACATTTTATAATTCAATAATTCAAAAATTTTGTCTACATTATATGACCATAGAATAGGGATATAAGCAATTGTGTTAACAGCTAATCTTATTTAAGTCTTGGTAAATTTTCTTACTTTAATAACGAATCATTTCATTACATTTTGAATAGAGACGTTTCGTCCAGTGGCATAAGAGTAATTCCCAAACAAAAGAGTAGTTACATAAATACGTAAATTTACAATAGAACGTTTCTGAAGCAATATATATCTTTCAATTAAACATAACGTGCACTCTAAAATACAGTCAAAGTCATTTTCTATGGAATTCTCACAGAAACAGCAAGGATAAGTTATTTAATGTTTGCCCGAATCATAATTAAGAGACTTGCAATTATGTATCAGTCTTGCTAATCAAACAGTATCTTTTCAACCGCCACAGGTTAGGTAGGACGGTCCTGAAAGAATGTGCTTTGTTTTATTTTTTATAGTCGGGAAATTTCTTGTCTGTAGAGGTAACTTGTCCCATGTGTTCACCATGGATGGCAAAAAGGAGTTTTTAAATAATGATGTACGACACCAAAAAATTCAAAGAGATTTCTTCGATTGCGGATACATTTTGTACGTAGGATAGGAGTACATATGTAATGAAGTCTGTACATTGTTTGTTGATAGTGTTATATAACTTACAAAGATTCATAGCATTTATTCTCTCTACAAGAGTAAACCAATCTAATTTCTGATTTCCACAAGAGTAGGCCAATCTCATTCGTTCCTTCTCTCCACAAGAGTTGACAAACCTCATTCATTTTTTCTCTCCACAAGAGTAGAAAAATCTGTTTCATTTATTCTTTCCACAAGACAAGGCAAATCCCATTAATTTCTTCTCTCTACAACAAAAGACCAATTTCAATCATTTCTTCTCTCGAGAAGAGTAGGAAAATTTCATTTTTTATTCACAAGAGAAGATCAATTTCATTGATTTGTTTTTTCTCTCTTCCAGTGTAGACAACTCTCAGTCATTTCTTTTCTCCAGAAGAGTAGACCAATCTCAATCCTTTCTTCTCTCCACAAGAGTATACCAATTGCATTTATTTCTTCTCTCCACAAGAGTATGCCAATTTCATTTATTTCTTCTCTCCACAAGATTATGCCAATTTCATTTATTTCTTCTCTCCACAAGATTATGCCAATTTCATTTATTTCTTCACTTGACAAAAATGGACGAAGCTTAGTCATTTCTTTTCTTTCTCCACAAGAGTAAACCAATTTCAGTCATTTCTACTCTCCAAACGAGTAGGGCAATTTCATTAATTTCTTCTCTGCACAAAAGTAGACAAATCCCATTTCTTTTCTAGACAGCAGTAGACCAGTCTCATTCATTTCTTCTCTACACAAGAGTATGTCAATCTCATTTCCTCTCTTCACAAAAGTATGCCAATTTCATTATTATTTTTTTCTCCACAAGAGTAGACCAACCTGATTCATTTCTTCTCTCCTCAAGAGTAGGTCAATCTCATTCATTTCTTCTCTTGACAAGAATAGAAAAAGCTTATTCATTTCTTCTCTTTTCTCCACAAGAGTAAACCAATTTCATGCATTTCTACTCTCCAAACGAGTAAGACAATTTCATTCATTTCTTCTCTGCGCAAAAATAGACAAATCCCATTTCTTTTCTCCATAGCAGTAGACCAGTCTCATTCATTTCTTCTCGCCACAAGAGTACACCAATCTCATTCATTTCTTCCCTTTACACGCTTAGGCCAATCTCATTCATTTCTTCTTTGCACAAGGGTAGGCCAATATCATTTCATCTCTGCACAAGAGTAGGCAAATATAACTTAAAAATAACGTGCTTTTTATATGCACCTTAAGGTTAACCAGAAACAAATCTCTCAGCTTTCATTCGTACTTTTCAGGTTTGTTTCGGAATCAGAATTACTCCATGCTGACCACACTTCAGAGTCATATTCTTATTGGGCAAATATAAATAAGGTAGATCATGCTGATGTTGGTTTAGTTTAAACGTATTTTATTGTCACAGTACGATACAATACGAATAGGCACAAGTTCTAACAGCTTCATTAGCTCTAACAACTTAATAAGCTGAGTTTGTCTTTCAAAATAATGAATTTAACATTTTTAAGAGTGCTCATTGCGACCTGATGCAGATTGAATAATATAATCAATATGATTTAACCAAAATCCAGATAAAGTTAAGGTGATTCCCAGATAACAATGAGATGTAACGAATCGAATCTCCTCTTCAATGAATTAAATAGTTCAACTTCCGGTATATAAACAAGACGCACTGTGTTTCAGGTGGATTCAATTTGATTAACTATAGATTAGCCCAGTCTGAAATTCTCTTAAGAACAACATTTGAAACTAGTCCGTAGCGAATGGTCGTCTGCAAATAAGAGAGTAGGAGATTTCAAACTGTCAGGAATTGCATGAATATAGACAATATAGAACACCTTTAGTAAGGAATGATGTGGGTCTGTTGTTATAAATAATTGATTATTTTAGGCAGCCAAAGTAGCTCTGTTGGCAGAGCGTCGAACTTGTAATCCAAAGTGATGAACTGACACCTAAAATCTCACTTTCATTAATTTCGAGATTATTATATCTTAGTAGTTTTACATTCTCGAGAGCCGATAATTCCTTTGAGAGTCTTAAATAGAAGAGACTACAAAAACAAAATATATTCATCCAGGAAGTCTGTATTTTCATAGTTTCAATATGCTAGATCTGAATCATGTGTTTGAAGAGGGAATAATACTGGATGGACCATTACATTCTACAGCCATAAATTTCATTCGAGTCCAGTAATATTTTGAGTTAATTCTGTATTTTTCTGATAATAAATTTATAGTTTTAAAACAACTTGGCTACTTTTATCAAATAATTTGCTCTGCTTCTCTACTTTTGTGCCTCAGCGCATTTTACTTTTCTAAGCTATAGCATTGCTGATGAAAAGTAATAAATACACGGACGAAGTATGTGTTTTGTTTACACTAATACACTCGTTTATGAGAACACTAAAATAAACAAAATTCAAACTGTATATCGTACTAGTGTAAGTCATGACAATCAATAGTAATTGGAGAAGCAAATGGGCCCTGAGCGAAAGTGTTTATACCGTTTTTATTAACGTACTAAAAAACAGTATTTTAGACATATTCGCTAAAATCTTGAAGGTCCAATTGTTTACAGAAATCTCAATCAATTCTGAGAACAAATGTAACGAGACAAATAGTAGATAAAACACATTGAATTGAAAAACAAATGATTAACATAAGAATCCAATTGTGCATAACACAAGAACGCTCAAAAAACATTTCATATAGAAGTGTCATTGAAAGTCACATGGATGACCAGTGGCACGCTGACATTTTTGACATGCAATCATATGACAAATACAATTTTAATTATAAATCATATAACCTTTACGTCTGTACTGGCATTTTGTCGTTCTCCTCTCTCCGCTGAATGCAAAGCAGCTTTGATAGCAGAGCACGATCATTCGCTTAAATCAATCAGTTGTGTTGGCTTTGTATTGCTACAATTATATCATTTCATTATCTCCAGTTACTTTAGTAGATTTGAACTAGCAAAGGTCTGTACCAGTGAATATTTATTTTTGTGCTCTAGTGCTCCTACTCGTATCCCTAAGAGTATATTAGTGTGTTTCACTAGTGCGCTATAATTTATTGTCTTCTTCTTTTAGCCTTGTCGTGTCCTATATACGAGTGTTTGCGTGTAAAATCAATATTATACTGAGGCAATAGCGACATGTATTTACTACTGTGAAAAATGTATATGTTCTCTTATTACAAACTGCACTTGTATTTTTTTAACCTCAAACTATTTTAGAGCATTTTTAAATAGTTAAGCATCTGCTTAGATGGCCTAAGACATGTGATACAGTTTGTGTCTCAGTTACACTCTCAAACATATGAAAACATTTACAAAGGTAATATAGCAGCTATGTAAAGTTTCCATTTGTTCCAAGTCATCCTTCAAGCAAACACAACACTAAACCAAGAAAATATATGTGGTAAGGGTCTTGTTTAAAACAGTTAATGGGCTGATGTTTATAACGCCTCATAGATCGTCTGTAAAATGCCTTTGGAACACAACGAGAAAGAAAAGCTACTGAGAGGGTATAGCACTTTGCTGAAAGACACCTTCGTTTGTTTACCAAAGGTTTGCATTGTTGCACGCGGGTGAAAATATCTGATAAATCTTTTTCAAATAGACTGCTTGAAGATATGTTTCTATTTAAAGTAATGATTTTTGCTGAAAAGGCGTATTTAATTGTGCTTTATGTTTTATTGCACCAGATTTTGAAATGATAGCTTTACAAAATGATTCCCAAAGAAGGTCAAGTGTCACAAAATATGATTTGCTTACAACTTCCGTGAATAGAGTTTGGTCATCGTCCATTGTGTGTTCATCTTTCCTTATACATAGAGCAAGGATGGTCCCGATATTTATATTTAAAATTAGGAGGCATTTTTGTCAAATACATATTTATTTCTCAAATATCTAATGCATCGCGTGATGCTGAATCCATCATTTCCATCAACATTATCATATCCCCAGAACAGAAAGCCTGATACACAGTCTAAAATGTGAGCTAATGTGTCATTTTTTACTTTGGGTCACATAGCATGGCTTTGTTGTACATGCAAAATGTTGTACATGTAAGAAAATATTTAAACTGAAAATAAGTAGTTTATTATAATAAGAAGAAAAATAAGTAATAGTTGCAGTAGTAGGCCGGACGATGTGAGTAATTTATCTATGGTGGATGTGCTGGTAATGAAAACAATTTCAAAACCTTACCGTAATGCCAGATAATTTGTAAATATATAGTACAACAAAACAACTTGAAACTATTGTTTTATATTTTTTTCTTCAAATCACTAACCAGATGTAAACAGCTAAAACAAACACAATGAAGGTATTTAGTGAATTTCTAAATACTTTCAATACCTATAGAAAGCGCTTATGTCATGGTTGATATGTAATGTACAACATTAAATTCTATCCATTTCGACTTACTTTAATTTATGTAATAGATACCATTTTCATTCAAAGTTTTATAGCAACTTGGTTGACTACATGTTCATTGAAGATTAAGAAACCTGTGGAATGCTTTTCTTCCCGCAAAATGTACATTTTTGAAGCAGTTGCATTCAATAAAATTATATTTCATTAGTCTCTTACAACATTCAATCCTTTCTATTCCATTTATTATTTGCAGTATTGCATTATGAAATACGTAATATTCCTGACACTACATGTTGTCTACTTAAGGAGAGTATATTTCTATCCGAACCTTGGCTGTTTAATTGAAATGTACTCAACTTCAGATTTATTAACACATGTTTAACAACGTGATACGTATACTACTATGATACGATTCGGCATTTTGGTGTTACTGAGTGTCAATATTGCATATACTCCCATGATACGATTTTTATCAGCATTCGGTCACATAGAGTGTCAGTATTATGATTTATATCGGCATTTGGCCATATTGAGGGTCAATATTACGTATACTCCAACGATAAGCTTTATATCGGCATTCGACTATACTGCGTGTCTATATTACGGTGCCATGTTTTCCACGACCCACAAATGAACGACATAACTTAATATGATTATAATCCCCTGTTTAAAAAAAACACTCCCACCCTAACCGCTGCATCAAAGGAATCATATTACCGTCTAAAATTTCATTTCTGCAAAAACTTTCATGATAAATAAATGTCAGGAAACACAAATATGTCTACGACTTTTTTGAAAGACAACCAACGTGAATTTCATTAAGAACTACAAAAGTCAAATTTTTCTCAGTCCATTTTAGTATAAATCCTTTTTTTGTGCACTGACCTCCAAATGGAAAATTCAAAAAGGTGGCTGAGAAATACAAAACTTGGTGTTATACCTTCAACTACAACATTAATTTATTTCAACGGATTAACAACTATGCTTGTGTAGTGATATTATAATAGGAGAAAACAAAAGGATATGCCTAATAGATCTGCAGGTAATATTCGAAAATAACATGTTACAAAAAAAGCACAGACATATGAGCAGTAAAAAGAAAGATTATTGCTTTGCAAACATGGAACTGATAATTTGTTAAAGGAAAAGTTTGGGGTATATAATTGTTTTCCAAAATGTCATCTACAACGGAAGAAACGTATTGTTTTTTCTGGTCAATTGACTACTTAAGGAAACAGCATTGAAATTAAATTCATCATAAATATTTTTCATATGAACTTCTTATTTTAATGCTCTTTATGTTTATATATGGCGTATGCGGCTGGCGATACAAAATAGGTTATAAATATTTTCAAGAAGGATCACATCACCATAAAGCTTTAGTACTTGCTATGTAAATATTCTGATAGTTTGATAATAAAAATACATTCTCTACAAATACATTGTTATAGGTATTATGGTACGATTTGATTTTCCATAATCTACAATCTAACGTTATGTGAAATAAATATACTTTCTGTCCTACTTCAACATGCGTGCCACACACTGTCATAAAAAGCAATCTTAGGTTGACAATATGACGAGGACAGAACCATGTACTACCCCTAGCACTTAAAAGAGATAACTCTGTCTGAACTAGACAGAGGTAAGAGGTATCCTATCACAGCTTTACTGATGTATATCACATTTTTAAAAAAGTCATGAAAAATAAAAAAGCATGCTCTTAGGATAAATTCATTTAATTTCACATGTAGCCATGTAACTCAACATTTTGTTAAGCCTAACAGAAACTACAACTCTTACATAATGCACTAATCACAGCTAGTTTTATTGTATCATTTCTGAATACAATGTTCCCTACACCTTTAGCTCCGCACCCCCACCCCCACCCCCACCCCGACTTGCGCAATTGGTAGTTATACCATTACAGTCGTATGTGCTATGTCTTCCAGAAATTAAATACGTCCAGAGCCAAGATGTTTCTTTTTTTCACCTAATACAGAATACTAATGACGGCTTAATCTTGACTTTCTTTGTATACAGTATTTCCTTTACATGCATAAGTTATGTTAAACAATTACAAATCATTTATCTTCGTATCCGTGCCATCATATCCACGAGTACATAAAATATCACTTATCATTTATATATTTTATATTTTTCATGGCTTTTAATAATAACATTAATAGGCTCGCCAAAACAAATGTATCAATTATGAGATGTCCATCCTGGTTTAATTTTTTCTGGAATAAAATGTTAACCGCAGCAATTTATCTCTAAGAGACCCGGATTTCATATTTGACAGCGGTAAGCGTGAACAGGATATGCCCACAAATAAAAGTCGACTTGGTAAGTGAAGTGAGACCAAGTGCCAAGTTAACGAAAGTAAACTTCTAACTTCGAGAGGTTCGGCAATATTATAAACCTGTCAAAGGTAAGTAACAGGTAGAAATATTCTTTTTTTTTACCGTTGTCCTTTAATCATTGTTTGCCTTCGATCCCATAAAGAAGACATCAAATCTGGCGCAAGACGATGGGGGGGGGGGGGAAGTGGGGCTATGCGATGGAGTGCCTAAGTTTTAAAAATGGATTTCATGTGCGCAAGTATAAAATTAATGTGTTACACTCAGTCAATCAAACATTGTACGAGTATCTGTAAAGAAAGGTGCGAAACCAAATTAGCCATCTTATTTTACAAGCGTGAAAAGATTTTTTGGGTTTGATGTTTTCCAGCACAGCAAAACAGTTAGGTTATTTTGTGCAAAAAGCAAGTGGAGTAAAGTGTCTCACCCACGGGCATATCACAATATGACCCGTGCTGATCCTATGGTAAGAATCAAACCCGCAGTCATTCGGTAGTGAGTCCTGCACGTTAACCCCTAAATCTCCATTAGTCACCTCTTACAATATGCAGGAGGGCGCATTGGACCTATTATGCGTCCCCGAGGGCCCTGATGGTATGGGTGGAAAGAGTTAAAATTGGACCACCTCAATAATACATAGGTATACTTAGTGTGTATATAATATATTATACTAATCGATAAAAGTGGTATCTGAAACCAAACTGATGATACCCTCTCTATCTGTCAATATAAAACACGATTTAAACTAAGGGGAATAACATTAGAAAACCATCAAGTTTAGATAAAGGGAAATATAAAGAATTTAACCATCAAGAAGTTAGTTGAAGATAATTTGTGAAACCTTTAACAGACCTAATTGTTAGACCTTAATTTAGAATAGTGAAAAAGAGTCAAGAATAGCATGAAACGTTTCAATCTTCAATGAAATATATCTAAATATAATATAATTCATTTATGTTAAATATCTCGTCACTTATCTATTTATTTTCATTACCTTCCGTTGCTGTTTAACAACATTCGTTACTTGTATGCAACAAATTGTAACAATATTCAATATATTTATATTCTCGTACTCATTATCCATGGTACAGAAATGTATTCCTATTCAATATTTCCCCGTTAAATATTCAATAATTCCATGTATACATTAAACTCCGACTATAATGAAATTATGCGCACCATCCCAAAGCGTTTGATATCAGCTGAACTTGTTACATATTTAACGAATTTGGTATTGTTAACAGTGCATTGGACTTGTAAGTGATAAGAAACGCTGTGTATGGTGTGATTATGGTGTAATTACTACGCTGATATACATCCGAGGCTTACTTTTGTTTCGCAGAAATAGAAGAGGTAGTCTAAATGCTGTAGCACCATGAACTCCCTGTATACTGAAAACATAAGATGCACGGTCACTCTTATAACATGCTCAGGAAATGCTAATCCGTAAGCCTATATCTGTTCAGAGTTCGTTACAAGCAATCTAATTCCGTCCTTGGGACGACAAAATTGCTTTCTTACATATGGGTTTTCGTTATAGATAGATTCGTTATATCAGTTTTTTCATTATAGGTGGATTCGTTATATAAAGTTTTTCGTTATAGATGGATTCGTTACAAGCGTACAAAATTGCAATAAATAATGAAGACCAAATATTGGAGTAAGACAAAATTTCTTTCGAACAGAAAATTCATATTAGACAATGTTTACTATATATATTCAATCCAGTTTTTATTTGTTTTCATTAAATCACGATGTTATTTATATTGTAACAATCCAGCGATGTAAAAGCAGCTAGTGACTTGTCAACATTCTCGAGATAGAAAGTGCTAGGGAGACTGCGATGCAGGAAACTTGCGCGAGCAGTGCACAACAACACGCGCATAAAGCGCATCAGGAAGGGTGTTAGAGATAAGTCCCATTCCACGAGAGGGTGGTGGGTGGTGATGATTGTATTTGACGCAATGATATCCAATCAGCGATCAGATAAAATCGCAAGCTTTCAAAAGTCGCCCCAAGCATTACACATTAAATCTGGCAATGATGCGTGGGGCTTGATAAACCGGCTAAATGTCAGATGGCAGCACAAGTAAGAGCTTAAGATCTACTGCTTACTGAACTACCGCAATCATAATGCAAAAGTCAACTTAGTGAAAAGAGTTTTTAAAATGGTATGATACGTCTAAAAAAATCAGTATGTGGGAAAAAGGATCCCCAAATCGGTAGCGTCGGTAGGTCTGGTGACGGGGGAAGAGTAACCCAGACTTAAGTTCACATCAAGAACGAGCGTCATTGTTTCCCTTTATTTCTAATGACCTTAAGCAGGCGCTCTCACTAAGGGAATATAAGACAAATTAGGTCCACAAATAGTTTTACGCTAACAGACGCTAAACACCGCACATTCACGAGACTCTAATTTCAGGATGTTCTTCCTTACTTCACATTGGTATGATTTATCAGAACGCGATTCTAAGCCAAAGATCGGTAGTTCGTGCCATGAAACACGCCCCAAACACCTAATACACAAAATTAATTCAATCTTTAATTACTAAACACTTCTAGGTGAGAATATCCCAAGATAGCATCATACTAAGAGTTTTCACCGGGACAAATGTACAAAACGACATCAAGCTACCAGCAAATCCCGTGACTACGGTTTTTTGTCGAGACTGTACCTACTAACTGGCTAATTGCTCGGTTGGAAACACATATTCGCAACACTAATTTCCATAAGCAAACAATAAATCATTAAAATCTTTTGAATCAATCAACGGTAGCGTAAATACAAATAGCACATGATCTATGTTTGTTACAAGATTCCCAAAGTGTATAATGACTAAAATGACGTCACTGACGCTAGTTACATTGGTATCGTGGTAGAGCAAGGAACAGTCTGCGTTATAAACTGTTCCGAGAAAACTCGAAGAAAACACACACACACACACACACACACACACACATATATATATATATATATACATATATATATATGTATATATATAATTATATATATATAGTTACGACTCTAGATCTTTAAAAATACGTAGAAAGAAAGTGAAACCAGCAATGTAAGTAATTTATATCCCTATAATACAAAGTGAAATACTTAGAGATACTTACAATATTGTGAATCAAGTTATAAATAATCCTAAATGTCCTAATCACAAGTCCAAAACTATATAATGTTCCGAATGAGTTCCAGTAGTCATGAATGTCCTGATATAACACAATGATACAATCCAGAATGTCTTTCAATGCGTTCAACAAAATCCAAAATAATGTATTATTTCAAAAGTCAATGAGCACTTTAGTAATTCGAATAAATATCTATTAAATAAATAATTCCTCTAAAATTATATCTGATTTCAACGGGACAATGTAAAATCTGATCACAAATGGATTCCCAGAGACTGATCTAAAACAGGAATTAATTATTTGTTTACCAAATCCCTCTTTATACACATTTGCACTTGGCCTATATCAACAGGACATGAAGCAATCGAATGGAACAAACACCCAGTGTAATTGTAAATAAGAATGGCCTTGAACCCAAATGCTAAGTAAACATTCTGTTTACTAGTGAGCAGAATCTAAAGTGCAACGTTTCTTCATGGGAAAGATTTAAACACACATCGAGTAAATATACATTACAATGTATGCGTGTGTGTGCGTGCGTCCACTGGTTCGCCAAGCGAGCGCGTCTGCTACGCACGAATGGCTACATTCACCCCTTAGTTCCATACTTTTTTATGATGGAGGCTTAGTCGACATGGTACCGGGTTGGTGCGTGTATATAAAGCGAACAGTGCCGTAACTAGGGTACCCTGGTTCGCTTTTTACTATAACTAATCTGTATGATAATAGTCTTTCTTTCCTTATATATATATATATATATATATATATATATATATATATATATATATATATATATATATATATATATATATATATATATATATTCTGATATTTTTTCTCTTTATGTTTTATCAAAGGCAATGGAAATGCAACGTTTGTACGTTTTGACGATAGCCCTCATTACACTTTTCCTCAACAACCAAGCAGAGGGAAAACTGATAGGTAAGATATGGGCTATAGTACCCTAACCCTTTTTGAATTAAACTGTTGTTGGGTTCCTCAAAGCCCATTCCGTTGCTGATAAGAGGCATAATTACCTTTGGCTCTCTAAAGACGTTCTAAAATCCTTGTGTTTATCGCAATTAAAATTACTATCCACCCAATGAAATGGATACTTATAATTTTAATCTTATTACTACAAACATATTTACAAAACTTGATCACATAAACAAGACATCTCCTATATTTAGCAATCATTCATCAAAAGGGAAATACTTTGCCGGACTATTCATTCATTTATTCATTCATTCATTTATTCATTCATTCATTTCCTCCATAAGGAGATTTGCGGATACATACATGAAAAACAAGAAAAAAACAAAGCATATGTAAATAATGTACATATATGCAAAGATTAGCTTCAAAGTTTATACAGTAAAACATAATTCAAGTAAAATAAATACTCGTATCTAAGAGGCAAGGAAACCGGCAATTGAAAAGAAAACGATTTTTTTTCCTATCTAAAGTATTTTTATTTTCTGTCTTCTTGTTTTTTGGATTTTAGAAATTATTTTATTTTATTTTGTCACATTTGAAGAGTAATTGTTTTGTTGCATTATGTTTCCTACTGCATGTTACGTGCAAAAGAAATATGGCGTTCTGACTGGTATTAGAAATATAATTTTGTATATCTAATTGTTTTTCTGTTTTTTATTTGATTTTTTTATATTTTTTTTTGTTTTTTTTTTTTTGTTTTGTCAGCTGCTCTTCTAAATGTAAGTAAGATATAAAATATCTATATTTCACTATGGATTATATTGACTTACATGCAAAGCATTTATTTATGAAGCGGTCGATAATGAAACTATTACTTTTATCAAGAGAGCATTATGTTTCCTAATGAATGTCACGTGCAAAAGAAATATAGCGTTCTGGCTGGTATTAGAAATATAATTTTGTATATCTCATTGTTTTTGTCACCTGCTCTGATGCAGTAAGTAAGATATCAAATATCTATATTTGACAATGGATTATATTGAATTCAACAAAGTATTTATTACAAAGCAGTCGATAGTGAAACTATTACTTTTATCAAGAAAGCGAATCTTAATGACCACTGAAAATCTACAAAGATGAAAAACAATGTCTGAAAAGTGCTTGGATGTATTCGTTTTAACATGGTATTATCAGGCGGTTGTGTGTATCAGGGCAAGTAACGTTATACCCATCGCCTTTCATCGCCTCGGTACTCAGTAGTCTTTCATGTGCAGATTTGTCATTAAGAACCAATCAATAACTCTTATGTTTAGTAGTGTGGTAGTAGTAGTAGTATTGCTGTCCTTGTTGCTGCTTCAGTTGCTGCTTCTGTTGTTGTTTGTGTTGTTGTTGCTGACAAACAAATTTCGTCACCACAATATATCCTTTAATTATTTCAGAACCATGTCTACTACCAAAGGTGGTCGGTCCGTGCCTAGCATTAATACCGAGATATTATTTTGACCAGACAATGGGAAAGTGTCAAACTTTCTTTTATGGCGGATGCCAAGGTAACGCAAATAATTTCGAATCCCTAAGCAGCTGTCAAAGACAATGTGTGTGCACTCTGCCAAAAGATCCAGGAAGTTGCAAGGCCTACACCAAACGATTCTTTTATAATTCTAAATCCGGGCAATGTGAACTGTTCGTCTATGGTGGTTGTGATGGTAACGAAAACAATTTCAATAACCTGCTGGACTGTCAGACAACTTGTGAAAACACATGGTACAAGGACACAAACTGATTTTTTCGTAAATATCTCACCTGACACGTGGGGATCTTTATCTCGCAACACAAGAAATCAACTCACAAAATACAGTATCAGCTATATTTCTTCATTTGCTTTTTGTTGGCTCTTATTTTTATACTGAGAGTTACACAATTAAACCTTAATGTCTCTTCTTGACGATATGCCATTTTTCTCCGAACCTTTACAGTAACGTAGAAAAATTATCAATTTTCTTTTTGGTAGATCAATTAATAATTTTAAAAAACAAATACCCAATAAAGTATTGCCTCATTACGTAATGTATGTCTTACTTTGATTCTCTATCTATTAAACCAAACTTGTGCATTCATACACTGACAAACATTATGAACAATTACAAGTTTGCTATCATAGACTAGCCAGATGCGGTTTTACACATTTTGTTATGGCAATTCCACAATTTACCGGAAGCAAATTTGAATCCTAACCATGACTGTTTAATTACGTACATTAATTGTTGTCGTTGGTTTTAACGGTACTTTTGACACAGTATTGGCTATATCATGAAGAGAAAATGTGAGCTAAGTGTCTTTCCCAAACACACACCAAGGCCAAGGCTGCCCACCCGGGATGGCCAGGGAGGATACTAAACCCGTGACACTAGGATTAAGAGTCAGACGCTCTACCAACTGATCTATCACGAATCCACAAGTACTTACATTAGCAAAACGAGAATCCACCCAAAATCCGCCACCCCACCCCACCCCCCCAAAAAAATGCTAGACAGAAGAATTTTGAGGATTAAATAAATGGTATCACAAAATGGTAGTTACAGAACCTACATTATGGCATGAAATTGTCATTCTAACACGTCTGTGAATATAATGTGCTTTCTAATTGACTGAACATCAAAAAATTTGAAGAGGTAAATTCCACAATATACTACGGAAACAAAATTTAAAATTTTTTAAAAACACATCTATAAATGTGTCCTACTAATTTCAAATGTATGCTTCTCCAGACACAAATACAAATACAATAACATTATATGCTTTAATAAATGTGTTCTCTTTGTTGACGTCATGATTCACTCTGTGACGCGATACCACATATGATTAGGTGGATAAGATTCTTGTATTCGAGAATTTAAAGAAGTTAGTGGTAACTTTAAAACCGCTATTAACGTTCTCAAATAATATAAAATCAACAAAATCTAGACGCTAGCGACGCTTGCTGCAAATGTGTTCTGGTATACGTCGGGTTACATAACGGAGATGTGGTAAATTTTTTGTGCATTGTTCCAGAGTTGCTAGAGATATTTATTAATATTGTCTTGGAATTTCAAAAAAGAGTAAATATCTTGGATATTTTAATCAGTAAATACGTATCATGGCCAAGAAAAGAATCTTTGTGAACATTACTCTTCTTTCTTCGTTCTCTCCCGTAATCAGACATGCGCAAAGCTCTGGAAGATAATGGTGCCCACTCTATGTTCTTCCGGTGCCACTGTTTCAAACTGCAAGGGTATACCTTTTACAATCGCTGTTTTACTTATGCGCGTTATCTAAACAGCTCATTATGCGACTGGGGCCCTAGGTCCCACTCAAGCTTTGCTCACTACAAGACTGTTATCCCCCTAATTCTACTACAAGCGTATTTAGTTCCATGTCATTTTGAGAAAAATAAGCTTACATTAGATGAGGGAATTACAAATTTAAAAAGTTGCTAATAGATATAGAACCAGTCATAAAAATACAAATAACGATGCACATTTAAATACAGTAGAAGGAAACCCATATATAAAGGTAAAATCCAGCTATTAGTACCACTTTGGAACGGACCATGGAGGAGAGTCCAAATGTAAGTTAAGACGACTCAACTGGCCTGATCGTTCTGAATGTTTCTTATCCTAGCAGTTCCTTGAGATATGCGGTCGCGTATCGTGGTATTTTGATGGAGTGTTGCTTACAGCCTACCTGTACGGAGTGCGGAAAACCTTGTGATATACCCCTAGTGTCTTTTACGTCGTCTACATCGTCAGCATTCATGGGCAGTGCAAAAGCTTTGTTTACCCGTCAGTATATTCTGCATTAAGCTTGATATCTTTATCGCACTCAGAGCGTCCCTTTCATCATTCGAGACCACTTGATAAGAAAGTTAGTAATTTGGACATCATTTTATTATATTATTTACTTTTATTTACAGTTTAACAACCTTGTTAACATTTTAGTTATCAGGCATACTTTGAGTTGTTGGCAATATATCGTCATGTTACTGGGTTGGGATATTAACTCGCTCATTAGGCACCACCCTAGCAAGAAAAAGGTCACAGGTACTTAATTTTCCTGAATGAAAATGTTATTAAAGTCTACTCCAGATGTTATGTTTTGTCTTCCTGGAAAATCTCCAACTGCAGGCATGCGATATTCTTGGAAGTCGATACGGTTCTTCCTAAAAACCTGGGAACTACCCAGGTACTGTAATTAACAGTAACCTATCCACTTACACTCGGGACTTTGATATTTCCTGTTTGACCAGTAAATGACATTCTAATTTAAGATGGATTTAATTACTCAAATCAATACAACCTTTTGGCAAGTTTGAGTGCATAGGTGTGCCATTTTTGTCAATACTGTTTTAACCTGTACACGTAACAGTGTAATGTCGATAAAAGCATTTGCATCAACAATCCACACACTAATGAACCATAAATATAGATAATGAAGAAGCTAGGAAAGAAATGCCAAGAGAACTATGCCGAATGCTAGATGAGTCCTCTTGCAGACATTTCTACACATGCATGGCAAAGTACACTCACAATTCTGGTTTACAGAGTACAAATATTTGGACGGCTGAGTATAGATATTCAATATGTGTGATGTTAACAGCTAAAGGAAGAAGCAGATGTAATTGACACACAAAAAATCTAACTGGGTAAGACAAATGCAATTAACTAAAGGTGGTGCAAAATGTTAGAGGTTTGAGATGTCCGTGTATGTACTTGACTCATAAAGAGTAATGACACGTTTCATAACATTTAAGTGGTAAAGTAATTGAAAGAAACAAAGACCTTTCTAAGTATCTTTTGGTGCTGTCTCCACAGTAAAGTATGGGTAATACATTGCTATCCTTTTACGACTGCTCGATCATTGCTGTTGACTACACAGTTAAGTTTTTGTTAGTATCTCATTTTTTCGGACACTTATGCATGTGCTGACATGAAGTTTAATGGGTGTATTAATCGTGGAGAATACTGCTCATCACAGGACATAGCATCTTGTAGACCTCTCTCTCTCTCTCTCTCTCTCTCTCTCTCTCTCTCTCTCTCTCTCTCTCTCTCTCTCTCTCTCTCGTACCTTGTACTTGACCACCTAAAATAGAAACATATGATCTAATATTCTGATTTAGATGAGCTATCCCTTCATTTGTTAGCCCGTTACTATCTGGAGAAAAAATTATCCCATTTCTTGTTTTTCTTTTGCTTGAGAGTTATAATACTTCTAATTACATTGCATATGCCATCCTCTATCTCACCATAGGTCTAGTTCATAGCTCCATTTATTATCATTTCAGCGGCAGTTATTTCAATCTCTATTTTATAACAGATTATTATTTGACCATCAATAATTTTTAAATTCTTCCTTTTCAAATATCTCCAACCACTGTGAGTTGGCAGGTTGCGTTTTGGTTGTTATAACAAATATTTTGAAGAGCAGTGTGGCTTTGATGTCATAACAACTATTTTTAAAGTGCAGTAGCCTGGAATGTTAACAAAACTTTTGAGGATAGGAAGTGGGTGACCTAGGGTTTAGTGTCAAAATTAGGCTGTTGGCCCCAAAAGTTTAAAATATGTGCGAAAATGCTTTACATTCCACCTTTGAAGCATTTTTTATAACAAAAAATGGGCAACAAGTAGAATTTTAGTCGAAAAAGTCTTTAAAACAGTGTTTTTAGCACAATTTTTCAAAACTCGAGCAAAACAGCAAACAATAGGTCAACAAACTTAGGTGGCGGGCACGGAGGTCTAGGATATAGGGTAAACAATTACTCGGTTTACTTAGGATCTAGGTTTAATAGACTAATCAACTTTGAAATCGTTCACATGAATTTCAGAAAAAACAAAGCCAAAAAGCTAACGCCGAGCGTATAAAGAAATTCAAGAAGAGTCCAAAATAACGAAGACTGTGAAAAACACAACACGACATATGGAAATTACACTACGTGTAAAACAAATTATACAAACTCAAACAATACGATTATTTGATAGGTAGTGGTATGCCTGTTTTAGGTATCTTGTTCATTTTGTCAAAAAAGAAAAGTGTTTGTGTTTCTAAAGCTGATGCGTTAATATGACCTTTTACAAAGTAAGTTGATAATAATCATGAAAATAAACACAACTAAAGAACAAACTGTTGCCACTTTTGGACACCTCTCCGCAGTAGAGAATATTGTGTCTATATACAACTCAATACCAGGCATGTTTTAGTGTATCCGTTCTCCCTTAGGGACAGCGCCAGTGAGATAACAGTTATAACAATTTCATGATAAGCATTCGAACGATACAAAAATCATTATTACTCAATATACCATGCTTTTGAAAAAGATAGGAACTGGACTTTAGGCTAACATAACTTTTACTCAGTAAAGATGAATAGAGATGAATCTGTACGATGCTGAGTGAAAAGACATCGATTGAAGCACCAACGGTGCTCCTTGTTCATCAGACTTAGGCTGACAGTAGTCTTCAATTAAAGGACAAAGTGTCAATCGAAACAAATAAGAGTGAAACTTTATACACCCAACACGGAAAATATATAACAAAAGCAATCAAAAACTGATAATAAGAACCTCTCAAAATGCATCTGGAACTGTTTGATCATTATACACAATAAAGGAGTGTATGACGTAAACTTGAATAAAGAGGAGAGAAAGAAACATAGTGGAAAAAATAAGCCTTGATTTTGATCGTAACGAAGGATAAATTCTGACATATATTCTTGATTTTAGACACTATGTTTTATCTCTTCAGGACGACGTATTTCTCAACTAAAGTGAAATGGCGTTTTTAACTTTTATCAGAATATGTACGAGTGTTTATTGCTCCTGACAAATAGGTTATACACTGATTTCGCTTGCTTAATATTTTTTAACTGATTCACCCATGATACCTATGCCAGATTCATGCCTAATACTATTGCAAAGACCCTTAATGAAAAAAATGGTAATGCCAGGCCAGATTACGAGTTATCTCGGGGTCATATATATATATATATATATATATATATATATATATATATATATATATATATATATATATATATATATATATATATATATATATATATATATAGTTCGCTGCTTTTGGGAAGATAACTTAGGCACCGTCTACGTTGTATTAAATATTAAATGTAGAGCACGGTCGATAATATTGAAGAGTGGTAAACTTCAAATCTTTCACAAACGGATTAATTCCTGACAAAACTTTTAAATGTCGCCCATCTACAACTTCTTATAAATTTAAATCCATATAGAGCAACAGTGCAGTAGTCTAAACAATTTTTTTCCAATGATTTAAATAATTAATGAAAAGATGTGGAATTAAAGAAATTATATAAACGATATCAATTTTTCTAGAAATACAGGCTTTTGTAACACCATGTTATATGTCATTAAAATTTTAAGAACGCTTTTCTTGAGTCCTTTGTTCCATTTGTAATGATAAAGGATGGACTGGCGATTTGTTTTCTGTTATGGCAGCTTTCTTGATACTATATGTAAACGTCCACGCAGAAGGAAACGACAACAGTAATAGACGACTAAAATATCTACAACTTCTAACTTAAAACTAAAGTGGTTTTTGCTTTGACACACATTTTATTGTGAAAGAGAAAATGCATACAAGGCAAACGGATCTGCAACTTACTAGTTCCGCTGCATTAATAAAGCCTAAGCATTTAGGCAAGTGGTAAATATTGTTCATTTATCAATGTAGCTCTAAATAAAAGAAACGAGAGAGAGAGAGAGAGAGAGAGAGAGAGAGCTTGGTGTGTTCATTTAGTATCGTGTACATTTTACAATTCAATTCTTATGTGATTTACAAATTTCATAAAAGTCAGCTTGCCCATGACAAGCTGACTGAATAATTTTACTAGCCCTTTAGCCCTTGGAAAATTTGAGCTTGCCCCAAAATATAATATCTCAACTAGAGTAAAACATAAGATAAAATGAAGTATGTGATATTTTAAGCAAATCATGTTATATTTATTTTAACTTTTGTTTTCTTTTTATCTTTGTTGGCACCTTAAAACCATATGCTGATAATTAATATTATATATATATATATATATATATATATATATATATATATATATATATATATATAATACATGTAGACAGATATGTAGATGAGAAAGAGTTAGAAGGTAGATATAGTTAGAAGAGCAAAAACAGACATTTACATGTATATAGACAGGTAAATGGATACTTTTTAAGTGAGAGAGAGAGATGTTTAAGTAAAATGCCTTGAGCTGAAACATTAAACAGTCAATAACAGAACTGTGTTAATTTAATTTTAATCATGTTGTAATATATAACACTTTTCTTTATCTTCTTTTCCACTTAAGTTCAAATGATCATCCATATTTAAGTATCCATCCAAGGCAAAAGTTAATCCATCACTAAAATATTCCATAAAAATCAATTATTTCACTGTGCTCTTTTTCTGGGGTGCATTGTGTATACTCACGTATGCTTCCGCCTCCATATTAACAATTATCATCTAGTCATCTTGAAATCGGCGACATGCATCAAAAGCCGACATTTGGGAATGATTTAAGAACACTTATTTTTATCAATTTAATTGTTTGCCAAGCAATAAATATGTCTCGGTGTGATGTAATTATCATGTAAACAACATACCATAAACACCGCTTCGGGGTACTATATTTTCTTAACATCAATCACGCTTTGAACGAAATCCTCCTGGTAGTTAATCACTAGATACGACTGCCTTTTATTTCCAAACACATCTGTCAAACAAATCTCTCGAGTTACATTATTAAAAAATGAATACCTACTCACCTTAAAATATGCGGCATGCATCAAAACAACTTTTGACAAGCCGATTGTTAAGAGTTGGCAAGCTGACAAACTGTATGAGGCTAACTTGGGACACAAAGTCAGCGAATCCCGGATAAATATTATTTTACAATTAAAATATAACCGATAAGTTAAAATAAAAATATTTATTCCATATTTATCAAAACTTGTTTTAAATAGTAAATATTCACATCATCATGTCTGCGCGAGAAACTCCTTGACTGACCTTGACATTGACAACAAGATGGAAATGATATACTATATAGATCATAGATGGAAGAAACTGTTGCGAGTTATGTAGAAGAAGAATGCTGTACATATAAACACTAAATAAAGGTGCTAATATACATACTGTGGCGCAGGTATAAAACTTGCAAAACATAAAACATTACGAACTGAATACGACCCTTGTCGGTAAAATAGCTTGCGCAGAAGCCGAGTTGTATGTAATTACCAACGTAAAATAAAATATCTCTCTCTCTCTCTCTCTCTCTCTCTCTCTCTCTCTCTCTCTCTCTCTCTCTCTCTCACACACACACACACACACACACACACACACACACACACACTTTTGGACTTGCCCATGGACAAGTGCCTTGCGAACTTGAGCTTGCCCGAGCCGAATTTGAGCTTGTCCAGAGAGTCGGGCAAATCTATTTGTAAATCCCTGCATAATATGACCATATAACAGGGATATAAGTGACTGTGTTAATAACTAATCTGATTTATGTTTTTGGTAAATTTTCTTTCTTTAGTTATGAATCTTTGTATTACTTTTTTAATAAGATGTTTCGTTCAGTGGTATATGATTCATTTCCAACAAAAATGTAGTTATATCAATACCAAAATTCATAATAGAGCGTTTCTAACAAAATATACGTTTTTCAATAACAGATGATATGTGCTCAAAAATACAATGGATGTCATTTTCTGTGGAATTCTCACAGAAACAGCAGAGATAAGATATTTCATGTTTGTCCGAATCATAATTAAGAGAAGTGTATTTATGTATCAGTCTTGCTAATAAAACGGCATCTTTTTAACCGCCACAGGTTAGGTAGGAGTGTCCTGAAACAATGTGTCTTTTTTATAGTAGGACAATTTCTTCTCTGTAGAGGTAACTCTTTCCATGTATTCACCATATATAGTAAAATGGAATTTGTAAAAAAAAATTATGTACGACAGAAACATTCCACAAGACTAGGCCAGTCCCATTCATTTCCTTTTCTCCAAAAGAGTTGAACAATCTCATTCGTTTCTTCTCTCAACAAGAGTAGGTCAATCTCATTAACTTCTCTCCACACCAGTAGATCAATCTCATTCATTTTTTCTCTCCACAACCGTAGACCAATCACATTTATTTCTTCTTTCGGGAAGAGTGGGACAATCTCATTTTTTCTCTCCACAAGAGTAGGCCAGTTTCATTCATTTTGTATTTCTCTCTGCAAGAGTAGGCCAATATTTTCATTTCATCTCTTTTCTCCGTAAGAGTAGGCCAATCTCATTATTTTCTTCTCTGCACACGAGTAGTGCAATCTCGTTCATTTCTTCTCTGAACAAACGTAGACCACACTCATTTCGTTTCTCCACAATAGTGGACCAATCACATTCAAGAGTACGTCAGTCTCATTCATTTCTTCGCTTCACAAGAGTAGGCCAATTTCATTTATTTCTTCTCTTTTCTCTACAAGAGTAGACCAATATCGTTCATTTTTTCTCTCCACAAGAGAATAGCAATCTCATTTCTTCTCTCCACACGAGTAGGCAAATCTCATTAATTTCTTCTCTCCACAAGAGTAGGCCGGCTAAACTCATGTATTTCTTCTCGATACAAGTGTAAGCCACTATCATTCATTTCTTCTCTCCACATGAGTAGGCCAGTGTCATTCATATCTTCTCTGCACAAGAGCAGGCCTATGTAATTTCATCTCTCCACAAGAGTTGGACAATATAATTGCCAAAAAAAAGTGTCTCTTTAGTTGCATATTATGATAAACCAGAAACAAATCTCACAGCTTCAAGTTGTGCTTTTCAGTTTTGTCTCGGAAACAGCATCACTCCATGATGACAACACTTCAGATTCATATTCTATAATTAGGCGAATGTAAATAAAGTAAATCATGCTGATGTTACTTTAGTTTAACATATTGTATTATCACGGTATGATACATTAGGAATGGGCACAAGTTCTAACGACTTCGTTAGCCCTAACAACTTAATTAGCTGAGGCTGTCTTCGGTAAGAATTAATTAAAATTCTTCAGGTGCCCATTGTGAGCTTGGGCAGACTGAATAATATAATCAACATGAGTTAACCGACGAAGTTAAGGTGATTCCCAGATAACGATGAGATGTAACAACTCGAATCTCCTCGCCAATGAATTCAAGGGCAGATAATAGTTCAACTTCCGGTATGTAAACAAGTCACATTGTGTTTCAGATGGGTTAAATCAGATTAAATATGCATTAACCCAGTCTAAAAGTTTATAAAAAGCATCATTTGAATGAACAAGCGGTCGGTGGAACTAGTCTGTAGCAAGGAGTCGTCTGCAAATAAGCCACTAAGAGAGTTCAAACTGTCAGCTATGTCATGAATATAGACAATAAATAGAAAAGGATTCGGACCTGCAGTCGTTTCACTAACACTTGAACATGTCTGAGTTCTATTTGCAGCACAATCTTCTAGCCACCATACTAGATTTTCCTCAATCCCATAGCTATTTGAATTTTAGTTATAAGCCGTTATGTCAAACTCTATCAAAAGTTGTTGATATATCACAGAAAACAACAAAAGACAGTTTTTGATCATCTGTTGTATTACATACGGAATGACAAATATTTATGACATTAAGAGAAGAGCGACCTGATATAAAATCCTTCAATAACAGCAACATATTTTAGGTCAACGGAATGACAAGCATGCTTGTGCAGTGATATTATAACAGGAGCAAACTAAGGGATATTGTTAATAAATCTACAGGTAATATTCGAAGATAACATGTTACAAAAAGAAGCATAGAAATATGCACAGTGAAAAAAGATTAATTTTGCAAACATTTAAGAAAATAACGTCAAGAAAGAGCAGGTAAACTTATAGTTTGATAAAGGAAAGATTTGGGGTATATAATTGTTTTCCAAAAATCCATCAACACTTAAAGAAACGTACTGTTTCGTCTGCTCAAGTGACAGCTTTTCTAAAGGACACATCGTTAGATTAAAGTAAAAAGACCTCACGTTAATAAATATAAAAACGACACGGAAAGGTCTAATTTTATGGACTCATACACTCATATGGACTCATTAATTTTATGGACTCATACACTCATATGGACTCATTATGGACTGTAAACAGCGGGAATGAGTGCTTTGAATCTGAATTCATCATAAATATTTTTCATACGAACTTTTTACTTTATTGCTCAGTGTGACTAAATGTGCTGGGGTGGGGGGTGGATGCAAAATAAGTTTTAAAACAGTTCAGCAAATTTAGTATTTACTATCTTGTAAATATTATTTTGATATTTTTATAAGGATATGACATTCTGTACAAGTACATCATTATGGGTATCTCGGTACCAATTCATTTTCCATACAACACAATGTTAACATTATGTGAAATCAATATATTTTCTGTCCTACTTCACCATGCGTGTCACACTGTCGTAGAAAGCAATCTTAGATTGACAATTTACTCCACAGCACTTAAGGAAAATAACTCTGCCAGAACTATACAGAGGTATCCTATCACAATAGATACATTTTCACTGATGTATATCACATTTTTCAAAAGTCATGAAAAATACAAAACATGAACTTATAATAAATGAACTTAATTTCACATTTAGCCAAGTAACTCAACTTTTTGATAAGCCTGACAGAAACTACAACTCTTACATAATGCACTAATCACAGCTATCTTTCTTAGTTTTGAATACAATGTTCTTACACCTTTATCTCCGCTCCCCCACCCCCACCCGGGCTTCCGCAATTGGTACCGTTAGACCATTGCAGTCATATGTGCTATGTCTTCCAGAAAATAAATACTTCCAGAGCCAAGATGTTTCTTTTTGTCACCTAACACAGAATACTACTGACAACCTTGCTTTCGCTTTCTTGTATACTCTATTTCCTTTCTATCCATACGTTATTTTAAACAATTACACATTGTCTTGAAATCATTTATCTTCGCATCCGTGCCATCATATCCACGATTATATAAAATATCACTTTTCATGTATATATTTTATATTTGTATGTCTTTTAATAATAACATTAATAGGCTCGCCAAAACAACTGTATCAATTATTAAAACAAAATGCGTGAGATTAATTTGCCGTCAGTCCAGGTTGAATTTTTTCTGGAATAAAATTTTAACCACATCAATCTATCTCTAAGGGACCCGGATTTCATATTTGACAGCGATAAGCGTGAACAGGAAATGCCCACAAATAAAAGTTGATTTGGTAAGTGAGGTCAGACCAAGTGACGAGCTCATTAAAGAAAGTTAACTTCGAGAGGTTCGGCAATATTATATACCTGTCAAAGGTAAGTAAGAGGTAAAATAGTCTTTTCTTACAGTTGTCTTTTAATTATTTGTATGCCTTCGATTCCATAAAGAAGACATCAAATCAGGTGCAAACCGATGGGGGCTATGCGATGGTGTGCCTAGGTTTTCAACATGGATTTCGTGTGTGCAAATATAAAATGAGTGTTCAAGTCAGTCAGTCAAACATTGTACGAGCATTTGTAAAGAAAGGTGCGGAGCCAAATTAGCCACCTTATTAAATAAACGTGAACAGACTTCTCGTGTATGTTGTTTTCCAGCACAGCAAAACATTTAGGTTATTTAATGCTGAAAGCAAGCGGAGTAAAATCCCTCACCCAAGGACATATCACAGTAGCAGACCCGTGCTGATCCTTTCGTAGGATTCGAACAAGCACCCTTTCGGTAGCGAGTCTTGCACGTTAACCCCTATACCTCCATTTGTCATCTCTTACGACAAGCAGGAGACGCATTGTGCCTATTTTACATTCCTTAGCACGCAGAGGGTAAGTGTGGAAAGAACTAAAATGGGACCACCTCAATAATAAATATGTATACTTACTGTGTATCTAATATATTATACCAATCATCATATAGTACTATCTTACAATCTTGTTTTATATATCAGCCCATCAACTATAAACAACTAGATCTACACATTCTTATATGTATATTTAAAGGATTTAAGTTGTGAAATGTTCGTGCTACGAATATAGAACAAAAGAATCTATAAAAGTGATACCTGATGCGAGAAACCAAACTGACGATATCCTGTCTATCTGTCAATATAAAACACGCAGGAAATAACATTAGAAAACCATCAAGTTTGAATGAAGGGAGATACAAAAAAGTAGCCATCAAGGAATTAGTTCCGCACAAAGATAATTACTAAACCTTTAATTGACCTAATTTTTAGACCTTTCGAATATTGAAAAGGAGTTGGCATGGAAACGTTCCAATCTTCAAGGAAATATATCTAAATTTAATACAATTTATTTATATTAAATATCTCGTCTCTTATCTATTTATTTTCATTAAATATTCAATAATTTGTGTGTACATTAAACTCCGACTATAACGAAATTATGCGCACCTTCCCAAAGCGTTTGGTATAAGCAGAACTCGTTACATATTTAACGGATTTGGTATTGTTAACAGTGCATTGGACTTGTAAGTGATAAGAAACGCTGTGTATGGTGTGACTATGGTGTAATTACTACGCTGACATACATCTGAGGCTTATTTATGTTTCGCAGAAATTAACGAGGTGATCAAAATGCTGAAGCTCCCTGTATACTGCAAAAACAAGATGCACGGTCACTCTTATAGCATGCTTAGGAAATGCTAATCCGTAAGCCTACAACTGTTCAGAGTTCGTTACAAGCAATCTAATTCCGTCCATGGGACGACAAAATTACTTTTTTATATATGGTTTTTCATTATAGGTGGATTCGTTATATCAGTTTTTTCGTTATAGGTGGATTCGTTACAAGCGTACAAATTGCAATAAGTAATGAAGACCAAATATGGAAGCAAGACTAAATTTCGTTCGAACTGGAAATTCATATTAGACTATGTTTACTGTATATATTCAATCCAGGTTTTATTTGCTTTCATTAGATCACGATTGTATTTATATTATAACAATCCAGTGGTGTAAAAGCAGCTAGTGACTTGCCAACATTCTCGAGACAGAAAGAGGTAGGCAGACTGCGATGCAAGAAACTTGCGCACTCAGTCCACAACAACACGCGCATAAGGTGCATCTGGAAGGGTGTTGGAGAAAAGTCCCATCCAACGGGAGGGTGGTGGGTGATGATGGTTGTGTTTGACATGATGGTATCCAATCATCGATCAGAAAAAATCGCAAGCTTTGAAAGGTCGCCCCAAGCATTACAAATTTAATCTTGCAACGATGCGAGGGCCTTGATAAACCGGCTAAATGTCAGATGGCAGCACAATTAAGATCTTAAGATCTACTGCTTACTGCACTACCGCAAACATAATGCAAACGTCAACTTAGTGAAAAGAGTTTTAAAATTGGTAGGATACATCTACAAAATCGGTATGCGACACAAAGGATCCCCAAATTGATAGTGTCGGTAGGTCTGGTGACGGGGAAAGAGTAACCCAGACTTATTCCTAGGTTCACATCAAGACCGAGCGTGAAAAATAAATGTTAAACGTACTGCGTGAGTATGGTTTGAGGTCATTGTATCCCTTTATTTCTAATGACCTGGCGCTGTCACTGAGGGAATCTAAGAAATACTGTTCACGAGACTTTAATTTCAGAATGTTCTTCCTTACTTCACATTGGTATGATTTATCAGAACGCGATTATAAGCCGAAGGTCGGTCGTTCATGCCACGTGCCATGAAACACGCAACAAACACCTAATACACAAAATCAATTATATCTCTAATTACTGAACTCTTCTAGGTGGGAATATTGCAAGATATCATCATACTAAGAATTTTCACCCGGACAAATGTACAAAACGACCTCATGCTACCAACAAATCCCGTGACTACGGTTCGGTGTGGAGACTGTGCCTACTAACTGGCTAATTACTCGGTTTGAAACACATCTTCCCAACACTAATTCCCATGACCAAATTAATCACTAAAATCATTTGAATCTATGAACGAAGGCGTAAATACAAATATCACGTACCCTATGTTTGTTACAAGATTTCCAACTTATATCATGACTAAAACGACGTCACTGACGCTAGTTACATTGGTATCGTGTTAGAGCCAGGACCAGTCTGCGTTACAAACTGTTCAGAGAAATCCATAATGCCTTTAGGTTCATATTAATTATTCTCTGTATAACTCCTTTCTGCACTGTATTCGAAGAAAAACATGTTTGTCATGGAATGGCAGTCCTCAGGTACACAAGATAGATAGATAGATAGATAGATAGATAGATAGATGTGTGTGTCTGTGTGTGTGAGTGCACTGGTTCGCCAAGCGAGTGTCTGCTACGCATGAATAGTTATATTCACGACTTGGTTCCATACTTTTTGATGATGAACGCTTAGTCGCCATGTTACCGGGTTGGTGCGTGTATGTAAAGCGATCGCTGCCGTAACTAGCGTATCATGGTTGAATTTTCAGTATAATTCCCTAACCTGTATGATAATATTCTTTCTTTATATAAATATATATATATATATATATATATATATATATATATATATATATGTGTGTGTGTGTTTGTGTGTGTCTGTGTGTGCGTATGTGTGTATGCGTATGTGTATGTATGCATCTCTTCAATTTACATACGACACTTCTATGTTGAAGTAAAAATAGCTATGTAATTATGACGCTGATTTTAGTTTGCAACAACTTTCAATTTGCACTATATCATAATTGCTGAATTCCAAGTTGATTATTCTAGGATATAGCCTTCAAAAGTTATTCATTTTTAAATAGAAAAACTAAGTTTGCCGATGATTTAGGGATTTTAAAAGAATCTCTTTCATCACCATGCGTTTAAATTTTGCATATTGCAGTGTTTTTGTTTCATTGGAAGATTACATTTTCTGCAATTTTTTCTCTTTCTTTTTTATCAAAGGCAATGGAAATGCAACATTTATACGTTTTGATGATCGCCCTCGTTACACTTTTCTTCAACAACCAAGCAGAGGGAAAACAGATAGGTAAGATATGGTCTATAGTATCCTAACCCTTTATAAATTAAACCGTTGTTGGGTTCTTCAAAGCCCATTCCGTTGTTGATCAAAGGCATAATTACTTTTGGCTCTCTAAAGACGTTCTAAAATCCTCGTGTTTATCGTAATTTAAATTATTATGCACCCAATGAATTGAATACTTATAAATTTAATCTTATTAATACAAACATATTTACAAAACTAGATCACATCAACAAGACATCTCCTATATTTAGCAATCATTCATCAAAAGGAAAATACTTTGCCGGACTATTCATTCATTTATTCATTGATTGATGCATGCATGAATTCATTTCCTTCATAAGGAGATTTGCGGATACATACATGAAAAACAAGAGAAAAGTAGAGAAAAACCATGTATAAATAATGTACAAATATGCAAAGATTAGCTTTAAAGTTTATGCAGAAAAACACAATTCAAGTAGAATAAATACTCGTATCTAAGAGGCGAGTTAACCGGCGACTGAAAATAAAAGAAATATATTTGTTTTCTATCTTGTTGTTTTTGGATTTTTGAAATTATTTTATTTTATTTTGTCACATTTCAAGAGTATATATTTAGTTACATTATGTTTCCTACTGAATGTCACGTGCAAAAAATATATCGTTCAGACTGGTATTAGAAATATAATTTTGTATATCTAATTGTTTTGTTGCTGTTGTTTGTTTGTTTTTTTTTTTGTTTGTTTGGGTTTTTTTTGTCACCTGCTCTGCTAAATGTAAGTAAGATATCAAGTATCTATATTTGATAATGGATTATACAGACTTAAAATGCAAAGTATTTATTTATGAAGCAGTCGATAGGGAAACTATTACTTTTATCAAGAAAGCATTATGTTTCCTAATGAATGTCACGTACAAAAGAAATATAGCTTTCTGGCTGGTATTAATAATATTATTTGTATATCTAATTGTTTTTGTCGCCTGCTCTGATGTAGTAAGATATTAAATATCTATATTCTACTTTATATAATTTCCAAATATCTATATTTGATAATGGATTATATTGAATTCAATGCAAAGTATTTATTACAAAGCAGTCGATAGTGAAACTATTACTTTTTTCAAGAAAGCGAATCTTAATAACCACTGAAAATCTACAAAGATGAAAAACAATGTCTGAAAAGTGCTTGGATGTATTTATTTTAACATGGTATTATCAGGCCATTGTATGTATCAGGGCAAATCCATTTATTCCCATCGCCTTCCATCTCCTCGGAACTAAATAGTGTTACGGAATTATATATATTTTTCCTTTTAATAATGGTATAGTTTATTAGTTTATGATCTCTGTTCTTAGTCTAAACAGCTGTCGTCTTATGAGTATACATACGGTAGCCTCGATCAATATTTCACCTATTTGCTTGTAGCTTTAGTGATGTGACGTACTTTCCGCGCGCAATGCTGAACTTTTGACCTAGTTCTTGTACTTTTAGGAGTAAACATTATATTGACTAGGAATTATAGTTTAAGGTCACATTGGAAGAAGGAATCAATACAGTGTTTACTGTTTAAAACACTGGTACTCGAGCACTTTAGCAGAATCATGCATAACCTAATTCCTGATTGGTTCGGAGAGGGTTGCATTATTTTGAAATACCCTGTTTATTGAAGACGTAGTATGGGTTTTTATTTCGATTTTGCGCATTAATTATATATATATATATATATATATATATATATATATATATATATATATATATATATATATATATATAGATGAAATAATCCTGTGTTTAAATATTCTTCATAGTTACATGTGAATAGAGAGGTCATTACGAAATTGGTTCAGTTTGTGTGTGGGATATTCTTATTTGGAGATTAATTTATTATTAATACAGTACATTTAGGATTCAGTACTGTCTTAATCGGAATTATTATACAGCTCCGTGGAATTATCGGAAACATTTCTAAAACTTGTGAGATTCCAGATTCACAAGGATTATTTGGATATAACTTAATCTTACCAACATATTAGCACAGTGAAGGCTATTTCATTCAAATACTACATTCGGAATATTTGGATTAACTTCCGGAACAGTGAACTTTAAAACAATTTAGGACTTTTAAGGATATTCAATACTGTAAGTTACTTTTTAATTCTTTCACTTTAATTGTTTGTTGAAATATTTTAATATTTTAGGAAATTAAAGATTTGTATTTTAAATCTTGAAAGCTTGTTTGAGTCCTTTCTTTTGTTACATAACCCCTAGTCGTAACAATAGTCTTTCATGTGCAGATTTGCCATCAAGAACCAATCAATAACTCTTATTGTTAGTGCAGAAATAGTTGTAGTAGTAGTATTGTTGTCGTTGTTGCTGCTTTGGTTGCTGCTTCTGTTGTTGCTTGTGTTGTTGTTGCTGACAAACAAATTTCGTCCCCACAATATATCCTTTAATTATTTCAGAACCATGTCTACAACCAAAAGTGGTGGGTCCGTGCGAGGCATTAATAAGCAGGTATTATTTTGACCAGAAATTGGGAAAGTGTCAAACTTTCTTTTATGGCGGATGCCAAGGTAACGCAAATAACTTCGAAACCCTAAGCAGCTGTCAAAGACAATGTGAGTGTAGTCTGCCAAAAGATCCAGGACCTTGCAAGGCCTATTTTCAACGATACTTTTATAATCCTAAATCCGGGCAATGTGAACAGTTCATCTATGGTGGTTGTGGTGGTAACGAAAACAATTTCAAGACCCTGCTGGACTGTCAGACAATTTGTGAAAGCACATGGTACAAGGACACAAACTGATTTTTTTATAAATAACTTACCTGACACGTGGGACCAACAGTACTATCGCAAAATACCGTATCCGCGATAGTTCTGTTGGTCATCATTTGCTTTTGTATGTGTACTTTGCTCTTATTTGGTACTGGGAGTAAATATTTTACAAAATTAAACATTAATATCTCTTCTTGACGATATGACATTTTTCTCCAAACTTTTACAGCAAAGTTGATAAGTTATCAATTTTATGGTAGATCAATAATTATATTTTTGTTTAAAAAAGAAAACCAATAAATTCTTACCTCATTACTTAATGTTTGTCTTACTTTTATTCCCTATCTATTAATTCAAACTTGTCTATTCATATATTCATACAATGACAAATTATGAACAATTACAAGTGTGCTATACCAGACTAGCAAGATGCGGTTTATACACAATTTACCGGAAGTAAATGTGTATCATATCGTACCATGACTGTTTAATATCGTACGTTAGTTGCTGCTGTTGGTTTCAACGGCACTTTTAACACAGTATTGGCTATATCAAACAGAGGAAATGGAAGCTAAGTGTCTTTCCCAAGGACACAACAAGGCAGCCCACCCGGGCTGGCCAGGGTAGGTATCAAACCCGCGACACTTGGATTAAGAGTCTGACGCTCTTCCAACTGATCTACCGCTGATACCCAGTTACCTACATTAGAAAAACAAGAATGAACCCCATGTCTACAAAACTGTGTTGCTAAATTTGACTATACACTTCTGCATACATAAATACAAATACAAAGACATTATATACTGTAATAAATATATACGCTATGGTGACGTCATGATTAACCCTGTGACGTGATACAATGGATATATAAGGGGATAACATTCTTGTATTTAACGGTTTAAGGAAGTTAGTGGTGGTTTTACTATCGCAAACATCTTTTTTACATGCGATCTGCGTCAGTGACGTAATGAGTCACCCTGTGATGTGATACCACGGATAATTAGTGGGATACGATTCTTGCATTCCAGGATTTAAGGAAGTTAGTGATGATTTTCCTATCGCAAGTATATAATTTTTACAGGCGATCTGTGTGTTCTGACATACGTCGCCTGACATCACGGAGATATAATAAATTCTTTGTGTAAAGAATTGTTCCGGAGTTGCAAGAAATATTTATTAATATTGTCTTTGGATTTAAAAACAGAGCAAAAATATTGGAGATTTTATCGGTGAATACGTCTTATGGTTAAGAAAAGAATCTAAAATGAACTTTACGAACACTTACTCATCTTTCTTCGTTCTTTTCCGCACTCAGACATACACAAAACACCTGAATATAATGGCGCCGGCTCTATGTACTTCCGGTGCCACTATTTTCAAACTGCAAGGGTATAGCTTTTACATACGTTGTTTTACTTATGCGCGTTATCTAAAGCGCTCACTAAGCGACCGGGTCCCTAGGTCTCACTCAAGCTTTGCTCACTACAAGACTGTTATCCCCCTAATTTTGAGAAAAACAAGCCTAGATGAGGGTACTACAACTTAAAATAGTTGCCATAAGTTATAGAACCAATCATAAAAATAAAAATAACGAGGCATTTTTAAATACAGCAGAAGGAAACACATATAAAAAGGCAAAAACCCGCTATGGGTACCACCATGAAACAGTCAATAGACGAGAGTCCAAATGGAAATTAAAACGGCTCAACTGGCCTAATCTTTCTGAATATTTCTTATCCCATCAGTTCTTTGGGATATGCGGTCGTTTATCATGATATTTTAAGGGAGTGTTGTTTACAGCCTACCTGTACGGAATACAGAAAACCTTGTGATATACCTCTAGTGTCTTCGACGTCGTCAACATCGTCAGCATTCATGGGTAGTGCAAAAGCTTTGTTTTCCCGTCAGTATATTCTGCATTAGGTCCGATATCTTCATCGAACTGGGAGCGTCCCTTTCATCATTCGAGACCACTTGATAAGAAAGTTAGTAATTTGCACATCATTTTATTATATCATTAACTTTTTTTTTACAATTCAACTCTACTGTTAACGTCAGGCATATTGAGTTGTTGGCAATATATTGTCATTTAACTAGGTGGGAATATTAACTCTTTCATTAGGCACCCCAAACCCCCACCAAGCGAACAATAGGTCACATTTTCCAAATTTTCCTGCAACAAAATGTCATTAAAGTGTACTCCAGATCTTATGTTTTGTGTTCCTAGAAAATCTCCAACTGCAGGCATGTGATATTCTTGGACTTTGGTACTAGTCTTCATAAAAACTTGGGCAGGTAATGTAATTAAGAGTAAGCTATCTACTTACAATCATGACTTTGTTATTTCCTGTTTAACCAGTAAATGAAATTCTAATCGAAGCTGGATTTTTTGACAATAATTCCAGTTTAAGATGGGTTTTTTATGAATTGCTCAAATCAATGCAAACTTTTGGCAAGTTTGAGTGCATGGGTGTGCCATTTTTGTAAGTACTGTTTTAAGCTGGACACGTAACTGAGTAATGTTGATTAAATCATTTGTACCAACAGTCCATACACTAATGAACCATCAATATTGATAATGCAAAAGCTACGAAAGAAATATCAAAAAAACTGTGCAGAATGCCCGATGAGTCCTCTTCCAGAAAATTCTAAACATACGTGGCAAAGTACCCTTTAAAATCGTTTTTACAGAGTGCACATGTTTCGTGGACGGCTGAGTAGAGATATACAGTACGTCCGATGTTGACAGCTGAAGAAGGAAGTAGATGTAATTGACCAATACAAATCTGGCTGGGTAAGACAATAGCAATTAATTAAAGGCGGTGCAAAATGTTTAAGGTTTGAGATGTCCGTGTATGTTCTTTCCTCGTATAAGAGTAATGACACGTCGCATAACATTTAAGTGGTAAAGTAATTGATTACGGACCTTTCTAATTATCTTTTAGTGTTATTGTCTCGCCAGCAAAGCATAGGTAATACATTGGTATCCTTTTCCCATTGCTTGGTTGTTGTTGTTGGCTTCAACGTTAAGCGTTTGCATATAGTTCAGTTTTTCTCACACTGTAGTATGTGCTGACATAAAGTTTGCTGAGTGTATTAATCGTGGAGGATACTGCTCGTCACAGAGCATAGCATCCTCCGGAATTCCTTGTTATCTACAAAGGGAAACTCTCTCTCTCTCTCTCTCTCGCTCTCTATTTCTCTCTCTCTCTCTCTCTCTCTCTCTCTCTCTCTCTCTCTCTCTCTCTCTCATCCATGATCACACAACAAAATACGAATTTATAAATACTATCACGATCATTCGAACAATTTATTTTGTCTACCAGAGATGCCATAATTTACGAACATGAACACATCAAGGTATATACGTAGGTCAATAAATTTTAAATAACGTTGAACAAACTGATGTTGTATTGACGGGGATATTCACAAATCCTGTTATGTTGTAGTATATAAATTATGATAGTTCTGGACAATTTATACCTTTGTGTATCACCATCTCGGACAGGGGTTCGAGAATACTAAAAGTCAAAGTTACAAAGTCAATAAACCAGACAGATTTGAGGGTATTATGTCATAAATTTTAAAAATTACAAAACCAACTAGACGATGAAGACAATTAGCGTAGCGAAACGGTGAAAGCGGCTAACCGAACACAAAATAATAATTTGAATTTTTTCACACATCATATGTAATGGTTCAATAAAGCGAGCGAAATTGTCAAAGGAAGATGAATCTCTTAGTGTGTTGGAAGGTACAATTAAGCTATTATGAGATATTTTCCTTGACAATAGCATACCTAGTACAGGGATTAGCGCAGCCGACCAAAGATATTTTTCTAGATTAAAAAAAATGCAAGAACAGAAAATCTGAAATGTAAAAAACAGGCTAAAAAAATAAGTGTTTACTTGTATATACTTCCTTTAAAAGAACCTCAAAAAGGGCTTCTATGTTTTTTATGATATTTGACCCAAAGAAGTATTTAAATGAACCACATACTATTGCAAAATGTATGGTGACAAGAACAGTATATAGAGATATAAGCATCTTTCATAAATTAGAACCATCTCCGTGTCTACAGAAACGACTTCATAGTATAAAGCAGAGCTGATATTTATGTATTTATTGTTCGCGAAATGTATTTGAACTGTTTCATTCTATGTGGTGAGATGCCTATTTTCTTATATTCTGTTCATGAACCATGCGCGAAAATAATAAACATAATCTCCGCAGTTAGGAAATGGTTTTAAATATGTACACAAAATGCAAGGCATGCCAACAAAGGGACATTGAGAAAGTTACTATGTAAACGCATGAAGCTTCCTAGGAAGTCAGAAAATATCCAGGCAGGAGCTAGTCTTGTGTGAGGTTCATACCTGAGAACAGCGTGACAAAAAGGCGGGAAAAAGATAGGCTGATACTTGTGAGCCAAAGCTGCCGTGTGAACGCAGAAAGACTCCAGGGAAGGGTTGGTCTCATGCGGGACTTATGTTCAAAAATCTGCATGACACGATATCAAACAAAGTACAAAAAGGACCGAAGAAAATTCTTAACCCGCAGAGAACTAAGTCTGATCGCTAGGCTTAAATACAGATATGCTGTAAAAAGTGGCGTCTCCCTGGGATTAGTAAGTAATACACTTCGGATATAACTACCCCCAGAAGCCACATCTCTACACAGAATGAAGGTGTGCATTTTGCACAACAATTATGACAAAAATCAATGGTCAAATTTTACAGATATTTACACATACAAAATAATTATATATATATTAAAATATTTCTAGTAAATAAATTAAAAAAATGAACACTTTGATACTTTATGCTCCAATACCAAAGCAAGTAAAAACAAAATAGGACACCATTTGATGCGTGTTTCATCTAGAAACGAATAAAGCTCGAATTAAAATAGAATTATAAAGAAAAATCTTATAAATTCATTAAGGAAAACATTATTGACAGCAATCACAAGTAAACCACCTTTTCTGCATTCTACAGAGGTTTGTTAACAGCTGTAATCACCTAAATTGGTGATTTCAGACTTTGCATGATTATTACTTCGTACTCTCTGATTAGGCACACACATGATGGCTACTCGCTCTCTCTCTCTCTTTCTCTCTCTCTCTCTCTCTCTCTCTCTCTCTCTCTCTCTCTCTCTCTATATATATATATATATATATATATATATATATATATATGTATGTATATATCTGTCTCTCACGCTCTATCCATCTCTGTCTGAAAAGTCGTCCCGTTAAGTATATATCATTTTCATTAACTATATATGTTACAAAATCAAGAATCGTAAAGCAATATGCATCCAGACATTCGGGATCTTTTCGTCAAATTCATTTTTACTATTAATTTCCTTTTCCAATTCATTCATTCTAACACCTAATGTAAGACTCTCTATTTCCATTTCTGTGTTCAATTCAGTTTTGAATATCTCCGTATTTTCTTGTACTTGGGTTTAACTGTAGCAATTCTACCACTTAATTCAATAGTCTTAATTCAATATTCTTTCTAATTAGGTTTAACTATAGCAATTTTACCACTTAATTCAATAGTCTAATTGAATAGTCTTTCCAATTTGGTTTAACTGTGGCAATTTTACCACTTACTTCAATAGTCTTAATTCAATAGTCTTTCTAATTGGGTTTAACTGTAGCAATTTTACCATTTAATTCAATAGTATTTTTAATTGGGTTTAACTGTAGCAATTTTACCATTTAATTCAATAGTATTTTTAATTGGGTTTAACTATAGCAATGTTATCACTTGATTCAATAGTCTTCTTTATCTATTTCAATTTTGAATGCATCTGTTTCCATTGTAAACTCTTCTACCAAATCAGATAAATCTTGTCTTTTTCTTCTTCATACATTACATTTCTTTCTTTTTTTATCAATACTACCTGTATACCACACTAATATTATTAACTATATTTCGATCGACATATTATTTATGTATGTCTGTGATTGTTCAACCACCGTAGCATGCAACTTTTTGTAAACGTCTTCTATCGTTCTGATCTTTTTACTGAAATTTGTCATAGATAAATCCTAAGTTGTTTTCATAGCTTTTATCATGCTAAACTATTCCTCTTTTGCCACTCGGAAAGGATATTAGTGTTACAGTTATCTGGCTCTTTTGGACAATCATTTTTTTAATGAAATCATTAATTATCTTTTTGATCTTTTGATCTTTTTGTTGTATTTTATTATTTCAGTCTTTCAGTAACTGCTCCTACTGTCATTGTACAGTAACCGAGTCTTCCAAAGATTTCTCCATGTTGTTTTCTAATGTATCCATCTCACAGTTTATCCTCTGTTCATTTGCTTGCAAATATTGTTCAATGTCACCTGCTCTTCTCTTGCTGTCTGCAATGAGTATAAAGCACTACATAAAGATATGTGTCTGTGTGCAATGAGTATAAAGCACTACATGAAGATATGTGTCTGTGTGCAATGAGTATAAAGCACTACATACAGATATGTGTCTGTGTGCAATGAGTATAAAGCACTACATAAAGATATGTGTCTCTGTTCAATGAGTATAAAGCACTAAATAAAGATATGTGTTTCTGTGCAACCAAATTCTGAATATCTAAAATCGTTTTTGTTCTTTTCTTACCTGTCTGTGTAGTTCTTACATTTAATTAGCTTTTTCAGTGCCACCCTGTTCAATAGATGTTAATATATTGTCAGCTTGGTTTCTTCATCTTTTGATAAGTTTCAGATTGTATCTTCCAAAGTATTAGTGTCGAGCATCAACATACCGACTAGTTGCTGCATCAATTAATTTAAAAGGAACACGTACATTTATGATACGTTTATACTTGAGGTTTAAGTCAGCGTACATTAATTCACATGTTGATGTACCTTGTCCGGTTTTGCAACCGGACTTAGTATGTCCTCGATGTAAAATAAACACTTAAATTCCTAGATATTTCTGCTACCATGCCGTTTATTTGAGAATGAAAAACGTAAGTTACAGGTATACTGTGACAATTTATCTTCATGCTTTATACTGATATTTAACCTGTGAATTGTACCCATCCGTAATTGCTTGTAATGACCACTAACACTGTATGAAAATAGTCTACATGAAAAACATTTTTGACAGGCAAAGTTGAATCATTGCAATTTAAATAAATTTTTGTCTTATTGATTGGATCAAGGTAAATAACTACATATTTAGTTTTAAAACTTCTTAAGCCGTATCATATTCAATTGATGCCTATAATTTTTTTTTTTGGCTATTAAATCCGAACAATTTAAAAGTGTAGTTGGTGATATGCACTGTATAATTATGTAGGTGATATGCACTGTAAATTATGTTGGTGATATGCACTGTATAATTATGATGGTGATATGCACTGTGTAATTATTGCTTGCAGTGATATTACCGTTTGAGTTGTGTTTCGTATTTTTATCATCCATACTTTCGTTGTTATCATTATTAGCATTCATTCCTTTTGTGACATTTTAATGTTCATTTCAATTTTGTAAATGCTATCTAAAATTAAAACAGTTCTTGCTTCAATCTTGACAATTATATACTAAAATATATTGCTTATAAGTTCATTGGAAACTATGTGATTCCCAGCAACAAAGCTTCATTATCCTTTCAAAATTCATCTTAATACATTACATATCAACTTAACTTCATGATAACAACCACCTTTATACAGTATTATAATCAGTTTTAACCAGTCTCAAAGGTGACTCGCTAATAAAAGTATACTGTGAGTCACCTTTACACAGTATTACAGTTTTAGCCAGTCTCAAAGGTCACCCGCTAATATATGTATCCTGTGAGTCACCTTTATATAGGCCTAGTAATACAATCAGTTTTAGCCAGTCTCAAAGGTTACTCGCCATATGCAAGTATACTGTGAGTCGCATTTATACAGTATTACAATCATTTTTAGCCAGTTTCAAAGATCTCTTGCTACAAGCATATTGTTAGTCACCTTTATACAGTGTTACAATTAGTCTTAGCCAGACTCAAAGGTTTCTTGCTAATACAACTATCCTGTGAATCAATTCTTCGTATAAACGAACCACGTTCTATAAGACTGGTCTACAGCCAAAATGCTTCCGCAATAAATGTTGTCAAACTTTATTAATTCTGGGTCACTGAGAACGAAAATGATGCTTAAAATTGTTGATTGGCTCAAGTTTTAAAGATATGATACTGGGTTAGTAAATACCACCCTTGACTTGGGAATGGCGGACGGTAAGTGAGTTATAAAGGGAAGGGATCTCAATTTAAACCAGAAATGACTAAAATACATATTTGACTGGATCTATGAATAAATCTATGACTGGATTTGGACAGTACTTGCTTTTTAAGCAAAACAATGAATGATTCAATCTGAAGCTGGTTCCGCAGTTCAGTGGAAAAAAATCTAGATGAGAGTGCAAAAAATGTATCTTTAGTGACATTTTGCACCCAAGGTTTTTGTATGCCTTGAAGAGGTTTTCCACCAACTCCCTGTAGTTGTCTGCCTTGTTGTTTCCAAGACAATTTGTTGCCACTAACTGGAAGGCTTTCCATGCCGTCTTTTCCTTGCCACGCAGTGCACGGTGAAATGCATCATCTCGAAGAAGTTCACGAATCTGAGGACCAACAGAGACACCTTTTTTTATCTTAGCTTCACTTAATTTTAATTTTCCATGGAGGTACTTGAAAGCTGCTTGTGTTTTGTCCATGGCCTTGACAAAATTCTTCATCAGACCCAGCTTGATGTGCAAGGGTGGTAACAAAATCTTCCTTGATTCAACAAGTGGTGGATGCTGAACACTTTTCATCCCAGGCTCCAATGACTGTCGGAGTGGCTAATCTCTCTTGATGTAGCGGGAATCTCTCGCACGACTATCCCATTCGCAGAGCAAACTTTGTGTATCCAGTCTGCAGACCAAGCAAGAGAATAAGAACCTTGAAATCGCCACAAAGCTGCCATTGATGTTGGTCAACAAGCGATTTCACCAGGACATTGCAACAATGGAGAAACGCTATCAGTGCAAATGGAGTGCATCAATACTTGCAGACTATTGCTGGACAGTGACAAGAGATGCTCCATTTAATGAATACAAGAGACAAGCCAAGAAGCGCCGAGTAGACACTGAATAAGGACTAAACTATGTACTTATATATACATAACAGTTTTTTTACTTTTGTTTCAATATATTTTTCATTTATATAACCCTTTTGCTGTTTTTTTTAATTGTTACATAAACAGGACAGGCGAAATATTATCATGTAAAGCAACCATTAACACATGAAAAGACCTAGGTTTACAATTTATGATTAAAAGTCTACTTTGTACACAATATACATAGACGTAAAATGTAAAAACTTAAATATCCTGGAAACACTATCCAATCAGTTGTTTTAATTGTCATATTTGAATTCAGCACATCAAAATCCCTAATAAATAGCACATTTTATCTCTGAAGCAGACGACTTCTACAAAAATTGTAGACCAGTGTAATTGGCCTCGTAAAAGGGATTAAGTTGAAGATAAAATTATGTAAATAAAAACTGCTTGAATAAATATTTGATTAAATGCGTGAAATAAAGTAATCCCACTCATACCCTCTTCACGCGAAAATAAGCGCGTGCACATACATACAAAATTACATACATGAAAAAATTCTTTGACTCATCATCAAAAGTGGGAGTGGGTTACCTTTTAATTAATGTTGTTTGAGAGGAAAGGGTATATTTGCTTTGTGATATAAATATTGTAGGTGATGAATACTATTACACTATGGATTGCCCATATTTTAGTAGTATCAGGTGTATTTACCTTAAACCCTTGTTGTTTAGTACTAAAACATTTGATTGTGTACTGTTCTTTAGCTAACATCTTGCACAGTTTGATTAAAAATCCATATATGTTACATGTGTGACCTGGGTGTAAATAAAATTGTTAAGTTGTGTTCTGTCTTGAGCGAACTGGTGAAATACAAGAAATATGAACCGGATGTTCATTACTTAGCTGTATTTTAAACAAAGATATAAGTATGAGTGCCTACTGTATTTACCAGCGTAAAATTCTAATCGACTGCAAATGGCATAGACCTCGATCATAAGTGGAACGAACAGTATATACACTGAACTTCCGCTCGAAGGGTACTTTTGCATAGAGCTGATTATACCTACATCTCCACCCCCTCGAAAAATGGATCTAGAGTACACTTTCTTCTGGTAAATTCAAATCTAAGGTCATTTTCCCAGGAGGGAAAACTATTCTGTGATTTATTTTCACCGGGGAAATGTCGCTCTACGATTATTTTCCCCCGGAGTAGAATTTCTCCCCGGGGAAAATTCTACTATCGTGAATTTGAAAAGTTGTGAATATTTTGTTTTTACTTTTGTTTTCTTTAAGCCGGTCAATAAATGTAATACCAATCGATAGACAAAATATCGTTCTATAAAATGATCTGCAGTTGCACGTGCAGCATGCCGGACGCCTGCAATTATATGTGTGACTGTGACGTAGCATAGGTAATAAATGACAGTGACGTAAAAATGTCGGAGGAGAACAATTCTGCTACTGAGCAAAGAATATACTGTTAAATCCAGGCGCTCTTAGAGTACTCTCTGACTGATATCAAGGCCAACATGGTCAAAGTTTGCGGATGCAGTTTACTGTCATATTCCACAACTGTGAGGTCGTTTCATTATTTTAAAGATGGTCACGAATCCATGGAAGATGACTCACGTTCTGGAAAATCGTTGTTTGCGATTGGTGAGCAGAAAGTAGCTACTGTGAAGGGGCAATTGATGACGATGCTTTATACACAGTGGAATATATTCCTGTTATCGCTTATCGCGGATATTAATTCATCAGCTGTTTTTAATATATTGAAGAATCATTTAAAGATAAAAACAAAAAAATGTGTATGCACGATGGGTCCCGTATTTGTTGACGGCTGATCAAAAACATACTCTGGTTGAAATTACCAAACAGCTACTTGCCAGATATGAAAAGAGTGATCAGAGACGTTTGAATGAGATTGTCACCGGAGATGACATATGGATTTACTTGTTTGAATCCGACTCAAGAGAAAATAATAAAGTTTGAATCGGAGAAAATGAGCAGAGATCACAAATCGTTCGACGTAGTCGGATTGTAAGGATAGTTTAATGCTCACTAGTTTTCGATGCAAAAGATCCGATCGTCAAGGTACCTGTGTCTGATTCTTCTAGCGTCACTGGATATTTTTATGCCACCAAAGTGTTGCCAAAAGTTGTGAAACACTAGCGAACCACCCTTCCGCGCATCGCTACTCGAGATATCCATCTATTCAATGAAAAGGCAGCTGCGCATAAATCCGGAGTCGACACAGACTTTCTGAAGGAGTACAGCATCCAAATTTTGTCATACTTCCATAAAGCCCTGATTTACCTCAAAGTGCTTTCGACTGAATCTTGTTATTAAAGATTCGCTAAAGGGGCAGATAATTTTATTTTTCTTTTTGTGGCGTGTTTTGACAGCACTTTTAACACGTTATTGGCTTTATCACGCCTAGAATATGGAAGCTAAGTGCCTTTCCCAAGGAAACGCCCAGGCAGCGTGTTGGCCTGGACTGGTATCGAACCCGCGTCCCTTGCGTTACGAATCTGACACTCCACCAACTAAGCTACCGCAACTCCTGGTAGTCGATTTCAAAGCCTTCATGCGTTTCGAAGTTCGGTTTTCCAGTGTATGAACAACATAAAAAATGAATAAAAAATGACATTTCATAATTGGATAATCTGATTGAGAAAGTGTGTAGAGGTGCATGGGAAGTACTTTGAGAGGATGCACTGACGTACTGTTCACTAATAAAGAACTTTGTTGTACAGCGCATTAATATTTTGAACTTTTTAAATACCCCTCGTAAATACCAACCATCCACGTATCCAACGCCCTTACATTTTCCTTTAAATTGGTTAACCAGTTATCATTTAAAACATGGTTACGAATGACTGTGCATGTAAGTTTGTGCCTGATGACGCATGTATAAATTATTATTGTATTGGGCCTAAACTCTCAGAAGCTGCACAGACCATATTTGGTTACTTTGGCAATCTTTTATGCCAAATATCTAGTGTATTGGATCCACTTATAATGAATCTGGGATACGTGCTATATTGATCTCAAATTTTGTATTTTGGTTAATTGTGTGCACATCTGGAAAGACATACGGCGTCATAGGCATTGCAAGGGGTTTTGCTTTAAAAACTATATGTTAATTTCAAACTTAGTAGAGATCACGGGCAAGGGCATTCGTTTTTGCATAGATATGTAGAAGCGTCTGCTGGGAAAAAGAGTGTAAAGCAATACATGCATAATATATCGCATCCAAGAAAGCACGTATGGGGTGGGTGGGGTGGAATAAACCTAAAGCGACTTTTCCCCGAGGAAGGAAAAGATTGGTCTTCTTGAATACTTTATCTCTGGGTACAAATTAGTCTAGAGTATAATTACCGGGGGTAAGATCTACTCAAAGGGACATTTTTCGAAGGCAAAATAGGCTCGGAACAAAAACTACCTTGTGAGACATGTCTCTATTGTAACATATAAGAGAAATATATCTCTATTCCTCCTGGAGAAAAGCAGGCCAATTTCATTTTATTTTGTTTCTACCAGAAAAAGTTGATCTGAGAGGGATGAACGGTTGCTGGAGGAGACATGTCCATTTTTCCGGGATGGAAATCTCCGACTCTCTGATACCAACTGATTATGCGACTGCAGACCGGGGTCTATGGTGTTTACAGTTAGGTGCGCTTTTACGATAAATGTGGGCATGTTTATGGTCACGGATGTATTGAAATGGACACAATTAAGTAATGCTTAAAAGTGTATGTCAGCACATCGCTAGTATACAAACATTCGAGTGTACATATACCATATTATAGCAAAGGTGCTAAAAGAAGTAAACATGAGCGGAAAAAACGCGGGCTCGATGCGTTTGTCTGGAGAAATGTTTGCATCCGCAGATTGAAGATTTACACATGGACGTGCTTGCAAAAATAGTTCTGTTCTATAATTTAGGTATTTTACGGTAGATGGCGTCTGAGAGATGAACACGTCATTTGAGGAAACAAACAAAGGAATCAACCTTGTATTGACGTCAGGGAAGCAGACGAGTGTATATATAGGACGTTAGTACCTACAAAATGTAAAAGAAAACGCAGTCTTCAGGAAGGAGAAGAAAACTCAAGTTTCTGTGAAAGGTGAGTGAGAGAATGTACATCTGTCTTCCCGTTTATATTTAGTTTTTCGTGAGAAAGAAATAAGATTTCAAAGATTTAACGGATTAAATAATGCAGTTATTCATATTCTGATGAATACTAATTCTACTGTAACGAACATTTGTTTCATATACTTTTGATTCATACAACGACAAACTTAAGAAGTGCAAAAGAGAAAAACAGGTCAAATATACTCAGAATTATTTTGTGTATAGGCAGGTTATTCTTGTGGGACAGCTCATAGGCAGGGGTAATGGTGTGGGATAGCTGATAGATAGGGAGTGGTGCTCTGAGATAGCTGATAGGTAGGGGTGGTGCTCTGGAATAGCTGATAGGTAGGGATGGTGCTCTAGGATAGCTGATATATATGGGTGGTGCTCTGCTCTGAGATACCTGATAGGCAGAGGTTGTGCTTGGAATAGATGATAGGTATGGATGGTGCTCTGAAATAGCTGATAGGCAGGGATGGTGCTCTTGGATAACTGATAGGCAGAGGTGGTGCTCTTGGATAGCTGATAGGTAGGGGTGGGGCACTGTGATAGCTGTTAGATAGAGGTAATGCTTTGGGATAGCCGATAGATAGGAGGAATGTTTTGGGATAACTGATAGGCAGGGGTAATGCTGCGGGATAGCTGATAGGTAGGAGTAGTGCTTTGGGAAAGCTGAAAGGCAGGGGTAATGCTTTGGGATAGCTGAAAGGCAGGGGCAATGCTGCGGGATAGCTGATAGGTAGGAGCAGTGCTTTGGGATAGTATGGCAAAATTAAAACAACAAACTGAGAAAAATATGTTTAAATATAGTCGATGCGCGTAGGCATTTGATATCCGTTATTTAGAATTATTTTTCGTGGAAAGATACTTTTATTAATTATGGAACATGTTCAACATCTAATTAACACCCTTTCAATGCCTTTCTTGGAATAATTTAGTCGCGGGAACATATGAGGAGTGTCTGTCTGGTCGATTTCACAAAATCATAATGAACATTTTATTCGTGGGAACATGTAAGGTGTCTGTCTGGTCAGTTTCACTAGATCATAATGAACATTTTAGTCGTGGGAACATGTAAGGTGTCTATCTGGTCGATTTTATTACATCATAATTAACATTTAACATCTAAGGTGTCTGTCTGGTCGATTTCATTACATCATAATTAACATTTAACATCTAAGGTGTCTGTCTGGTCGATTTCACTAGATCATAACGAGTAAACTATTTTGTCCTCGTTCATACATATTTCTCAATTTCGTTCTAAATTAGGCTTTAGTCTAGATACACATGAAAATCTACCGAAAACTTATTTTCATCTGTCTTATATTTAAACATATACAAACGCAAACATTATATCAGAATCGATGGAAAAGAAACACTTCCAATGTCACGTGATGGTCGCACCATCACGATATGGCTCATTGTTTTTCCTATTCAAGTGGAAATGAAAAATTAATTTCGCTCTTAATTCTGGTCTTTCTATAGCAGTAACTGCCTTTTGTATTTTTTTTTTTTTCGATTTAGCTGTATTTGTACTCCTTATGTCTAGTATCATATGGATCATTCATCCAAAATGTCATTTAATACCAGAAATCTATAGCAAAGTAGTGTTGTCCCCTCCCCCCACCCCAGTTTTCCTTAGCAAATGTACCCATCCTACGGCTCAATCCCTATCCCTCTAGTTTCACCCGCTGGGGCTATGTCTAAATTAAAAAGCCGTTGGACATAGCCTACACTGTAACAACGCTCTTGTATTCTTTCTCCCTCAAAATGCCTATAAGAATTTAAGCTATTATATCGCTAGGACAGACTGCAAGTGACCTGTTAATACAATACAATGCTATACAAATAACCTTGCAGTTGCTAAATTGCAGTCTTCAAAATTTGAAATGTGTTTGGATACTGGAGGAATTATACGCATATAATTGCTTTTGGATAATCAGTATTCTGATTTTCAGAATAAAAATTTTCTTTTTTCTCTTCGTAGAAAATGGAATGGCTATATTTTCGTCTTTTAGTGACAATGTCACTGTCACTTTTCCTCAGCAGCATCGTTCAGCCGAATCTTATAAACAGGTCTCTTCAAAAGGATCAGAATCAATTGGGTCTACGGAAACCGACGATTCTTCCTGTTGTACCTAAAGCTCCGATCCTGCCAGATCTACAGAAACATCAGAACGTGCTCGATTTATGTAAGACTCCAATAGTGTCGGATCTACCACCCGATCTTCCTAGAGCTCCGATACTGCCAGATTTAAGGAAACCTCCGAACGTACCCGATCTACCTAAAGCTACGATACTTCCTGATCTACCTAAATCTCCGGTACTGCCCAGTATACCTGATGCTCCTATATTGTCCAGTTTACGGAATTATTCGAATGTATCTTATCTACCTACAGCCCCTATACTAACTGATCAGCCTAAAACAACGAAAATGCCAGATCTACGGAAACCTCCACATGTGCTCGATCGACCAAAAGCTCCGATACTGACGGATCTACCTAAATCTCCGACACTGCCAGATCCACCTAAAGCCTCGATACTGCAGGATCTATGGAGACCTCCGTACTTACCGGAGCCATCCAAAGTCCCAATACTGCCGGATCTATCGAAAGCTCCAGTGCTACCATATGAACCTACAACTCCAATTCTACCCGATCTGCCTGAAACTCCTATGCTGCCGGATCTACCTCAAGCTCCGATACCACATGAACTACGGAAACCTCCGAACGTATCCGATCTACTTAATGCTCCGAAACTTCCTGATCTACCTAAAGCCCCGATACTGCCTGATCTACGGAAACCTTTGTTCTTACCGGAAATATCCAAAGTTCCAAAACTGCCAGATCTATCTAAAGCTCCAATACTGTCTGATCGGTCTAAAGCTCCGATACTGCCGGATATACGGAAATCTCTGAACGCACCCGATTTACCTATAGTTCCGATACGGCTAAATGTAACTAAAGCCCCAATACTGCCCGATCTACCCCAAGCTCCAATACTGCAAGAAATACGTAAACCTCCAAACGTACCCAATCTCCCTAAAACTCCAAAACATCCTGATCAACCTAAAGCTCCGGCATTGCCAGATCCACCTACAGCCTCGATACTGCCGGATCTATGGAAACCTCCGTACTTACCGGATGCATCCAAAGTCCCAATACTGCCGGATCTATCGAAAGCTCCAGCGATACCCTATGAACCTACAACTCCAATTCTACCCGATCTACCTGAAACTCCTATGCTGCCTGATCTACCTCAAGCTCAGATACCGCATGAACTACGGAAACCTCCGAACGTATCCGATCTACTTAATGCTCCGAAACTTCCTGATCTACCTAAAGCCCCGATACTGCCTGATCTACGGGAACCTTCAGAACTACCTCATTTACCAACACCCCCGATATTCCCCGATCTTTCTAAAGCTCAGATATTGCCCTACCTGCCTAAAGTTGAAGTTCGACCGGATCTACGGATACCTCAGAACGTATCCATTCTGCCTATTGTTCCGATAAAGTACACTGTACCCAAATCTCCAAAACTGTTTCATCTACCTACAGCTACGATTCAACCGGATCTACCCAAAGCTCTAATACTGACCGATCTACCTAAAGTTCAGTTGCTGCCAGATCTAGAGAACTTATCCGATCTACCTAAAACTACGATAGTGCCCGATCTACCTAAATCTTCGACACTGCCGGATCAACGAGAAACTCCGAACCTGCCCTATCTACCTACAACGCTGATACAACCGGATCTACCTAAACCTCAGATACATCCGAACGCTCCCGATCAACCTAAAGCTTCAATACTGCCCAATCTACCTAAAGTTCCTATACTTTCCGATCTAACTAAAGCTCCGATATTGCCTGAGACACCACTACCTTCTCCAAACAGTCACCCTGCACTTTTGCCATTCAAAGGTAAGAATGATAATGGTTTCCATGGTTATTTAATCAGGGTCAGTGAGTGTTATATATGTTATATATGTCTGTATGTTTATTTTAATGTTGAACATTATGTTTGGAAAGGATATAATGTATCTGAAGATACAATCAAGACTACGAAAACAGTCAATCAATGAAATAATCATCTAAAAGCTGTGAATGTAAAACCCACATCCACCCTTACGAGATTTGACCCCTAATGCACCTACACACACACACACACACACACACACACACACACATGGTTATAGTAAGGTAGTTTGATAGTTTTGACGCAGGTAACAAGTCCTCAGGTGCCAATGTCGGTTAGCGTTTTAGTTGGTCTTATCATGGCCAGTACGTTTTTTAAGATTATAGGATAGGATCTCAATAATTTTCAATGACCCAAGGGACACATCTGTATGCACCCGGGTACATCTTTTTTGGCATATAAATAATGCGTTTTGAAAGCTAACAACCCTAATACTGAAAGCAATGTAATACATTACATAATAAATTCTCAGTTCAGATTTGCTAACGACATATACTTATTTTAGTACAGTACTCATTTCCCCTTGCATCCGGGATACTCTGCCTGGTTAAGGTCATTATGTCTGTTTCAGCGGGCACTATTGCCACGTGCCTATGCCAAACGACGTCACAATATGTAATGAGAAATACTACATATATCATTTTCTATTCCCCTTGGAACTGTTCTCCTAAAGTATTGTTGCCTTATGCTCGGGTAAAATGAAACAGACAAACACCAGACTTTTGGAGAACAGTTCCCAAGAGAGATGGCAATAATAGAATAATAGAACATATTCTGTAGTTATTGCTGAACAATTACATAAACTACACTGTTTTCGAGGAAGCCAACTCCATTATTCATGAATAATGTAAATTCTTACATAAAACTGATTTCGTAGAATGGCTGGACGAGGTGCATCGGTGTGGCCATGTCCATGTATCATTATCAGATTTTACGCGGCATTCATGCTTTGATGTGTTCTTATACTTATCCATTTTCCATGGAGGAATCCCCCTCCAACTACAAATGACTGCATTCCGCATCGTCCGTGTATTGAATGAAAACATGCAATCCTGTTAGGTTCTCCAGTAGCACAGAGAAGAGACATTTTCCGAGTAGTGAAATAAGACGTGCTTTCTTGCCTCAATACGATGCACGCAAAGAGGATTTTTCAACTCGTCTGCTGGAGGTATTGTCATTGCGCATAAATCAAAATACAGTTCAGAATCTGAGTAATGTAACGTAATTACTCGCCAAACATAGCTGATTAAATAAGGCCAACGTGCCAGATCGGAGCCTTGACTGGGGAAACTTTCAGTTCAACCTGAAATTTTAAAAGGAATTCTTCTTTTTTTTTTTAATGTAAAAAAAGCGTTCGTATTGGTTCTGTCATGCCAAGGAAATGTGAGCTAAGTGCCTTTCCCAAGGACACACAGAGGCAGCCGACCCGAACTGGCCTGGGCGGGTATCGACTCCGCAATCCTTGGATTACGAGTCCGACTCACTTCCAACTGAGCAATCGGGGCTCCATCATCGTGTTGAAACTATAGCCATTCGGGCCCGTGTTTCAACGACACATTGGGATTTGGCGAAGGTTGATACAAGAAAAAATATGTATGCTCCCTATATTAATATGAAAATTTCATGTAACGGGTAATTTTGTTGGTCAAAATGCTGTCACGTGACAACGATCAGCTGTTAATATTTCTAAATAAACTGTTTGATTCACTACTTCTTAGTGCTTAAACCAACTGAAATTAACGCTAAGAAAATGGGAATCGTCGCAGTTTGTAATTTGAGCACGTAAATTTGTCTTTTTGTACATATTTTAAGTCAACAATTAAATGACAAATCAAAATCAGCAAGCTCTAATTCAGTCAACAAATCATATCAAATATACATTGAAGGCATAGACAGAGAAAATTTTACGCTGTTAAATCTAAATCGGGAGACCGAGAAAGTTTTGCAAAGTAAAGTGCACTGTATGCAGACTCTGAAGTCTTTACATATTACCATGTCTAAAAATATATCATTCTTAGCTAACCGTTTGTATGCAGTACAGGTCCATTGTTTTCAATCGATTTGAAGAGATATTCCATTATGGTTAAGGGGTGGTCAACCGGATATTTCACTCCAAGTGTACTAAAAATCTCAAATGTTATTAATAGTGGCTGCTGAGGAAACAAATATAACATTAAAAAAGAATCCTAGTTATTTGTAAAGTTAATAATTAGAACACTACCACTCGAACGGTTCAAGATACTTTAAAATATGTCCGCTCTGTGATTTAGGTACTTCGTGACCTTGGCTAAGGAGACTTAGAGAATTAAATACATACTTCTTTCTTACCTTTATCCAAATTGCTGATTTGAAACTTGTTATTGCCGTGGACCGAATTTTTCCATTCAAGAAAATCAATCGGCGTAAGGGCTTGTGGAATTTCTTCGATGCTCAAAATAGGCGATTGAAAAAGAAAGAATAATCTTTCGCGGCAGAGTTTTTAAGGTCAAAGAAGGAAAACAGATAAAACAACAGAATGAAAACGCAAGAACAATTAGTTGAGGACTGTAGTCTGATGTTTAATTTTGTTTTTCCTGTGTTTATCGCCGCATTAAAGTGTATACCCCGATACACGCGGAAAAAACAACACTGAGCTCATATAACTGCGTTCCTCAAGTGTTATCTGCTGAGTGATTCGGCAACTGACAGTTTATACCACGATAGACGCAGAAAAAACAACATTAAACTCTTAAATAAATTCTGATTTTTTTTTTCTTCAGGTAATGTCTGTCTGCTGCCGAAGACAGTAGGACCATGTAGAGAGAGGCAGACGCGGTATTACTTTAAAAAGGACACTGGCAAATGTACATTATTTTATTATGGCGGTTGCCAAGGCAATGGTAACAATTTCTTGACTCTGCACCAATGCCAACAACAATGTATATGTTCCTTGCCGAAAAAGACCGGACTTTGCCGAGCTGCTTTTACTCGATATTTCTACGATGCCCAAAACGAGCAATGCGAAGCATTCATTTATGGAGGTTGCAGTGGTAACGCAAATAATTTTAGAAGCTTTGAAAAATGCCAGGGTACTTGTATTCAAGATACCCCAGAAGAAGACGTGTGCCATCAGGAGAAAGATTTTGGTCCATGTCATGCGATGATGCCGCGGTATTACTATGATGCAAAAGATGATTGTTGTAAGAGATTTGTTTATGGAGGATGCAGAGGGAATAACAATAACTTTAAAACAGATAAGGAATGCAATTTTAAATGCAGGAAAGGTAAACTAGTTAGAACGTCGTATGTGAGTGATTACTATTTCACTCATCTTTTGGATGACTCAGATTAATACGTTATATATCATTTTCGAAACGAAAAAGTGTTCAGCAGAGGATAAAGTTAGTGTTTCCCTTGTTTTCTCACATTTCGATCCGCGATTAAGGTCGATCAGCGATATGATGTTTCATCCAATGCATGCACCCAGTCACATGCATGCACCGATGTAGTATCTTAATTATTTCCATTGCATTCTGCTATCTTACTTGCACTGGCCATACTCAACTCCAATTAGAATTCAATTAGCAACAAATAATGTGTATATATATATATATATATATATATATATATATATATATATATATATATATATATATATATATATAAACGTAATAAACTGACAACGAACAGTGCAAAACTAGTTTTCAACTAGCCTAAGCGCATTCGACACTCATTGAGTCTTTTCAAAGGCAAACACAAAACAGAGACAAGACAAACAATAAACACAAAAGGCGTTGAGATTACAAAAAGTTTACATAACTATTTCTACGGAAAGTACAGCTTGAAAATGTCTGATTTGTCATCTAGTTGGCTTCAACTCGACTGCTGATGCTGTAAATTAATTGGTCCTGACCTAAAAAGGGATGAGCCATATCGCCGTCTGTTATTTAATGTAAATTGGTGTAAACCACAGATTATATCTCGGATATTTCATTGTTTCCGTAGGGCGAGTAATGACCATAGCAATAATAATACCTGAAAGAATTACACAAAAAAAACAGTAGTAATTATAGGTGAGTGATTAACTAATGAGCAAAAGCAATGCATTATTTAATTGAAAATGTGGTGACTGTAAACAGATAATGATTTTTTTGGCGTGTGGTTGTTTTTTTGTTTTTTTTTTCTAGTCTTGATGGTTTAAGCCGCTTGATTTCAGTGTTCTTAGGCGGCGTATCCAGTAAGATTATTTTTCTTTCCTGGTTTCGGGACTCCGGTTGGGGTTGTAAGCAATTGCAGTCAGTGTTACATCACTGAAAGTGTTGCCAGGGGAAGAGAAGTGTTCTGCAACTGGACTTCTGTCCAGCTTCTTTGTCATCCAATCAAATCTGTGAAGATTGGTCCTTTTGTGTGGTTTTTCAGTTTCTCCGACATACAGAAGGCCGCAGATCTTACATGTGACGAGATATACTACATTCTCTGTTTTGGACGTTCTGTTTGGACCATGAATGTTCAATTTTTCGCTCGTCGCTGTGCTAGAGAATGTGCTGGTCTCTATCATATATTGACAAGTTTTGCACCTTTTATTACCACAGGGACCAGAATTGCTAGAATGGTCTTGGTTTATGATTGGCGTTAGCTTCGCTCTGACTAGTATGTCTTTGAGGTTTTTTGGTCTGCGGGAGGATTAACTTTAGTGTGTCACAAGATTCCTCGATGACCCAGTGTTTCTGGATGATTTTACCTACTTTGAGGTTGTCTGGATGGTAGGTCAGGATAAATAGATCAGCAAACCAAAGACTACTTAAGCCCAGAAAACCTTAGGGCAGGAAGATTTTATCTTCTACCTAAAATACACAAACAAGGAAATCTGGGCAGACCTATAAGCTCCGGTAACAGGCAACCCACAGAAAGGATATAAGAATATTTGGATCATTTCATGAGACCACATGTCCACAAATTGCCATCCTATCTTCAGGACACGACAGATTACATGATAAAACGCAAAGCAAGCGAACCATTAGTGCCAGATACAATGCTTGTTTCCTTAGACGTCACATCCCTGTATACTAACATACCGCACAGTGAGGGGATACAGGCAAGCAGGGAAGCATGGGAAACAAGAACTGTAGACAATCCGCCCACTCATTTCATAGATAAACTTCTGGAGCTAGTCCTAAAACTCAATATTCATCATCTGTTTATGGCCACCACATTTTCAGTTCAATAATTCATTAATTTTGCTCGTTAGTTACTCACTCACCTATAAATTACTATTGTTTTTTGTAGTTCTTCCAGGTACTATTATTGCTATGGTCATTACTCGCCCTACGGAAACAATGAAATATCCGGTATGTAATCAGCGGTTACACCAATTTATATTAAATAATAGACGGCGATATGGCTCATCCCTTTTTAGGTCAGGACCAATTAATTTACAGCATCAACAGTCGAGTTGAAGCCAGTTAGACAACACATCAGACATTTTCAAGCTGTAATTCCCGTAGAAACAGTTATGTACACTTTTGTAATTTCATCGCGTTTTATGTTTATTGTTTGTCTTGTCTCTATTTTGTGTTTGCCTTTGAAAAGACTCAATGAGAGTCGAAAGCGCTTAGGCAAGTTGAAAACTAGTTTTGCACTGTTCGTTGGCAGTTTATTGCGTTTATTTTAATCAATCCCTGACACACTTGATCCCTTGCTGGATCCAGTGCACTTGAAAGGACTGCTATTCGCCATATTATTTGTACGCGTTATATATATATATATATATATATATATATATATATATATATATATATATATATATATATATATATAGAGAGAGAGAGAGAGAGAGAGAGAGAGAGAGAGAGAGAGAGAGAGAGAGAGTTGCAGCTAAATTTAGGACCTAACTATTAGCTTTGAGACTATAGTAGACACTTGTATTAAGTCATTGCCTGCGAATGGATGTACTATCGTGGTATAATATGCATAATATGTTTTCTCCTTAATCGGAAAAAACAATTCAGCATGCATTATTTTCCCATTTATAATCAAATCTAACTGGTTTATGTGGCTTGTTAACAAAAACTAGTCGTCATTTTCACCTTGGTTAAGGTTTACTTGTGCAAAGTCAAGAGAAGTAAACTCTCGTTCATATTGCTTTTTTGGTCTTGAAATGCTACTTACAATCAACAAATAATAGCATGTCTGTACGTTTTTATTGTCACTATTAAAGTCAAAATAATTTACGTAGTGAGAGGACTTGTCGTCAAAATGTAAAGCGCGTAGTTTTAGATTACCGTACATGACGTCAGGATGGGCACACACGGCCGCGTTAAGAACATCTGTCAAAATATATTGTCAAGAGTGTTTGGAAAATACAAATCTCCGCGCTCCCCCAAGTTTTTCCCACTCACCCACAAACAATAACCCTATTGTCAAGTCCCTGGAGGATAAGAATAGACCCAGAGGCCAATTTTAGTTACATATTTTCATCTGTCTTTTCATGCCTACTAAGTATATATACATTTATAGGATAAATCTCAATAGTTTTTAAGTTATGACTCATGAGCCAAAACTGTATTTTCCTGCAACCCCATTTAACATGTGTTCACACTTTGATCAGTGACCACACACAAACACACACACACACACACACACACACACACACACATCAGTTCTCAGATATGTAAATCTCATAATCAGAAAATTATTGTCCTCGTGTTTTTCAAGGAAAAGGCGGGGATTTTGTGATCTGCCCGTGCGGACGTGCTTGCTTGCGTACGTGCGTAATGTCACACCATAACTTCTACACAGAGACTTGAAACCTTGGGTTATGATTAAGGATGGTCTGTATATGTAAGGAAAGGTTTTAGAATGATCCATCTCCTGGGGATGGGGACACTTTTTCATCTTTATAAAATGTGTAGTTTCTATTATAGCGCAATTTCTCCTATACCAGTCAAGACTGAGACTTATGAGTGGTCAGTCAAGACTGAGACTTATGAGTGGTCAGTCAAGACTGAGACTTATGAGTGGTCAGTCAAGACTGAGACTTATGAGTGGTCAGAAGATGTGCAGAACGGTCCAGGAATTCTAATCCATCCATGAAGTATGCACATGGCTCCTGGGTCACAACTCAGAAATTATTTAGATTCCGCCGACAACGTTGGCCCCACGGTCTATCATATCCCCTACCCTCGAGAAAACAGCTTGAAGAGGGTGGAGAATACAGGGAAGCACGGGATGTGTTTTTACAAACACTTTCTTGTTTTAAATTTATGTAAAACCTCCACTCTCTAGCTCCGCCGCTTCTATGGGCAGACCTCCACCCTCTAGCTCCGCCGCCAGAGGCAGCACTGCAATGCTGAAACTGTTACGTACCTCTATAGAACACTTTAAATTATATCCCAATGTTTGGAATATCTATCCTGATCGATGCAGGAGGAGTAGCGTGACATTATTAAAGCACGCATACACGCGCGTCTGACGGGCAGGATAACATAATTCCTGCCTATTCTTTGAAAAGCGCAGGGATAGTATTTTACCAATCGCAAAACTATAAACCAAAATTTACTTCACATAGGGAGTTTTAGAAATTTAATGTTTTCATATTGTCTTAAAAGGGGCAACAGAATCGGAATAACAATAACATACGTATGCCGCAATAGCTGGCTCAGATGGCTTGTATATATAATGTGAATGAAAACTGTCATCCGTCGGGATGCATGCGACAGTAGGATAAAATAAGGGAAATGATGAGACTATTGAACAGTCAATAATGACACAAATGTGTAATGCAAAGGTTTAGCAAACGTTGGTTATTGTATAAAACGTCTCAACATGTATTAAATACTCTAAACTGGCTCGCAGTGATCAAAGGTCAATATGTAGAATTAGGATATGGTATTGTTAGTTATCGTACACACACGGTACAAAATGTCTTGACATGTAGTTAATACTCTGAAGTGGCCCACAGCCATCGTAAGTCAATATGTAGGATTAGGACAGGGTAACTTTAGTTATCGTACAAACACGGTACAAAACGTCTTAGCGTGTAGTAAATACTCTAAACTGGCCCCCAGTCATCGTAAGTCAATATGTAGCATTAGGACAGGGTAACAGTTTATAACATGCTTTCAAATCTCGGGATGTTAATGTGAGTTGGTCATTGTGGTAGAGGAAACGGATGAATCTATAGAAAAACACCTACCTTGGATGGAAGGCACGTAATCTTGCATGCGTTTGCTCCGTACATTATACCCTGGACCATAAATGCGCAACGTTAGCATTTTACGTGTCAAAATTATCATTTATTTTTTCGCCGATTCCAATTTATGATATTATTTTTTAAAAATCCAATAAGTTCGGAAAACAACAGCAGTCTTGTTTTTAATTGTCTTATTGGAAATAGGTATCCATGTCTAAACTAAGCTAAACACGGGATCCTAAAATGTTTTCCTTCAATCTATGCCGCGTTGAACCCATATAGCTAAAAAGTACATCGCATTATTTCACCCAAGATATACACAAAAACAGCGTTCCTTTAGGGTGCATTGAACTCGGCTGCATGATTTGTAGTGTTTAAATCCTATGAAATCTAAAGTTAGGCATTAATGGTAATACTTGATCTTTAGAACTTAATCTACGTAATCTAGTCACACTCTCTTGCTATAGGACTCAGTTATATGGTTTCTGAACTTTAGAACTGAGTCTACGTGATCAGGTCCCATTCCCATATAACTCAGTTATATGGCCTTCTGAACGTTAGAACTTAGTGTACGTAATCTAGTCACATACCCTTGCTATGGAACTCTGCTATATGGCCTTCTGAACTTAGAACTTAGTCTACGTAATCTAGTCCTAATCCCATAGAACTCAGTTATATGGCCTTCTGAGCTTTAGAACTTAGTCTGCGTAATGTAGTCACATTCCTTTGCTATGGAACTCAGCTATATGGCCTTCTGAACTTTAGTGTGCTCGAACTTATATTGTTGAAGACTTCGATTAAACGAGTTGCGAACGACGTCGAGCTGAGGAAACCAGTTAACATGTCTGTGCAGTTATAAGTGGACTCAAATCTATAAATATGGAATTGTAACTTTCCTCCAACCGAAAAATTTTCAAGCACGCGTGCAATCAGAGTACTGCAGGAACCTGCTGGCGTTTCCAAATCAGCTGTAATAAAAGAACCTCTCGCATCGTCGAGTGCGAATATCAAAGTACCATCTTGGAAGAAGTGCATATTAGGTGCCACTGTGCGGCAGAAGTAGGCAAGCTTAAAGAGAGGAACGTACACGTATCATCACACCTTACATCTTCAGATTACTATTTCAGGCAACTTCCGTCTGATACGGTCAACAATTTGTTAACTTTATCCCTATCCATTTACTTATTTATTGGTATTTATTTAACTTTTTTTTTCCTTTCCAATTACTTGTTTATTGATCTATTTGAAACTTTGTCCTTTTCCAATTATTTGCCGATTGATCTATTTTAACCTTTTTCCTTTTCCAATTACTTGCTTATTGATCTATTTGAAACTTTGTACTTTTCCAATTATTTGCCGATTGATCTATTGTAACCTTTTTCCCATTTCCAATTACTTACTTATTGATCTGAATATCTAGAGAAGGAACGATAATGGCCCGAAACAATTGATTTTGTTTCCATTTCCATAGATACTGTATATACTCGCGTATAAGTCGTGTCCAAATGCAAACAACATAGACCCTGATCTACTGTCGCATAATGCGCCGGCAGATCAGAGTATATGTTGTTGTTCTACTGATTAGTCCTTACAAACTGCATAGACCCAGATCTGTCGGCGCATTATGCGACGGCAGATCTGGGTCTGTGTAGTTTGCAGTTGGCATACGATTAAATGCGGTACATATTTTCTCTATGTGTATGTGTCTGCACCAAGCACTGACAAAACCTTTACCGTAAAAAATAGAACGTTCCCTCGAATAACTCTCCCCGTTGTTCAACTCCCCAAAAAGAACAAACACAGTCCACATCAATCTGGAAAATATGCAATCACATGTGTGTGTGTGTGTGTGTGTGTGTGTGTGTGTGTGTGTGTGTGTGTGTGTGTGTGTGTGTGCTTGAATATGTTTATCCATTGATAAATGTCGTTCCTAACCTTCCAGGAGTTTTGCTATGTGCAATTGATGATGCGAGCCTACATGTCTTATTCATTTGGAAATCAGATTTTATATAGTTCGGAAATGATTTATTGAATTGTACTGATAAATTAATACTTCATAATAAATCATGAAACAACCTACTCAAGGTCAGACGGTGGAACACAGAGTCGATCCAAAACTGTTTCAAGGAAATCACGATAAACATTTTAATGAATAAAGAGATTGGTGAGCTTTTGCCCAATCATCTGTTCATAAATACAATTTTTCAGAACCAGGGAAGGTGCAAAATCAAATTGTCATGTCCTAATTGACCCTCTTTGCTGAGCGCGACATCTGTAAATCAACTATCATCATACAAATATTTGAATTGACCACATACCAATCTAATCACTCCGGTGTGAATATTTACAGGTTTCACAGGAGCCGATGTTGTTTTCGCTATATATACCATAAACAATTCACCTCACAGAAAAGCAAAGAATGATCAGCCCACTAATTAACAAAGACAGGAGTCCATATAGTTTTCACTATATATTATACACCATAAAAACTGACCTCACAGGAAAGCTAGAAATGATATAAGAGTCCATATTGTCTTCACTATATATATATATATATATATATATATATATATATATATATATATATATATATATACTTTAAACAATGTACCTCACAGAAAAATCCTCTAATTATCATAGCTATTTCTTTGAAATCTGCCTTTTTGTCCAAGGAAAAAAATCAATGTGTTTAACATAACTTTTAAGTATATTTTGAATATTGTATTAAAAAATGGGCGATAGATGTTAAAATTACAGAGATTTTATTTCTAAATGATATTTAGTGCAAGTCGAATGGTATCCTGACTGAGTGCTTGACCAAACATGCACGTGGAGTAAATATTCACAACTTGCTAAGCGGGCCATTGCAATATCTGTTATGTGATTATTGATTGACAGTCACCGTTAGGCCTAGAGGTCAATTTTAAATCTTACTAACGTAAATATTTGTCGTGCATTTTCATGAAATTTTCATGACATACTTAGAAGACTTTGTCAATCAACATGATGTTTTAAAGAAGAAAAATACCGATGTAAGAAAAAGTGATTCTAATCAGTGGGCGTATCATTTTCTGTTCTTGTTTTTTTTTTTTTCCGATTGGTCAATATATGTGTCATGTTAGTAATTGCTACTTAAATTTCATTGTCTCGAGTATTTTTGGGTGCATTTTATTTTTTAGACTATAAACTGGGAACAAACTTGAGAAAAGTGGACAGTTTGACAAAAGTAGCATAATAAGATAGATAAACAAAGTGAAATCTCAAGGGCAGCTTTAGATCGGATGATTTCTTAACAGCGCGTTGTATTCAAGATTGCAATTCCTCTATGGTGTATATGTACTCAATATTAAAGATTCAAAAAACCTAATTCAGATTTGTTTAAGAATACAAACAACGTCAGCCCCTTAGGGCTATTCAAATCAGTTATATAATATGATATAATTAGAAGACAATTAACATTACAGATACAGTGATGTGACCTTAGACATACTTAGAAAGATACATACATGATATATTAAAAGATAGGTAATAATATGTTAAAATATAAACAAATGCCGCATGGTTTACAAAGATCGGTTCAAAACATGCGAGGGTATTTAAATCAGTGAACGAACTTAGAAATATCAAAAATACACGCTAGTATGGATTAATAAATAACTAAACTCGGACATAATTGAAATAAAATGTAAATACCATTTTACTCAAATTCTATTACTCAAGTAATCAATGTCAATAATATATCTACCAGTAAAACAACAATAAGCATAACACATTAATTCAAAGCAAAAGGACTCTATTTTTTTAAAAACAAAATACAAGATTACTTTATTTGAACTTTAGGTGTGAAAGGAATAAACGAGAGAGAAAATAATAAAGGACTATAATGTTTAACCTCACGTGACAACAATTTAACCTCAAAACATACCTTTTTAGAGTTACACGATTTTAAATTGAATCAGAACATTTGCCTAAGCGCTTCATATTTGACGCATATATTTTGTAATCATTTTCTACAACAACAATAACAACAAAATGAAAAAAATAAGGATATAAAGAATGAGCAATAAATAATTATACTGTATATCAAGTATAAACGACCTTGTGACCACATGCCCTCGATCAATTTGTAGGTTTGCTAATCCCATTGTACGGAAGGACACATGTAAGTCACCATAAGTAGGAGTGCTAAATTATATGATTTGTACTATCGCTATATCTTTCTACGCCGTATGAAAGAAAAAATCTCATTCTGTCGACGTGAAACAGTAACTAACTTTAGCAGAAATGTCTACAGTACAGAAATATACCTTTAGTGTACAAAGGTTTCCATGCACGTACATTTTTGATAGCTTTCATCTTACATTAATTGATGAAGCAAGTCTGTTAAAAAAAAAAAGAATTGTACATTCATCTTGTCAATGAAACAGTAACAGCTTTATCTCGCAGTGGCATCAGTCAGCGTAACCTTGGTTATCAGCTACAATGGTGAAGAACGAGACATGAAGAAAGTTGCTGCTCGAAAGCAGTAAAGGGACAAGCGCTGATTCAAAGAATTATATGCATATATATATATATATATATATATATATATATATATATATATATATATATATATATATATATATATGTATATATAGTAACGTATTTGTTATCCCGTAAAAAAACATTGATATCAAGTTAGCAAATATTTTATGTTTGACAAACAAATTAATTTCCTAACTAAGATATTCTTTTTAACTTCCATAATTTAGAAATAAATAAATAAAACATGAGAGATTTGCTTTGTCTACATATATGCTATTTTCACTCAAGAATTCAGCTAGCTTGAAAGTGCTGCTTTCCTTTTATTGTTGTCGTTGTAACGATTTAGGCAAGAGTTCTCGTTCTTGTTAGGCTGTCGACAATATGTGATGAAAGAGATATAAGAGGGAAAATAAAAAGGACGATGCGTTTGTCAAACAGGTAATTTTTTAATTCAGTCTAACAAAGATTAATGACAGGTAACCATACTAACATAAAAAAAACAAGCACACGCCATGTTGCACTCACTCGGCCGCATAGAGGGTCACAAGTAGAACATATATCCAAACATATAATTATGGACCGACCATTTAATTTTCGTGGCGGATGGGGGGAGGGGGGGGGGCGAATATGGAGCTCTGGGATTTTTTTGCCAAAAGTTTCAGGCCCTCAGTTAGCTCCATACCAATCTTCTTATTATGATTTATAGGAAATAAAAGAACCTATTATTTCCATTATATTAGTTTAAAAAATATATTATATTGAGGTAAAAGAAAAAGAAAATATCCTGGTTCTAAAGAAAATCCCAGTCACCCACCCCTTCACATCCGAAATATAAATGGCTTTTGTTCAATACGGATTAACGCCTGGTGAAGAAGGCTTAATACCTGATCCACGGAGTTTACACCTTCAAGCAGTGTCGTTGCAACAGTCGGTGTATGTAGATAATTTGCACATTTGTTACGAACAATCAATGTCTGAGTCGGAAAACAAAGGTTCTGTTGCAACGGTCCAATTTATTTGAGTGTACATTCGTTTCCCATAATTTTTCTTCTGAAAGTGATTATTTCGTTATAACGAATGCCGTTGTAACGAAAGTTGTCTGTATAAATAAACAAAGAATACAGTATGCGCAATATGTTTGAAAATCAATGAGAGAAAATGCAGATTTTGCAATATTACAGAAGATGAATATCATTTGTTTTAAAGTATAATTTATATTCTAATTAAAGAAAAGTATACATTGACAAATATTATTGGAAGAGACAAAATATGTTTAAGTTTGCAGAGCTGATTAATTCTACAAATGTTACCACCATTAAGAAATTGTCAACCTACATATCAAGGGCATGAAATTACGGAAAAAAGTTAATTATCTTTGAATATGATATGTATTATTAGTGGTCATTCCTTGAGTTTTTTTTTTTTTTATTCAATTCCGAAGATGTGTAACAAATGCACAAGCCTTAATACTTGTAATAAATTAATCATTACCTTTTGTAAGTGAAACACGTACGTGTATATAGGCTCTAAATTTTAACATAATGTGTTCACCTATTGTTTAAGCTTTAATCTACTGATGCGTAACCACATCCTCTTTCTGATAGTCGCTAAACCAGGCACTCAAGCAATAAATATGTGTATACCTTTATGGATCGGAACTGGGGGGGGGGGCCAGGTAAACCGCAACTCGTAACCCTGGTCGTACATTGAGGAAACTGACCAATTGGAATCACTGTGTATTGACGTCAGGTTTACGTGTAGAACAACACATATGTACAGGGATGATAACGGCTATATAATATGAGAGAAAACACCCTTTTCTCAAGAAATAGAAGAAAAATCCAGTTTTTTGTGAAAGGTAAGAAAATCTTTGCTTTATTTTTTTATTTTTTATCTTTTTTTTTTGCTAAATAAAGTCGTGAGAAAAAGGGAAATATTCAGGACTTGAAAATTGTACTGTTTCTTGGGGGAAGGGGAGAAAGCTTTACTTTAGTTGCTCTTATTTCATGTTTAGAAAGCATGAAAGTAACATGAAAAGCATCCCGAGGATAGAATTGTCCTATCCAACCGATGCATTATGAAGGATTGTTTTCATCACCTTCCTCAACGAAAATTGAGGGTCGAAGTCAAAATTACGTATTATGAATAAAACCTTTAGTACTATAATTAAAAAGAGAGCGCTCTACCGACCAATTACGGTTCATCGAGTAACGTTTGCAGGACAGCAATCTAGGGTGTTTGTGTGATCGTTTGTTTTACTTGATAAAAAGCATGGATTATATTTTTATGGTACACAAATATATAAAGATTTCTTTCTCCACGTGATTTCAACGAGGATTTATTTATGACTAGTTATCTATCTATCTATCGATCTATCTATATCTATATATATATATATATATATATATATATATATATATATATATATATATATATATATATATATATATATATATATAAACCTCAGAATTAAGAACACCCATGGGACTTGGTCTGAGTGTCGTTAATTTTGAGGTGCCCTTAATTAACACGGACCAACATTCTTACTCCTCGGCTGTTCTCATCAGGATGGAATGAACAGTACATACATATACGGATACATGCAGATACGGATACTGATGGAACGAACAGTACATACAGTAACGGATACATACAGATACGGATACTGATGGAACGAACAGTTTGGATTAGAGTCCCTCAGTCCTGTCTCCGGAGGCAGAGGGGATTGGTCCCTGGGTCCTGATCCCGGGTCCAGAGGGCATGAGTAGGAGACAGATAATATACTAGCATCTGACAGAATTTGGGTTAGGGTCCCTGGATCCTGTTCCAGGAGACCGAGGGGATGAGTAGGAGACACATACTACTAGTATGTGACGGAGTTTGGATTAGGGTTAGTGGGTCATGATCCCGAGGCCGAACGGATGGGTCTCTGGGTCCTGTTCCAGGGTATTGAGGGCATGAGTAGGAGACAGATAATATACTAGTATATGACAAAGTTTGAGTCAGGGTCCCTGGGTCCTTTTCCCAGAGGCCAAGGGAACGAATAAGAGACAGTTAATACACTAGTATGTGACGGAGTTTGGGTTAGGGTCCTTGGATTCTCTTGGGGAGGGGGGGGGCGAGGGGATGAGTAGGAGATAGGTAATATTTAAAACGTAAAAGGAGATTGCAATAGAGGGTCATCGAGGATGCTCTGTCTGACATCGTAATGCAAGAAATATGCATCCAGGTAATATCATCCCCACACTTTTATCATCACCGCTAAGCCTCTACTTTAGCACCTCTCATTGAAGTTTGATAAAAATTATTAAAGCATTGTGCACATCTACCAATCAACCCCATCATATCCCAAGGTCTGAAGTCTCTATCTAGAACGGTGTGTGAGGGGTTGCATGCATTAAGTATGCATACACGGAGGAAGAATTACAGATTCTCAAAGTTGTTTCTCGAAAGGAATGTGGTTACTGAACGATTATGAAGTCGCATCAGAACATAAAGAATGGAAATCAATTACAACTCGTCCACACTAAAAACCCAGTCTGTATTCATGACAATTCAGACAGCTTTTCTTTAATATTGGTCAACTCTGTGACTTATCTTTGCAGAAAATGGAATGTCAACACTGTCGTCTTCTGCTGACAATTTTGGTAACTTTCTTTGTCAGTAGCTACGTTCAACCGCAGCTTCTAGACAGTAATCTTCCAAAACTTCCAGTTCCGCCAGAGGATCAGAAACTTTCTTTTGAACCCGATCTAACTAAATCTTCAGTACTGCAGAATCTCTCCTTGTCGCTTCCAGGACCAAAGCCAAAACCTTATCCATTTAAAGGTAAGCGCGATATCTGTTTTCATCGCCCTTCGTGGTGTGTTTGTGTATTTTATATGTCTCTTGGTCTACTTGTGAGCTGATGTTTACTTGCAGTATCCGGAGAATGTGCCACAAGCAATTTTTTTAATTAAGACAACAAGTGAAAGTGAAACAAACAAACGAATTAATTAACAGATAAATCAATATGAATTGTCATCAGTTCCGAGACTCTTGCCACACAATGCAAAATGCCTCGAAGATAAGGATATATTTCTACTCGAAAACAATTTAAATTCTGCAAATATACGTTTGAGTCTTACATATAATAATAATAATAATAATAATAATAATAATAATAATAATAATAATAATAACAACAACAACAACAACAACAATTGTATTATTATTATTATCTTCTATTTCTTCTTCCTGTTTTAGGTTGGGGTTTGTTCGCTCCTCATGATGTATATTTTCTAGATTCAGACACTGTCTTCGAGGAGTTTATATTTAATACTTTGTTTTAACTTCGAAGTTCATCCTAGAAAGTTATCGGATAGTATATTTTAGAATAATTCTTATCTCTGACAGTATTCAGAAAGACTCGAGCTTTAGGTATGAATTCTTATAATTTCAGACAATGTCTGTTTGCTTCCGAAAGAAGCGGGACCATGTAAGGCAAGGATGAGTAGATATTATTTTGACCCCAAAACCGGACGATGTGAATTATTCTACTATGGTGGCTGTCAAGGCAACGGAAACAATTTCTCAACGCTGCGCCAGTGTCAAATACGATGTGCATGTTCCTTGCCGAAAGAGACTGGGCATTGCCGAGCTGCTTTTCAGCGATATTTCTACAACCTGAAATATGGACGATGTGAACAATTCATTTATGGCGGTTGCGGTGGTAACGCAAATAATTTCAAAAGCTTTAAAGAATGCCAAGGAACATGTATCCAAGATGCCCCAGCAAAGGACATGTGCTTCCAGGACAAAGAGCCCGGCCCGTGCCGTGCAAAGATGCCGCGGTATTACTTTGATCCTAGCTGTGACTGCTGTAGAAGATTTATTTATGGCGGATGTAAAGGAAATAACAATAACTTTAAAACATTAAGCCAATGCTACGACAAATGTAAAAGAAGTATGGTTCTAACTGATTAGAATGATCACTTCTTTGCTTAGTTTTTTTGAGAGTTCAAATGTTCATTTAGAATATCCTATAACGGGAAATATTCGCAGATTATCCCGCTGTTTTCATGGGTCTAGCACGAATTAAAAAGTATTGTGAAGATGTTCATTTTACACATACATAATATTTGTTATCTCCGGTGCGTGAATTTAACACTGCGCGAAAGCTTTTTATTTTACTCTAGTGCGATAAAAAAAACTACCGCGCGATAATTGTTCAGTATATATAGTATTGTTACGACTCTATGGCCTAAAAATATGTAACAGAAAGAAAGTGAAACCAACAATGAAAGTAAAATCAACAAGCAATTTATTTCTAGACAATTAAAGTGAAAACTCAAAAGACACTTACAATAACGTGAATTAAAGTCCAACTAATCCAATAATCCTAAGTGTCCTAAATCATAAGTCCTATATATTGAATGTTTTGAATGAATTCCAGTAACCTTGAATGTCCTGATGTGTCAGTAGTGTTGAATGAATGTCCTGATATGCCTGAATGATGTAATCCAGAATATCTTTGAATGAATTCACAAAAATCCCAAAGTCAAGTATTAGTCCAAAATGAGAATGAGCACTTGTAGCAATTCCAATGAATATTTCATATAAATAATTCCTCTCTCTGAATTTGCTCTGATTTTCACAACTGTAACAGCTGATTACAAAAGGAAATTCCTTAATAGACTGATCTTTATAACATGAAGTTTAGTAAACGAATGGAATCTTGTTATCAAATGCTCTATAAATATAAAGACAAGTCATCTGACAGAATATTCTAGAATAAGAGTAACTCTAATGGAAAATCACTGTGCGTACCTGACTTTTCTCACATCAAGACATGGAAAGTTCCAATCTAAGTACTAAATGCTATGTAAACAAGACTAACCTTGAACTCAAATGCAGTAAATATGTTATTTACAAAATGATTACTAAAGTACAACTTACCTCAGGGACACATTATAAATTCAATATACATAACAGTATATATTTAGTAATTAATACGGAATGACGAGGAAAATATGTCGATCAAAGTCTACTAGAAACGAGTGAATGTTTAAAATATTTTCCAGTAGTTACCGCGCGTTGGCCTTCTAAATTGTGCTCATTCCAACAAAGTTTAAGATCAACTCCAGTCGGTCAGTCGTACATGTTACCAATTTTATAACTTAGTTACTTTAATTTTGCTCTTTTATTTCCTGTAATTTAAAATAAATCTAGACTGACATTTCTTGCCTTTGATTTGTCACAATGAATGGCATTTAAAGTCCAGTTATGGTCTAAAAATGTATTAAATGCAAACCTTGTATAAATGCTGTCCTGTATTCAAATTTTTGACTGATTTACTGTGAAGTTAATGTTAGTTTGTATAAGTATTGTATTTTAAAGTCGATGAAAAGACAACCTATTATGGCTATTGCGAACAGTATAAATGAGTGGGGCGTAAAAGAGCGTAATTCCAGAGTGAGATATGGCTTGAATATAAACACAAAGGATTAAAATAGATTTTAAAAGCTGAAACCCACGAATGATGAACTAATAAGGGAAAGTATTTAATTGAAAGGAATGGAAAGCAAGTGAGCAAGGAATGACAATATCCTCTTGTCTCATATATAATACGTACCCGATTGTAAGCAGCGAATATCTTGTCCTTGAAATATACAAATCTGAGCCTGAGATAAAGTTTTCACTATCAGTCAATCAAACCCAACCTTTCAAATGTAAAGTGTTCTGTGATTGGTTGACACAAATCTCAAAATCAAGCTCAATTTCAAACTCAAAGGTTTTATGACCGCCTGGTCAGACCTGCCGTCGCTCAATGTGCCGGCAAATCAAATTCTACCCTGCCCGTTCTACTCAATATGTACAGAAAACAGCGTTTATCCTGTTCTACCGGCGCATTATACACCACGTTCCAGAAGATCTAAGTCTACGTGAGCTGTTCGGTCCACTCACTGTTCACAGCGAAAAGCGTACACCAAAATCTGCTGACGCATTATGCGACGGTTTACCAGGGTGTACGCTGTTTGCTATATTTGATAATTACGATATGAGTGTGCTGTTTTTGGGGGTCGTATTGCAATATCTTGCAGTGGTCGAATTTAATAGTCTGGAGCGTTGTCAGTAAGACAGATATATATTATTTTGATTTACGAGGGGTATTTGAAAAGTTCTGAATATTTTGTTACAACTTTTTTGTTTCTTTGAACTTGTCAATAAATTTAATGCCAATCGATAGACAAAATACCGTCTATAACATGATTTGCAGTGCAGTGCAGCACGCCGGACACCTGCAGATATATGCGTGTGACGTGTCATAGGTAAATGACAGTGACGTAAAAATGTCGGAGAAAGATAACAATTCTGCTACTGAGGAAAGAGCACACTATAAAATTCGGACGCTCTTAGGGTACTGTCCGACTAATGTCAAGACCGACTTGGATACGGTTTGCGGATATAATTCTCTTTCATATCCTACAATTTTGAGGTGATTTCATCGTTTTAAAGATGATCGCTAATTCATGGATGATGACCCACGTTCTGGAAGACCGTTGTCTGCTATTGGTTAGCGGGAAGTGGCTGCTGTGAAGGGGGCAATTGATGAAGATGCTCGATACATAGTGGAAAATATTTTTTATTATCATGAGTAAGAATGTGTCAGCTGCTTTTAATATATTATATATCAGCTAAAGTTCAGAGAGGTTTGTGCAAGATGGGTCCCGCATTTGTGGATGGCTCATCAAAAACAGACTCGGGTTGAAATTGCCAAACAGCTACTTGCCAAATATGAAACCATGGTCGTTCGAATGAGATTTTCACAGGTGATGAAACATGCATTAACTTTTTTGAACCCGACTCTCTGGAGAAGATAATTAAAGCTTGGATTGGAGAAAACAAGCAGAGACCAGAAATCACTCGACGTAGTCGAAATGTCAAGAGAATTTTATACGCATTATTTTTCGATGCAAAAGGCCCGGTCATCCAGGTACCTGTGCTTGTCTTTTCCAGTGTCACTGGACGTTTGTATGCCTCCAAATTGTTGCCAAACGTTGTGGAACACTACCGAACCACCCTACCGCGAACCGGTACCCGAGGTATCCATCTACTCTATGACAAGGCACCGGCGCATAAATCCGCTGTCGTGACAGACATCTTGACGGAGCACAGTATCAAACCTTGCCACCTCCTCCATACAGCCCTGATTAAGCCCCAAGTGATTTTTGGCTGAATCCCGTTCTCAAAGATTCGCTGATTAGCAGACGATTTGAAAGCCGTCATGCAGGTGGAAGTGCACATTTCTAGTATATGAACAACATACCAAAAAGTGAATACAAAATGGCATATAATAATTGGATAATCAGACTGAGAAAGTGTGTAGAGGTGCATGAAGAGGCATTGAGACGATGCACTGACGTACTGTTCACTAATAAAAAAAAAACTTCGTTGAACAGTGCACTAATATTCAGAACTTTTTAAACACCTCTCCTATGTTTGATATAAAAAAAATTCAGCCCTACATGAACGAATTAAATCTTATTAATGACACAACTGGCTACACAGAGTCTATAATTCACTTTAAATTTTGAAGAAAAAAAATTAAATGTAAAATATAAGTACCAATTGTACATATAGATTTTTGTCTATTTTTGTACTTTTATATTTTTCTATTGATTGTACACTTTTCATTGTGAAGACACAAAACTTAAGTCTTTTTTATTCACAAAATTTTTCCGCCATGCCGATGTTACCATTTATTTTTATTATTGTCGTCTCCTGAAACAAATAATAATAATAATAATAATAATAATAATAATAATAATATTAATGATGATGATGATGATGATGATGATGATGATGATGATGATGATGATGATGATGATGATTGCATTAGACCGATGACTATTACAATGTGGTAAAAATATACTGGAAATATGACGAGAAACGTTGATAATGGACTTCATAATAAAAATTGATTGAAAAGTGAACTTCTTTTACGTCTTGTGTGCGGAAATTAACTTTACTAATGTGAAACCAAATTCCCACGTATTAAAGATACCATAGTAAACAACAATTTCTGAAGGTTATAATTTAGCAGATATGGTTTGTTTTGGATTGGTGTTTTACGGCACAGCACTGCAAGTAGGTTATTTAATGACCAGGTAATCGGTGTAAAATTCCTTGTCAAGTGACACACAACGGTAGCTGATCAAGACTTCTTGAAACTGAGACAGAAAACTTGTACAGTGACATGAAGGATGCCATTAGGTTCTACGACACTAGTGACTATTCCAAGGACAACGTGTTTAACATGCCACAAATGAATGAAATGATATCGGTGTATTCAAAGTTGAGCTAAATGGTGTACCATTTAAAGACTTTTGTGGCTTAGGGGCAAAACTAATTCATTCAGGACTAATAACGATGAACAAAAGTTTCCAAAGAAATTAATGCACATCAACTAGTAACTCCAACCACCTATCCAATTTATCTTCGGGTTCTTTCAGGATTACTTGTCCAGCATTGAACATCCAATTTATCTTCGGGGTCTTTCAGGATTACCTGTCCATCATTGCGTATCTAGTTTCTATTGAAGGTCGTGTTCCACATTAAAACTTGGACAAATGATAACTGCATAATATTTTATTTTTAAATTTTATTCTTTTTAAACAATTAAAAATAAAACACAAATTGTAGTCAGTCTCAATTAGATTTATTTTACAAACAACGTCTTATCACAATTAGTCACTCCACAGATGATCATGTTATTAGTTTGTTTTTTAAATACAGTTCCATTGCGTTCCACAACGGCGGAGCAGCTGCTCTGTAGAACTGGGACGTCATCTTAAAAGTGCTTGAAATAGAATTGATTTGAACTGATTTGTTTTAAATGTTCAATTGTCCATCAGAAATGAAATAAATGTACATTGTGTAGGCCTTTTGAACCTGTTTTTCTGATGAATTGAAAGTGAATACCCTGTTGTACAAAGGCACGTTTATTACCAGTGCTATGTAATTTGCTATCATGAGTACTTTTCAAATCAATCCAAATGCAATGAATCGCCGTATAATAATTGTTAACACTGACATTGCTCATGTTGCTTATGTTGTTCATAAAAAGTAACTTAGTTGCTTCTGTAACATGTTACCCCAGTTATAAACCCTGGGAATAAACATTGTTTGGCAAAACTTCTATCTTCACCAAAATTATCTTTAACTTTCTCCAGTTTGTTTGCACAGTATCAAAACACCCTTTACGTTCATTCTGGGAGAAATAAGAGTGAGGCTAGTTAAAGATTTATTAGCTGCTATGTCTATTATTCTCTCTCTCGTGATGACGTAGTAATACAATGAAGCGAGTCAGTTTCTGCACTTGTCATTAACCGATATGCAGTTGATTCACAGGTAACGGTATCATACTGAAAACAAATGTTTTCACGTTCATGGTCCTGGTTACCATCTTCAATCACTTCAGCTACTTTGGCGAGTTTAATGTTAAATCTAAAATCTTTAGCTCGCAGATACTTGGATAATCATATGGTGGTATTTGAAATTCAAGTCGTATCCTAAACTTATCTCCTTACACAATAAACTGAACAGCTTCGGCACCAGTGTTTTGCGTATTAGCAGCTCCTGGACTCAACTTTCCGATTTTTTGTATTTATTGTTTTTATTCACGATGCCTTGTTCAATCCTGTTTATTCTCACTGATGCAGGTAATCATACATTTTTGATGTCATGAAACATATTGCAGTTATTGAGGTTTAAATAAATCTCCACATCCATGTGATTTGATAATGTCTTTCATGGGCATTCTATCAAGATTGTTTATCACTTCAACGCTGCATGCACTTTTACCTTCACACATAGAACCTACCAGGTACAATCATAATATATGGGTAAGCTTTGTGTGTGCAAACTTGCAATGTCTGTCTAATTCTGCCGGGTGTATGCGTGATACAAAGATGTTTGGGACTGAGTTATTTAGCTCCCTGAAGAATATTGTCCTGCATGTTAGGAGTTATGCGTTTACCGTACGTAGACATCTTGGCTATTTGCTAAGCTGAAAAAGCCTACAAAAACTTGTAAGGAACATACACGCTAACAACCATCACAAGCGCTATCAAAATGTATTGATATTTGACTTGTCATCAGGAGGTTGGTAACAACCATTCGTTTTATGTTGCCTTTGTTTTACTTTCCAGCTATGTCTACTATGATCACCATGAGTAGACGCATGCAGAGAAAAAGTAACTTCGAGGTTGTTCAAGTAGTGAGTTACTAAACCTTGCTCTCTCAATCTTTCATTTATCTAAAAAAAAAGTCTATTTATTGTATAACAATTGTGTCAGGTAAATGTCCATCGGATATCAGCAGTCTATTGTGAATTGAGAAAAAGGAACTGGAATAATCGGCTTCTAAAGCTATTCAATATCAATTGGTGATGGTGGACCAATTGTAAACTTCAATAGCTTCTTTAAAAGCATATTGCTGGCAACTGTGAGAAATATTTAAGTGCTGCATGGAAAATTGTGATTTTTTTTTCGTCACTGAACATGTTGCTATTTATCAAGCGTAAACGTTTGCTAACTGTAGACAGACTCAGTGCCATGTTATAACATATCTGGTATTGGGTTCAAGAAAGTGCGGGGTTTATCTTGTTGCTGTGCTTTGATTATTTGTTCATCGTTAAATCCAACTGGTTGTTGAAATGTTGAAGCAACTGTATGTTTTGACCAAATATACAAGACACCTAAAGCAGCTACCCCCCCCCCATTCATTTATGTTACTTAGTGTTTTATGACGTAGTGTTTCAGTATCTTGTGACCCTTACTTCAATGCCTGTGAACGTTACCCAATGTGCCTTCCAAGTTCAATTCTACATATATGTTTTGGCCTTTGTGAAGTAATGTTGTCAGGCATTGTTTCGACCTTAATTTTATGTTGTTTATTGCCTTGATCACCTTCTATTTATTTAGCAAATAACTTGGAAGATAACTAAACATTATTTCAATATAAAACAAGGGTTATTGCAAGAAGACTTATATTGTTGCAATGTGTAATAAACTAACTTGAAATTTAGTTGGCTTAATAAAAGATGGCTACAAAGCTTTGTCTAAACTGTGAAGAAGATAAAGACGGGTTATTTTGGCAAACACGGTTATTGTAAACCTAAACTAAAAGTGGCATGAAAAAAACAACGACTTCATGAAAAAATGGAGAGATGAACATTGAGATTACATGAAAGCATACGGCACAATGTGTAGAAATGAGAACAAAGACCGCAAAAAAGAGCACATAAACAAACGTACCACAGTGATGAAACCACAGGATATCACATTTGGGTGGAACAGGATCTTGTCAGGATTGAGAGACAACATGACGTCTGACACGACATTGAAGACCTTAGGTGTACCATCAATTCACTTTTACAGACAATGGCCTACCTTCACAAAGTTCGATGGTGTTTTTTAATATAATCTTGTTATTGATCATGTAATACCGTGTGCATCTCTTGACCTGTCTCGTTCTAATCAACAAAGAAAATGCGTCCACTGATCCAACAATCGTTACATGAGGACCAGTGAAAACATTTCAAAAAGTGATAAAATACCGTTCAGTGAAGAGATTGAAGATGTCAGCAAAACTCTTGAGTCATTCAAAATGGCCAGCTTCATCACTGAGGTGATACTGGAGAGTAGTTCCTAACCTTTTTCAATATGAGACTTAATTGTTTTATATGCAGCTTCACATTCTGTTTTGCAGATGCTACACTAATTATTTGCCAAGCATTTTGGCAACATTTATTTCCCCATCGCTAATTGTTGATTTGATCAAGTCAATATGTTCACGTTATTAAGCACTCATGGCAGACGGAGGCAAGCCTAGCTTAAGTGACAAAAGCCCAGCGAAAAGCATAATTCTATTGGATCTCATGCAATCATCTTTCAATTCATGTTGCAAAATATCCAGATTGTCAATTGGCAGGAATTTGTATACAGCATACATCTGACAATGATTTTTGAGATCTTAACATCTCTAGCATTGACAATATTTCATGGTTTTTTTTTTTTTTTTACATGTTTTTCTTCTATGAACATTTTCCAAGTATATTCAGTTAAGCTTTTATTGATTATTTCTTTTTATGTCCCATTTGCTATCGATAAGTTCAATTCCTGTTATATTCTATCGTTATGTTCAATTCCTGTTTGAACGTTACTCTAATTTTGTCTCGAATCAACACCAATTTATTTCGAACTGTGACTTATCCATTTCTAGGTATTTAAATAACTGAACAATGGCTGAAGGTGATGAAGATTTTGAACTGACAGGATTTTGAAAATCCTGTGTATGATGATGATGTGGTAGATATCTAGCAAATAAATATTGATGACACTGAAAGTCTGTGTAGTGGTTTTAGTACAGTGGTATTTTAATTAACTGTTAGTTTGGAAAGTGTTTAACTGAGACTTATTGATGAGTATAAGCAACGGATAAAAATGGGACTTAAAATAAATAATGATAAAAATGAATTAATTTCCATTTATTTAAAAATATAAGCTAGAACACTGTGTTATGTAAATGCTGATCGTACCCTTGTTCAAATTTCAAGAAAAAGTGATAATAGAAAAATGATGGCTCCTTTAACCGTATCTGATAACACAGGGGATAATTTTTTTAACCATATCGTGTTGGACAAGGCAGGCAGGAAATTGGAGTCACCGGGTGAGGAATATGTTGATGATGATACACACCCGAAGAACCCTATTGAACCCATCAGTTATCATCGGGCAACCAAACGAGGTGCCTGAAAACATATAGATGTGATCAATAGCCACAAATGAACCATTTGATGAACATGCCAGGAAATCAGAAGCCAGCTTTACTGAAACAGGTAAAAAAAGGTTATTCACTACTCAAAAGGAAAGATAATTAAGGAAATGTTGTGAAGTTTACCAACTCAAAAATAGAGTCTATGAAACTTAGTGTTGAATCGTGTGAAAAACACACCGAAGAGCTTAAAATGACCATCAGTAATAAAAAAAGACGCAATGAAAAGGGCTGCATTTCAAGAACAGTTGCAAAAGGTTGAAATAACAAAAGCGAAAATAAGCTCAACATTTAACGCAGATGTAGAGCAGTTTCAGAGAAACCATGGGAACAATCAATTAAGAAGGTATGATAAAATTGCCACTTGGTGAAAGGCTGAAACAATTGTTGACAGAAAATGGTGTAACAATAGCTGCTTTAGCCACAGCAAAAGCGATAACAATATCAACAATCTGACAGTCCGTGGCAATTTTTTTTTTTTTTTTGGGGGGGGGATAGAGCACTAATTACTCCTACAACTCGCCATTTTCTTCCATTTCCACCAATTCAGCCTATTACAGGTAAATCCTTTTTTTTTTTTTTTTTTGACGTAATTAGAAAAAGCTTCACCAATTTAGCCGATTATTTGTTTGAGATGGCAAAAAAGGCAACGGCAGCATTAGCTGGAATTTTTTATAGTGTGATAGGCCGAATTTTTAAAGAGTGCTGGACAAATTGTTTCATTGCATGATGAACACGTTATGTTACCTTATTGTCTTTTGTGGGTTTGTTACTGTCATTTTTGGCCAAAGGCGTAAACAAAGCAACTAGAGAGTTAGAGGTAATTAAACTATTTGAAAATGTAGACCATAGCAGCTTCAACAATCATGAACATCACCATAAATGAGTGTTTGTTTATTTCATGATCAATGTTGTTTTTCGGAACTTTTAAATCAAGCCGAGTCGTCTTGTCAGAAGTAATGTGTGCTTGTGGCACAATTGTAACAGACCTGACAGTAGGGACATTATCATCATAGTCATTCGTATCTAAATAATTGTTACCCACTTTGTCTCCATGTTTCTCTTCTATAGCTTTTGTTGTACTGTTGCTGATTGTTTATCAGTCTTTACAATACCTGTCTTGGTTGCCACTGTTTTATTGGTAGGGTTTAACTCCAGTTTAAACGAGTCACTGGATTTCTGCAAATTGTTCTTGTATCCAACTATACTATCCATTTTCATAACTACGTTACTATATAAACAAGATACCGTCACCTCTAACAGCATAGTCCAATTTTGCTTTTGAATCTGTTGTGTGCTGTTGCAGTTTTACCATGATGTTTTCAACGGTGTCTGATACTGTTGCAACGTACTGTGTAATTGAATAAATGTTCTATTTGAAATTGTGCACCTAAAATACAAATTTTGTATGATCGGATACTTTGATCAAACCTTCAAAAACCTTCAAATGTCAAGTCATTACTACCCTGCAGAAAGAAGCGTGTCGAGGTTGTTGGCTCTTCTTTGCCTCTTATCTAATTCATTTCCTCAGCTGGCAATGTTCTCGAGTACTCAACGGTACTTGACCCATAGTTGTATTTACGTTTGTAAGCGGGTAATACAACAGCTGACATATGTTCCCCGAATCATCCTTATTGTACAGTTTTATGTTCCTCTGGTCCATCATCGATCAAGCATATATTTTTCCCTAGTGTTATCTCTCGATGTGTTAAAATTTTAAAATTGTTACATGTCCGATTAAATTGTTTGAAATCTATGTTGCTGTTATTCAATTTTAATGCAAGGGTATTTTACATTCAGAATGCAGATTTCGCATTTGGAAGCAATGTAAAATTTGTATACTGATTTGACCAACTCAGAAATATTGTTGTCGCTTAAATATATGAAATCCCGAAACCAGATGTTGCTATCCACACAATCCAGTTTGGACGAATTTGTCAAAGTATCATAGCATACTGTGATCGGTATATTTTTATTGCCTCATCTCTGTCACATTTTCTATTGTAGTTTTCAAAAGTGGCTTGTATGTGAAACATTGAGTTTTAGTGTAGTAACTTTTTATCTCGTTAAATTCATTTGCTATTGTTTCTTCCTTAAGTCGAGTTACCAATGTAATACATTAAACTGTGTTGCAAGACAAGGATAAGGTGCATAACTGGGTGGTACTTTCAATCTGGAGCCCATTTATCTAGAATAAAGTGCATTGTCATTTGTAAATGAAACTGGCTTTACTTCATCCAAATGACGCACAAATCTCTCCGAAATTAACTGATTTTAGTTAATTTTGTGGTAATTCTTTGTGATGGAAGGTTTATGGATGATTTAAAATTGTTCATGATAAATATTTTGTCGCGGAATATATGCATTTGTGTGACTCTCCTCTATACAGTTTTTGAATGAAAGTTAAAATCAGTTTAAATGTCCTCATGACTGTATCAATGTCCTCATGATTGTATCAATGTCCTCATGACTGTATCAATGTCCTCATGATTGTATCAATGTCCTCATGACTGTATCAAGTTCCTCATGATTGTATTAATGTCCTCATGACTGTATCAATGCCCTCATGACTGTATCAATGTCCTCATGACCGTATCAATGTCCTCATGACTGTATCAATGTCCTCATGACCGTATCAATGATCTCATGACTGTATCAATGTCCTCATGACTGTATTAATGTCTATGCTGCTTTCATTACTATTTAATTTGTCCACAATCTCGTAGACCAACTTGTAGGTTTTAACACTGTATTTGTTTTCAGCTTTTCGTTGATGTAATTTAAATCAACTTCATATGCTTCAAGACTGCCTCTTAATTTGTTTTAAAATGTCATGTATTACCCAGCTAAAACATTAAGTACATTATAGTCGCCATATTACATTTTTCAAGTGTACTGAAAGGACTGAAATTTCTATTATTTTTCATAAAGTAGAATATACGTAGTAGCTGAATGCAACAATACCTTTTTTCCTACTTGTTTTGTACAAATATACATGACAAATACAGCGATCCTTCCTACATTTTACGTTAGTCAGTTCGGTAATATCATTTATTAGCTGCTTGTGTGTTAGAGATGCATGAGATCCGATTCCTTCCAGGCATTACTCGGTATGTTAAAATCATATATGAGCGTTCGAAAGCTCATGAACTCTGAAGTCATGTGAGTTGAGCTTTTGCCTACCAGCTAAACTTGTTTGAACAAAGAATGCGTTGCGTAAGATCATGCAACTCCGCGGCGCGAAAAGCTGCTTTATTTTCCCTAACCCGTATTCATTTTTTGGAGCAAGGGTAGGCGAATTGCTGACCGCACCCTCTATATATGCAGTCACGCCAACGTAGACGTTAGTAAGACTATACGTGCGACATTCAGATTTCTTCTCTTCTCGTGTGTGTAATTTTATATATATAGTGGTATTATCTCATGTGTGTAATGTTATATATAGAGTGTTATAGTCTCATATGTATAATTTGATATATAGAGTGTTATAGTCTCATGTGTGTAATTTTATACATAGAGTGTTATAGTCTCATATGTGTAATTTGATATATCGAGTGTTATAGTCTCGTGTGTGTAATTTTATACATATAGTGTTATAGTCTCCTGTGTAATTTTATATATAGAGTGTTATAGTTTCATGTGTGTAATTTTATATATAGAGTGTTATAGTCTCGTGTGTAATTTTATATATAGAGTGTTATAGTCTCGTGTGTAATTTTATATCTAGAGTGTTATAGTCTCGTGTGTGTACTTTTATATATAGAGTGTTATAGTCTCATGTGTAATTTTATATCTAGAGTGTTATAGTCTCATCTGTAATATTATATATAGAATGGCATAGTCTCATCTGTAATATTACATGTAGAGTGTTGTTTAATATATATATAAAAACAGACACTACCAGCGACATTCAGAGTTCTTGTTCTCTTCTTTACAGATGTAGTTCGAACCTGTTCAGCTCTCGCACCCCAATAGTGTAAGCCCTATTGCGTATCTTAATGAAGTGACCCCTCCCTTGTCACTGTGACGGAGAGGAGGACAAGAATGCTCTAACTACCTCTCTTCTTCTATCCGAGAGTTTCCCCGCTAAACAAACGTTATGGAAGTCATGATGAAAACATAACCTTTATGATCAATCGGCAACCAACCCAAATTTATTTTATAATAAATTGGGGAAATAATTGATTTCATAATAATTAGTAGAGAATCCATTTTATTGTTTAAAAGTGACGTTTTGGGATGTAGTTTATTGTTTTCCCTCTGGTCTCGTGATAAATACAAATTTACATGACGCGCAAGTTTTAACTCTTTCCAGTGCACTGTGTTTACTACATCTGTCACATTCTAGAAACCTGTTATTTTTGACAACCTCATAAGTTTCATGCTCAATGATGCGTAGTCAATCGAGATTTCACAATACTGTTTTTGCCATACCTCCAATGCGCACTCATGCATGTCGTAAAAGGCTATTAATGGAGACAGAAGCCTCTGTGGTTTAGCGGTTAGCGTACCGGACTCTTGACCGAAATGGTGCGGATTCGAATCCTTTCTTTGCTTGGACATCAGGTTGGCGACTGTGGTGCGTCCTTGGCAAGACACTTTCCTCGAATTGTTTTGGCACTAAATAACCTACTTTTGTTCCTGTACCGTAAAACACCAAAACCAAAAGAGAATTAAGTTCCTCGATTCGTCTTCGTCTTCTTCTTTATCCTTTATTATTATTATTATTATTATTATTATTATTATCATCATTGAAACATAGATTTCATAATACAGAGAGGTTAATTCGGTATACATTTCTGATGGTTTTACTGCACCTAAAATTATGCACGTGCATTTTATTATTATTAATATTATTTACAATTCATATATAGGCATGCTACAGGGGTCGATGAGATGTTATATATGGTCGCTATTAGATCTGTATTTAAAAGTGCATTTGTTTATTTTAAGTAGATACATATTTTGCACGCAAAAGTCGCTAATAACTATATGTAGAGTGGTTAATGTATCTTTTATTTAGTCTTTGATGAATTAATACTTTTCAGAGTACAGGAAGTAAGACTTCTATCAACTTTACGTCCCTCTTTCTGTCTGTCTGTCTGTCTGTCGTACAAATAATGTCCAGGTTCAAGTTCCACTAAACATCTCATGTTGACTTCCTCCAATTGACATTTTTGAATATTTTTCTTATTTCTTGGCTGTTAACAATTTTTGTCACTGAACATTGAACGGGCACAAGGGAATAAACTCCAGTTATAAAAGCTTCTGTTTTCCTTAAAAGAGTCAATCTTATCTCCGAGGAAATTTTAAAGATTTCCTAAAATTTTATGAATTTCTAAGCGATTTTTCAAGAATAAAAAAGGTTTCCATGTGTTACATTTTTAAACTGAAATATAATTTCCATCCTCTCCACTATCTCTGCCTCTGAAAAAAATATTGATATTGTCTGAAGTATCATAAGCAAGATAATATTAAATCTCATTTGAAGAGAAATATTGAGAATTTTAGTGAAACCAGGACCTAGATCATATTTAGGTAACAACCAGGATAATTCTAAGTTCTGGCTTACCACAGACTAAGCTGACTATCTTTCTACTGAGAGAATATGTTTAATTTTGTCTATTTCGGATAACTCGAAAAGGATACAATCGTGATCATTTAGAATAACTCAAAGAGGATAAAATTGTGGTAATTTCGGATACCGCGAAGAGGATACAATTATAATCATTTCAAATAACTCGAATAGGATACAATTATAATCATTTCAGATAACTCGAATAGGATACAATTATAATCATTTCAGATAACTCGAATAGGATACAATTATAATCATTTCAGATAACTCGAATAGGATACAATTATAATCATTTCAGATAACTCGAATAGGATACAATTATAATCATTTCAGATAACTTGAATAGGATACAATTATAATCATTTCAGATAACTTGAAGAGGATATTATTGTGATCATTTAATGTAAATCAAATGGCATTGATTAAGATCATTACATTTTTCAAAACTATAACGCTGTATTCCAAATCTTAAAATTCCTGGTTTAGTTTACTGAATGATGATTGTATCAATGTCAACGATGTGCGACTATGGAAACTTTCAATAAGAATTTCTCAACAAGCTGAGGGAAAGAAAGAAACACACTGTAGAGTGACTTCGTATATTTTGCAAACAATTCTTACATTAGTCCGTATTTAGAAAAGATAATACTCATTTATAGGAAATCAAAAAGGAAACCGATAGAAATATAATTTTTTTTAGATTGATGTAATTTTTGTGTTTTTTCCCGAAATCTATCTCTCAGCTTGCAGTATTTTTTTAATTACCATAATATTTGAAAAGCTAAATCATCAGTAGATTAAGAAATCCGAAATCAAATTGCCGCGCTTAATAATGTGAGTTCGATAATTAAAAAAAATATATATCTGCAGTTTTGATTATCCACCCGTACATCGGTATCTATGACAAAATTTAGAAATATTGCGGAAAAATATATACATCTGGTCGATCTGACACTACAACTGCAGTAGAAATACCTTGGTTGTGTTGGTTGTTTTTTTTTTTTGGTTTTTTTTGGTTACTTGGTTGGTTTTCAACTGCACTTTTAGCACTTTATTTGACTATATGATGCAGAAGTAATGGGTTTTAAGTGCATTTCTCAAGGACAGACTGAAGCAGTCTGGGTGGACATGGAACCCGCGACCTTTGGATTACGAGTCCGACGCTATTACAAACTGAGCTTTCGCGTTTGCCACATCCTAATTGCACGATATAGGTGGAAACTTGTATTCATAAAAATCAACAGCAAGTCCAATCTTTTTTTCCGGCTGTTAAATTAATTAGACGTTTATGGGAAAGGTTTGCATTTCATTTAAAAGACAATAAGGACAGTACCTGGAAGGTCAATTTTGTGTTCAATTATAAGTAGATACCCTTTCCTACGCATTTTGTTACAATCTGATTATTGTTAGCATTTACCGACAAAGAATATACATTTTTTTTTTTCTTGTGCTATGCCTTATGAATGAATGAAGTGTTTTCAAAACTTCTTTTCTTGAACTGTACACGTTTTTCTTAAGACTATATGTTGTATACAATTCTTAAGAGACTCTCATAAACCAATCTATCCAGATTTTATGTACAATGCAAATTAGAAAAAGCGAAATTGTAGTAAACAGGAAATATTTCATGTTCGGTACAACCACATCATAACACCTTCATATGAACATTAACTTCACAACATTTTTATTTTTCAATTGTTTTACTGGTAAATGTACTTATGTATGCAAATAAGTAATTCAGACATAAATCTGTGTCCTCGAATCCGGTAAGATCTATGCATCAATACAACCACATCATAACACCTACATATGAACATTAACTTCATAATCATTTTGTGATTGAATAGTATGACGCAAAAGGAAATTAATTTTAGTTTTATATTCCAGGTATTGAAGAGGTCATCGTCTATCAGTCTTGCAACTACTATATATGTCATTCGCCACAATCATTAATTGCTCAGAAGAACAAAGAAAACAAGCACAGGTTATATTAAAAACCTCATACGCTATACATTGATCTTTGGACTTTGTTTAGATACCAATAAGTAAGTAATATGGTTCACAGCTTTTATTTTTCATAGCTTTAGTGATTACGAAATTTAATTATTTATTTATTTATTTACTTATTTATTTATTTATTCTATATTCTGATAAAATGAAATTACCTAATGCTTTTAAGAAACACATTAATTTGCTCACTAGTCTTTCACGTCAGACATTACAAAGAGAACTGTGAAAAAGAAAGACAACATCAAGTTCTCATTAACTGTCCATTGAATCTGAGGAAATACGTTAAGATGTTTTCCTATATATGGCTGCCTGGAGGGGACAAAAGAAAATGAATTTTATTGCAAGATGTTTGCGAAAGACAAGTATGGTGTCTTTGCTATATTTGCTATAACCACAATTAAATAAGCTGAAAAATTTGCTTTGAGTAAAAACATATGAGAACCTTTCATATTGTAAATTATATAACAGTCATGAGAGAAACGAAAAGTCGTTGATATGACGACAGGTTAGAATAAATAAAAACAAGAAGCAGCAAATACCGTTATAACGACTCAACTAAAATATGCTCTTATGATATTTTGTCCCTTATGTTCAATTAACGTACAAGAAAACTTGAACAGATTGGACTTTTTCTTTTATGTTCTTTTTCACCGCATTTATAAAAAGATCCACTGAGACATGACATGTAACGATAATTGTATTCTAAAAAACAAGGAATCATTACAAATAGCATTTATAATATGGAAGGTTACAGTGTTAAAGATTCTATAGCCTGATATACGCTCTCTTTTTACCTATACTGCCCTATATACTCTTTCTTGTATCTATATTGCCGATATACTATTTATGTAGACCTATATTTCCCGAGATACTCTTGCTGTGTATCTATATTGCCCAAAATACTAATATTCCCCGACATAATCTTTGGATATAACTCTAAGAGCCTTACACAGAGTTCTTATTTTTACTTGCTGCATATTTAAGCGTTATGAGCTTGGATCTATTTTTACTTCATCTTTTATTTGGCTCTATTTACAAATTAGGAAATCGCCTGCCATGAAGTACCAAGCTGTTACAGTTATGTGCTTCTTGATACTCTGCATGGAGTTTTCACAAGCCGTTCGTCCTTGGTACCCGCCAAACATCAAGAGTAAGTATCTGAATTTTATCTTGTACTCTTTACTCGGCCTTTGGATGGACAACAACGAACAACGCAAATGAACTCTTATATGCATGACTCTCAAGGTATAAGAGTACTTAGAAACATATTTAGTTGCACACTTGGTTGAACTCAGAATCTTAATAATCCATGTATTCCATTCTTGAGTCAAAACAAAATTCTTGACTCACTAGTTCAGAACAGGGCAAATTGATTGTTTCTCTATACTTTTTAAATTAAGTTTTTCCGAATCCTGATTTTTTTATGCTACAGCAGGGTTGTGTTTTGCCTATCTGACCAAAGGAGTCTGTACCGACCAAGAATAAGTCAACTAGAAGCACGTCTTGCTCACTAGCGAAAATGGTGAAAAGGGAATAAAAATGGGAGATTCGAACCCGGCTCCGTGGGTTACGGCAACAATTGCCCTGCCTGCATACACTAACCCCAATACACTCTCGATCACTAACCCCAATACACTCTAGATCATACGCACATGCCCAAGAAAGGAAGGAACATAGTCGCTGATATAAAGTATTCATTCGAAGCAGAAACATCGTCATGGTGACCCAGTAATTAACTCTCATCTAATACACAGTCACTCCGGATAATACAAATTAATATAGATAGGCACAAATATACACCAGACAGAGCAGAAACTGCTATCCCTGTATCCTATATTAATTTCTATATGCCTTGATTTCTGTCATAGGAATCCGGAGTGGCTGTGTATTAGATAAGAGTTAATTAATGGGTCACCATGCGGATGTGTATAGGGGTTGGTGCGTGTAGACAAGACGATTGTTGCCGAAACCCGCGGTGCCGGGTACGAGTCTCAGCAGGGGACGAATACAAAATCCTCTAATCTGTATGATAATATTCTGATAATATTCTGACATATATATATATATATATATATATATATATATATATATAGATCTATATATATATTTATATATATATATATATATATATATATATATATATATATATTTATATTTATATATATACATATACATATTCGTAAATTCTTCCTGTTGTAATTGTATATTGTATCTTTTTTCTGCAGGATGTTTCAGGCCACCAGTTACTGGACCGTGTTATGCTGCTTTCTGGCGTTGGTATTACAACTCCCTTACCGGTAGATGTGAGCGGTTTTTGTATGGAGGCTGCGGAGGCAACGACAACAATTTCCAGTCTAGTTGGCAATGCTACAATGCCTGCGGCTTCCTAGGTTTTTCAGGATGATAGTTGTTAAACTTGTAATGGACTTTTTCAGGGTCATATTAGTTTAACTTGTAATGGACTTTTTACCAGATAAAGTAGCATTAAAATGCAGCTTATAACTGTTGTTTAGTTTTCTTTTTAAACAGTATCATAGTTGGGCATATATATATATATATATATATATATATATATATATATATATATATATATATATATATATATATATATATATATATATATATATATATATATATATATATATATCCCACAGTGCCCTCTTACAACGATGTTTCATTCCTCTGCAGAGTAATGGTTGTTTAAGCAAAGGTATTATCATAATTCTAGCAGGATTTGCTGTTACAACATTGTGTCTAGTAGTATGATAATAGGAATTTTGAACTTTTGTTACTGATCTAGGTCAAAGGTTTCTACTTCCCCCCCCCCCCCATGACTTTGTCCTCACATCACACTTGCATTCATGCGAACCCACACTTGTAACAGGCGCCCATGCAGGAGGATAGTGATGTGGGGATAGAAGACTTCAAACTAGATCAGTAACCAACAAAACTCCTATTATCATACTACTCAGTACACGTCTCTGCGATATTCCGTCGACGTGACAAGTACAAATACAAAGACAAATATAAATACAAAGACAAATATAAATATAAATACAAATATAATGACAAATACAGGCACGAGTACTCCACGAGTATGACGTGGGTACGGCGCGAGTACGACGCGAGTACAACGCGAGTACGACGTACAAGTGCACGTACATGTCCACTATCCGCTGACCACTGTCATGATTTGCATCACCGCTCACGTGGTAAACAAAGCGACCGCTATTACACAGACAAGCAGTATCAGTGCAGCCGTTACTAAGCACTGTGCTTGCAGACCGATCGATATTGACATACAGACTTAGTATAGGCTATTTGTTTTCTGTTAATATAGCAGTGGTGACTCTTGTATAGAGATGTATTCAATCCTATTTTCTGCGTGCCGTTTAATTGTCAAAAGGAAAAGAGACTTAACAAAGAAATGTATTATTCTGGCGTGCCTATTATCTCAAAGCGGAATTGTACATTTCTTGTCTTTATACAAGAGTCAGCCAAATTGATAATATTCAATGTAAAAACTACTCAAATTATTGCTGGTGGGATGGCTAGCAATATTTGAGAGACCTTGAATTATTATTCCACGACTATATATGTTTACCATTACACGGGACCATTTATAGATATGTATTTAATAAGCCATGGAATAATAATTCAAAATGGCGTAGTTTCCCAACTGGTTTAGTATAGGAGGGGTGCGCGCGTATGTCTTTCTACCAGCCTGTTAACTTCAAGTTCCTTCTCGGTGGGTTAATCAGTTACCGTTTTATACTTCTGACCTGGATATTGCAGGTTCTAATCACACTTGCGGAGAATAATATTTTGTCTTAATAATTGAGGAAACGTCGAAGCTTAGGTTGGCTGTACATGAAAATGAAAGTCAATCTGACGGTGTAAGATCGCTGTCAATTACAATTACGAGGCAAGCATAATTCTTTGAGACATACTTTGGTTTGAAACAACCTCTGAGCCTTCTAGTATGTCGTTTGGCATGCAAGGAGCTTACCTGGGGTCGCATATTCAAACCGCCGTAATTAATACTGACTACACACGTTTGCTAACCTTAGGAACTTCATGTATAACAACTCAAAATTGGCAGCCAGCTTATAATTTCAAAGAAATACTGATTTACAAAGCACATCCCGAGCGGATATTACCGTTTATATATTGTTACGACCCTATGGTCTAAAATAAATGTAACAGAAAGAATGTGAAACCAACAAGTCAAGTGAAAATCAACAAGCAATTTATTTCTAGATAACTAAAATTAAAAATCAAAAAGACACTTACAGTAATGTGTATAAAAATCCAAATAATCCAATAAGAATAAGTGTTCTAATCACAAGTCCTAATTTAGAATGTTCCGAATTTACGAGTATCCTTGAATGTTGTGATATGCCAATGGTCTTTAAAGTCCTGATGCACTAGTAATCTTTAATGTGCTGATGTCAAAATGAAGTACTCCAAAATATCTCTGAATAAGTTCACATAAATTCCAAAATCATCAATTAAAAATCCAAAATCCAAAAGTGTATAAGCACTGTTATAATCCAAGGAGTATTTTAAATAATTCCTCTCTTAGAATTTGGAATGACTTTCCACAACTGTAATAGCTCTTTACAAGACTGATAGTAATGTCGAAACTGAAAAACTGTCCACTAAAAACATGGTATATATAAAGATTGGTCACATGACAGAATGTTCTAGAATATGTGTCATCTTAATGGAATTTTACTTGTATGGACATGACTTTTTACACATAACTCTAAGGATTTTCCAGTTTTATCTGTAAACAAAATCAACCTTGACCTCAAATTCAGTAAACATTTTGTTTATTAAAGCTATCCTTTAGCTCAGATCTGAAGTAAACAACCTAATTCAAGGACACTAGTTAAGCATATTTTTCCTGATAAACAACATTAAGATTTAAGCAAATATTAAAGTCAAGAAACATTTATAATTTCCTAAAATATCTATATTATATAAACATAATACTTAACAATATATATCAGAGATTGATATTATAGTATTTTGAAAGGATTTATGAGAATATCCAATGCTGGAATCAAATTACCTGAACAATGGAGTGCTTGCAACGTTACAGGAAAGATTAAATCGATATCTCTTTTAAATGTGTGATGCAGATTTGTCAAAGAGGCTCAAAACATGTTACATGATTTTTTAAATACGTATCCGGAACATTTTGATTAATTAATCAACTTGAGGGTTTTATTGGAAAAGCAACGACGCAGACTTGGCAAAGAATACAGCAAAATGCGTGAAAGGTCATTGTTTGACATTGGGCAAGAAAACTCTCAGTTGTTGACACCTAGCGACGAAGACACTGAATACGTCACCGGTGATAGTGAATCCAGTAATGAGCAAATCAATTAGAAAGATACTTTTGGCATACACAATTACTAATCAGTGGGAGAGATATTATGAACCCCTTTCCAGGTCCAGAGAAGTAAAAACCATAACTGAGATATACAAACAATCCAAAACGTTTAGATTTATTGGATTTGATGCTGCGAACGGATGTATGCGGGTTGGCTCAGTACTCAGTGATGCATCATGTGATCTTATGTGGACCGAGATCGACTTAAGAAACATTTACATAAATGTATTGATTTGTTTGTCACCGATTATACAGATTTCGCGCCTGTTTATTTACAAGACACTCTTACAGTATTTCAGATTTCCATAAAAGAAGAGCCTACTCTACATGGTACTGTTCTTACCCAATTAGATAAACCTTTCCATATATATAAATGCAATGGCATTAGGGCGCAATCACTGCAAAGGTGTATTCCTGGAATAATATGAACGCTGCGACAGAACATGTCATTACGAATAATGTAAATTATATTTTCTAGCCTTATGTGTTGGTCTAGGTGCTCGAATATGTCTTAAATATGGTATCGGAGTAAAGTCTCGTAATCAGCTTTACCGACCATGTGGATATTTTGCGAGTATTGTCGCGCGCGCTTACGAAGGGTCACCGAACCTATGGTTGTAGAAACACTCGACGACGTCAACGTCAACGCCGTTAAAAACGATACAGAATTATGCAATAATAGCCAGGATTGCAGTTTCTAATCCTGGTAAAATAAAAACAATAATACAAAAATGTCTTAATTAGACAATGATTTCACTTATACCAACTGTGATTCAATTAAGGCAACTCGCACGAGGGCGTGGAATATGAATACCAAGCGGTATGAAAAAAGCTGACATATTAGGACTTTCGCCAGAGGTGCCACAATATTCCTACACGGGCCAAGCGGGCTGAAATAGCACAGGTAGTTGCGGATGAACAAGAGCTTCGCCGCCGTATCGCACATACCATTGCTACCGAGGCTGCCACAAAAGCACGAAAATTACAAGTATCTGAGTTTGAATTACATAAACGCCGTGGTGATTTATAAGATTATCGGAAATTATCCAGATCGAACACGAACCAGGTAAAGACGAGGTGAAACTTCCTTCAAAGATGCGTCCAGGAATCGTATCGACGTTACAGTGCACGGGCACATATGGAGTTAAAGTTGATATTGTTCTTGCTGTACATTTCACCATGCCGCTTAACCGTGACAATGAAAAGGGATTAAAAAATGGTAGACCCGGGGATTCATGTTGGTATATTTATGATCTTAAATCGCAAAGACACAGAGTTCATCAATGATGTAATTGACAAAGGCTTTGGAAAGATTCTAGAGACGTTGAAAAAATACACCAGCACAGGGTCAGGATTGACTCTTGACAGATGCGTGGAAGTATAACTGCCTATTTCCCCATAACAACTGCTCCGTGGGTCGAGTTATATTAAAACGCCAGAGTGTATTCCACGGCGAACAGTGGTAAATGTGAACAATTAAGACAGCCAGTGTTTTGAATCTGCGCTTGAGTCCGCGCTGCAACCCGCGAGCGATAATCAAGACCAACCTAGAAAATACAAACAATACTTGAGCGAACTTAAGTTTGGTAACATAAAATTTCCTCTACAAGTTACTGACAACAGTAAGTTTGAGCGACTTAATTTTGGCATAGCTGTCAATGTATTTGTTTGGAAAAAAGGCCTGCAGCCTATTCTACAATCGATATACACATGCATGCAGTTTAATATTGATTTGTTACTGTTACACAGTCCAGAGTCGCGGTACCATTACGTCTGATTCAAAAATTTCTCACGAATATTATACCGCCATCCTAAGTACAAGGGTAAGAAATTTCCATGCAGACGTTGCATGCATGTATGTAGTAACAACAACTGCTTGACGAGCTTAACTTTTACTGCGGTGGAATCGGTGCAAAACTGCAGCGTACGATTATGCCATAACCCGGGAAGAGCATTCTGAAATTTACAGCACAGCAGTGCAACGAAAAATGAAGATACTGTATATCATCATCGCCGACTTTGAATATCTTAGCATTCCCTTAGACGCCCCCGATGTTCAAACAAATCCGACGCAAGTTGCTGAACAAGTCCCATGCGGGTTTTGATATAATATAGTCAGATGCGACGGAGAAACTTGCACCATTGTTGTACCGTACCCACGGGGGATAGGGCACCAAACACGGTAGAGGTGTTTCTTAAATCACTTGAGGTGACAGTGAAATGGATCCGACAACAGCTGTCCTCCACCGCAGACATGGTTATAACTAATGATGACATACGCAAGTTTTCCGCGGTCCCTCATTGCTGGATCTCTGATGGTCCCTTTGGCAAAGTACGTGATCACTCACACATTACAGGCATGTATAGAGGAACTGCACGCGGCGGATGCAATTTACAGTTGCGAATTTACCAAAGTGCTTCATAACCTGCGTGGGTATGATGGTCACCTGATCATGCAAGGAGCCGCAGCAGCATCAAAGGCACAAATAAGCGTAATCCCCAACAACATGGAAAAATACATCACGTTTAGGCTCGGACAGCTGCAATTTATTGACTCGCTTCGCTTTCTGAATTCCAGTCTCGACAAATTAGTCAGTAACCTTGCTGCGGGATCCAACGATCAATTCAAAATATCCAATCGATATGACACCGCTAACCCTGACAAGTTGTAATTGATAACTAGAAAAGGAGTGTACCCATAAGAGTACATGAGCGGATGGAAAAAGTTTGATGAGACACAGTTGTCACCCATAAACGCCTTTTACTCGTCTCTGTCCCGCCAGGGAATTTCAGAAAGAGATTATCAACATGCCAAAACAGTAAGGTCTGCGTTTAGTTGTAAAAACATGGGTGACTGTTATGATTTGTATTTGAGAATAGATGTGTTGCTGCTAGCTGATGTATTCGAGATGTTCAGAGATTCACCCATTCGGGTGTATATGTTAGACCTAGCTCACTATTTCTCATCCCTGGGAAAGGCCTCGGATGCCCTGCTGTCAGAAACAAAGGTTGAGCTGGAGTTGTTAATGTATATTGACCAACACTTATTAATTGAAAGAGCTATGGCGGTATTTCAATGTCAAATGTATCAGAATTCCCAAAACCTGTATGATTGGGCAATGATGCAGCCCATGCCTGTTGGCGGGTTTCAGTGGGTTGATCCCGACAGCGTAAACATAAACAAATATAAAAGTGACAGTGATATCGGGTACTTTTATGAAGTCGACCTAGAGTATCCAGACGAGCTTCACAGCAGCCATAATGATTATCCGCTAGCACTGGAAGCGCTGTCGGTTCCGCATTCCCCGAATCAGTGCGGGAATATAAATGACACTGAATGCAAGTATACAGAATGTACAAAGCTAGTACCAAACCTGAGAACTAGAAACAACTACGTAGTCCACATACAAAGCCTCCAGCTGTATCTGTGTCACGAATCCATCAGGTACTTGGGTTTCGCCAGAGCACGTATATCCCAAAATAAACCGTGGCGGTTATTTCGTAATCGTGGGCACGACTTGCAATTCCTCTTGCACAAATACTCTGCTAGGAAGCTTTGCCTCGCATGGTTGGACCAGCGCCAAATGGTAACGTGTCAGTTGAATCGGAGTATCAGTCAGGTCCGAGATTGTAAATATATCAATGGACCATACCGGGGCAATAGTACGACGTTGCCCGCCATCTAACTCCAATGGTGCATATATATATCGAACAAAATTGTTTCCAAGTGGGTCTAACGGAGGTGATTGGGAAATCATTTTGTAAATAACGGTGACAGTCTTCTGTCGAATTGCTTCAGCAGGTTTTATCCAATTGTGCGTGTGGTTTCATTATTTAGTGTTTGTATGACTGATGGAAGTCGTGTAAGCCGTAAGTGTACGCGTAAATCGTTCCACAATAGTCTGGTGGCAATGTATATTAGTATGTCCAACGGGAACCCGCACCTTATGTTTTATTAAGAACACAGCAACGGCTCCGAGAAATTCTTTGCCAGAGTCTACTTGCAACAGCTGTGGCCATGTTAGTGGTCCGCGTGCGTTAATACGTTTTCTCCGAGTGTATGATTAATAGCATTTACATAATGGATGAGATCTATATAAGGGCTTTGACGCGCATGGACATTACTTGATGCTTGGTACGCGAGATCATGTCGGTAACATGCAGCATCGATGCGGTTTATATGTGCTTCTCCGGATTTCGGTTGGTTGTAAGAATCAAGTCGTATATCCAGCCGTGTACCAGGCCCACATTAATTATATCCAGGGATGTGCTCTTCACCAGGGTATTTTCTCCACGGTGTTCCCGGTAGCTTCGCTAACGCGGCAGCGACATCACCGCCGACGTTTTTTAAACCCGTTTTTGTTGCTTTTACCATTGCACCTGGAACCGGATGTTCTCACAAACATGACTTTCTTTTCTCCACACCGAACGTAAGTTCCAGTGATCTCGGCTTAACTATTACGTGTTTGAACCCGCGTTGGATTTTTGCAGCATGTGTGTTTGCGCGACATCACACATAATATGAAGACATGATTGTGTTATTCAACAATTGATATTTAACATGGCATCACAAAAGAGAACAATTACAGTTTTTTTTCTGTCATTGACTTCTCCGCGCACGCAAAGCCCAAACCACCAAGCACGATGACATGTTTCCAACTCCGTTCGTGCGTTAATCATTGGTCCGGCCAGATCAGGGAAAACCCAGCTGTTACTGAATATGATTTTGAGATGGTTAATGTGGAATCGGTTGTACATAATTGCGCCGTCGGCGGGAGATCAGCCGTGTAATACTATACTCAGAGATTTTACGGAAGCGCTTCAGTGGTCGCAAAGGAGCAAATCGTCCACCATTGATATCTTTTCCACGGTCGATGAAGCTCCTACCATTGACGACTTTGATCCCAGTAAAGATAATATTGTCATGTACGATGATGTGATGTTTGAACACCAAGAACACCCCACAAGAATATTTTCCCGAGGTCGACACAAAAGCGCATACCTGATCTATGTAACACAACGATAAGTACACGTGCCGAAAGTGATCTGAGACAAATGTAACATGTTGATGATATTTCAAGGCATTGACGCACATGGCCTTGCAAACATTCATTGGACTTGGTGATCCTGTTGATTATTAATGGGATGAGTTTTGGAATATGTTCGCGGAGATCACTAAGGACCCACATAGTTTCCTCACTATTGAGTTGACTGGTGGACCAGGCAAGTGTCGCGCGCGTTTGGATGCTACAATTTAAACGATTATGATAAATATAAGTTCAAAACCTGCCAGTGATATCACAGTAGAGTACGGGGAGCGACGCCGTAAAGCTGCCCGCGAAAAACTGGAACTAATTTATAATGTTATAGCCGGCCGCAAACGTGGCAAAGATATGTTACAGTCGCGACAGGCTGCACGGGAAGATCTCACGGGGGGCTTTGAACAAACTTTTGCAACGCTGATCGAACCCACGCGCGAAACCGCAGAAGAGGTAAAGAAAGTCGCGGCGGTGATGGGAACAAAAGAAGAACCGGGTCCAATTCTCAAAGCAGCCCAAGACATTGAAGGCTTATCAGGGATGCTTAGTATACTAGAACGGATCACGACAGAGGCACTTAAGAATATTCCACAAAGGCAACCACCTGGGTACAAGTCAGAGATGAAAACAGACCCTCAATTCTTTAATGAAGATGCTCGTGAGTGGATCCATAAAAATCCTATTCATGCCGCTATTATTGCACCTTTCAGCTGGGAAGAATGGATGTTGAATCTACCAAGAAGAGAGACATCCTCAACACATAACCGATGAATGATCCAAGTGGGTATTTAAGGTGTTTATCGAAAAATCACGAGTTAGGGCTAATGATGATGCGTGGATTCTTTTTGATCGAGCGCGTAAGGAATTTCAATTTGGAAACGATGACAAAGGTAATGAATTATGGAAACAATTTATCAAAAATTATTATACACGAGAATGATTCCATCTCTTCCACCTTTGAAAAGCAGTCGTTGCCCCCACTTGTTTCTATGAACGTTTACGTAAACCCTGACCATCTTACGAATCTGAAGCCCAACCATTATACGAACCCAAGAAAAAAAGGCAGAAGTGAAGAAACAGGCAAAAGTGGCAGACCCATCCGAACCTGTACGTACACGCGAACCCACCTAGAAAGAAAAATTAGAAATGTTTTAAAGAATCAGCTAAAACATTTAGGAAGCAGGTAGAAAAACCTGTATCAACCAAACACCAGCATACATACACGAAGATTTCCCTCTACCTCCACGGGTACAAATGCATGGACCCACACGGTAAGAACAACATATAGATTTACCTAAACACTCGTATGAACTCGAAGAATTTGACAGGGCTATGGAAGAACGAGAAAAACTAAAAAGCAACAACAGGAAGGGAAAGGCCTTGCTCGACTGTGTGACTCTCACGACCTTGCGGATCGGCTGGAAACACTCATGGAATCGGTCAGCGCGGGCAACCACACACCAGAAGTCATTAATGAGGCCGCATCCATTTGCCACCAGTTGCTCGCCAATGACATCATTTAATTGCGGACGTTTCGCGCGTTGATGCATGAATGCATGAACTAATTGAAAATATTGATGATATATACGACGAACGAGAGTAGACCCATGATGACTTCTGGGTCGAATCTTCGCGAAATCAAAGCATTGCCTCAATGATTACGATATCATCAACGAAACCAGAATTTTATGTGACCTTTTCTACACCAATCACAGCGGGGCAATCCCGTACACTCGAGATCGCACTAGCGTCGTTGCGTGTTATCGCAGTTGGCCTAAAATTCGATCGCGGCCATTTGGGGACTTTCCCGCGAAAAATCGTTTGTGTTTTCATCAGACCGTGGCGCCGCCTGGAACTTTGTTGGATTTCCTACGGCACATACGAGTTTGAATCAATAAATAATGAGATCAGACATTGGTGATCGGTAAAATCTCTCAAATGAACATACGTGAACACCAGCTCACACATAGCTCTGCTATCTCGATTAAATATCTAACGTTCGAGGTTGATATTGCACAGTCGTCGCTGAGAACAGTTATGGGTTGGCCCGAAGGTATTAATGAGATTTCAGAGGACAAACGAATTTTGCGTGCAGGATCCGAAGGTACCAGTTACAATTTTGCGCCAGACATTGTCAGGATCACCACCACGAATCAGTTTAATCTGACCTGTGACGCCATCAGTGCTAGTTATGAAGCCTCAGCCTCGACAACGCAAGCGTCGCAGGGTTATATATATTTTTAGGGTTTCCCCGATTTAGGCCCCGATGATCTTTGATCGATTACTCCCGCGGCACCTGTTTATCGTTCATATCATAATGGCCGGTTGGCACATATTCATTTTACCCTTGCGGACCAGGACGGGCAAATGTTAGACCGACGCGAGGACACCTTGACAATACAACTGTGCAATAGAGATCTACCTGATATTAAAATACAGTGACAGTCAGTCGTATGTGGACGTGTGACACCAGTGTGTGTTGTCAACTCGTGAAAACCCGTTTATATAATATATTACGGAAATGGCCTTGGTGATGTTGTCCAGGGATTGTTTACAGGCGCACCAAAGGTACTTGCGGCCCTGACCTAGCACGCTGCACCAATCGCTAACCAAATTGTAATGCGAGTTGTTGATAGCATCAAAAACGGTGCTGCGGATCGGTTAAAAGTCTGGGATTGCAGGCAGTTCAGGCGACCAAACGAAAGAAAACATCGGTGACATTAAAATTATCCAAGTCAGAGGTGATACAAATGTAAACAAGCGGTGGAATATTTCTATTATTCGCAGCCATTCCAGCATTTTTAGTGGCTGCGGCTCCTGCGATTGCAAAAGCGACTGATTGAGGGGATGTCAGAACTGCATGAGGGATGGCTCTGAAAAAGGCAGTTGGAGGACGCATGAGCGTTCACCAACCCCGCAAATGCTTATTGATTTTAACTTGTCACTTAGAAAGTACGCTTAATAGTATATAAAATGCCTATTGATATTTACGGACGCTCAACCGTCCGACGAAGCGGACCTGTTGTGGATCTGACCAGATTTGCCACCAAAGCGGATTTAACTGAGTTTACCAGCCGGGTTATTGTTGACGTCGACCCGGCGAGCTTGTGATTTTTGAAAATAAAGCTGGAATTTTTCAAATGTCTAACGTGGACATTCAAGATCTCGTTTTGAAGCTGCGAGGCACAGTCTCGAAAAATCTGGCCCAAATCAATGAAATCGCGGGGAAATCAGAGACTCTGGAATGTCGATTGCATTTATCAAAGACTATGTTGACGATGCCGATGCTACAACAAAACAGTATGTGGATGAAAAGATCCCAGAGGTACCTTCACCACCACGTGTAGTAGCTTCATGGAACAAATTCAAGGAATATTAACCAAAGTAGGAGAGGAAACATTAGCTTCTCAACCTTAGCAAATGGTCGACTTGTTTCCTATTCTCTTGAAAATGGTTTTGATAAACCTAAACATCACATCTTGTTTATCTTAACCGGAATTAAAGGCTGGTGGGGTAGAGTGATACTACTGATAAATGATCGGGGTTATCTTGGTTTTATGTAACCAATTTCACGTATTGACAGATCGGACGATGTTGTTGCAGAACATTTTACATTTACAGTACCAGTATCATTAGTCGCTGGAGATGAAATTCATTTTGAAGGACTCAACTTTTATCAGGACGGGTACTTAACCGTCTTTGGCGTATGTGTTTAAGATTAAATGTATCATTACATATAAGTGATAGAATCTGACAGCGGTGATGAGGTTGCCGAATTTACCGACGGAGTGGTGGATCAGCTGACCAGTGATGCCCACATCGATGGTGATAGTGATTTTGTTCCATTTCTCGATACATATCTGGGTGAAAACGGTGTTAACAAATCCTCGTATGCACTGAAATATAATTTTGTTAATGTAAAAATATATGTCAATAGTTGGGACCACTCTAGTGTACCAATACCAACTCGAGGTCGGTTTGTAATTATTGCATTAACACGCGAAAACGCCCTGTCGTTTGAAATCACTCATGGATTGTTTCTACAACGATGAGGTGAAGTTCACCGACAAATCCACCCCGGTTGCATTCCCAGTTAATTATGTTGCACCAAAATTGACTCAACTTAGAAGAGAAAAATCTCGACAAGTATACAACAAAGAAGCACTTGTCAGTGTAACAGTTCTTGGACGAAAACAAGCACATTTGTTTCAGACACAAACCAAGGGCGTAATCAATATGGTTCCAATTGAACGTGGTTTCCCAGAACGCCCAAATGCTGGGGACCTAAATATTCCGCAGGAAAATATTTTCTACGATAGTATGTCAGTTGTACCAGTAAAAAAGGGTAATGGGTTAGAATTTTGTTTGCGTTTTGCACCTGGGCGTGATGAGTCTGGACAGAGTCGGGTCTGCCTGTTGAGCAATTATACTACGCGATCACGTTATTAATAAAAGAACTATAATGGACCCTTTATGTTACCGGCGTGAGAAAATAATCGAAGCGGAACAACAACAACGAGATGAAATCGCCAAGAGAACCGCGGTACTAGTGAAATACAAACACTTGTGTGTGGTCGTAGACACTATTTGCGGAATCACTGTGGCAACCACTGTTGTCCTTGGTGTTGCTGGAATTCAACTACAGCAACTATCATAGGTACGGCTATAGGATTTGTTGTCGTAGGTATATCGATAGCGACTGGTGTCGCAGGCGGTGCTGATAAAATAATCTCGCTGCGGCTGCATTCGCGAATACGTGTCTATTCAGAACTTCTCGTGGCTGCATAAAGTAGTCTCAATGCATTTACCAAGCTGTACTCGATGGCTATTGAGGATAAAACGATTAGCATGGCTGAGCTCGATACCGTGTTGGCGGAAATGGAAAACCACCGGCGACTCCGAGCACAGATACACGAAACTGGAGCATTAACGAGGCTGATTTGCAGGCAGTGAAAATCGAGAAAATGTTTGCCAGTTTGTCAGTGCGCTTATGATTTCATTATTTTGAACCATAATCGTCACTCGTATGGTTTCGCAATCAAGTGATTGATGATAGTAGTGTGATAATAGGAATTTTGTTGGTTTCTGATCTAGGCTGAAGTCTTCTACACCACATGACTATCCTCTTGCATGGACGCCTGTTACAATCGCGGATTCGCATGCGAACGCGTGTGATGTAAGGACAAATTCATGGGGTTAGAAGGCCTTTTTTTACCTAGATCAGTAAAAAAAAATTAAAAATCCCTATTATCATACTACTTGTCTTATTTATTGGATTCCTCATAAGGTATGGAGGATTGTCTATGACAACTTGGTGTCTTCCTTTTTGAATTCCTCATAGGGAATGAACGAATTTCCTGTTACAACTTGGTGTCTTCTTTCTCGGATTCCTCATAAGGCATGAAAGACTTGTCTGTTACAACTTTGTGTCTTCTTTCTTGGATTCCTCATAATGCATGAAAGGAGTGTCTAATGCGACGATGATGTGCCTGTGAGTTGATGACGTCATTGAAGGCAATATATTGTAAATATCAGTGGATCACAGACAGGTGCAATCTCTGGTTATATGTGAGTCACTACGATATTGTTGCTACAATGAGAGCGTATCAACAGTTTATGTGATTCTCACTATATATATTTCTAATAAAAAGGTATGAAACATTATGAACATATATTCCTAATCAATATATAAGGGAATTAGTGTTAAAAGAATAAAAGCTGCATTTGATACACATTTCTATACCAATGACTAGGCGGAGCTATCTCTGCTCGGGCGATAGGATATAATGACGTAATTGTAGCTTCACTGTTAGCTTTTGATTGAGTCGTGAACCTTGCCCTGAATCCATTATACTCATTTACTACGGAGGTCGCAGCCATTGACAGCGGTTAAATGATTTGATTGTATTTCTGCGAAGCAGTCAAAAGATTTGTTTTTTTAAGTATGAACATAGGAATTATTTCACTTTCTATCAAGACAAGAGCTCTTTAACAAAATTGATGGCAGTTGTCTTGAATACAACCAGCCATATTACAATTTACATGTTGGGTTAAAAATAGAAAAGTAATAAAAAGTCTAAATAGAAGAAATTAAGCAGAGGAGTTATTTTTGAAGAGTTGGTGTCTTTTGTATGTAGATCGTCGCAAATGCAGGTTTCTGATAATTTATACAAGTATTTGGCACTTTTAGAGGTACCAAATTTTTAAACTTTATATAAAAAAATAATATGTCCGTTTCAGTAGAGCAATTCCAACTTTAGCAAAGAGAGCAAATAACATGATTGACAGGCTGACACTGACTTTTATTCTCTTCTCCTTCCTCTTCACTTAGTTTATTAGCTTTCTTGTCTCTAAGAGAAATACGGTCAGAAATTGTAATATTTTAGGCGAGGATGAACAGTATCTGTAACTATTTCTTACATTAAAAATTATTTCTACGATGCACTAACCTGCTTTATTTGCTTTGTTTGTTTGACTGTTTTGTTTGTTTATTTGTTTGTTTATATTTGTTGTTGTTGTTGGGGGTAATTTTGTGTGTGTGTGTGTGTGTCTGTGTGTGTGTGTTTTGCTTTGTTTTGTTTTGTTTTTGTTTTTTTCTAATTTAAGGATGACGTATAAGTGCTCATTGAAATTTCACGTCAAATACCTGCATATTCTAGGGGGATTTATATACAACATATTTCGTAAGACCAACAAAAATTGTTACTTAAATCGACTAAGAATATGATCAGTCTTGAGTTTCTATGCAAGGAGAAAGTGCGAAAAAATGCATGCTGTGATCTATCAATACATTTTTGCAGAAACTTTTGGTTGTTGAAAATTTCCAAAGCAATCAATCAACAGCCTTGAAAATGTCATCAATCATAACGATTGTTTGACTGCGCCTACAACACAAACACATTTTTTTAAAATCTTGTAGCTATAAATAATTCGTGCACTACACTACAATCCACATACATATGCTGGACTTGTCAACGATAACCTAAGGTACGTTGTAATTAAATGGCTAATGTTGTGTGAGACAATTCTGGCCTATTATTGTAAAGCACGACATTGGCGTGTGCAATTTTCTCCCGTTGTTCCTCACCAGGTTAAAATATGCGTCGGCACAGGCTATACCGTGTTAAAAAAATTTCTAGTATTTTCTTTCGCGGAAATGAAAGACGTGGTTCAAGACGAGATTCAAACTATTCCTGGGTTCAAACTAATTTTGAAATTTGTTTTCGCTGGAAAGGAGACTGATCTATAAGAGTTTCAAACAGTTTGATCTGAAATATGATTGTTCTACACAAAGCACAAATAATTTCATGTTGTTTATTGTCGTTTTGAGAAATTCATTCACATCATTTAGTCTTGCACAATTTGTCTGAACATAATTAACGCAAAAGTAAATAGACGAGTTTCACAGCCGTTTATTCAAATGTAACCCAGTTTATTGCATTATCTCGGTAATCAAAAGCTAGTCTTAGGGTTATGCTGCATGTATTCACATTTAGAATGAGGATGGAATATTATAGCCGATCAGCCAACTTATCTATGTTATTAAACATTAACGGTCATAGCTTGAAGTAGAAAAAAAGCCTTTAGACTTGAATGAAAAATAACAATAATTAAAAGAGGGTCTGAGGATAAATACATTCTAATACTAGTAGCTAAATATTAAACTATTGATCCCATCCCCGAGGTCAACAACTCGATTAAGCGTAACATGCATCATAAACAAACGCGCAAGCCAGTTGGATATTACTAAATTAAATTACCTATGATGACCTTTCAAGATTGATAATTACATAAGATAATCACCGTAAATTATGTCCTCAATGTAACTTTCATCAACTGTTCAACATGTTAGTAACAAGGACATATCAATACGGTTAAAGAACAAAACAAAAAAAAATAAATAAATAAAGCAATGATGTTTGCTGCAAGAAACTTAGATTTTCTATCAATTCTTGAAGGAAGAATGTACATTAGCTAGTATGAAATAATGAAGGGATAAGGAAATACAATTGATCGAAAGGAAAAGTAATTTCCTCAAACAAACGCAAGGAATGTTATCCGGGTGTGCACGCACTCTCTCCCTTGATTGACTTTAGTAGAAAGTAATCACACAGATATTAACAACCAAACTTAAATATGCGGTGCATATACTAATTGTACGTCCTTCATTTAAATGAAATCTCACTCAGAAAAATAAATAAATAAATAAATAACCTATATGTTAAAATGACTTGCAGAGAGATGTGGGTGGTATATATATATAGTGCAAAACACAAACACATGAAGAAAAAAACTAAAAGGAAACAAAAACAAATATGGACCCAATGATCTGATGGATCGTCATTTAAAGTTTATTACACTCAAATATACGAGAGCACCATGCAATATTTCACCATGTTTTTTGCGCTGCATTCGGGCTTTCTCGATACGTTTCTAGTGCCTGACACAAGGTCGAGGATACTCCAATTGCATATTGTGGAAATAGTCTATTGTATATGCAAGTTTAGGAAAGGGAAGAGTGGTACGGTTTGGTCTTGTAGACGAGATGTCAATAATTTGTGTAATTTATAATTTTAGCATACGGATTAGAGTCCTGCTTCCGTTGGGGAAAAAAAAGCATTTGGTTCACTTAGTCTTTTTCCCTAATGATATAAAAAAATTGTCAATCGTTGTAATTTACTGTTTAACAGACAGTTTAGAAAATCCGGGATATGGTGGGGAAATGTTCCTCTTTTTATGTCATATGTTCTTCCTAAAACAAAAAACACAGCGCTGATTAGGTTCGTATGTATCATTGCACTTGGCGCTATCCGTATAAATACCGACCAAATCACCAACGTAAATTAAACTGGTTCAAAGTCCTTGGTTTCAATTTAGGACTTTTAATTTTTGTAATGTATAAATGTTTGAATTAATGATAATTTTGCACATTATGATACTAATATTTTCCGCGAGGTCAAATTTGTGCGAATCGTGATTTGGTTTTCAATGTTGCAAAATGAAGCTACACAGAACCTACTTTTTGTTGTAGCGAAAGGAAATGATGTAAGTGGGTATTCACAAGTAAATAGTTTGATTAAAAATTTCAGACATAATTACAATTAGCTAAGTACGTGAATGTAGTTACAACATTTTAGACAACCTATTTTAATGAGGCGAATTATACCTGGAATCTCTTTACTATTTACTACACTATATCTTAGGGTCTATCTGAACTTATGCTACATCGAGGCAAATGGGACACTACAAACGTTTTATGTTTTATTACCTCTATTATTTTTTATGAAAATACGGAGAAAAATGCTGATAAATATTGTGACAGAAGGTTTATACTGCACCTGCAAGTCAGTAAAATAAACAAACTTAAATACAGCGTGGCGCATTGGGAAATACTTCCCTCGTGTTGACTGAATATGAACAACCTTAATATAAACGCTAAATACTTCTTTAAGCCATTGACATTTTCCCAATCTATCGTTATTGCATTAATTGCTCCTGTACAACATCATAATAAACCTAAACTTAAATTATATAAGAATGAGGACTCATTCCCGTGACATTTTGTTTTAATATTTGTGAGGCATAGTTGATTATATTGCTTGAAAAACTCGTCCTGTGACTTCATTTAATTCATCATAAAGATTCTTATCGTCTGTTCATGGGATAATTTGCGTGCATATATATATATATATATATATATATATATATATATATATATATATATATATATATATATATATATATATATATATATATATATATATATATTCATTCATTCACGCATTCATTCGTTTTCTTCTTCCTCAACATTTAGAGTATATCTTGGACTTTGATCGTCATGAAATTCCGAGCAGTGACTATTTTTTGGCTCTTAGTAGCCAGCTTGGAGCTTTCACAAGCGGTCGTTCCTTTCGTCCCACCGATCATAAAAAGTAAGTCTCTGCATTTTACTTGTATTATATTTTATTACCGTCTTTGATTAGCGTAAATACAAAAAGTAAACTTATTGCATAATCCGTGTTTGATACATAACGCATTAAGCCATTAAGATATATGTCTGTCGACATAGCAAGAAAGGCATTCGTAAACTACTTGTACTATAACATGTTTCGCTTGTGAATTTAAACTTTCTTTAACGCTTATTTCAATATAAATTTCCACAAAATACCACATATTCGAGTCAATATTTTACATTACACCTGCATCATCTGAGTTCCGAAAAAGCGGGCTAGCACGAGAGCCGTTATTGCTAAATATTAGTAATGATGCGCAATATTAGTGTACCATTGCGTCTCTTATATTGTAATTCACTTATATTTCGCCTTTTGTCTCTACTGAGATCCACTAGCCTCTCTACTGGAAGCAACCAAAACGAAATACAAATAGGCCAGTGGACCTCGGTATGCACTAATTTAGCCTGAGACTTCCTTTGCATTAATTCGCGATGAAAAGAAAATGGGATTTCAAATATCTCCTGGTTATTAATAGGATGGGAAATGTTTAGAAAGAAGAAAAAATGAAAAAACAAAAACAAAAAATAAAGTTCTGAGACGGTCATTCGCAAATTCATATACACATTTCTAAATCCAAAAATGTCTTTGAGCGAAAAGAAGACATGACGAAACATAGATAATAATCTATGTATGTGCATGAAAACCTCTGAAGGTCGAGTATGCGTAGTGAGAATAGTTCTACTGACCTTTATAACAGATTTTTTAACGTAAAATTTAAGTTGGTTAGCTCTATGTGTAGTTGCTGTTGCTACTGCTTTTTTGTCATCCTTCTTCTTCATTCTCTTTTTCTTCTTCTAAATATATACTTATCAGCATTTTGCAACATCTTTTTTTCAAGAAAAATTTGAGAGTAACTTTCTTGCCCGACAGTGGATGAGTGAACGCACAACTTTGTATTTGCTAGAGCAGTGGTTAAGACACACCAAAAACTTCTTTACTACATTTTTACATTCTATATATGAATTTACATTTAATTTAGCTGATATAAAATATTGTAATATTATTTCTCAGGATGCTTTTTCCCCGCTGATCCAGGACCGTGCCGCGCATTTATCATACGCTGGTATTACAACACCAATACCGGAAGATGTGAGCAGTTTGTGTACGGAGGCTGCCTGGGTAATGCCAATAATTTCGAGGATATCGGGCAATGCTATGCTGCCTGCGGCTTTCTCGGACCTTCATGAACGCCGATACTGAAACTTGAAACTGATTTTTCGTCTGAATTCAAAGTACATTAGCAGTAAAATTGAGTTTCATAACTGTTTTTAAAAATACGCAAATATCTGCATGTATTCATTACTTAGAGTCATCATTGTCAATTGTTTATAAAGTAGTTACCAAATATGTTTAACGGTTTGAAAGTAATGAAGTTAAGGTTTCAAAGATTTTCATTTCTTTAAATATTTGTAGGATGTCTATGTTAACTGGATTGTTAAACTGATTTAACGAACAAGGGTATGAAGCACTGCTTGTTAATTCCTAAATTGGAAATATATTAATTAATTGTCACAAATTGTAATTTATCAACAAAATCAAGAATTATAACACATTTACACTGCCCTCCATGCTCTGGCTTATCAATTCTTTCACCAGCTTTTTAAGCACATTTGTTTTCTCTGTTCTTCGCTTATATTCTTTCAATATAAATTGAATGTCTTCCGTATTTTCTTTCTCGTAGTCCTTGTTTATTTGGTTTTAAAAAGGATATGAATTTGATTGTCCTGCCGCAAAAACATTTTAAGGAGTGGTAGGATAGATGACGAACCCCAATATCCCCAGCTTCTTGTGGATTTTTTTTTAATCAGGAAGCCATCCGACATAATTTAGTACAGTTGAAGAACGCTAGGATGGCTATGAATCATCATCTATCTTCCTCCTGATAATTACGAAAAAGAATGTTCATTTCCATTATACATCCGGACACAAAATGGAAATTTTCCACTTTACGGGATAAAACCCAACTTTGGATTGTAAAAGTAAGTCAATGCATGTCCTTAAATGTGTGTGTTTGTTCTTCTCTCCATCCTGTTTAGTGTCACAACCTTACAAGAAACCTTTAGCTTCACGTCAAATTCTGACTTAGTTTGACAATGTGGCAAATGTAACTTCTTTTTTGACATGTTTTTTTCTTTTTTCTTATCCCCATAAGGGTCGGGGAACACCATCCCAAGGCCACCTTACAATCAAACATTCCTGGGTATCAGATAATCTAGGGACAATAAATATGCTGTAAATAAAAAGAAATGGAAACATTCACACGCACACATGCATATAGCACGCAATCTCTTTAGAAGGAAGGGCTTATTCTAAGTTGTAAGAACTTGAAGCCCGACCCCATTTGTTAACATTTATGGCAATAAAATATGTTTAAACTAAACTAACTTTAGATACACAATTTAAATACACAAACACTAGTATACAGTGTCTAGGTGATATAGACTTTTGTGATATTACAGTATTTTGTTCCTGTTTCTCATCAAATCAGACCCAAATAAAGATAACCAATTCCAAGAAGAAAAAGGATTGTTACACAAGTTATATATTCATGATTGAGGTCCATTTTGAAAAAGATTGTCATCTTATTATCTAATTTAGCAGTGTATTTTTCAATGTTCTTATGCGTTTGAACTATTTGAACTCTTTGTTTCAAAACATAAATGGATAGATTTTGCATATTCAATCTGCAAGTATAGATATAATATTTATCCAAAATAAGCAAGAAATTACACAAAATGTCCAATTGTTCACTTTCTAAAAAATATTTCTTTTTTGGATAAATATACAATATTGGGCAACAAGGTGCAAAATATTTAATAAAACGGTACCAAAACTTTGAAGTAATATCGCAATCACAGAAGAGATGTTCAATACTTTCATTCTCACTCTTACAGAAAGTACATATGTCGTCGTCTAATATGTTAATTCTTTTCAAAACATTATTAGTAACGATTGTTCTGTGAACTAATATATTAAAAGAGATTAACTTGTACCCTTAGTACAAAGTTTCGATCGGACTATAACTCTCAGAACACTCCTCACTACTTATATTTTTATTTATTCCTCGCACCCAAATTTCTTGCTTAGCAGTATGTTGCCCTTTCACCTGTTATAAAAGATCTTGTAAACAAATTTCAGGGAATTTTGATTTTGCAATTTCATTTTTTATCCTCCTGTTTATCAAAAGTATTGTGTGCGTAATGGGTTTTGATAGCATCTTTCCGTGATTTTCGAATTTTTTTTATATATAGGAAAAGTATATAAAGAAATCAATGCATCTAGTTTTTTGTTTGATCATTTCAAAAGGTATTATATTACCGTGATCATATACTAAATCATTAAGAATTTGTATTGATAGAACATTCAAGGTGTGTGGGGGGGGGGACAAAGTTTAAAATACTGTTTGATAAATACTCATTTGGACTTTGCGTTTCTTTTTTCCAATAAGATACTGCCAAAATGACATCCATCCAAAAATGTTTTTAATGAGCTTACCAAATTCTTCTAATTTCCTTCTCCCTAAATTTCAAATATTCATTTTATTTCTGAATATAGTTGTATTGACTGAATTCTGTCACGATCTATCTTCATCTTCCAGCAATCTTTTTAACACATCTTATCTTAATGTAACTAATGAATAAATAAATGTTAATCATATTTAGTCCTGCCTCATTCTCATGAGGTACTAGGATGTCACATTTAATTCTCTCTACTTTACCACACCATACTAATTGAAAAAAGGTACGATTAAGTTCTGTTTCAACTGTTGCTGTTTGGATTTGAAAGTGCTGAACAAAGATTATGAAAATGGGCAGAACTTGAGTTTTACAACAATTACCTTACCAACTACTGTAAATGTCTGTGACTCCAGCTTGTCAGTATTCTGTATGCGGTCGTTAATTTATTCATCTGATTAATTTATACCATTTGTTGTAAATCTGGAGAAACATCGATGCCAGTGAGTGTAAAGTAAAAAAAAGGCCAATTTAGGTACACATCGGGACATATTCTTTCATTTGAAATCTTCTTCTTTCCAATCCAAATAGCATTTTGTTTTTATTATGTTACATTTAAGTCCAGATAACAGAAAACGACTTGCAAGATATTCATAGTTGTTTTAAGAGGACGTTGAGATCCATCAAGAAGAATAAAAGCGTCACAGACATACTGACCCAGTTTATACTCACTCACATCAAAAATCAGTCCCCGTACATCCACAATTTGCTTTATATGTATCGCTAAAATCTCAACGCCGATGAAAAAGCAAATAAGGCGCAAGCCTAAAAACGATGACATATTTCCATTATTTATAACACGACTTTTAGAGTTATTACAAAACAGTTTAAACAACTTACAAGCAGAAACATCAAAGTTCAAGATTGTAAAACTTTTTCACAAAGCTCCAGTTAATTTAGTCAAAGGCTTTTTTCAAAGGTTATTTGCAATTATAAACCATACCTATTTTCGTTCTCTAGTTGATCCATGAAATATTGTAATAGCCTTGTGTTTTCTCCAATCTACTCCTTATAAATCCTTTTTGAGTGTCACTGATTATTGATGGAAGAACTTTTTGACTTCAAGCTGCAATAAGCTCCCGAAGCAATCTTATAGTTAATATTTAAAAGAGATATAGGTCTCCAATGTTTAATTTATCTTCTGTTTTTTTCTTCCTTTGGTAAAAAAAATCTGAAAGTTTTCCTTCAGTATCTTCATATTTTATTCATATGCATAGATATCCCTCAAGATCCTTCGAAAAACATTGATAGAACTCTGCAGTGAATCAATCTCCGCTTGGAGTTTTTCATTTTCCATGCGTTTTAGAGACTAACCGTATTCGAGCTGAGAAATTATACTTTCATGCAATTCCATTTTTTGAACTTCTAAAATATCTATTTGGTCTGACATATTTGTCCCATAATCTAAAATAATTTACATTATTGTCTTATTGACATCATTTCTTTTTTCAAAATTGAAAAGGTACTTTGTACCTTCTTATCCAAAGTAATACTATCTAGCCTTGGATCCTAATATAACGCCTTCTATGTATTTTATTCATAGATTCCTCTAATTCTGCTTTCTTTTTTATATTTTTCTAAACTTTCCAGAGTTTCTCCATCTATGTTATCCGACAATCCCGTATGAATTTCTAATATTTCCTGTTCAATTGTCTTTAGTTTTTCTCGTTTCTCTTTTCTTTTCCTAATAGAGTAACCTATAGTTTCAGATCTTGTTTTCATTTTCAAAATTTCAAAGAGAATTTGAGTATTACAGGAAAGAGAAACGTGTAGAGAGTCATCTTTATTTCCCCCTACTTAAAATTCATCTATACTATCAGTTATATACTTTTTGACCAAATCAATATATTCAATGTTCCTCAACAGTTGGACATTAAATTTCCAATATCCTTTTCCCGTTGGACACTTTGAAAAGGCCACACTCAAAACAATAGCTCAATAATCGGTCTTATATCCTTGTAAAATACATGCATGACCTGTATTCATATGAATAGCATCGGATACCAGGAAATAATCTAATCTACTTTGTTTCAAGGGAGGTTTCTGCCTCCAGGTATACATCTTTAAGTCTTGATTGGAATTTCTCCTGGGTCAATTAATTTCAATTCGTTTTTCAGGTCTAAAATCACTGCTCTAGACTGTTGGTGTTTGTCATGTTAAATATTAGAAGTGTCCAAATCTAAGTCTTGAGTAGTATTCCAACCTCCACACATTATAATTGATGAGTTCTCAAACCCTAAACTTTCTTCCTTTAGCTTTCTTAAAAAGCTAGGATTATCATCATTATAACCATACACATTCACAAGAGTTATTCTATTCCCATTAATTGTGTTATCTAAAATGATAAACCCCCCTTGACTGTCACATCTTTCTCTGTGAATAGCAAATTTAAAAGTATTTCTAAAGAATATTGATACTCCAGCACTATTACTAGAACAGTGCTAAATATACATTTGTATCCCCATTCAGCAGCCCAATATATTTCATCGTTCTTTGTACTATGAATTTCTTGGAAACATACTATAGATACATTATTTTGTTTTACCCAATGGAAAATGTCATTTCTTTTAAAGACCGAACCTTACAGGCCTCTAACATTCATAGATAAAACTTGTATGTTATCATCCATGCAAACAGCACAACTTTTACATGTCCGTATTCTTGTACAGAAATAAATGAAGTAATTAACGCCGCAAATATATCATATACATGGCATTCACACTCACACGACTCTTGCCTCTCTTCATTGGTCACATTTCACTCATCGTATTAAATCTAAAGCGACAAACACATCTATGACGAAATGAACTGACATTGGGTAAGGTAAGTCAGTGTACTAAATTTAGGTTTGCAAAACGTAAATTTGTAACAAACTGAAGAACCAACTCTGCCTCACAAAGGATTGGCATTACAACGAAGTTTTCTGCCAATATGTTTATCAATCGATAATGGGTACCGTTTAGTGAGAGAATTAAATCTAGGACGGTAAAAAAATAGAGTATTACATATTCCCAGCCCCACTTGGTTTCTTACAGGATATACAATAATCAATATGTTTGTGTTTGGATCGTAAAAGTAACTGTACGTTTGTTCTTCTTTCCATCCTGTTCTCTCCTTAATGTGTGATAGTGTATACGTATGTTTGTCTATGTGTGAGGACTCCTATCCTTTGATTAGTAGATGAGTGGCAGTTGGTCGCTCCAAACGTCGTTTTGGATAGTAAATGTAGTGTGGTGGAAAGTAAATGTGTGGAGGTAATGGATAGTACATGACTGGGTGTTGGTTACTTTAAACGGCGTATTGAATAGTAAATGTGAAATTTTGGATAGTAAATGTGGGGGTATTGGATAGTACATGACTGGGTGTTGGTCACTCCAAACGGCGTGTTGGATAGTAAATGCGGGGATAATGGATAGTAAGTGTGGAGGTGATGGATAGTACATGACTTGGTATTGGATAGTAGATCACAGGGTATTGGTTACTACAACGCCGTGTTGGGTAGTAGATAACTGGGTGATGGATAGTAGATCTCTGGGTGCTGCTCTTGCTGAATAGTAGATCACTGGGTGTTGGTCACTCCAAACGGTGTGTTGGGTTGTAAATGTGGGGTGTTGGATAGTAAATGTGTGTGTGTGGGGGGGGGGGGGGGTAATAGACAGCACATGACTGGATGTTGGTAAATCAAAGTGTATCTTAAACCTATATACGTTTTTAAGATTACGTTACGCCTTGTCACCATACAGACCCACAATGTTAATCCTATGGACTAACGGCGCAATTCCCGTTATCGCCATATCTACCCACATATGTTACACCTATGGACTAACGGCGTAATGTTAAATTCCCATTTTTGTACATGAGATTTTCTATCTTGTCCCCAGATGGCCCCATAATGTTAATCTTATGGACATTTGTAACATAGGCTTTCCCATCTTGTCCCCAGCTCGACCTCTCGCCCTCTCCCCCCCCCCCCACTCCTCACACACAGCTTTAACATAATATTTCCCATCTGTTCCCCAGACTACCCCACTATATTACTATTGTGGCAAAAATTCTTTCATAATAATTGGTGGATAATCCATTTTATTGTTTATCAGTGATGTTTTTGACGTAGTTTATTGTTTTCCCTCTGGTCTCGAGATCAATACAAATTCCCATGACGTGCCAGTTTTAATGCACTGTGTTTACCACATCTGTCTATAAACCAGTTATCTTTGAAAAACTCAAACGTTTCATGCTCGTTGGTCATTCAAGATTTTGCAATACTGTTCTTGCCATATCTTCACATAGTGTTTCCTTTTTCCCCATACTACATAAATACAAAGTAATTGGGGGAGGGGGTATCATTTGTGGGTATATTACAAAACGATATCAGATAGATGCATCATTCTAGCAAGCAGTTGATACGTTTCAAGATTAGAAAAGTAATAAAAATGACGAATTCTTCTTTCTTACAATTAAGTTTACCCCTGATGGTTTGGTGATATATAAGAGGCCAAATGCGCCCTCGTGCATGTCGTAAAAGGCGACTAATGGAGGCAGGAGCCGCTGTGGCTCAGTGGTTAGCGTGCCAGACTCTTGACCGAAATGGTGCGAATTCATGCACATAGATTCAATGTCCAATATTTATTTTCTGAATATTCTATTGACTACGATGACCCGTGATTTCTTAATTCTTTTAAGCATCGAACAACTGATGTATTTCCATCTCATAAGTATTGTAACTGTTGCTTCCGTGTGGAGAAAATAATGCAACAAACTATTGACTGTATTGATGACGATAATGAACGTATTCTTAATGTGTCAGTAACCCTATAATTTAGTTTATTGTCATCATACAATCTGTGTGGTTCATCATTGGTATTATCTGTATCATCCTAATGGGTAACTGTCCCAATACTTGTATATGAAGGAAGCAATGACAGCATTTGATAAAAAAAAGTTTGGAATAAGTATATTGTGTTTACCTCGAATACTAATTAAATTTGCTGTTACTAGCCGTTAAAGGTTGAGTAATGCTAATCATTTAATTAATTTTCTAAAATTGTATTTCCATTTCGCTGTAGCAGAAAACCTTAAAAACTACATTTGCAATCGTGCTATTTGTGTTCACTAAAACGGTAATCCCACTGTTACAATGTTTAGAAAAAAACGTTGACAAGGAATTATGACCAAACGATATATCAAGTACATTTTCCTTAGTTCTCACGGCGAATGTTAACTATATATATATTTTATTTATGTATCATCATAGTAAAATAATGTTTTTTACGCTCCTTTAATTGCTGTTACTTTCCATTGTCGCCGTATTTTTAATACCATTGATTGTACTCTTCGTAATATACGGAGGAAATAAATATATCAAATCAGTCAATCAATCGTGCATGTCGTAAAGGGCGACTAATAAAGGCAGGAGCCGCTGTGGCTTAATGATAAGAGTGCTGGACTCGTGACCGAAATGATGCAGATTCGAATCCCACCATTGGATCAGCTCGGGTTGAGTACTGTGGTGCGTCCTTGGTAAGATACTTTACTCCAGTTGCCACGACACCAAAGTACCTACTTGTATTGCTGTGCCGTAAAATACCAAACCAAAAGAGAAATAAGTTTCCACGATTGTTTTCGTGTTCTTCTTCTTATTCTTCTTTTTCTTCTTTTTTTTTTTATTTTTGGTTTTTATTTTTGTTTTTGTATTATTATTATTATTATTATTATTGAAATATAGATTTCATATTATAAATTTCCTACGGTTTTACAGCATCTAAAATATTATTATTATTATTATTATTATTATTATTATTATTATAATTATTATTATTATTATTAATTTATATATAAGCATGTTGCACGTGTCAATCAGATGTTAGGCATGGTCGCGACTAGATCTGTATTCAAACGTGCATTTGTTATTTGATGTAGACACATATTTTGCATGCAAAAGTCACTCATAACTATATGTAGAATGATGAATGTAGCTTTGAGGGAAAGAAGGAAACACATTGCAGAGTGACTTCGCAGATTTGCAAAAAAAAATTTCATCAGTCAGTATTTAGGAAAGACAATATGGATTTAGAGTAAATCAATAAGAAAATCGATAGAAATAAGACAAAAATAGAGATGGATGTAATTTTGGTGTTTTGTTTTTGTTTCTTTTTTCCTCCGAAATATATCTCTCAGCTTGCAGTATTTTTAATTACCATAATATTTTCACCAAAAAGATCAGCAATAGATGCAGAAATCCGAATTAAAAAACTACATATCTACACTTTGGATTATCTGCCCGTACATCCGTAACTATGACAAATTTAAAAATAATGCGATAAAATCAATACATCTCGTCCGTGTGACATTAGAACTGCAGTCAAAATAACTTGGTTGTATTGGTTGGTTGGTTGGTTGGTTGTTGTTTTTTGGGGGTTGGTTTTAAACTGCACTTTTAGCTCTTTATTTGACTATATGATGCAGAAGTAATGGGAGTTATGTGCTTTTCCCAAGGAAACACTGAGTCAGCCTGTGCGGGTATCGAACCCGCGACCTTTGGATTACGAGTCCGACGCTCTACCAACTGGGCTATCGCGCTTGCCACATTGGTTGCGCCTCCGTTGTTTAAAACTGACAACCTAATTGCACGAATTAGGTGGGAAACTTGTATTAATAATAATCAATAGCTAGTCTAATCTTTTATTCCGGTTGGTAAGTTAATCGAAGAGGATACAATTATAATCATTTCAGATAACTCGAAGAGGATACTATTGTGATCATTTAATGTAAATCAAGTAGCTTTGATTAAGATCATTAAATTTTTCAAAACTATAACGCTGCATATCAAATCTTCAAATTCCTGGTATAGTTTACCGAATGATGATGGTATCAATGTCAACGATGTGCGACTATGGAAACTTTCAATAAGAATTTCTCAACAAACTGATGGTAAGAAGGAAACACACTGTAGAGTGACTTCGCATATTTTGCAAACAATTCTTACATTAGTCCGTATTTAGAAAAGACAATACTCATTCATAGGCAGTTAAAAAGGAAATCGATAGAAATATATATAAAAATTTAGATGGATGTAGTTTTGTGCTTTTTCCCGAAATCTATCTCTCAGCTTGCAGTATTTTTTAATTACCATAATATTTTGAAAAGAAAAATCAGCAGTAGATTAAGAAATCCGAAATCAAATGCCGCGCTTAATAATGTGAGTTCGATAATTAAAAAAATATATATCTGCATATTTGATTATCCACCCGTACATCGGTACCTACGACAAAAATTAGAAATATTGCGGAAAAATCCGTGCATCTGGTCGGTCTGACATTACAACTGCAGTAGAAATACCTTGGTCTTTTTTGGTGGTTTTGACCACTTTATTTGACTATATGATGCAGACGTAATGGGATATAAGTGCCTTTCTCAAGGACAGACTGAAGCAGTATGGGTGGACATGGAACCCGCGACCTTTGGATTACGAGTCCGACGCTCTACCAACTGAGCTATTGCGGTTGCCACATCCTGGTCGAGGGGGTATACGGGTTGGTGCGTGTAGACAAGGCGATTGTAGCCGTAACCCGCGGAGCCGGGTACGAATCTCAGTAGGGGACGAATACAAAAATTCTCTAATCTGTATCATATTCGTATATATATATTTGTAAATTCGTACTGTTGTAATTGTATATTGTATCTATTTTCCTACAGGATGTTTCAGGCCAGCAGTTACTGGACCGTGTTATGCTGCTTTCTAGGCTTGGCATTACAACTCCCTTACCGGAAGATGTGAGCAGTTTTTGTATGGAGGCTGCTGAGGCAAAGAGAACAATTTCCAGACTAGCTGGCAATGCTACAATGCCTGCGGCTTCCTAGGTTTTTCAGGACGATAGTAGCTCAACTTGTAGTGGACTTTTTTAGGGCCATATTAGTTTAACTTCGAATGGACTTTTTACAAGACAAAGTAGCATTAAAATGCACCTTATGACTGTTGTTTATTTTTCTTTTTAAACAGTGATCATAGTTGGGCACACACACACACACACACACACATATATATATATATATATATATATATATATATATATATATATATATATATATATATATATATATATATATATATATATATAACACATTGTCCTCTTACAACGATGTTTCATTCCTCTGCAGAGCGATGGTTGTTTAAGCAAAGGTATTATCTAAATTCTGTTACAACCTAGCAGGATTTAAATCCTAATTAACTAGATTGCAGCAAGCAGATTAATTAAAAAAGAGAGTTAAGAAACAGTTGACGATATAATCTGCGAGTAATCTGGGAGATTAAAGTGCAAAGAATGATTAATAGTGTATGTTTATGTATTCGTATATTATACACATATCTATATAATTGTTATTGTTTTATATCCCCACTTTAACCTCAAACAATTCTTTTAGAAATTAGTCCATTTTAATTAATAACTTGAATTTAATCTTGAAATCTCCGACTTTGACGTAATGCGAAAAGATGTTTCGTTCCTTTGCAGAGCGATAGTTCTTGAAGCAAAGATAACTCTGTTACAACTCGGTGTCTTCTTTCTTGATTCCTCGTGCAGCAAAGCAGGATTGTCTTTTGCAACATTGTGTCTAGTAGTATGACAATAGGGATTTTGTACTTTTGTTACTGATCTAGGTCAAAGGTTTGTACTCTCCCCCCCCATGACTTTGTCCTCACATCACACTCGCACGCATGCGAACCCGCATTTGTAACAGATGCCCATGCAAGAGGATAGTCATGTGGGGTAGAAGACTTCAAACTAGACCAGTAACCAACAAAACTCCTTTTATAATACTACTCAGTACATATCTCTGAGATTATCCGTCGACGTGACAAGTACAAATACAAAGACAAATATAAATACAAAGACAAATATAATATAAATACAAATATAATGACAAATACAGGCACGAGTACTACACGAGTATGACGTGAGTACGGCGCGAGTACGACGCACAAGTACAAGTACATGCACAAGGTCACGTACACGTCCACTATCAGCTGATCATGATCTGCATCAACGCTCGCGTGGTAAACAAAGAGACCGCAATTACATACAAGCAGTATCAGTGAATTATTATTCCAAGATTATATATGTTTACCATTACACGGGACCATTTATAGATATGTATATAATAAGCCATGGAATAATAATTCACTGGCTTAATATAGGAGGGGTGCGCGCGTATGTTTTTCTACCAGCCTGTTACCTTCAAGTTCCTTCTTAATGGGCTAATCAGTGACCGTTTAAAACTTTTGATCGGGATATTGCAGGTTCGAATCACACTCGCGGAGAATAATATTTTACTTAATAATTGAGGAAATGTCGAAGCTTAGGTTGGCTGTACATGAAAATGAAAGTCAATCTGACAATGTAAGATCGCTGTTAATTACAATTACGAGGCAGGCATAATTCTTTGAGACGTACTTTGGTTTGAAACAACCTCTGAGCCTTCTAGACTATCTTTTGGCACGCTAGGAGCGTACCTGGGGTTGCAAATTCAAACCGCCGTAATTGATACTGACCACACACGTTTGTTGACCGTAAGAACGTCATGTATAACAGCTCAAAATCGGCAGCGTGCAAATACTGATTTACATAGCACATCCCGAGCGGAGATGTTACCGTTTATACTAAACAATTACCGCGATGTATATAATGGCGAAAAGTTCACAGAGTGATTTTATAGTATTTTGAAAGGATTTATGAGTATATCCAATGCTGGTTGCTGGAATCAAATTACCTGAACAATGGAGTCCTTGCAAGGTCACAGAAAGATTAAATCGCTATCTCGTTTAAATGCGTCATACAGATTTGTCAACGAGGCTCAAAAGATATTACATGATTTTTCAAATACGTATCTTGATAAAGGAATCGACTTAGGGATTTTATTGGAACAGCATGGCGCAGACTTGGCAAAGAATACAACAAAAAGCACGAAAGGTCATTGCTTGACATTGTGCAAGAAAACTTTTAGTTGTTAACGCCTAGTGACGAAGACAGTGAATACGTCGCGAGTGATAGTGAATATAGTAATTAGCACATCAATTAGAAAGATACTTTCGGTATTAATATAACGATGGCATACACACATACTAATCAATGGGAGAGATTTTATGAACCCCTTTCTAGGTCCAGAGAAAGCAAAACCATAGCTGAGATATGCAAACAATCCAAAACGTTTAGATTTATTGGATTTGATGCTGCGAACGGAAGATTGCGGGTTGGAGCAGTACTCAGTGATGGATCATGTGAGCTTATCTGTACCGAGATCGACTTAAGAAACATTTGACATAAATTTTATGATTTGTTTGTTACTGATTCTTCAGATTTCGCGCCTCTTTATTTACAAGACCCTCATACAGTATTTCAGATTCCCATAAATGAAGAGCTTACTCTACGTGGTACTGTTCTCTTACCTAATTAGATAAACGTTTCGCATATATACAAATTCAATGGCATTAGGGCGCAATCACTGCAAAGGTGAATGCCTGGAATAATATGAACTCTGCGACAGAATATGTCATTACGAATACTGTAAATAATATTTGCTAGCCTTACATGTTGGTCTAGGTGCTCAACCATGTCTTAAATATGGTATCGGAGTAAAGTCTCGTAATCAGCTTTAGCGGCCATGTGGACATCTTCTCGAGTATTATCGCGCGCGCTTACGAAGGGTCACCGAACCTATGGTTGTAAAAACACTCGACGACGTCAACGTCAACGACGATGAAAACGATACAGAAGTATGAAATCATAGCCAGAATTGAAGCCATTGCAGTTTCTAATCCTGGTAAAGTAAAAATAATAATACAAAAATGTCTTAATTAGACAATGATTTCACTTATGCCAACTGTGATTCAATTAAGGCAACTCGCACGAGAGCTTGGAATACGAATACCAAGCGGTATGAAAAAAGCTGACATATTAGGACTTTCGCCAGAGGTGCCACAAGATTCCTACACGGGCCAAGCGGGCTGAAATAGCACAGGTAGTTGCGGATGAACAAGAGCTTCGCCGCCCTATCGAACATACCATTGCTACAGAGGCTGCCGCAAAAGCACGACAATTACAAGTACCCGAGTTTGAGTTACATAAACGCCCTGGTGATTTATAAGATTATCGGGAAATTATCCCGATCGAACACGAGCCAGGTAAAGACGAGGTGAAACTTCCTTCAAAGATGCGTCCAGGAATCGTATCGACGTTACAGTGCACGGGCACCTCCGGAGTTAAAGTTGATATTGTTCTTGCTGTACATTTCACTATACCGCTTAACCGTGACAATGAATAGGGATTAAAAATTTGATGAATTTGATGCAATCGAGTATCCGAAAGATCATGCACTGTTTAATAACGTACACAAAAAGATTGTTGGTAAGTTCAAAGATGAGTGCTCGAGTAAGCCCCAAAATGCACTCGATCGTGGTTGGTGGCTTCAAAAACATCAAAAAGGCGAAAGGTGTCTCACGAAAGATCTCAGGCACGATACGTATGTGGAATGTCTGCAGCAACGACGCTAATTCGCACACACAGCAAATCTCATACGGTCAAGAAACATCGGATGGGTGTGTATCGTTGCACTAAAGTAAGTTTGTCCCCGCTTGACACCAAACGGTGGATATTCCCTGATGGAATCACTACTTACGCGTACGGGCACGCACAGATCCCAAAATAAACCGTGGCGGTTGTTGCGTATCCGCGGGGATGACCTGCAATTCCTCTTGCACAAATGCTCTACTAGGAAGCTTTGCCTCGCATGGTTGGACCAGCGCTAAATGGTAGCGTGTTAGTTGCCTCTTAGTATCAATCAGGTCCGAGATTGTAAATACATCAATGGACCATACAGGGTCAATAGCACGACGTTGCCCGCTATCTAACTCCCACGGTGCATAGAGATATCGAACAAAATTGTTTCCAAGTGGGTCTAATGGCGGTGATTGGGAAATCATTTTGTAAATAACGGTGACAGTCTTCTGTCACATTGCTTCAACGGGTTTTATATTGTGCGTGTGGTAACATTATTTAGTGCTTGTATGACTGATGGAAGTCGTGTTAGCCACGCGCGAGATCGCTCTGCGATCCGAGATCGAGCCGTCATCAATATTTTCTGCACGTACTTATGTCCGAATAACCGTTCTGCAAGTGTACGGTTAAATCGTTCCACAATAGTCTGGTCGCGATGTATATTAGTATGTCCAACGTGAACTCGCACCTTATGTTTTTTTAAGAACACAGCAACATCTCCGAGAAATTTTTTGCCCGGGTCCAGCTGTGGCCATATTAGTGGTCCGCGTGCGTAAATACGTTTAAGCGCATCTGCGACACTTGCTGAATCTTTAGACGTCACCGGCGCTGCTTCTTTGAATCTATTGACGACATCTACAATGGTGAGCGAGTACTTGTATGGACGTCCCCACACCTGATCATGTGGAAAAAACAAAAGATCAGCCTGATGAACTTCGTTGGGTGTTTTGGCATCACAACATCCACGGGAAATCTTCCTTGGCGTGGATAGGTAAATTTGCCACAGAGCTTGTCTAACTAACCATGCTCGAGCAACACAATGAGTGACATTTGCCGCGCTCCCTAACTTTTCAACGGCAGCTTCCACCTTTCGATAGCCGCGCGGACTGTAGTAGATCTTATCCATCGTTATTATATCAATGTGCTTTACTTCCAATGAGTGGACTTTGTCCACCAATGAGAATTTTAGTCTTCATGCCTCTTTTGATGAACCATCTGGCGATTCTTTCTCCGAGTGTATGATTAATAGCATTTACATAATGGATGAGATCTATATCAGCACTTTGACGCGCACGGACATCACTTGATGCTCGGTACGCGAGATCATGTCGGTAACATGCAGCATCGATGCGGTTTATATGTGATTCTCCGGGTTTCGGTTGGTTGTTAGAATCAAGTCATATATCCAGCCGTGTACCAGGCCACAGTAATTATATCCAGGGATGTGCTCTTCACCAAGGTATTTGCTCCACGGTGTTCCCGGTAGCTTCGCTAACGCGGCAGCGACATCACCGCCGACGTTTTCTAAACTGGTTTACGTTGCTTTTACCAGTGCACATGGAACCGGATGTTCTCACAAACATGAATTTATTTTCTCCACACCGAATGCAAATTCCAGTGATCTCGGCTTTACCATTACGTGTTTGAACCCGCGTTGGGTTTGCAGTACGTGTTTTTGCGCGACGTCGCACACAATATGAAGACATGATTGTGTTATACAACAATTGATATTTAACGTAGCATCACGAAAGAGAACAATTACAGTTTTTTCTGTCACTGACTTCTCTGGGCAGGCAAAGCCCAAACCACCCAAGCACGACGACATGTTTCTAACTCCGTTCGTGCGTTAATCATTGGTCCGGCCAGATCAGGGAAAACCCAGCTGTTATTGAATATGATTTTGAGATGGTTAACGTGGGATCGGTTGTACATAATTGCGCCGTCGGCGGACGATCAGCCGTGTAATAATGTACTCAGAGATTTTACGGAAGCGCTTCAGTCGTCGCAAATAAGCAAATCGTCCACCATTGATATCTTTTCCACGGTCGATGAAGCTCCTACCATTGACGACTTTGATCCTAGTAAAGATAATATTGTCATGTACGATGATGTGATGTTTGAACACCAAGAACACCCCGCAAGAATATTTTCCCGAGGTCGACACAAAAACGCATACCTGATCTATGTAACACAACGATAAGCACACGTGCCTAAAGTGATCTGAGACGACTGCAACATGATGATATTTCAAGGCATTGACGCGCATGGCCTTGCAAACATTCATTGGACTTGGTGTGCTGTTGATTATTCATGAGTTTTGGAATATGTTCGCGGAGGTCACTCAGGACCCACATAGTTTCTTCACTTTTGAGTTGACTGGTGGACCAGGCAAGTATCGCGCGCGTTTGGATGATGTAATTTAAACGATTATGATAAATATAAGTTCAAAACCTGCCAGTGATATCATATCAGAGTATGGGGAGCGACGCCGTAAAGCTGCCCGCGAAAAACTTGAACTAATTTATAATGTTATAGCCGGCCGCAAGCGTGACAGAGATATGTTACAGTCGCGATAGACTGCACGGGAAGATCTCACAGAGGGCTTTGAACAAACCCACGCGCGAAACCGCAGAAGAGGTAAAGAAAGTCGCGGCGGTGATGGGAACAAAAGAAGAACCGGGTCCAATGCTCAAAGCAGCCCAAGATATCGAAGGCTTTCCAGGGACGCTTAGACACTTAAGAATATTCTACAAAGGCAACCACTAGGGTACAAGTCAGAGATGAAAACAGACCCTCAATTCTTTAATGTAGACGCTCGTGAGTGGATCCATGGAAATCCTATTAATGCCGCTATTATTGCACCCGTTCAGCTGGGAAGAATGGATCCTGAAACTACCAAGAAGAGAGACATCCTCAACACATAACCGATGAATGGCCCAAGTGGGTATTTAAAGAGTTTATCGGAAAATCACGAGTTAGGGCTAATGATGATGCGTGGAATTTCAATTTGGAAACGATGACAAAGGTAATAAATTATGTAAACAATTTATGAGAAATTATTATACACGAGAAATGATTCCATCTCGTCCACCTTTGTAAAGCAGTCGTTGCCCCCACTTTTTTCTGTGAACGTTTACGTAAACCCGGACCATCATACGAATATAAAGCCCAACTATTATACGAACCCCAAGAAAAACAGGCAGAAGTGGCAGACCCATCCGAACCTGTACGTACACGCGAACCCACCCAGAAAGAAAAATTAGAAATGTTTTAAAGAATCAGCCAAAATATTTAGCAAGTAGAAAAACGTGTTTCACCCAAACACCAGCATACATACACGAAGATTTCACTCTACCTCCACGGGCACAAATGCATGGACCCACACGGAAAGAACAACGTATAGATTTACCTAGACACTCGTATGAATCCGAACCTGAACTCGAAGAATTTGCCAGGGCTATGGAAGAACAAGAAAAACTAAAAAAGCAATCAAAGGAAGGAAAAGGCTTTGGTGGACTGTGTGACTCTCACGACCTTGCGGATCGGCTGGAAACACTCATGGAATCGGTTAGCGCGGGCAACCACACACCAGAAGTCATTAATGAGGCCGCATCCATTTGCCGTTAGTTGCTCACCAATGACATCATGGACCCGGGGACGTATCGTGCGTTGATGCTTGAACTTATTGGTGACATTGATGATATATACGACGAACGCGCGTAGACCCATGATGACGTCTGGGGCGATTCTTCGCGAAATCAAAGCATTACCTCGATGATTACGATATAATCAACGAACCAGACTTTAATGTGACTTTTTCTACACCAATCACAGCGGGGCAATCCCGCACACTCGAGATCGCACTAGCGTCGTTGTGTGTTTATCGCAGTTGACTTAAAATTCGATCGCGGCCATTTCGGGAATTCCCCGCGAAAAACCTCGTTCGTGTTTTCGTCAAACCGTGGCGCCACCTGGAACTTTGTTGGATTTCCTACGGCACATACGAGCTTGAATCAATACATAATGAGATCAGACGGAGGATCACATTGGTGATCTGTAAAATCTCTAAAATGTACATACCGAATACCAGTCCACACTTAGCTCTGCTATCTCGATCGAATAGCTAACGTACGAGGCTGATATTGCACAGTCGTCGCTGAAAACAGTTCTGGGTTGGCCCGAAGATATGAATGAGATTTCAGAGGACAAACGAATTTTGCGTGCAGGACTTGAAGGTACCAGTTGCAATTTTGTACCAGACATTGTCAGGATCACCACCGCGACTCAGTTTAATCTGACATGTGACGCCATCAGTGCAGCCACGACAACGCAAGCGTCGCAGGGTTATATATTATTTGGGTTTCTCCAATTGAGGCCCCGGTGATCTGAGACCGGCACTTGTGTATCTTTCATGTCATAATGGCCGGTTGGCACATATTCGTTTTACCCTTGCGGACCGGGACGGGCACATGTTAGACCTACGCGGGGACACCTTGACAATACAACTGTGCATTAGAGATCTACCTGATATTTAAATACAGTGACAGTGAGTCGTATGTGGACGTGTGACACAAGTGTGTGTCAACTCGATAAAATCCTTTTACATGATATATTACGGAAATGGCCTTGGTGATGTTGTCCAGGGATTGTTTACAGGCGCACCAAAGGTACTCGCGGCCCTGACCTAGCGCGCTGCACCAATCGCTAAACAAATTGTAATGCGAGTTGTAGACAGCATCAAAAACGATGCTGCAGATCGGTTAAAAAGTCTGGGATTGCAGGCGGTTCGATCGATTTGAGATCGACAACAACGATTAGTTACTTGAGCACCACCAAAACAGTTACACTTCCATCAACAGCAATAATGCCGGCTCTGGTTAATAAAATCAACAATGAAGCCACTCATCAACGTATAGCTGATTCGGTAATTACAAATCTGGCAATGGGAAGCGGATTACGGTTGTCGCGCAAAAGGTATTATATGAAACTAATAATGTATAAGCGATAGTGGCAAAAGTCCTAGATACATCCGATGCCGCGTGGGATATGGGTGCGCCTGTAAGGATAGATGGCAGCACCAAAGATTTTCAGTATAATTCGTACCCGGCTAGGGACTTCCGACCATTAAAACAAGAATTACAAGTACAAGACACGTCTAAATATTTTCTGCTGTGTGAAACCTTCTTGGAACTTGAGGGAAAACTGATACAGGCATCTCCTTTCATGCACGTGTTACTTATTACAGATGCATTGCTGTGATCCTCTCCAATAAGTTTCTGTTGTTGGAGGGCGCAGGTGGCTGAATGAGGGTCCTGCATGCGCCTATAGAAAACCCGTTACATAGTAATTGAACCTGTTTTGCTTTCAAATAATAATGTCGTATCACGAAGGTAAAGTTGGCCTTAGTCCAAAGCAGTTTGCGAAAATAACGAGCACAATACATAACGATTGCGGGTTCACAATGAGGCTTTCTCGGACAAAATTAACTGGAATTATCACCATGTGTTTGACCCGAACACAACTTAATCAGCTTAATGCGACCAAACGAAAGAACACATCGGTGACATTAAAATTATCCAAGTCAGAGGTGATACAAATGCAAACAAGCGTTGGAATATTTCCATTATTCGCAGCCATTCCAGCATTTTTAGTGGCTGCGGCTCCTGTGGTTGCAAAAGCGACTGCGTTAAAGGCTGTCAGAACTGCATGCGGAATGGCTCTGAAAAAGGCATTTGAAGGACGCATAGCGTCTCGAAGAAAAGATAAAGGTCTTCGATTATCCCCTTAGCCTCAAGAGAAGACTTGGGGTCAAGGTCTTTGCTTGTGACTTCGCCGTTTACCAGTTTTGATTTACTTGCGATGGTAAAATCAGGCAAACATTTCCGAGGTGTATTGCCCGCATAATGGAAGCTGGCACTATCAACCTGGACTTAACAACAGGACCTGGGACGCATTGGGTCGCTTACGTGGTGACATCCAAACATCTTTTATATTTTGACTCGTACGGGCTTGCATGGTCACGTGAAGTTCTTGATTATTTACATAGACAACAAAATCGTCTACTGCTGTTTTAATCAACGCTGATGTTGCAAACTCGGATAGACGGCCCTATATGTGGACATCTTGTTGTTAATGCTTTGCGTCCACTCGAGCGTTCACCAACCCCGCAAACGCTTATTGATTGTACCTTGTCACTTAAAAAGTACGCTTAATAGTATACAAAATGACTATTGATATTTACGGACGCTCAACCGCCCGACGAAGCGGCCCTGGTGTGGATCTGACCAGATTTGCCACCAAAGCGGATTAAACTGAGCTTACCAGCCGGGTTGTTGTTGACGTCGACCCGGGCGAGCTTGTGATTTTTGAAGAAAAAATTGGAAAACTTAAAACGTCTAACGTGTACATTCAAGATATCGTTTTGAAGCTGGGAAGCACTGTCTCGAAAAAACTGTCCGAAATCAATGAAATCGGGGAAATCAGAGACTCTGGAATGTCGATTGCATTTATCAAAGACTATATTGACGATCCCGATGCTACAACAAAACAATATGTGGATGAATAGATCCCAGAGGTACCTTCACCACCAGGTGTAGTAGGTTCATGAAGCCAAATTCAAGGAATATTAACCAAAGTAGGAGAGAAAACATTAGTTTATCAGCCTCAGCAAATGGTCGACTTGTTTCCTATTCTCTTGAAAATGGTTTTGATAAACCTAAACCTCACATCTTAAAGGTGCGCGAGTCCGGATCATACTTGTTCATCTTACCCGGAATTAAAGGCTGGTGGGATAGAGTGATATTAATGATAAATGATCGGGGTCATCTTGGTTTGATGTCACCAATTTCACGTATTGACAGACCGGACGATGTTGTTGTAGAACTTTTTAGATTTACAGTACCAGTATCATTAGTCGCTGGAGATGAAATTCACTTTGAAGGACTCAACGTTTATCTGGACGGGTACTTAACCGTCTTTGACGTACGTGCTTAAGATTAAATGTATCATTACATATAAGTGATGGAATCTGATTGCGGTGATGAGGTTGCCGAATTTACCGACTGAGTGGTGGATCAGCTGACCAGTGATGCCAACATCGATAGTGATATTGATTTTTCTCCACTTCTCGATGCATATCTGGGGGAAAACGGTGTTAACAAACCCTCGTATGCACTGAAATATAATTTTGTTAATGTAAAAATAGATATAAATTGTTGGGACCACCCTAGTGTCCCAATACAAACTCGAGGTCGGTTTGGAATTATTGCATTAGCACGCAAAAACGCCCGTCGTTGACTGCACAGCCAGGTGTGAAATCACCCACGGATTGTTTCTACAACGATGAGGTGGAGTTCACAGACAAATCCACCCCGGTTGCATTCTCAGTTAATTATGTAGCACCAAGAATGACTCAACTAAGAAGAGACAAATCTCGACTGTCATTCAACAAAGAAGCACTTGTCCGTTTAACAGTTCTTGGACGAAGACAAGCACATTTGTTTCAGACACAAACCAAGGGCGTAATCAATATGGTTCCAATTGAACGTGGTGTCCCAAAACGCACAAATGAAGGGGACCTAAATATTTCGCAGGAAAATATTTTCTACGATAGTATGTCAATTGCACTAGTAAAAAAAGTAATGGGTTAGAAGTGTGTTTGCGTTTTGCACCTGGGAGTGATGAGACTGGACAGAGTCGGGTCTGCCTGTTGAGCAATTATACTACGCGATCACGTTATTAATAGAAGAACTATAATGGACCCTTTATGTTACCGGCGTGAGAAAATAATCGAAGCGGAACAACATCTACGAGATGAAATCTAAAAGAGAACAGCGCTACCCGTAAAATACAAACCCGTGTGTGTGGTCGTAGACGCTATTTACGGAATCATCGCGGCAACCACTGTTGGCCTTGGTGTTGCTGGAATTCTGACTACAGCAACTATCATAGCTACGCCTATCGGATTTGTTATCGGAGGCATATCTATAGCAACCGGTGTCGCAGGCGGTGCAGATAAAATAATCTCGCTGCGGCTGCATTCGCGAATACGTGTCTATTCAGAACTTCTCGTGGCTGCATAAAGTAGTCCCAATACAATTACCAAGCTGTACTCGATGGCTATTTGAGGATAAAACGATTAGCATGGCTGAGCTCGATACCGTGTTGGCGGAAATGGAAAACCACCGGCGACTCCGAGCACAGATACACGAAACTGGAGCATTAACGAGGCTGATTTGCAGGCAGTGAAAATCGAGAAAATGTTTACCAGTTTGTCAGTGCGCTTATGATTTCATTATTTTGAACCGTTATCATCACTCGTAGGGTTTCGCAATCAAGTGATTGACAATAGTAGTGTGATAATAGGGATTTTGTTGGTTTCTGATCTAGGTTGAAGTCTTCTACCCCACATGACTATCCTCTTGCATGGGCCCTTGTTACAATCGCGGATTCGCACGCGTGCGCGTGTGATGTAAAGACAAATTCATGGGGATTAGAAGGTGTTTTTTTTTACCTAGATCAGTAAAAAAATATACAAAATCCCTATTATCATACTACTTCTCTTATTTATTGGATTCCTCATAAGGCATGGAGGATTGTCTGTTACAACTTGATGTGTTCTTTCTTGGATTCCTCACAAGGCATGAAAGGAGTTTCTAATGGAAAGATGATGTGCCTGTGAGTTGATGACGTCATTGAAGGCAATATATTGCAAATATCAGTGAATCACAGACAAATGCAATCTCTGGTTATATGTGAGTCACTAGGATATTGTTGCTACAAAGAGAGCTTTTCGGAGCGTAGCAACAGTCTATGTGATTCTCACTATATATATTTCTAATAAAAAGGTATGAAACATTCTGCACATATATTCCGAATGAATGTATAAGGGAATTAGTGTTAAAAGAATAAAAGCTGCATTTGATACACATTTCTATACCAATGACTAGGCGGAGCTATCTCGGCTCGGGCGATAGGATATAATGACGTAATTGTAACTTCACTGTTAGCTTTTGATTGAGTCGTGAACCTTGCACTGAATCCATAATGCTTATTTACTACTGAGGTCGTAGCCATTAACAGTGGTTAAAGGATTTGACTTTATTTCTGCGAGACAGTCAAAAGATTTGTTTTGTTTTTTGGGGGTTTTTTTTAAGAAGAATGAACATCGAAATTATTTTACATTCTATCAAGACAAGAGCTCTTTAACAAGATTGATGGCAGTTGTCTTGAATACAACCAGTCTAAATAGAAGAAATTAAGCAGAGGAGATCTTTTTGAAGAGTTGGGTGTCCTTTGTATGTTGATCTTCGCAAAGGCAGCTTTCCGATAATTTATACATGTATTTGGCACTTTTAGAGGTACCAAATTTTTAAAAATTTATATCATAAAATAATATGTCCGTTTCTGTATAGCAATTCCAACTTTAGCAAAGAGAGCAAATAACATGATTGACAGGCTGACACTGACTTTTATTCTCTTATCCTTCTTCTTAAATTAGTTTATTAGCTTTCTTGTCTCTAAGAGAAATACGGTCAGAAATTGTAATATTTTAGGCGAGGATGAACAGTATCTGTAATTAATTCTTACATTAAAAATGATTTCGACGTTGCACTAACCGGCTTCATTAAGTTTGCTTTGAAGTATAAAATCTTTCGACATTTGTTTGTTTGTTTGACTGTTTGTTTGTTTATTTGTTTGGTTATATTTGTTGTTGTTGTTGTTGTATTTTTTTTTATTTATTTATTTAAAGATGATGTATATGTGCTCATTAAAATTTCACGTCAAATACCTGCATATTCTAAGGGGATTTATACACATATTTTTTGTAAGACCAAAAAATTGTTACTTAAATCGACTAAGAATATGATCAGTCTAGAGTTTCTATGCAAGAAGAAAGTGCGAAAAAATGCATGCTGTGATCTATCAATACATTTTTGCAGAAACTTTTGGTTGTTTAAAATTTCCAAAGCAATCAATCAACAGCCTTGCAAATGCCATCAATCATAACGATTGTTTGACTGCGCCTACAACACAAACACATTTTTTTAAAATCTTGTAGCTACAAATAATTCGTGCACTACATTACAATCCACACACATTTGCTGGACTTGTCAACGATATCCTAAGGTACGTTGTAATTAAATGGCTAATGTTGTGTGAGACCATTCTGGACTATTATTGTAAAGCACGACATTGGCGTGTGCAATTTTCTCCATTTGTTCCTCGCCAGGTTAAAATATGCGTCGGCATAGGCTATACCGTGTTCAAACAATTTTGTAGTATTTACTTTCGCGGAAACAAAAGACGAGATTCAAGAAAAGTTTGTGCTGAAATATGATTGTTCTACACAAAGCACAAATAATTTCATGTTGTTTACTGTCGTTGGAGAAATTCATCCACATCATTTCGTCTTTCACAATTTGTCTTAACATAAATTACGCAAAAGTAAATAGACGAGTTTCACAGCCGTTTATTCAGATGTAACCCAGTTTATCGCATTATCTCGATAATCAAAAGCGAGGATTAGGGATTAGGGTTTATGCTGCATGTATTCGCACTTAGAATAATGATGGACTATTATGGCCGATCAGCCTACTTATCAATGCTATTGAACATTAACGGTCATAGTTTGAAGAAGAAATAAAACCTTTAGAATCGAAAGAAAAATAAAAATAATTAAAATAGGGTCTGAAAATAAATACATTCTAATACTAGTAGCTATATATTATACTATTGATCCCATCCTTGAGGCCAACAACTCGATTGAGTGTAACATGCATCATAAAACAAACGCGCAAGCCAGTTGGATTTTACTAAATTAAATTACCTATAATGACCTTTCAAGATTGATAATTACATAAGATAATCACCGTAAAGAATGTCCTCAATGTAACTTTCATCAGCCTTATTAGTAATAAGGACACATGAATACGGTTAAAGAACAAAACAAAAAAATAAAAATAAAAATAAAACAATGATGTTTGCTGCAAGAAAGTTAGATTTTCTATCAATTCTTGAAGGAAGAATATACATTAGCTAGTATGAAATAATGAAGGAATAAGGAAATACAATTGATCGAAAGGAAAAGTAATTTCCTCAAGTAAACGCAAGTAATACAGAGCAATATTTTGTATGGATCCGGGTGTGCACACACTCTCTCCCTTGATTGACTTTAGTGCAAAAAAATCACACAGATATTAATAAACAAACTAAAATATGCGGTGCATATACTAATTTTAACTCCTTCACTTAAATGAAATCTGTCTCACAAAAATAACTAAATAAATGAATAACCTATATGTTACAATGACCTGCAGAGAGGTGGAATAGTGGGGTGGTATATATAGTGCAAGTTATGGAAAAACACATGAAAAGAGTCTAAAAAGAAACAAAAATAAATATGAACCAATAAACTGATGGATCATCATTTAAAGTTTATTACACTCAAATATATGAGAGCAACATGCAATGTTTCACCGTGTTTTTTGCGCTGCAATGCATTCGGGCAATGGGTTTACACCCATATCCACGTTCTCGATACGTTTCTAGCGTGGGGCACATGGTCGACGATACTCCGATTGCATATTGTGGAAATGGTCTATTATATATGCAAGATTAGGAAAGGGAAGAGTGGTTCGGTTTGGTCTTGTAGGCGAGCCGTCAATAATTTGTGTAATTTATAATATTAACATACGGATTAGAGTCCTGCTTCCGTTATGAGAAAACATTTGGTTCATTTGGTCTTTTTCCCTAACGACATAATACAATTGTCAATCGTAGTAATTGACTGCTTAACAGAGAGTTTAGAAAATCTGGGATGGAGTGGAGAAATATTGTTGCTCTTTTTATGTCATATGTTTTTCCTTAAACAAAATACACAGCGCAGATTAGGTTCGTATGTATCATTGCACTTGGCGCTATACAGAAATATACCGACCAAGTCACCACATTAAGTTAAACTTGTTCAAAGTTCTTGATTTTAATTTAGGACTTTTAATTTTTGTAATGTATAAATGTTTGGATTAAAGACAATTTTCCGCATTATGATACTAATATTTTCCGTGAGGTCAAATTTGTGCTATTCGTGATTTGGTTTTCAATGTTGCAAAATGAAGCTACACAGAACCTACTTTTTTGTTATAACGAAAGGTAATGAGTTTAAGTGAGTATCCACAAGTACATATTACATACCTGTAATTAGCTAAGTACGTGAATGTAGTTACGACATTTTAGACAACCTATTTTAATGTGGCGAATCATACCTGGAATCTCTTTGCTATTTACTACACTAGATACTAGGGTCTATCTGAACTTATGGTACATCGAGGCAAATTGGACATTACAAACATTTTATGTTTCATTTCCTCTGTTATTTCTCATGAGAATACGGAGACAGAATGCTGATAAATGTTGTGACAGTAGGTTTATACTGCACCTGCAAGTCAGTAAAATAAACAAGCGTAAATACAGGGTGCGCATTGGGAAATACTTCCCTCGTAATGATTGAATATGAACAACCTTAATATAAACGCTCAATATTTCTTTTAGCCATTGACATTTTCCCAATATAACATTATTGCATTAATTACTCTTGTACGATATAATAAGAAACCCAAACTTAAATCATATGAGAATGAGGACTCATTCATTCATTCATTCACACATTCCTTCATTTCCTTCTTCATCAACATTTAGAGGCTATCTTGGACTTTGATCGTTATGAAATTCCGAGCTGAGACTATTCTTTGGCTCTTAGTAGCCAGCTTGGAGCTTTCACAAGCGGTTGTTCCTTTCGTCCCACCGAAAATAAAAAGTAAGTCTCTGAATTCTACTTGTAATATACTTTATAACTGTATTTGATTAATGTATAGACAAAAAGTAAACTTATTGCATACTCCGTGTTTGATAAATGTATAGACAAAAAGTTAAGCCATAACCCTTGAATATATATGGCTGTAGACATAGTAAGAAAGGCGTTTCTAAACTACTTGTACTATACATGTTTCGCTTGTGAATTTAAACTTTCTTCAACGCTTATTTCAATGTAAATTTCCACAAAATACCACGTATCGGAGTCAATATTTTACATTACTCCTGCATCAAAAGGCCATCTGAGTTCCGAAGAAGCCGGCTTGAACGAGAGACGCTATTGCTAAATATTAGTAATGATGCGCAATATTAGTATACCATCGAATCTCTTATATTGTAATTCACCTATATTTCGCCTTTTGTCTCTACTGAGATCCACTGGCCTCTCCACTGGAAGTAATCAAAATGGAATACAAATAGGCCAGTGGACCTCGGTATGCAAAAATTTCGCCTCAGACTTTCTTTCCATTAATTCGCGAGGAATAGAAAATGGGATTTCAAATATCTCCCGGTAATCAATAGGATGGGAAAATGTTTAGAAAAAATGGGAAAAAAAATAAACAAAAAATAAAGTTCTATGACGGTCATTCGCAAATTCATCTACACATTTCTAGATCCAAAAATGCCTTTGAGCTAACAGAAGACATGACGAAACATAGATAATTCACTGTGTATGTGCATGAAAATCTCTGAAGGTCGAGTATGAGTAGTGAGAATAGTTCAACTGACCTTTATTACAGATTCTTTAACGTAAAATTTCAGTTGGTTAGCTCTATGTGTTGTTGTTGTTGCTACTGCTTTTTGTCATCCTTCTTCTTCATTCTCTTTATCTTCTTCCAAATATAGACTTATCCGCATTTTGCAACATCTTTTTCAAGAATAATTTGAGAGTAGCTTTCATGGGGCTGCTTGCCCTACAGTGGATGAGTGAACGAACAACTTTGTATTTGCTTGAGCAGTGATTGAGACACACCAAAAACTTCTTTACTACATTTTAACATTCTTTGTCTGAATTTACATTTAATTAACTGATATCAAATATTGTTACATTTTTTCTCAGGATGCTTTAGACCCGCTGATTCAGGAAGGTCCCACGGATATTTCATACGCTGGTATTACAACACCAATACCGGAAGATGTGAGCAGTTGTGTATGGAGGCTGCGAGGGTAATGACAATAATTTCAAGGATATCTGGCAATGCTATGCTGCCTGCGGCTTTCACGGATCTGCATGAATGCTGATACTGAAATTTGAAACTGATTTTTCGTCTGAATTCAAAGTACAGTAGCAGTACAATTGCGCTTCATAACTGTTTTTAAAAATTGCGCAAATATCTGGACGTATTCACTACTTAGAGTCATCACAGTCAACTGTTTAGAAAGTAGTTACCAAATATGTTTAACGGTTGAAAGTAATGAAGTTAGGGTTTCATAGATTTTTATCTCTTTAAATATTTGTACGATGTCTATTATTAACTGGATTATTAAACTGATTTAACGAAAAAGGAAATGGAGCACTGTTTGTCAATTCTTAAATTGGAAATATAGTCATTAATTGTCACAAATTGTCGTTCATTAACTCAATCATGAATTATAACACATTTACTCTCCCCTCTTTGCTCTAGTTTATCGATTCTTTCGCCAGCTTTTTGAGCATTTTTTTCTGTTCTTCTATATCATTCTTTTCATATAAATTAAATGTCTTCCGTATTTTTTCTTACGTAGTCCTTGTTTATTTTCGTTTTACGGTGTTTGTAAAAAGATATGAATTTGATTGTCCTGTCGCAAAAACATTATTAGGAATGGTAGGATAGCTTACGAACCCCAATATACACAGCTTCCTATCGATTTTGTATTTATCATGAAGCTATTTGACATAATTTAGTACAGTTGAAGAACACTAGGATAGCTAAGAACCATCATCTATCTTGCTCCTAATAATTACGAAAAAAAATGTTCATTTCCATTAAAGACCCGGACACAAAATGGAAATTGTCAACTTTTTGGGATAAAACCCAATTTTGGATTGTAAAAGTAAGCCAATGCCTGTCATTAAGTTTGTGTGTTGGTTCTTCTCTCCATCCTGTTTAATATGTACGATGCATAACTTCGATGTCACAACCTTACAAGAAACCTTAGCTTCACGTCAAATTCTGATTTCGTTTGACAATGTGGCAAATGTAACTCTTTTCTTTCTTCTTCATTTTTCTGACTATTTATTTTTCCGTTTTATTTGAACTTGAAGCCCGACACCATTTGTTAACATTTATAGCAATAAAATATGTTTAAACTAAACTAACTTTAAATACACAATGTAAATACACAAACACTAGTATACAGTGTCTAGGTGATATAGACTTTTGTGATATTACAGTATTTTGTTCCTGTTTCTCATCAAATCAGACCCAAATAAAGATAACCAATTCCAAGAAGAAAAAGGATTGTTACACAAGTTATGTATTCATGATTGAGGTCCATTTTGAAAAAGATTGTCCTCTTTTTTATTTAATTTAGCTGAGTATTTTTAAATGTTTTGATGCGTTTCAACTATTTGTTTCAAAGCGTAAATAGATGGATTTTGCATATTCAATCTGCAAGTATAGATATAATATTTATCCAAAAAAGCATGAACTTACACAAAATGTCCAATTGTTCACTTCCTAAAAAATGTTTCTTTTTTCTTTTTTTTTTCTTTCTTTTTTGGGACAAATATACAATATGTGGGCAACAAGGTGCAAAATGTTTAAGTTATATCGCAATCACAGAAGAGATGTTCAATACTTTCATTCTCACTCTTACAGAAAGTACATATGTCGTTGTCTAATATGTTAATTCTTTTCAAAACATTATTAGTAACAATTATTCTATGAAATAATATATTTAAAGAGATCAACTTGCTATCCTTAGTACAAATTTTCGTCTGACTATAAATCTCAGGTCACTCCTCACTACTTATATTTTTATTTAATACTCGCACCCAAATTTCTTGCTTAGCAGTATGTTGCCTTTTTACCTTTAATAAAGATCTTGTAAACAAATTTTAGTGAATTTTGTCTTTGCAATTTCATTATTTTATTCTCCAGCTTATCAAAATTATTGTGTACTAAATGGGTTTTGATAGCATCTTTCCGTGATTTTGGAATATTTGGATACATAGGAAAAGTATTTAAAGAAATAATTCCATCTAGTGTTTCCTTGTATCATTTCAAACGGTATTAAATTACCGTGATCATCTACTAAGTCATTAAGAATTTCAATGCCGGCTTCTGTCCAGGATTTGTAGTGATAGAACATTCAAGGAGGGGGGTAGACAAAGTTTAAAATACTCTTTGATAAATACTCATTTGGACTTTGCGTTTCCTTTTTCCAATACGATACTACCAAAATGACATCCATCCAAACACTGTTTTAATGAGCTTACCAAATTCTTCTAATTTCCTTCTCCCTAAATTCCAAATATTCATTTTATTTCTGAATATAGTTGTATTGACTGAATTCTGTCACGGTCTATCTTCATCTTCCAGCAATCTTTGAACCCATCTTATCTTAATGTACCTAATCAATAAATAAATGTGAATCATATCTAGTCCTGCCTCATTCTCAGGAGAGACTAGGATGTCACGTTTAATTATCTCTATTTTACCACCCCATATTAATTGAAATAAGGTATATTTAAGTTCTGTTTCAACTTTTGCTGTTGGATTTGGAAGTGCTGAACAAAGATGTATGAAAATGGGCAGAACTTTAATTTTTACAACAATTACCTTACCAACAACCGTAAATGTCTTTGACTCCAGCTTGTCGGTATTCTTTATGCGGTGGTCGTTAATTTATTCCTCTAATTAATTTATACCATTTGTTGTAAATCTTGAGAAAAATCGATGCCAATGACTGTAAAGTTAGAAAAAGGCCATTTTAACTCTACATCGGGACATATTCTTTCACATGATTTTTTTTCCTTCCAATCCAAATAGCCTTTGTTTTTGTTATGCTACATTTAAGTCCATATAACAGAAAACGACTTGCAAGATATGCATAGTTTCTTTAAGAGAACGTTGATATACATTAAGAAGAATAAAAGCGTCACAGGCATACTGACCCAGTTTATACTCGCTCACATCAAAGATCAGTCCCCGTACATCCACATTTTGCTTTAAATTTATCGCTAAAATCTCAACACCGATGGAAAAGCAAATGAGGCGCAAGGGAATGTCTTTGATGACACCCTCTTTCAAGCCTAAATAATGATGACATATTTCCATTATTTATTATACAACTTTTAGAGTTATTACAAAACAGTTGAAGCCACTTACAAATAGAAACAGTAAAGTTGAACGATTGTAAAACTTTTTCACAAAGCTCCGGTTAACTGAGTCAAAGGCTTTTTCAAAGTCTATTGGCAATAATAAAACCATACCTATTTTCGTTCTCTAGTTGATCCATGATGTCGTGTAATAGCCTGGTGTTTTCTCCAATCTACCCATCATAAATCCTTTTTGAGTATCAGTGATTATTAATGGATGAACTTTTTTACTTCTAGCTGCAATGGCTCTCGAAGCAATATTATAGTCAATATTTAAAAGAGATATAAGTCTCCAATTTTTAATTTATCTTCTGTCTTTTTCTTCCTTTTATAAACATGTGATGACTCCTTGAGTCTGAAAATCTGAAAGTTTTCCTTCAGTATCTTCATATTTTATTGATCTGCATAGAAATCCCCCAAGATCCTTCCCAAAACATTTATAGAACTCTGCAGTGAATATTTTTATTTTCCATTCGTTTTAGAGACTAACGGTATTCATTAATTGTAAGTAGACCGTCGCATGATTCTCATTCCTCTTGACCAAGTTTAATATTGTGATTAAAAAATCTATTTTGGGCTTGTTGAGTATCATCAACATCAAGCTGAGGAATTATACTTTCATTCAATTCGAAAATTTAAAAAGTACTTTGTACCTTCCTCTCTAAGCTCATCTCATCTAGCCTTGGATCCTAACATAACACCTACTATGTATTTTTTTCTAGATTCCTCTAATTCGGCTTTCTTTTTTTATATTTTTCTAAATTTTCCAGAGTTTCCCATCTATGTTATCCGACAATCCACTATGAATTTCCAATATTTCCTATTCAATTTTCTTTAGTTTTCCCCGTTTCGCTTTCGTTTTCCTACTAGAGTAACCTATACTTTCAGATCTTGTTTTCATTTTCAAAATTTCAAAAGAAAATTTGATCATTACTGGAAAGAGAAACACGTAGAAAGTGCTCTTTATTTCCCTCTAATTAAAATTCATCTATAATATTAGTTATACACTTTTTAACCAAATCAGTATATACAATCTTCCTCAACAGTTGGGCAATACATTTCCAATATCTTTTTCCCGTTGGACACTATGAAAAGGCCACACTCAAAATAAACAGCTCAATGATCGGTCTTATATCGTGGTAAACTACATGCATGAGCTGTATTCATATGAATAGCATATGCTACCAAGAAATAATTTAATCTACTTTGTTTCAAGGGAGGTTTTTGCCTCCAGGTATACATCTTTAAGTCTTGGTTGGAATTTCTCCTGGGTCAATTAATTTCAATTCGTTTTTCAGGTCTTAAATTATTGCTCGATACTGTTGGTGCTTGTCATGTAAAATATTATAAGTATCCAAATCTAAGTCTTGAAAAGTATCCCAATCTCCGCACATTATAATAGATGAGTTCTCAAAACCTAAACTTTCTTCCTTTAGCTTTCTTAAAAAGCTAGGATTATCATCATTATAACTATACAAATTCATAAGAGTTATTGTCATTAAGTGTGGTATCTAAAATAATACCCCCCCCCCCTTGACTGTCACATCTTTCTATGTGAATTGCAAATTCAAAAGTATTTCTAAAGAATATTGATACTCCAGCACTATTACTAGAACAGTGGCTAAATATACATTTGTATCCCCATTCAGCAGCCCAATATATTTCATCGTTCTTTGTACTATGAATTTCTTGGAAACATACTATAGATACATTATTTTGTTTTACCCAATGGAAAATGTCATTTCTTTTAAAGACCGAACCTTACAGGCCTCTAACATTCATAGATAAAACTTTTATGTTATTATCCATGCACAACTTTTACATATACGTCTTCTTGTACAGAAATAAATGAAGTAATTAACACCTCAAATTTATCATACTCGTAGCATTCACACTCACACGATTCTTGCCTCTCTTCATTGGTCACATTTCACTCATCGTATTAAATCTAAAGCGATAAACACATCTATAACGAAATGAACTGACATTGGGTAAGGTCTGTCAGTGTAACAAACTGAAGAACCAAATCTGCCTCACAAAGTATTGGCATTACAACGAAACTTTCTGCCAATATGTTTATCAATCAACAATGGGTAGCCGTTTAGTGAGAGAATTAGGTCTAGGACGGTACAAAAAATGAGAGTATTACATATTATAAGCCCCACTTGGTTTCGTACAGAATTTACAATAATCGATATGTTTGTGTTAGGATTGTAAACGTATGTGTACCTTTGTTCTTCTTTCCATCATGTTCTCTCCTTTATGTGTGTTACTGTATATGTATGTTTGTCTATGTGTGAGCACTCCTACCCGTTGATTAGTAGATTAGTGGCAGTTGGTAACTCCAAACGTCGTTTTGGATAGTAAATGAAGTGTGGTGGATAGTAAATGTGTGGAGGTAATGGATAGTACATGACTGGGTGTTGGTCACTTCAAACGGCATGTTGGATAGTAAATATGAAATGTTGGATAGTAAATGTGGGAGTATTGGATAGTACATGACTGGGTTTTGGTCACTCCAAAATGCGTGTTGGATAGTAAATGTGGGGGTAATGAATAGTAAGTGTGGAGATGATGGATAGTACATGACTGGGTATTGGATAGTAGATCACAGGGTATTGGTCATTACAACGGCGTGTTGGGTAGTAGATAACTGGATGATGAATAGTAGTCCATGGGTGCTGGTCGTGCTGGATAGTAGATCATTGGGTGTTGGTCACTCCAAACGGCGTGTTGGATTGTAAATGTGGGGTGTTGGATAGTAAATGTATGTGTATGTGGGGGGGGGGGGGGTAGCGGAGAGTACATGACTGGGTGTTGGTAAGTCAAAGTGTATCTTAATCCTATGGGCGTTTTTAACCTTACGTTTTCACTTGTCGCCATACAGACTCACCTATGGACTAACGGCGCAATGTTAACTTCCCGTTAGCGCCATATCAACCCACATATGTTATACCTATGGACTAACGGCGTAATATTAAATTCGCATTGTCGCCACACCTGGCTAATGCTAATTTCTCATTGTCGCTACAGAGATTCGCACATGTTAAACCTATGGACATTTTTCACATGAGATTTCCTATCTTGTCCCCAGCTCGCCCTCTCGCCCCCCTCAACCCCCATTCCTCACACACATGTCAACCTATCGAAAAATCAGTTTTAGCATAATATTTCCCATCAGTTCCCCAGACTACCCCACTATATTACTATTGTGGCAAAAGATCTTTCATAATAATTGGTGGAGAATCAATTTTATTGTTTAACGGTAATGTTTTTGACATAGTTTCTTGTTTTACCTCTGGTCTCACGATCAATACAAATTCCCATGACGTGCATGTTTTAACTCTTTCCAATCCACTGTGTTTACCACATCTGTCACATTCTATAAACCAGTTATCTTTGAAAAACTCAAAGGTTTCATGCTCATTGATTCACAGTCATTCGAGATTTCGCAATACTGTACTTGCTATATCTCCACATAGTGTCCCCTTTATCCCCATACTACATAAATACAAATTAGTTAGGGGGAAGGGGTATCATATGTGGGTATATTAAAAAACGGTATCAGGTAAATGTTTCATTCTAACAAACAGTTGATACGTTTCAAGGTTAGAAAAGCAATAAAAGTGACGGTTTACCCCCTGAGAGTTTGGTGATGTAGAACAGGCCAAATGCGCCCTCGTGCATGTCGTAAAAGGCGACTAATGGAGGCAGGAGCCGCTGTGGCTCAGTGGTTAGCGTGCCGGACTCTTGACGGAAATGGTGCGAATTCATGCACATAGATTCAATGTCCAATATTGATTTTGTGAATATTCTATTGACTACGATGACCCGTGATTTCTTAATTATTTTAAGCTCGAACAACTGATGTATTTCCATCTCATAAGTATTGTAACTGTTGCTTCCGTGTGGAGAAAATAATGCAACAAACTTTTGACTGTATCGATGACGATAATGAACGTATTCTTAGTTAAAAGTGTGTCAGTAACCCTATAATTTAGTTTATTATCATAATATATTATGTGTGACTCGTCATTGGTAGTATCTATATCATCCCAATGGGTAACTGCCCAAATACTTTTATATGAAGGAAGTAATGACAGCATTTGATCAAAAATTTTGGAATAAGTATATTGTGTTTACCTCTAATACTAATGAAATTTGCTGTTACTAGCTTGTATGTTGCTAAATGTTAAAGGTTTAGTAATGCTAATCATTTAATTAATTTTCTGAAATTGTATTTCCGTTTTGCTGTAGCAGAAAATCTTCAAAACTAATTTGCAACCGTGCCAGTTGTGTTCACTAAGATGGTAATCCCACTGTTGCAATGTTTATAAAAAATGTTGAAAATGAATTATGACCAAACGATATATCAAGTAAATTTTCCTTAGTTCTCATGGTGAATGTTAACTATATATGTATTTATTTATGTATCATATTTTTGTAAAATAATGATTTTTCTATCTTTTAATAACTGTTACTTTCAATTGTTGCCGTATTCTTTATACTATTGATTGTACTCTTTTTAATATACGGAGGAAAAAAATATATAAATCAATCAATCAATCGTGCATGTCGTAAAGGGCGACTAATGAAGGCAGAAGCCGATGTGGCTTAATGATCAGCGTGCCAGACTCTTGACCATTGGATCAGCTCGGGTTGACTAATGTGGTGCGTCCTTGGTAAGATACTTTACTCCAGTTGCCACGACACCAAAGTACCTACTTGTGTTGCTATGCCGTAAAATACCAAACCAAAAGAGAAATAAGTTTCCGCGAGTAATAATTTATATATAAGCATGTAATGATGATGTTGCACGTGTCAATCAGATGTTAGGTATGGTCGTGACTAGATCTGTATTTAACGTGCTTTTGTTATTTGATGTAGATACATATTTTACATGCAAAAGTCACTCATAACTACATGTAGAGTGATGAATGTAGCTTTGAGGGAAAGAAGGAAACGCATTACAGAGTGCAAACAATTCTTTCATCAGTCCGTATTTAGGAAAGACAATATGCATTTAGAGGAAATCAATACGGAAATCGATAGAAATAAGACAAAAATCTAGATGGATGTAATTTTGATGGGTTTTTTTTCCCGAAATATATCTCTCAGCTTGCAGTATTTTTAATTACCATAATATTTTCACAAAACAAACCAGCAATAGATGTAGAAATCCGAATTAAAAAAACTATATATTTGAACTTTTGATTATCCTCCTGTACATCCGTAACTATGACAAATTTTAAAATAATGCGATAAAATCAGTACATATCGTCCGTGTGACATTATAACTGCAGTCGAAATACCTTGGTTGTGTTGGTTGGTTTTCAACTGCACTTTTAGCACTTTATTTGACTATATGATGCAGAAGTAAAGGGAGTTATGTGCCTTTCCCAAGGACACACTGACGGAGCCTGTGCGGGTATCGAACCCGCGACCTTTGGATTACGAATCCGACGCTCTACCAACTGGGCTATCGCGGTTACCACATTGGTTTGCGATTCCGTTGTTTAAAACTGACATCCAAATTGCACGAATTAGGTGGGAAACTTGTATTAATAATAATCAACGGCAAGTCTAATATTTTATTCCAGTTAGTAAGTTAATCAGACGTTTATGGGAATGGTTTGCATTTCATTCAAACGACAATAAGGACAGTACTTGGAAAGTCAATTTAGTGTTCTATTATAGTGGATATCCTTTCCTTTGCATTTTGTTACAATCTGCATATTGTTAGCATTTACTGACAAATGGAATATACAAAATTATTTTTAATGGCTATGCCTTATTAATTAATGAGTGTTTTCAAAACTTCATTTCTTGAACTGTACACTTTTGTCTTCAGACTATATGTTGCATACAATTCAATTTAATTCTTGACTAGATTTTATGTACAATGCAAATTAGAAAAAAGCAATGTAGTAAACAGGAAATATCTCATGTTCGGTTTGTCATATTATAATTCATTCACGAATCCACAATGAGAGTAAATGTTGATTGAATAGGTCTACCATGTGCATTCTAATGTTCATAGAAGCCGTCTGTTCTCGAGTTTGCACTTAAAATGCACAGTTAGTTGAGTTAGTCAAGTAGAAACACATGACTTCTGTATGCAAATAAGTAGCTCAGACATAAATCTTTGACATGGAACCCGGTAAGATTATACATCAATAGAACAACATCAGAAAACCGTCTTATAAGCTTTACCTTTAACATCGTTTTGAGATTGAATTGTATGACTCACAAGGAAAGTCATTTTTTATGTTCCAGGTCTTCCAGAGGTCAACGTCCATCAACCTTGCAACTGCTATATATTACGCGTCACAATAAATAATTGCTCAGAAGAGCAAAGGAAAAGCTCAGGTTGTACTAAAAGAGCCTCACACGCTGTACATTGATCTTTGGACTTTGTTTAGATACCAATATGTAAGTAATATGGTTCATGCTACTGCTATTATATATATATATATATATATATATATATATATATATATATATATATATATATATATATATATATATCTTTAGTAGTTATGAAAAAAATTGATTGATTTATTTACTTATTTATTTATTCTGTATTCTGATAAAATGAAATTACATAATGCTTTTAAAGAACACTGGCATTTGCTCACTATTCTTTCACGTCAAACATTACAAAGAAAATTGTGAAGAAAAAAATTCACCATCAAGTTTTGATGAACTGGCCATTGAATCTAAGGAAATATCTGGTGGAAAAAAAGTAAATGAATTTTATTGCAAGATGTTTACGAAAGACATTAATGGTCCGTTATATTGATCAGTATTTGCTATAACCACTATTAAATAAGCCGGAAAATTTGTTTTGAGTAAAACGGAGATCAGCACCTTTCATATGGTAAACTATATAACAGTCGTGAGAGAAACGAAAAGTCTTTGATGTTACGACAGGTTAGAATAAATAAAGAAGCAGCAAAGAACGTTATGACGACTGAATTGCAAAAGTATACTTGAACAGATTGGACTTTTTCCTTATCTGTTTTTCACCGAATTACTAATAAGATCCAGAGATCTGACGTGTAACGATAATTGTATTCTAAAAAACAAGGAATCATTACCGTAGCATTTATATTATGGAAGGTTACAGTGTTAAGGATTCTATTGCCTGACATACTCTTTCTTTGTACCTATATTGCCCGACATACTCTTTCTTTGTACCTATATTGCCCAACATACTCTGTGTACCTATATTACCCGACATACTCTTTATGTGTAATGTATTGCCCTACATACTCTTTCTGTGTACCTATATAGCCCGACATACTCTTTAGATATATATCTAAAAGACTTACACAGAGTTCTTATTTTTACTTGCTGTATATTTAGGCGTTACGACATACTCTTTATGTGTACATATATTTCCCTACATACTCTTTCTATGTACCTATATTGCCCAAGATAATATTTCCGTGTATCTATATTGCCCGACATACTCTTTAGATATACTTCGGAAACCCTTACGCAGAGTTCTTATTTTTACTTGCTGCATATTTAAGCGTTACGAGCTTGGATCTATTTTTACTTCATTTTTTTATTTGGCTCTGTTACAAATTAGGAAATCGCCTGCCATGAAGTACCAAGCTGTTACAATTATGTGCTTCTTGATACTCTGCATGGAGTTTTCACAAGCTGTTCGTCCTTGGTACCCACCAAACATCAAGAGTAAGTATCTGATATTTACCTTGTACTCACTGTTTCACTCGGCCTTAGGATGTAAACTGAATATGGCATGAACACTGATATGTATGACTCTAAAGATATCTTCATAATACATGTATTATATTCTTGTGTCAAATAAATTATTCTTGATTCACTACTTGAGAACAGGGCAAATTGGTTGTTTCTATTTATTTTTTAAAGTACAATCCTAATCCTGATTTTTCTGCAAAAGTAGGGCTGTGTTTTGACGCTCCTACCAAAGGTGTCTGTAGCGACCAAGAGTTAGTCAAGTAGAAGCACGTCTTGCTCACGAGTGAAAATGGTGAAGTGGAATAAAGATTACGATCACCTATCCGCCATCTTACTTCTATTGAGTCGGGCAAACACTCGTTACCAGTACGAGTTGGCGGCACTAATTCTTGGTAGGATAAGATATAAAAAAATAAGAAACAAATAATACGTGTTTGGTATTGATCAAGTAAAATTGTAGCAGTCTGCGTAAAGTTGCAGTCAGTTCCGCAGATGAACGCTGCAAATGAACCATTTTGATAATTCTTTTAATGAAATAATCTACACTTCCGTGGTAAGAAACTTTGTTGCGATTTTCATGAACAGTATTAGCTTCAAAGAGCTCTTCTAGTCATTGCTAAAAAAAAACGACTGCCTTCAAAAATGAGTAGAGATGCAAGTAAACTCATGTTTGTTTTAAACGTAAAGGCTGCATCATGTTTCCTCTTTTCCGGTGAGAAGGGATGGGACTTTTGTACTTTGTATCTGATTATTTTCGTGTAACAGGTGATTTTTTTCATCATATCCTTAAAGTTACACGTTAAGAACTCCATACTTGTGTTACTTCATGTCCTTAATGTTACACATTGAGAACTACAAACTCCAAACTCGTGTTACATCATCCCTTAAAGTTACAAAATAAGAACTACAAACTCGTGTTACATCATGTCCTTTAATTTACACATTAAGAATTCCAAACTCGTGTTACATAATGTCCTTAAAGTTACACAATGAGAACTCTAAACTCGTATTACCAATTGAGAACTCTAAACTCGTATTACATCATGTCCTTAAAGTTACACACTGAGAACTCCAAACCCGTATTACATCATGTCCTTAAAGTTACACACTGAGAACTCCAAACTCATATTACGTCTTTCTTTTGCTTCAACTGTATAGACCACTTTGAGTGACATTTTCTGTGAAATAGGAAAATACTTGTGGCTACTTCTCAACGTATTGTCTAATTCAGACAGTTCAGTTGCATTGTTTATACTTGTACGTTTTGGTTATAGTAAACTGCTCTATGATGATATTACTCTGCTTGATGCCCTTGATAATCTAAAAGTACCAAGCTTGGATGGCTTAGTCTATGTTTTCATGTGCAAATCCATTTCGTGCCATGCTATTGTTAGGGTTGGATTTCATATTATATCTCCATTTTTCATGCTAATTCGCAATATATGTCTGTTTGGGTAGTGATCCATCACAAGTAGACTAAAAGGCAACTGCCTAGATTCTGCATTACTGAACATATCTTCGTAAATTCGTGGTGTTGTAATTGTATCTATTTTCCTACAGGATGTTTCAGGCCACCAGTTATTGGACGGTGTTTTGCTGCTTTCTGGCGTTGGCATTACAACTACCTTACCGGAAGATGTGAGCAGTTTTTGTATGGAGGCTGCGCAGGCAACGACAACAATTTCCAGACTAGTTGGCAATGCTACAATGCCTGCGGCTTCCTAGGCTTTCCAGGAGGATAGTAGTTACACTTTTGACGGACTTTTTCAGCACCATAGTAGCTAAACTTGTAATGGACTTTTTCAGGACCATATTTTTTTAAACTTGTGATGAACATTTTGCAAAAATAAAGTCGCATTAAAGTGCACTTTCTGACTGTCGCTTGGTTTCAGTGATCATAGTTGGGCATATATATATATATATATATATATATATATATATATATATATATATATATATATATATATATATATATATATATTAGCAGGATTTAAATTTAAATCCTAATTAATTAGATTGCAGCAAACAGATTAATTGAAAAACCGGTAAGAAACAGGTGAGGGTAAAATCTGCGAGTAATCTGGGAGATTACTGTGCCAAGAATGGTGTCTGTTTGAGTATTCGCATATGATAAAAAGGTCTAGGTAATTGCCACTGTTTCATATTTCCACCTTAACCTGTTTGTAGAAATTATAAATTAGTCTATTTTAATTAATAACTTGAATTTAATCTTGAAATATCCGACATTGACTTAATGCGAAAAGATGTTTCGTTCCTCTGCAGAACGATAAATGTTGAAGCAAAGGGAACTCGGTTACAATTGGGTGTCTTATTTCTTGGATTCTTCATAAGGCATAGGGGATTGTCTGTTACAACTTGGTGTCTTCTTTCTTGGATTATTCATAAGGCATGGAGGATTGTCTGTTACAACTTGGTGTCTTCTTTCTTGGATTCCTCATAAGGCATGCAGGATTGTCTGTTACAACTTGGTGTCTTCTTTCTTGTATTCCTCATAAGGCATGGGGGATTGTCTGTTACAACTTGGTGTCTTCTTTCTTGTATTCCTCATAAGGCATGGGGGATTGTCTGCTACAACTTGGTGTCTTCTTTCTTGTATTCCTCATAAGGCATGGGGGATTGTCTGTTACAACTTGGTGTCTTCTTTCTTGGATTCCTCATAAGGCATGGAGGATTGTCTGTTACAACTTGGTGTCTTCTTTCTTGTATTCCTCATAAGGCATGGGGGATTGTCTGTTACAACTTGGTGTCTTCTTTCTTGTATTCCTCATAAGGCATGGGGGATTGTCTGTTACAACTTGGTGTCTTCTTTCTTGTATTCCTCATAAGGCATGGGGGATTGTCTGTTACAACTTGGTGTCTTCTTTCTTGGATTCCTCATAAGGCATGGAGGATAGTCTGTTACAACTTGGTGTCTTCTTTCTTGTATTCCTCATAAGGCATGGGGGATAGTCTGTTACAGCTTGGTGTCTTCTTTCTTGTATTCCTCATAAGGCATGGGGGATTGTCTGTTACAACTTGGTGTCTTCTTTCTTGGATTCCTCATAAGGCATGGAGGATTGTCTGTTACTACTTGGTGTCTTCTTTCTTGTATTCCTCATAAGGCATGGAGGATTGTTTGCTAGAACTTGGTCTTCTTTCTTGGATTCCTCACAAGGCTGGGAGGATTGTCTAATGGAAAGATGATGTGACTGTGAGTTGATGACGTCATTGACGGTAATATATTGCAAATATAAGTGGATCAAAGACAGATGCATTCGCTGGTTAGATGCGAGTCACTACGAAATCGTTGCTACGCAGAGAGCTTTTCGTAGCGTAGCAACAGTATATGTGATTCTCACTATATATATTTATAATAAAACATTTATGAAACATTCATATATATATATATATATATATATATATATATATATATATATATTCTGAATAAATGTGTTGTTAAAAGACTAAAAGGTGCATTTGAAATATATATTTCTATACCAATGACTAGGCAGAGCTATCTCTGCTCGGGCGATAGGATACAATGACATAATTGTAGCTTCACTGTTAGCTTTTGAGTGAGTCGTGAACCTTGCCCTGAATCCATAATACTCATTTAGTACAAAGGTCGTAGCTATTAACAGTGGTTAAAGGATTTGACTTTATTTCTGCGAAGCAGTCAAAGACATTGTTTGGGGTTTTTTTTTAAAATATGGACATCAAAATTAGTTCACTTTCTATCAAGATAAGAGCTCTTGAAGAAAATTGGTGGTAGTTGTTTTGAATAAAAACTTGTCATATGATATTTACCATGTTGGTTTAAAAATACAAAGTAATTTTTTAAAAAGTCTAAATATAAGAAATTAAGAAGAGAGGTTCTACTTGAAATGTAGGTGTCCTTTGTATTTATATGTTCGCAAAGGCAGGTTTCGGGTAACTTCTACATGTATTTGGCACTTCTAGAGGTGCCAACAATTTCTTAAATCGATATAATAAAATAATATGTTCGTTTCTGTATAGCAATTCCAACATTAGCGATGAGAGCAAATAACATAATTGACAGACTGACACTGACCTTTATTCTTTTCTCCTTCTTCTTCACCTGTTTTTATTAACTCTCTTTTGTCTCTACGAGAAATACGCTCAGAAATTTGAATATTTCGGGCAAGGATGGACAATATCCGTAATTATTACATTTCAAAATTATTTCGAGGTGCAATACCTGGCTACTGTAAGTTTGCTTTGAAGTATAAAATCTTCCGAGTTATTTGCTTGTTTTTTTTTTGGTTTTTTTTTGTTGTTTTGTTTCTTATATATTTTTTTTAATTTTAAGGTAATTTCTATGTGCTCATTTAAATTTCACGTGGAAATACCTGCATATTCCTTGGGCATTTACATATAATATTTTTTCACAAGGCCAACAAATTGTTACTTTAATCGACTAAGAATATTTTCAGTCTTGAGTTTCTATACAAGGAGAAGGGGCAACGAGAAAGTGCAAAATAATGCATGTTGTGACCTATCACGCTTTTTTGTTTTTTTTTTTGTGTTTTTTTTATAGAAACCTTGGGTTATTTAAAATTTTCAAAGCAATCAATTAACAGTCTTGCGAATGTCGTCAATCATAACCATTGTCCGACGACAACACAAATAATTTTTCAGGAGATAATTAATCTTGCTGTTACAAAAGTTTCGTGCATTATACTACAAGTCACACACATTTGCTGGATTTATTAACGATAACCTAAGATAAGTTGTAATTAAATGGCTAATGTTGTGTGAGACAATTCTGGCCTATTATTATAAAGCACGACATTGGCGTGTGCAATTTTCTCCCGCTGCTCCTCGCCAGGTTAAAATATGCGTCGGCATAGGCTATAGCGTGTTCAAACAATTTTCTATTATTTTCTTTCGTGAGAATAAAAGACTGTTCAAGACGAGGTTCAAACTCTTTCCGGCTTTTCACTTTTGCTGGGGAAAAAAGACTGCACCGGGTTCAAACCAATTCTGAAAGGTATTTCCGCTGGATAAGAAACTGTTCTACCAGAAGTTCAAACAATTTCAGGTTTTTAACTTGCGCTGAAATATGATTGTAATACACAAAGTTCAAACAATTACATGTTGTTTAATGTCGTCGGAGAAATTCATCCACATCATTTCCTCTTGCACAATTTGTCTTAACATAAATTACGCAAAAGTATATACACGAGTTTTCACAATCGTTTAATGAGAGGTTTACCCAGTTTATCGCATTATCTCGCTAATCAAAGCGAGGCTTAGGGTGTATACTGCATGTATTCGCAGTTAGAATAATGGTGGACTATTATAGCCAATCAGCCAGCTTAGTTATTTTATTGGACATTAATGGCGATAGTTTGAAAAATAAAAAATATAAAAAATCGAATGAAAAATAAAAATAAAAAAATGGATCCGAGGATAAATACCTTATAATACTAGTAGACAGATATTATACTCTTGATCCCATCCCCGAGGCAAACAACTCGAGCGGCTGTAACCGCAGGGGGTCGTATTGTTGCTTACAATTTACCTATCAGTCATACATGTTCTATATAAATACTACAAGGGAGAACACTTCTGTCTTTTCTAGCGCGACCTATTTACGAATTAACGCTGATATTTCAAGCTACACTTCGCGTATCGTAATAAATTTGGTACCAATGTTTAGCTTAGGTATTCGACTTTGTAATCCTACACAAAGTTTGACTTACTATCATACCTTTAGGGTTGCCAAACCATTTTCCCATGCTACCGCTTGACATGGCCATGATCGCGCATGTTTAATATGCAAGCGCACGCGCTGAATGGGACACTGCCCTCTCATTGGCCAACCGAAAATGACGCAAGATGGCAAATATTTTAATTGTGATTTGTTTTATTGGCTGAAATATGTTGACATATGGCGGTTGTTTTCAGTATGATCGTGGTGTTGCTGATTCTGGCACGTATTTGCATGATTGAAGATATCATTCACGCTGCAATTTCAGGCCACAGTATAATGATAATAGGGCAGGCTGGTACTGGTAAAAGCTTTTTATTGAACAATTTAAGCAAAAGACTAAAAGAAATGTGAAAAACGGTTGATTTGACAGCCATCACTGGGATAGCTGCCTCTCAGTTGCATGGAATGACCATACATAAGTTTTCCGGCATTCAGGACAGTCGTTTCCTCGATGATTATTTAATAGATAAGATCAATAATGATGATGACATGATAGACATTAAAATAAGAATTGGGAATTTTAACACTCTTTTTATTAATGACATTTCCATATTATCTTTGAAATTATTTTTTCAAACAGAGAAGGTTTTCCGAACAATAAAGAAAACAAATTTCCTTTTTGGTGGCATTCAAATCATTAAGTGCACTAGAATTGTTTACATTTCTCACCATTGCATATCCCTGAGCATCCCAGTTATGTTACTGGGTGTTAGTCCTGATACATCACTCAGTATTATATATATATATATATATATATATATATATATATATATATATATATATATATATATATATATATATATATGGAAATGTATATATGGTTATAGTGTTTTGACCATAATAGTGTTACATTTATGACCTACAGGCATTTAGTCCCTTACCCCAGGGAATGACTTAGCAGTTGCAACATTATGATCAAGGGGCAAAATTTATATACATGGCTTAAGGGATTTATCCTAATATCCAATATATAGATAATATAATTGCCCTCGCTTGTGATACATAAAAACTTGAAAATATTGAAAAACAGTCTCGTACTCTTTTCTCCACTTCAGGGGTAATATAAAAATTCTAACACCTTAATGGACATTACTCATCAACCCCAATCATATGCAAAAGTTTCATACCACTATATTCAGCAGTGTTGGAGGAGATTCATATAGATAATGGATTAATTGATTGTCAGAAGGGTAGAGGGGCTGTGGCAAAATATCCCCTCCCCCTCCCCCTTTGTAACCTTAAAAAGACTATAATATTTTTTCTGCAAAATAGAAATAGAGGGAGTTGTGACCATGAGTCCATGACCCTCATTAAATGCCTCAATAGGAATCAAACTTTGGCAATTTTGGGTACCTAGGGTGCAATTTACCGCTAGGTAACAAAATCTGGGACAAATATGTTAATAATATATCCTAGAATGTTGTTATATATATATATATATATATATATATATATATATATATATATATATATATATATATATATGTGTGTGTGTGTGTGTGTGTGTGTGTGTGTGTGTGTGTGGTGTGTGTGTGTGTGTGTGTGTGTGTGCGAGCTTCAAATCCTACACTTATGACACTGCCCAGGTAAAGCTTGAATATCTATAGGAAATGCTAAATCCAGTGTCTCACCCAAATTTACCCTACCTTTGGTGACAATAATTACAATCTTACAAATCTGTCAAATACAACCTTTTAAATTTTGTCATGTAATTAATTAATGATACATTGAAGACCTACACTATACTAGCTATTTCAGCTTTTAAGAATATTTTTGTTGCATTCTGCAAACAAATGCTGGAAAATTTCACATAATTTATAACAGAAAGGAGTAAACTGATTCATATTGCATGTCAAAGTATTTAGAGGACAGTAAAATTATTTTCATGATGTAATTTTGCCATGCAATGATACATGTGACGATTTATGTTTTGAATCTTTAGTTTAAAGTTACATAGATTTTTTCAGAAATGTTTGAGATGTGTTTCTTTAAATCTACTGTTATTGGCAGATATTCTTGACACAACAAGTATTTATCAGTTGTGATGGGGACTCTTTTACAATTTATTTTCAGCATAAACAGGCAGTCATTAAAAACATGTCACTATGAATAAATATATATTTAAAAACGTTTAAATAATTTATTGGTTTAATACATTACAAAAAAAGATGTTTCTTCATATTTGTATCATTCTTACCATGACACAATGTGTCATTCCGTTATTTTATTTTATTTTTTTTTTTCGACTGCTTCTTCGCGACAATGTAGCAATTACAATTTCCCGGAATAAATTATAAATAGGTGCAGTACGTCATTTTCGGTTGGCCAATGAGAGAGCAGTATTCCATTCAGCGCGTTCGCTTGCATATTAAGCAGGCGCGATCATGGCCATGTCAAGCGGTAGCGTGGGAAATTGGTTTGGCATTCTCTATATATATAGAACATGTATGACTGATAGGTAAATTGTAAGCAACAATACGAGCCCCTGTGGGTGTAACGTGCATCATAAAGCAAATGCACAAGCGAATTGGATTTTACTAAATTAAATTACTTGTAATGATCTTTCAGTGTGGATAATTGTATAAGATAATCAGCATATAAAATGTCCTCACTGTAACTTTCACAATACGGTTTTAAAAAACCAAAACATACAAACAAACAAACAAACAATGGTGTTTGCTGTGAGAAACAGATTTTCTATCAATTCTTGAAGGAATAATATACATCAGCTAGTGCAGAATACAGAAGAGATAAGGAAATACAAGTGTTTGAAAGGAAAAGTAATTGCCTCAAGAAAACGCGAGGAATACAGAGAAATCATCGTCTTGGTGACTTGCATTATTTTATATGGATGTGGGTGATTGACTGTCCTGCAAAAGTAATTACATGGATATTAATAAACGAAGTAAAATATGCGGTGTATACTAACTGCATACCCTTAACAAAAATGAAAATAAATAAATAAATATCCTATATGATACAATGACTTGGGGTGGGGGAGAGAAACACTTGGTATATATATATATATATATATATATATATATATATATATATATATATATATATATATATATATATATGACAACTTTCTCGATAAACACATGAAGAACAAAAAAGATTAAAAAAAACAAAATAAAATAAAATAGAAATAGGACCCAATGAACTAATGGATCATCATTTAAAGTTTATTACACTCAAATATACGAGAGAAACACATAATGCTTCACCGTGTTCTTGACGCTGCACTACTTTCGGGAAATGGCTTTACACCCTTAGCCTCTTTCTCCATACGTTTCTAGTGCGGGAAACAATGCCAAGGATGCTCCAATTACATATTGTGGAAAGGGTCTATTGCGTGTACAACATTGTGAAGGGGAAGAGTGGTACGGTTTGTTCTTGTAGGAGAGCTGTCAATAATTTGTTATAATTTTAACATACGGATTTGAGTCCTGCTTCCGTTAGGCAAATGCATTTAGTTCACTTGGTCTTTTCCCTACTCATATCATAAAATTTTCAGTCATAGTAATTTACCATTTGACAAAGAGTTTAGACAATCTGGGATGGGGTGGGGAAATGTTGTTCCTCATTATATATCATAAATTTTTCCTAAAACAAAAAACACCGTTGATTAGTTTCGTATTTATCATTGTACTTGGCGCTACACGGATAAATATCGAGCAAATCACCACTTTAACTGGTTCACAGTCCTTAATTTGAATTTAGTACCTTTTTTCTGTAATGTAGAAGTGTTTGAATTTATGATAATTTTGCGGATCATGATACTAATATTTTCCGCAAAGTCAAGCTTGCGCGATTCGTGATTTGGTTTTAAAAGTTGCAAAATGAAGCTACGCAGATCCTACTAAATGTTGTGGCAAAAGGAAATGAGTGAATGTGGGTATTCGTAAAAGTAAATATGTTTGTTTTAAAATTTACCGGACATAATTACAATGAAATAAATATGTGCATGTAGTTATGAGATTTTATAGAACCTATTTTAATGTGGCGAATCATACCTGGAATCTCTTTACTATTTGCTACACTACATATTCGGGTATATCTGAACCGATGCTACATCGAGGCACATGGGACACTACAAACGTTTTATGTTTCTTTATCCCTATTATTTATTATGCGATTAAGGACAAAGAATGATGATAAATGTCGTGACACAAGATTTATGCAAGTCAGTAAGAAAAGAAAAAAAAGTGAAATACATCCCTCTTGATAAATTAATATGAACCTTAATAAAAGCGCTAAGTACTACTTTTAGCCAATGACATTTCCCCAATATATCATTATTGCGTTACCTATATGATATGAGAATGAGGATTTACTCCCTCGATATTGTTTTAATATTTGAGGCATACTTGATTATATTGCTTGTAAAACACATCCTGTGACTTCATTTAATTCACCATGAAGATATGTTATTTTCTATTCTTAAGTGACAAAAGACTATTTGCGTGCATATATATATATATATATATATATATATATATATATATATATATATATATATATATATATTTCACACATTCATTCATTTCCTTCTTCCTCAACATTTAGAGTCTATCTTGGACTTTGATCGTCATGAAATTCCGAGCTGTGACTATTTTTTTACTCTTAGTAGCCAGCTTGGAGCTTTCATGAGCGGTTGTTCCTTTCGTCCCATCGAACATAAAATGTTAGTCTCTGAATTTCACTTGTAATATATTGTATCACCGTCTTTGATTAATGTATAGACAAAAAGTAAACTTATAGCAAAATCCGTGTTTGATATATAAAGCATTAAACCATAACCCTTGAAGATATATGGCTATGGACATAGCAAGAAAGGTGTTTCTGAACTACTTGTACTATACATGTTTCGCTTGTGAATTTAAACTTTCTTCAACGCTTATTTCAATGTAAATGTCCACAAAATACCACATGATCGAGTCAATATTTTACATTACCCCGCATCAAAGGGTCATCTGAGTTCTGAAGAAGCGGGCTTGCACGAGAGGCGTTATTGCTAAATATCAGTAATGACCCGCAATATTAGTATACCATCGCGTCTCTTATATTGTAATTCACTTATATTTCGCCTTTTGTCTCTACTGAGATCCACTGGCAACTCCACTGGAAGTAACCACAACTGAATACAAATAAGCCAGTGCACCTCGGTATACACTAATTTCACCAGAGATTTTTCTTTGTATTTATTCGTGAGGAGCAGAAATTGGGATTTCAAATATCTCCTGGTTATAAATAGGACGAGAAAATTTTTATAGAAAAAACAACAACAACAACAACAACAACAACAACAACAAACCAACAACAAAAAAACCCCCATTAATGTCAATGACGGCCATTCGCAGATTCATCTACTCTTAACTAAATTTAAAAAATGCCCTTTTGCAAAAAGAATACATCACGAAACATATGATTGATGATTGACCGTATATATGTGCATGAAAACCTTTGGAAGGTCGAGTATGCGTAGTGAGGATGGTTCTACTGATCTTTATTATAGATTGTTTAAAGTAGAATTTCAGTTGGTAAGCTCTATGTGTTGTTGTTGGTTTTTGTGTCATTCTTCTACATCCTCTTTTTCTTCTAAATATATACTTATCCGCATTTTTAAACATCTTTGTTTCAAGAATAATCTGAGAGGAACTTTTTGGGAGCGGATTGCCCTACAGTGGATGGGTGAACGAACAACTTTGTACATGCTAGCGCAATGGCTGAGACACACCAAAAACGTCTTTACTAGATCGTAATATTCTACATCTGAATTTACATTTAATTTATCTAATATAAAATATTTATTTTACATTTTCACTCAGGACGCTTTAGACCAGTAGATTCAGGAACGTGACACATATATTTCATACGCTGGTACTATAACGCCAATACCAGAAGATGTGAGCAGTTTGTGTACGAAGGGTTCGAGGGCAATGACAATTTTTCCGGTAGAGTAGCAATGCTATGCTGCCTGTGGTTTTCTCGGATTTGCATGAACGCGATAATGACACCTGAAACAGTTTTTCGTGTGAATTCAAACTACAGTAGCAGTAAAACTGCTTCTCAGGACATTTTTTTAAAAATGTCGACGAGTTAAAATGTGCAATTGCTGAAAGAGATCTACTTGTGGGGAATAACAGGTAGCAAACGACATCTAGTAAAAGCGAGACATTAAATTGCAATAAATGAGATCATAATTGACCAAACAGAATATATGTAAAACAGGTGAAAGGAAAATGACGAAGTTTGCGACTCGTCTACAGCAATGAATTACATAGAATGATGTGTTTCTTAACGTCTCGACATTTAACAATAAGGATCAGATAATTTGCACACACACATTAACTCCTCTAAATCATGACGTTAAGTGCTGGAAATCCAATATAAAGGTGAATACAAAATTTGACTGAAATCAAACATTCCTTCATACAATTGTACTTTGGAAACAAAAGTTAGCTTGATGGGAAATCAAGGGCCATAACTCTTCTAAATGATAACGTGAAATGCTGGAAATTAACCTCATTCAAGGTCTCATGAAAATAAAGGTGCATGCTAAACCTGAAATCCAAGAATCTTTGGTAAAACCATGCTAGGACAATCAGGGGTCATAACACCTGTCTATGATGTCATGGAAAGGCAAACTCGTTCAAGGTCTGATCAATATTGAGGTACATGCTAAATTTGGTTGGAATCCAAAATTTCTTAGCAAAGATATTCTCTGAAAACCAAATTTTAATAAGATGGGAAATCAGTGGCAACAACTCCACTAAATTATATTGTGGAACACTGGAAACCCAAGTCATTCAAGGTCCCATCAATATAAACCTGCATGCAAAATATATTTGAAAACTAACAATTCTTAATAAAGTAAGGTTATAGAAACCAAGGTCGGGATGAATGACAACCATCACCACAGTACATGATGTAATGGAATGCTAGAAATCAAACTTACTCAGTGGCTCATCAGTATAAATCAGCATATCACACTTGGTTGAAATCGAACAAATCGTAGTAAAGTTATGTTATGGAAACCAAAATCAGGAGGATAGGCAATCAGGGGCCATATCTCCTGTATCAGGGGCCATATCTCCTGTATCAGGGGCCATATCTCCTGTAATGATGTAATGGTACTAGAAATCAGACTCTTTCAAGGACTCGTCAACATCAAGCAGCCTCCCAAATCTGGATGAAATCAAACAACCTTTAATAAAGTAATGATGTAGAAATTAAAGTCATGAGAATGGTTGTTCAGGGGACTCAACTACTGGTACTGTAAGTGATGTCACTGAATGCTGGAAATCAAAATAATTCCAGGTTTCATCAAAATAAAGCAGCATATCACATTTGGTTTAAATTCAAAAAATCTTTGCAAAGTTACATTGTGTAAAGTTATGTTGCAGAAACCAAAGCCAAAAGGATGGACAGTCAGGGGCCATAACTCCTGTAATGATGTTATGATGCTGGAAATTTTATTCTTTCAAGGACACATTAATATCAAGCTGCCTCCAAAATCTGGATGAAATCCAACAATTCTAATTAAAGTAATGTTGCAGAAACTAAAATCTGGAGAACTGGCAATCAGGGGACATAACTAGTGTAATAGGTGTCACAGAGTGCTGGAAATCTAATTAATTTAAAGTATCATAAATATAAAGCAGAATATCGAATCTGGTTGAAATCAAACAAATCTTAGTAAAGCTATGCTGCTGAAACCTAACAGGATGTACAATCAGAGGCTATAACTCCTGTAAATTATGTTATGGAACACTGGAAATCAACCTCTTTCAAGGGCTCTTCAATATAAAGCAGCATAATAAATTTGACTGAAATCCAACTAAACCTTAGTCAAAATATGTTGTGGAAACAAAAGTCAGCAGACAGGCAATCAGGGATCATAACTCTTGTAAATGACGTTATGGAGTACTGGAAATCAAACTCTTTCAGTATCTCATTAATATAAAGCCATATCCCAAATTTGGTTGAAATCCAACTTTGGCAAAGTTATGCTGCAGAAATCAAAGTTAGGAGGATGGGCAACCAGGGGGCATAACTCCTGTAAATGATGCCATGGAATGTTGGAAATTGAACTCCTTCAATGCCTTGTCAGTATGAAGCTGCACATCAAATTTGGTAAAATCCAATAAATCCCAGTAAAGTTATTTTGTGGAACCAAACTGATGGATGGACATGATTACTATCAATTAGGACTGTAACAATTACCCAGATAAACACCGACAGTTTGAGTATTAGCATTAACTGTTACAAAACTTGGTAACCGGTTAACCGTCCTCCCCTCCTCCTCCTGGCCTCGTAACACCAAGCATATTTGGTAATATGAGCAAATGTATATGCAAATTAAAACTGTAAATAAAATGTCTCATTCCCAGCTTTTTCTTTAACATGTACAGTGATCTGCTATTCTAAAATATGATACAGAACAATATTAATACCATCTTCATTTATACCGGTACTTTATGCAAACACACACACACATATAAACACATTCATAAACACACAATCCCTGTTTTCTTCCTCTGAATGAAAGCTGGAATGTATATCTAGAGCTCATGCAAAAGCAAACAAGAAAAATTTTTGAGTCATCAAGTGTAACATAGAAGTTTCTAAAGATTTTTGAAACTGGAAATATTGATTATGCTGTAATTCTTACCAGTTCAGACTCTGTACATGAGGTGTTTTAGACAGATTAACTTGTTACAGTTCAATTAACGTATTGTGGGTAACTGGTTAAGGAATTTAATTACTATTTCTGCCCTACTATTGATCCACTAACAAACTGACCTTTAAAATTTTCGCTTGACCAAAGTTATCAACAGCAATGCTAGACATGCTTTGACAAAAGCTATGGGTAATAACAATGTGTGCACTGTAAAGGATCCCGCTTGCTACAGTTTCCTCTGGAGGGCCTTAAACAGGGGATACAAAGAGGGTGTATCCAAGAATAATGGGTCAGAACTCTATACAAAAAAAAAAAAAATGTAAAACGATGGCAAATTCATGCAATAGTTCAATAAATTATAATATAAATCTGCATAAGAAATTTACTTGAAATCCAATGATTACTGGTAATGCAAGGATGATAAAACAAAGATTGAAAAAAAGTGCAACCACACCATAAATTATCTCAAAATGTATCTCAAGGGAAGTAGCTGGATGAAAATAAAACTGATCCTGGATCTCATCAATATAAAACTGTACATATAACTGAACTGACATCCATCATTCAAATGAAAAATTTTGCAAGGAGAAACAAGTCATGGAAATCATCAGGAAGTCACAACTCCACTATATCAAGACATAGAAAGCTGGAAATGGTACTTGTCTGTGGCACATCAATCTAGTTGAAATCTAACAATCTTTCTGCAAAGTTATGCTGCAGAAACCAAAGTTGAGGAGAATGGGCAAATCTGGGGCATTAACTCCTCTAAATGATGCAGTTAATGCTGAAAATCAAACTCAATCAAGGTTTCCTTCACAAACAGCTGAATGCTAACTTTAGTTGAAATCCTGCTATCCCTAAAGCAGTTATACTACAAAAATCAACATTAGAAGAGCAAATCAGGGGCCACAAGTCCTCTAAATGAAGCTGTGGAATGCTAAAAATCAAATCATGCAAAGTATCATCAGTATAATGCTGCATGCCAAATTTGGGTAAAATCCACCTATTGCTGTTCCGATTACCTGAATGTTGAGCATCTATCACTTTCAGTAAAGTGAAAAACTATTACAGTTTTTGTGATGATTTCGATCGATTATGGTGGCATTCTGTTTTGCAACATTTGAACTCTTTCAGACTTGAACCTACATGTGTCTGGAAAAAAACCCAACATGTTTTAACAAGACATTCAACGGACAAATAGATAAATTATAAATTAATCATGGATCCGTTTTGATGAAAGTTATGATCAATCATGAAATTTTCTCCAATACCCAACACTAACTCAATAATTTCTTCATCAATTTATGCTGTTAATATCAAAGTTAAGTGGACAGCCAAACAGGGTCAACAACTCATTTAAATCATGGAACACTGAGAGTGAACTCATTCAAGGTCTCATCAATATAAAAATGCATGATAAATTCAGTGGAATTCAAACAATCCTTGTTAATCTTATGCTATGGAAAACAAAGCTAGAAGAATGGACAATCAGGGGGAGAAAAAAATATGGGCAATATATTCTATAAATAATGACACAGAACACTTGAAATCAGACCCAGTCAATGTCTCAACAATATGAAGCAGTATGCCAAAATTTGATTGAAATCAAACATTTCTCTGTAAAGTTATGCTGCCGAAGCCAAAGTTAGGAGGATGGACATTTAGGGACAGATAACACTTGTTTACTGATGATGTTAACACTGGAAATTTATTTACTGATGATGTGAACACTGGAAATCTATTTATTGATGATGTGAACATTGGAAATGTATTTTACTGATGATGTGAACATTGGAAATGTATTTTATTGATGATGTGAACACTGGAAATGTATTTTATTGATGATGTGAACACTGGAAATTTATTTTATTGATGATATGAACACTGGAAATGTATTTTACTGATGATGTGAACACTGGAAATCTATTCATTGATGTTGTGAACACTGGAAATCTATTTATTGATGATGTGAACACTGGAAATGTATTTTACTGATGATGTGAACACTGGAAATCTATTTATTGATGATGTGAACACTGGAAATCTATTTATTGATGATGTGAACACTGGAAATCTATTTATTGATGGTGTGAACACTGGAAATGTATTTTATTGATGATGTGAACACTGGAAATGTATTTATTGATGATGTGAACACTGGAAATGTATTTTATTGATGATGTGAACACTGGAAAATTATTTATTGATGATGTGAACACTGGAAATTTATTTATTGATGATGTGAACACTGAAATGTATTTATTGATGATGTGAACACTGGAAATCTATTTATGGATGATGTGAACATTGGAAATGTATTTTACTGATGATGTGAACACTGGAAATGTATTTTACTGATGATGTAAACACTGGAAATGTATTTATTGATGATGTGAACATTGGAAATCTATTTATTGATGATGTGAACACTGGAAATCTATTTATTGATGATGTGAACACTGGAAATCTATTTATTGATGATGTGAACACTGGAAATCTATTTATTCATGATGTGAACACTGGAAATGTTTTTATTGATGATGTGAACACTGGAAATGTATTTTATTGATGATGTGAACATTGGAAATCTATTTATTGATGATGTGAACACTGGAAATCTATTTATTGATGATGTGAACATTGGAAATTTATTTTACTGATGATGTGAACACTGGAAATGTATTTATTGATGATGTGAACACTGGAAATCTATTTATTGATGATGTGAACATTGGAAATTTATTTATTGATGATGTGAACATTGGAAATGTATTTTACTGATGATGTGAACACTGGAAATCTATTTATTGATGATGTGAACATTGGAAATGTATTTTACTGATGATGTGAACATTGGAAATGTATTTTACTGATGATGTGAACACTGGAAATCTATTTATTGATGATGTGAACATTGGAAATTTATTTATTGATGATGTGAACATTGGAAATTTATTTATTGATGATGTGAACATTGGAAATGTATTTTACTGATGATGTGAACACTGGAAATGTATTTTACTGATGATGTGAACACTGGAAATGTATTTTACTGATGATGTGAACACTGGAAATTTATTTATTGATGATGTGAACACTGGAAATCTATTTTTTGATGATGTGAACACTGAAATGTATTTTACTGATGATGTGAACACTGGAAATCTATTTATGGATGATGTGAACACTGGAAATGTATTTTACTGATGTGAACACTGGAAATGTATTTATTGCTGATGTGAACACTGAAAATGTATTTTACTGATGATGTGAACACTGGAAATTTATTTATTGATGATGTGAACACTGGAAATCTATTTTTGATGATGTGAACACTGAAATGTATTTTACTGATGATGTGAACACTGGAAATCTATTTATGGATGATGTGAACACTGGAAATGTATTTTACTGATGATGTGAACACTGGAAATGTATTTATTGCTGATGTGAACACTGGAAATGTATTTTATTGATGATGTGAACACTGGAAATGTATTTATTGATGATGTGAACACTGGAAATCTATTTATTGATGATGTGAACACTGAAATGTATTTTACTGATGATGTGAACACTGGAAATCTATTTATGGATGATGTGAACATTGGAAATGTATTTTACTGATGATGTGAACACTGGAAATGTATTTTACTGATGATGTGAACACTGGAAATCTATTTATTGATGATGTGAACATTGGAAATGTATTTTACTGATGATGTGAACACTGGAAATCTATTTATTGATGATGTGAACACTGGAAATGTATTTATTGATGGTGTGAACACTGGAAATGTATTTTACTGATGATGTGAACACTGGAAATCTATTTATTGATGATGTGAACACTGGAAATCTATTTATTGATGATGTGAACACTGGAAATGTATTTTACTGATGATGTGAACACTGGAAATCTATTTATTGATGGTGTTAACACTGGAAATTTATTTATTGATGATGTTAACACTGGAAATCTATTTATTGATGATGTGAACACTGGAAATCTATTTATTGATGATGTGAACACTGGAAATGTATTTTACTGATGATGTGAACACTGGAAATTTAAGCCATTCAAGCTCATATCAAACTAAAGATGCATGCCAAAATTTGGTCACAATTGAAAAACTTTTTGTCCCAGAAACCGAAATTAGAGAGAGAGACAATCAAGGGCCTTAACTCCTCTAAATGATGACATGGGATGATACAAATCCACTTATTCTCAGTAAAATAACCTTGTGGAAACAAAATTATTGATACTATAAGGTACAGACCTTTTAGAGTGGAGTTGTATGAAAATATGTGTGCACAAATTAGAGATTGAAACAAAACAATATAAAGCATTTGAAAGGTCATATAGAATCTGCAAGTTTTGTTATTATGGAATACAAAATACATTTCCTAACTGTCTGACCATTCTACAGGAGGAAAAAAAGATATTTTACAACAACTGACATGGTTCAGATTACATAGCCCCTGTAGTTGTGGAACTTGTGTACATGATTCAATGTGACAGGGGTCAGTAATCACAAGAGCATCGGCTGCATGTTAACCATCTTTAGCAATTTTCAAACAAATTTACTTGAATAGCACACCATTACATTGTTTCTGTATTGTGGGATGGTATATCTCACAACAATTTTCTGCACATAAATCCGTATGTACACATCAACTTTCTGTACATAAATCCATATGTACACAAGAACTATAGATTCATGTACAGAAAGTTGTGTACATATGGATTTATGTGCAGAATGTGTTGTGTGTGCATTGTGCACATAAATCCATATGTACACAAGAACTTTCTGTACATAAATCCATATGTACACAAGTAACTTTGTGCACATAAATCCATATGTATGCAAGTAACTTTCTACACATAAATTCCTATGTATGCAAGTAACTTTCTACACATAAATGCCTATGTATGCAAGAAACTTTCTACACATAAATTCCTATGTATGCAAGTAACTTTCTACACATAAATTCCTATGTATGCAAGTAACTTTCTACACATAAATTCCTATGTATGCAAGTAACTTTCTACACATAAATTCCTATGTATGCAAGTAACTTTCTACACATAAATTCCTATGTATGCCAGTAACTTTCTACACATAAATTCCTATGTATGCAAGTAACTTTCTACACATAAATTCCTATGTATGCAAGTAACTTTCTACACATAAATTCCTATGTATGCAAGTAACTTTCTACACATAAATTCATATGTATGCAAGAAGATTCTACAGAAGATTGATTTATATACATCATATAGTAGAAACATGATGCAGTTTGTAACCCATCAGTGGTAAAGACACATTTTGAGAAAGTACTTGGAGACAAAGATTCAGATAGATTGGAGATTTGGATAGCCCTTCTATAAATCTAAAGGATATGCTGATGGTTCAAAATTTTTATTTATATTTAATACATTGCCGCATCCAACACAGAAGCACCTCATTTCATGATCGAAGAAAGACAGCTGGCAAGTCTGACATTTTGCACATCACAGGTGAAATACTTTCTAAACAAATATTACAGAAATGACAACACATTGCAGTAGATTTTAAAATGATTCCAGAATTAGACCCTAACCTCCACCCAAGCTGACTAACCATTCATAAAGAGAAATCCTTATTAAAATACAAGCCTCCTCTCACAAGTAGTCAACAGAATGATGGAAATAATGTTTTATTTGAAATCCATTGTGATCATGTGATGACATGATGCATTTATTTTTGTACAGACAGGTCAAAACCCATAGACTTTTCCATTTTAAAAAGTACCCCTTTTTCTGACATATTATTGCAATCTTTAGACTATTGTGCTCTGATGTCATTTCACAATATTAATTATATCAATTACATATGCGAAGTCTACCAATTTTGAAACCTGATTTCTAGCTCAACTTGCTACACATCACTGCTGAAATATTTTGTAAAAAGATATTGCAGAATACAAAAACGTATAGCAGATGACTGAAAACTAATTCCAAAATCTGGAACTAACCGCCTCCCAACCCGACTTATCATTCTTAGAGGAAAATCTTTGTTGAAAAGCAAGCTGCCCCAAACATCAATAGAACAAGAGGCCTAAGTTTGCCTGAGATTGCTCACCTGGCTGACATCTGTCTAATAGCCAAATGCAAGAACAGTTGGCTATGAAATTTGGGTCAGTATAATGCTTTTTGTTGAAATTTCTCCAATGCTGTTGATTGCATATGTCATGCAAACAACTGTTTCAAAGTTTCTCTAGTTTTTGAAGCTTCATCCATATTTAATCAAAATTCAGCATCATCTATCCATTATTGAAAAGACCGCTATGCCAGCATGCTTCATGTCCAAAAAAAGTTGGTCAAATTCTTTTCAATGTATTTTTTACATATAGTTGTATAATGTTTTCCTACTTTTGGTAATGGCAGCCATATTTGATGGTGGAATGAAATCATTGGTAAAAATCTGAAAGGCATTCAAGCTAGTTCACTTTCTGTCAAATTTGGTCAAATTATGTTAAGTGGTTATTTAGAAGGAGTTATTAAGGTTTTTGTAATTTTATTGACAGTAGCCATATTTGATGGAAGATTGATAAAATTCTATTTAGCAGTTTTTCAGAATTAGTTATTTAAATGTTTTTTATTATTAGTAATGGTGGCCATATTGGATGGCAGAATATCATCATTTGTATAAAGTTGAAGGCTCTCTATGCCATGATGCTTTCTTTCAGATTTATTCAAATTCTGTTGAGCAGTTTTTGTGATGAAATAATTTAAAGGTTTTTCAATTTTTAGTAATGGTGGCCATATTTGATGGCAAATTGTAACCATTAGTATAAACTTCAAAGCCTTTTATGCCAGGATGCTTTCTATCAATTTGGTCAATTTCTGTTAAGCAGAAGAAGTAATTTAAAGTTTTTTCTATTTTTAGTAATATGAGCCATAATGGATCAGAATCATTTCTACAGAACTGAAGGACTTAAGGCCAGGATGCTTTCTGCCAAGTCTGTTAAAATTCTATTCGACAGTTTGGGAGATGAAGTTATTTAAAGATTTTCTGCTTTTAGTGACAGTGGCTATATTTGATAGTGGATCACCATAATTTGTACAGAGCTGTAAGGTCTAGGATGCATCCTGAAAAATTCTGTCCAGTGGTTTTTGAGAAGTTATTCAAAGGTTTTTCTATTTTTAGTCATGGTGGACATATCTGATGGCAGATCTGCATAAACATTTGAAAGGCCTTTAGGAAAATAGCAATTGCTGATGGATGGACTAGTTTTTCTATTTTTAGTAATGGAATTTAATCAATTCTGTTCAGCGGTTTTGGAGAGGTTATTTAAAGGTTTCTCTATGTTTAGTAATGGTGGCCATCTTTGATGGCAGATCTGCATGATTTATTGTTTGGTAATAATTACTGAGATACAATGCAAATTTAAACTTCATATGGCAATTAGGATATACATTTGTATTCTGTATTCATAAATTATTTTTGAATTTTAATTGAATTTTTTGAGATTACCATAAGAAAAACTTCCAACTTAAAATGTATATTAAATAAAAGAGGAAATACAAATACTAGAATGCTAGACTGCTCTTAGAAGAAGTCACTAACTCTATACTTTGCTTGACAATTGGTGCAAAAGTAAAATTACAATTTACAGCATTGTTTTCATTCATCATTCTAATTTAAATAATAGAGTAGAATACAATATTTTTTATAAATTGATTGAGCAGGAAAGATAAAAATGGCAGTGATCATGCCTCTTAAAATACCTTTTCTTTGATACATGTAAAGTTTGCCATGTTAATGTGAATATATAACTTGTATATTTAATGAAGTATTAAGCAAGTTTTAATTCTGAAGACAAAATATACATAGTTATTAGTATATATATCTTATTCATCAAATATATTTACTGACTGATACTGTATTTCATCTGAATTTTCAATCTTCATGAAATAATTTTCACAGACTGATAATCATCAAATGTCATTCACTTGATTCATCATCAAATCGTAAAAGTCATTACACCTTCAAACTCATAACAGGATATTGTTGAAATAATGCTTGTATAATCTCCATTCAATCATCTGTGTCTATATAACCCCGAGATTCAACAAATTCCAGTGCCTTTTGTTTTACTGCAGTAACAGTAACATCAGTACCATGATGCTGTTCAAAGTCCAAGTACTTCTTAAAGAAAAACTTCATCTTTTTGGCTGACATCTTCAAACCGATCACTCGTTCATATAAGTGCCTGTAACATAAACAAAATATGAATATGTGAATTATAATATATTTCAGAGTAAATGTGGCTGAACAATTGAATCTAATTCAAGATTATATCACAAATCAAAGACGACCAATTTCTTTAATCAGGATTCTTCTTCAGAATTTTCAATATTTGTGAAAATTTCTACTTTTATATTTTACCAACTGAGAAAGCAGAATGGAAAAGTCTGATGACATTAATGTAATATGTGTATCATTATATAAACATTTTTATTAAGATGTTTATTTTGTAAATTAAAAAGTGTTTAGGACTTCCAGCCCATAATACCTTGATTAATTTTGGAATGACCCAAATAGATACAGATTGAAACTGGGATTTAACTTATGAGGAGTGAGACAGACAGGCAGACAGAAACAGAGATAGGGATTAACATCAACAGTGAAAAAATTTCTTTCCCATTCTTTAAAATTGAATAAGGAGAGAGAAGCTGAATAAATCACATATAATTAAATATTACACTTTAGCATAAGAAAAAATAGTTCATTGCAAACCTGGCATTTTCAACATTCCCCTGTTTGGTAACCATATCTATATAAACTGACCACATATCAGTTCTTTTAGGATAGTTGCTGAGGATGTTCTCAAACATTGTCTTCCCTCTCTCTGCATCACCATGCTTAAATTCCATTTGGGAAACTTTGGCTATCACCTCAACATCTGTAAATGAAGACCATTATAGCATGAAATCCTGAAGTAAAATAATTAGGTTGACATTCAATCATCTTTTTCTCTGATATGATTGCAAATATTTTTATTGGGTGACCCATTTTCAAATAAGCCAATCAGGCACAGATATTCTTGATGATACGAGCAAATATGGCCAGCACAGACTAGTCTAATGAATCTAGCATTAGCTGTTGCCATTAAACACCTTACACAACATACGCATAATGTTGTTTAATTCTGAGGTATACTCAATAAACCCTTCTCATTCATGCCTTCTACTTAAGCGACTGCCAGATACACTCACAAACATAAATACTTCTGCAGAGGAAACGCTCATATAAACTTCAAAGCTAGAGAAACTACAATGGTTCATCATTGCAAATCTCCACTCTTTTTATTGCTGATTCCAAAACCCTCTCCATACCCAAACTCAAAGACAGTGAGGCAGGAAAAATAAGTTAAGTTAAATGATGCGTATAAGCATCTTCCAATGCGATAATACAATATAAGGTAACTCTAAAGAACCTGACCAGCAGAAATCATTGAGCAGTCAGACAAGATGATTTCTACTTAACACATCTCTTATATTTATCCCATAAGATATTATGAGAGCACATTACCTTGCACAACGGGGAAGAAATCAAATGCAAAATAAAATTTTGAACAACTGCAGTCTTATATGTCTTCATGGTTTACCTCACCAACACCAGTTCAGAGTTCATACAACTCTGCAATGTTTTTTTTTTTAAGAACTTTTCAAAGAAGTTTTCAAGGACTTCCTAAAGTTTTCAAGGAATTCCTTAAGTTTTCAAATACTTCCTTAAGTTTTCAAGGAATTCCTTAAGTTTTCAAGGAATATTTTTTCTTACAGAAATTGAACCTCCTACTCCATATGTTAATTTGTTAACTACTGGTGTTGTGTCATTTGATCCACAAAATATGATCCCATTTTATTTACTTACTCATTATTTTTGGACAATATGTAAATAACAGAAATTCTTAATTTACAAAAGTAATATATTTTATTCATTTTTAGCATTTTGTATTCCCTCTGGTAAACTTATGGGGTTTTGGTTAAATTCAAGTTTTTCCACAAATTCAAGGACATTTTATAGATAAAACCAACTTTTTTAAAATTCAAGTTTTCAATCAAACCCCTCAAAATTAAAGGATTTTTCAAGGTTGTATTAATTAAGATGATTTCCCAAGTAGTTCTTATTGAACTGAACTCCATAATTTTACTAATAATGCACTTTTACCAGGTGTTGTACAAGTCCCACAATTCAGACTGTTTTTGGTCATTTTTTGGGTGAGTGGATTGACAAAACAAATTGGAATGTTATAATTTTGTTGAGGGCTGTATATTTGTAATGAGGACTGTATTTGTGTGAATTTACATTAGAATGTGGCTACATTTGAGCGGAGATTTTTCTCCATATCCTAGAATTATTACACGCAATAAGTATTCAGGCTGAAATGACACACTGTAGGTGTGTACATACATAACAGGTATTTAATCTAAATGTGAGACAATTTATCCCCCCCTTCTCTCTCTCTCTCTCTCTCTCTATTGGTAGTTTGCAAATAATTATATTTTTCAGTTTTTGGGATGAGTTTTTGAGCTTCTTTATATAAAACTACTTGCAACAGAGCAAATTCCTCAAAATTATTGACCTATTAAATAAACTTTGGGTTAGAAAATATCTGAAACTGTCATTTACCACCTCAACCCTTAGGGGTCTGGGGCTGGAAGCCAAGGATGAGACCCCTGTTGCAGATGGCTACCCCAAGGGCAACAAAACAACTAAGTTTCATGAATTTTCACCCAGCTGTTCAGGAGATGTGGTAAAGGATAGGCAGATGGAGGGACAGACTGGTAGATGGAGGTTATCACAATAACCCTGCTGAAACATGGAAATACAAATAAATTACAGCATACAATTTTACAGTCAACCATTAATTATCCTGACCACCATGGTGGCAAATAAATTTTGATGTAAATGAACATCTGCATAAAATAATAATGCACCTCTCCCAAGATAACTTATGAGCAATGGTATCCATAAACACTGACTGCAGCATTAGTGAGGGTGCACGACGGTGAGGAAGACTCAAATACTACATCTCGATTGAGGAAAACAAAAACATGAGAAGAAAAAAAAGAAATGAAAAAAATGTGTGCATTTTATTTGAACTTGCAAGCTATTTTTGAATATATCACTGCAAATAGACAGGAACAATATACACAGCTTAGCCAAAGGCAAAAAGTTGTCTATGGAGATTTTGAGATTTTAACAATAAATTATGCTATCAGCAGGAGATAATGAATCTGTTAATTAGCTTGTGTCAACGATTTCAAGGACAATTAAATCAACAGTTGTCAAAATAAAGTCAGTTTAACCCATTGAGTAAGTAGAATTACAACAAGCTTTTTTTTCCTTCTGATTTCAGGATGTTCTAAATATCCTAGTCATTAGGCATGCAACTAGGCAGTTATGTTGTATCAGTATAATGTCATATGCTGATTTGTTCACATCTTGATCTTTTATTCTACATAGAAATCAAAAGATATTTGGACATTTTTAATATTTAAAATGTATGAGTACTGGATTTGAGTTTTGCAAAACAGTCTTACTTTCTTATACTACATTTATTTATTCTTGTTGCCAAATTGGAATCCATATATCTTATTGTCTTATAGGTGCATTCACAAGTTATCCATGCATAGATTAACAAAGAAGTGGCATATAAAGAACAACTGGTACATCCATGCGAACATTCCATTGGTGTAGATGAGTTTAAAATCCATATAACTTATGTGTCATTATACTAGGAATGAATCACTTACGTTGTTTTGGATCCAGACTTTTGAGTGCCCTCTGCAGCAGACGGCGGGCTGACTCCAATCTGTCATTCTGGAAATAGAATTGCTCGAAGCTAATCCAGATGTCTTTATTCTGACTGTGCTTCTTGACAAGCATGTTGTACACCTGCTCGGCCTCCTGAAAACATAGGAAATTAAAATTTATGTGAAAGACTATGCCAGTAGTAAAGTAAAAATAAATTAGAAATATGGGCACAAACCTATCCTTTGCATTGCCAGAGAAAAATACCTTGTCAACTGAGACAAAGTCAAGGTAGACAATGATTTTTGAGGGGTGACAGTGTGAACTATCATCTCTCAGAAATGTAACATGTACTTAATTCTACTGAACATCTCTCAGCAAGTGCTCTATAGTCTGGCTCTAGTCCATTCGAAATCGTACCCTACCTTCAACCTCAGAAAATAATTATGTCACAATAAAAATGTTGCCCAGAATGATTCAGTCTCTTCAAACCTTACAAATTTTAAACCATTCCTTCCTCCATCTGTACAAATATTCACAATGTGGAAAAATGTTAATGTGAATGTCAAGTACAATGTTAAATTCATGCTATTTTTGGGAGAGACAGAGCAGCCTAATGTATATGATGAGTTGCTGCTGTAGCCTGATGCTGACTCACACACAATTAAAAAAAACTAAATAGATATATACTGTACACAACTTACAAGATATACACTGCAACAATGGCTACAATTGAAATAAAATAGGTCATCATAAATTCTGTGTAATCTGAAGAAGTGCATAGTTTTAGATTTTGAAAATTTGAACTTGTAATCTTCTATTACGGAACTATATTTAAGTAAATCTGTAGTCTACATTGAATAGCATGCACAGTATTAGGAATATCTGTTGTTAAAGTTCAACAGTATGCATATAACTAGGAATATCTGAAGTTGACATTCAGTAGCATGCTTGGTATTAAGCATATCTGTAATTGACTTTCAGTAGCATGCATGGTATTAAGCATATCTGTAATTGACTATCAGCAGCATGCATGGTATTGAGCATATCTGTAATTGACTTTCAGTAGCATGCATGGTATTAAGCATATCTGTAATTGACTTTCAGTAGTATCCATGGTATTAAGCATATCTGTAATTGATTTTCAGTTGTATCCATGGTTTTAAACATCTGTAATTGACTTTCAGTTGTATCCGTGGTATTAAACATCTGTAATTGACTTTCAGTAGTATGCATGGTATTAAGCATATCTGTAATTGACTTTCAGTAGTGTGCATATTATTAGGAATATCTGAAGTTGACATTCAGGAGTATGTACAGTATTAAGTATATCTTTATTTGATGTTCAGTAGTATGCATAGTATTTATATCTGTAGTTGATGTTCAGTAGTATGCAAAGTATTACTATATGTAGGTGACATCCAGAAATATGCATAGCAATAATATCTGTAGTTGACATTAAGTAGTATACACAAGATTAATATATGTAGTTGACATTCAGTAGCATGCATAGCATTAATATCTGTTGTTGACATTCAGTAGAATGCATAGCATTAATATCTGTAGTTGACATTCAGTATGCATAGTATTAATATATGCAGTTGACATTCAATAGTATGCACAGCATTAATATCTGTAGTTGACATTCAGTAGTATGCATAGCATTAATATCTGTAGTTGACATTCAGTATGCATAGTATTAATATATGCAGTTGACATTCAGTAGTATGCATAGCATTAATATCTGTAGTTGACATTCAGTATGCATAGCATTAATATCTGTAGTTGACATTAAGTAGTATACACAAGATTAATATATGTAGTTGACATTCAGTATGCATAGCATTAATATCTGTTGTTGACATTCAGTAGAATGCATAGCATTAATATCTGTAGTTGACATTCAGTATGCATAGTATTAATATATGCAGTTGACATTCAGTAGTATGCATAGCATTAATATCTGTAGTTGACATTCAGTATGCATAGCATTAATATCTGTAGTTGACATTCAGTATGCATAGCATTAATATCTGTAGTTGACATTCAGTAGTATGCATAGCATCAATATCTGTAGTTGACATTCAGTAGTATACATAACATTAATATCTGTAGTTGACATTCAGTAGTATGCATTTCATTAATATCTGTAGTTGACATTCAGTAGTATGGATAGCATTAATATCTGTAGTTGACATTCAGTAGTATGGATAGCATTAATATCTGTAGTTGACAATCAGTAGTATACATAACATTAATATCTGTAGTTGACATTCAGTAGTATGCATAGCATTAATATCTGTAGTTGACTGAACAACTCCATGTATGATGATCCATCTGTGAAGAAAATGTGACCCTTTTCCCCGTAAGGGGCATATTGTCAAATTTATCACATATATATGTATCACTTTTTAAAACAATGCAATAAGAGTTTGAAATCAAGATCTACTTCTGTGGCTCACCAAGGCAAATCCTCATGCCCTATGTTACATTTTCCCCAACTCCCGCCCCACACTATGACCCTACACTGTTACCCAGGGGTTGTAACACATATCCGTTACATATACTAAAAAACTGTCACTATAATTGCAATTTTTGGATTTTTGACTTTTGATATCTCTCCCATGGCCCCAGAGAAGAGGTCGAAAAACTATACTCCACTTGCAGCTTGTAAGTCAATAGGCAACCTATGCACCAAGTTTGGTGAATTTCCATTCAGCGCATAAGGAGATGGAGTTATGGAAGGATGGACAGATAGATGGATGGACTGACAGAGAAAATGTATAACAATATCCCCTTGCTAAAACATTAAAACATGCAGATAATAAATAAGTCCACATTATTTGCCCACCTCATTACAGGAATGAGTTGATGTAAAGATACTTACCTCTATTTTCCCGGAACTAACATAGATACTGATGAGATGCTGATGAACTTTAATGGAGTCATTTTGCTGGACTGCATGCTTTAAAACCTCACTGAGGGACTGTGGTGTGCCATACATGTTCTCTAGATTTAGGTAAGCCACCCAAACATTTAACTTTTCTTGCTCTTCTCTGCAAAATCAAGTATAGGACATAATGGCAATAATTAGTAGATATAAACATATGCCAGCTATCAATTTAAGATCTGAATGAAGATAGCTATAGCAGAATGGAGAGTTTCCATTGCACTTTACTTCCTGCTCTATAACTTTAAAGCAATTTCAGATAAAGGGCAAGTGCATCACATTGTGGGTTCTATCTTCAAGGCCAAAGTCACAGTTCAATATTTTAAATTTTCCATTACAATTTCCTTTCCACTCTATACCTTAAGGGCCATTTGAGTTTAAGGAATGAAAATTGGTATACTGATACATCATCTCTAAATGGTATGTCATGTACCACATTTGGGGTCCTACTTTCAAGGCCAAGGTCACATGTCATTATTATAAGTTTCAGTCACTTTTTTCCCTTCTGCTCTAAAGCTTAACAGCTGTTTGAGATAAATGGATGAAACTTGGTATAATTATACATTGTCACTAGAAGATGCTTTGCTTTCCAAGTTTGGGGTCCTGTCCTCAAAGTCACAGGTCAATATTTTAAAGTTTCTTTTGTTTTACTTTGTAGTTTAAGTGCTGTTCGAGGTACAGGGATGAACCATGCTAAACTTTTGTTTCTCAGTTTGATGGCATCTCATGTATCACAGTCAAGGATTTACCTTCAAAGTAAAGACAAATGATCATTTTCCCCTTCTGCACTTTTACACTAATGTCCTTTAAGACAGAGGCATGTAACTTGGTTACCATCAACATCCATCCAGTAACTCTACAGTGGATTTGTACAAAATCCATATCTGTCCAGTAACTCTACAGTGGAACTGTACAAAATCCATATATGCATGTGAAGTAATGCAATCTTTAAACTAAACTAGAGACAACTAGATTTGTGTTTGTAAAACATGTATGCCCCCACTGCAGACTCCTCAAAAATCAAAAAATTCCAAAACTGCGAAAAACTGGAAATATTCCTTGAATTGCATGAAAATATAATAAGGGCATCTACATATGCATACAAACATGCACACCAAATTTAATTTCTCTACCTCAAGTGGCTATTACTTAATTGTGATAACAAAGGTTTTTCAGAAATAAATGTCCAAGTCAAAAAAATTTTAAAATTTGTCCAAAATTTAAAAATTACTGTAATGGTCTGAAATTCTCATCAGGTCCTCTACATATCAATAAAAATATACCTGCTTTATTTAATTTCTCTACCTCAAGCAGTTTTCGCCTAATTATGCTAACGAGGTTTCTGTCCAAAATCTGCAAGTTCCAAAAAGCTAAAAACTGTGTAAAAATGGAGAACTTGATGTAACAACTTGAAAATTTAATTAGGTCTTCTATATATGTATAAAAATATAATAGCCAGATTTCATTTGTCTGTGCTGAGTGGATTTTTTCTGTGCAGTGTTTCTAACAAGCTTCTTGGAACATACATATGGACAGACAGACAAAACACAGGACCAAATCAAGAAGTCACTGCTGCAAGATTCTGTGGGCTACATCTGATAATCATCAGAGAAAATTCTTGTCCTCTGATTGGGCAATAACTAACGCAAAAGATAGGATATTAATAGTTTTCCCAGGTGTAATAAACCATACCAGGGTGCATGGAAAATCATGTGGTGTTTTAAAGTGGTGTATGACATTTATTCCCAGAAATAAGATATCAAAATGGTTGATACTGCCGCTTTGCAATTTTAACAACATGCAACTATTTTATCATAATTTGACATTTTAATTCCTAATGGTAAAATTGAATAATTTGTATGATATAATGCTTTTTTAATTAGCATCAGAATGAAATCTAAACATAAAATACTCATTTCACAGGTTGGTGTTAACAACTAAATATGATCTAAGGGAAATAACTCATGCAAGTGGCATCTACATTAGGAGAAATAACAGAAAGATTTGCACCAGTGCAAGGGATGAGAAGTAAAATCTAAAATAGAAGCTCTAAGGGGAAATAAATTCATTTCATTGTCATCTGGCAGGGTGTATGATATATTAAGTCCTAAATCCTATATTTTCTTTGGCGATACCTTATGAAATACAAAATTTAGAAGGTCATACAATTCCATACACCCGGCTAAAATACCATGAAACTAATAGTATATCCTATCAGGATGGTTCATATAATGGTTTCACTCCAAACTGAAATATTTACTATTCTCACCTAAATGAGATGGTCTTGAGGGCCCGTTCAGCCACAGCTCTGGCCTTGTCAATTTCTGCCGTCTCCAGATGAAATGCCATGTAGCGGAGCCACACCATGGAGCTGTTAGGAGACTGAAGAACAAGCCTGTCAAATGCATCAGCTGTCTGTGGGACCTGCTCTCCTTCCAACTGCTGTCGCTCAAACTAAAACAGTTGAGAAATTTTAATACATGCAGAAAAAACAGCAGTAATATATATACTTTTAATTATGAAAAAATGACTGAGAAGGAAATTTTAAATTAGATATGTGTTTGTAAAATGTATTTGCCCACACCATAAAACTGTCCATGACCAAGGTAAATTCTGTGTCAAAACAAGGCATACACTGTTTCCATTACAATTTATGCAGGATGGTTTCGGCTAAGACTAATGAATAAACAAATAGATATGGTGAGAAAAAGAATGATATTATATCAGCAGTCACAATATTCCTTTTTTTTGTGCCTACATGTCTGTAAGAGACAGAAGATGGATATCAAACTTCATGTCATTTTGTAGTTCTGTTTCTGAAGCTGCTATTATAGTATTTATCAATAACATATATTCTAACATCAATTAAATGGTAGAAACTGCATGTACATGGGCGAGACAAGCCTGGAATTTGTTTTTTCAACATAAATAAATTGTAGCAAGACCTGTTTATATTTTGCTAATTATTAGCAAAAACAAATTAGTAATGAAAGTCCAAATAAATGCATGTTATCATCAAATGATTCTGTTATACATTTCTGTCTCTCTGGTTTTGTTAATTTCAGGTTCCACTACTGTATGTACTTGCATATAATCAGATACCAACTGCAAACTGCATAGACCCAGATCTGCCATCACATAATGCACCGGCAGATCTGGGTCTATGCAGTTTGTAAGGACTAATCAGTAGAACAAACAACATAGACCCTGATCTGCCAGCGCATTATGCGATGGCAGATCAGAGTCTATGTTGTTTGCATTTGGACTAAGCTTATATGCGAGTAAATACGGTATATATAATATATACTTGTATAATACAACTTGGTGCTCACTTCAAATAACCTTTTCTCTTCTTCCTGTTTCTCCTGACGAATCTGTTCTTTAGTCTTTTTGGGAGCCTCCTGTAACAACAAGGTAACAAGCATGTAACTTAGTAGTTAATGTAACAGTTTTTACTATAAGAATGAACCATTTCAAGAATGTCATGGCAACAGGGTAACAAAACAGGATCATACTAATGTAAATCAAGAAATATTAGTAAGCATAATATTTAGCAAATTTAGTGAGTAACATTATTTTCATTAAAATCTGATTCACATTCAAATTTGTGACAAAAGATCACAGTATGTATATATGCTATCAATCCTGTCGACTATTCAAAAGGATGGTTCTGAAACTGGGGTTAGATATTAGTAGCGACCATTTGTATAAATGCTATTTGAAGCTCGAGTAACAGGTGAGAAGATGGACCTGAAATACTACAATTGATGTCTATGATCTTATTTGAATATACCTTATTGCCTGCACTGATTCATATTATTTGTAGTTTGATACCTTATTGTCTGCAGTGATTCATGTTATACCTTATTGTCTGCAGTGATTCATGTTATCTGTAGTCTGATACCTTATTGTCTGCAGTAATTCATGTTATTTGTTATTTGATACCTTATTGTCTGCAGTGATTCATGTTTTACCTTATTGTCTGCAGTGATTCATGTTATACCTTATTGTCTGCAGTGATTCATGTTTTACCTTATTGTCTGCAGTGATTCATGTTATTTGTAGCCTGATACCTTATTGTCTGCAGTGATTCATGTTATACCTTATTGTCTGCAGTGATTCATGTTATTTGTAGTCTGATACCTTATTGTCTGCAGTGATTCATGTTATTTGAAGTCTGATACCTTATTGTCTGCAGTGATTCATGTTATACCTTATTGTCTGCAGTGATTCATGTTATTTGTAGTCTGATACCTTATTGTCTGCAGTGATTCATGTTATTTGTAGTCTGATACCTTATTGTCTGCAGTGATTCATGTTATTTGTACTCTGATACCTTATTGTCTGCAGTGGTTCATGTTATTTGTAGTCTGATACATTATTGTCTGCAGTGATTCATATTATTTGAAGTCTGATACCTTATTGTCTGCAGTGATTCATGTTATTTTTAGTCTAATAACTTATTGTCTGCAGTGATTCATGTTACACCTTATTGTCTGCAGTGATTCATGTTGTACCTTGTTTTCTGCAGTGATTGATGTTATTTGTAGTCAATCAAGCAATTAATATTTATTTCCTTCATAAGGAGAGTTCATTTACAAATATAGAGAATAGGACAGAAAGAAAGAAATTTAACAATTTACATTGATGATTTCAGAAAACATTCCAGAAAGTCAACGACACATATTAAACTAATACAGATGAGGAAGGAACAAATGTAATATCAATAATCAGTAAATACAAGCAAACATACAAAATGGCACATAATCATTGTATATAAATCTAAAACAAAGTTTATTATTACAGTACGGGTCCATTAATGATAATTACTTTGCTTTTAAAATGAGGTCTAATAGGTACAATGTTTTGGTAGGAGATGATTTGGGAAGTTTTGCTTTTGATAAATGATTGGTCGTCAGGCTACGAAGTACACTCGAGATACAAGGACGATAAACTGGAATGAACAGATCTGAAAATGTTGAAGTTGTGTTTTTTCAAGTCTACTTTCAAGGTCAGTTCTTAAGAGTTTTATTAACTGTGATTCATCATTACTTTAGTTAAGTTCTATGTGTAGTTCAAGTCCAAACTTGTCAAACATGTACCAGTTAAAGTCGCTGGCAATTTGTCTTGTTAATGTACATGATGTGACCACATGCTGAGAGAGGTCGGTTCAGATGAAATACAGTGTCAGTCAGTAAATACACATTGACGAATAAGATGTATATACCAATAACTATGTATATTTTGTCTTCAAAATGAAAACTTGCTTAATACTTCATTAAATATACAAGTTATATATTCGCATTAACATGGCAAACTTTACATGTATCAAAGAAAGGTTGTTTTAAGAGGCATGATCACTGCCATTTTTATCTTTCCTGTTCAATCAATTTATAACAAATATTGTATTCTACTCTATTATTTAAATTAGAATGATGAATGAAAACAATGCTGTAAATTGTAATTTTACTTTTGCATCAATTGTCAAGCAAAGTATAGAGTTAGTGACTTCTTTTAAGAGCAGTCTAGCATTCTAGTATTTGTATTTCCTCTTTCATTTAATATACATTTTAAGTTGGAAGTTTTTCTTATGGTAATCTCAAAAAATTTAATTAAAATTCAAAAATAATTTATGAATACAGAATACAAATGTATATTCTAATTGCCATATGAAGTTTAAATTTGCATTGTACAAGGACGCAAAAGTGCTAAGGCAATTGGAGTAAAGTACCTTGCACAAGGACACACAATGATAGCCAACCTGAGCTGATCTGGTCAGATTTAAAACTGACACCTTTTCAGTCACAAGTCTGGCACACTAACCACTAAGCCGTGACACCTTTTCAGTCACAAGTCTGGCACACTAACCACTAAGACGCCACTGCTGCTGCTTCCATTAGTTGCCTTATACAATGGGCATGAGGGCACATCAGACCTGTTCTATATCCCTGAGCCCACAGTAGGTATATGGGACTCTAACTAAATCCATATTGGTGTTATCCAAACAATTTTCAGGATTGATGGTGCAAGTAAAAACTAAAACAAGATGAATAAATCGAGAAAATTCAAACCATGACATTTGATTCTATTTTGAAAGAACAAGGTCTTATTTATATCATATTGGATTTTGCATATTAATGATAATAAAAGTGTCATTTCTTACCTGAATTTCCTCTTCATCCGAGTCATCTATAGTTCTCTTTCCCTGGCTGCTGGGTATCTCTTTCAGCTTGAAATCTGCATCCCATGAAAATGTGGCTGGCAGCTGCAGTCTAGGTGGATCAGACAAATGAATAGCTGGTTTCTGAAAATATATGGAAGAAACTTTATACAAATACACAACTTCCATACAGCAGACATTGATGGAACCAAAATATTTGGCAGTTTTATTGTGGTACCCAGTACAAAGATTTCTTGTTAGTATTAGAATGGTTTTATTGGGATAAAAATAAGTAGCCAGTCAGTAGAGGAAGCCATATTGGAATGAAAATAGGTAACCAGTCTGTAGAGGTAGCCATGCTACAGAGCAGCTGGTTTAGGAAAGTTCCACTTTATTTAAATTTATCAATTCCAACTACTGATAAGTGTATACTGATGCTATATTAACATGTACAGTAAAACATCAATTTCCTGGATGCTGAATATCCAGATCATTCACTTGTATGGGCTACCACTGTGTCTCCCAAACTTTTGTTTATTACAATGTGTATGTATCAAAAAATCAAACTAATTTGCCAATCATGATGTCAACATTAAACAAAGTAACAGTGTAAAAGAAATCAGAAACAAACACAATCTATTAAAATCTCATATAATTATAATCACAATGATATTATGAATAACTAAATTATCTTTTTACAGTAAAAATAAATTTAATTAGGAGATATAGAGGGAGAGAGGGAGATATAAAGAGAGAAAGTTTATTCTTACACCCGACTGTCTCTAAGTGAGTGCCACTATGACAATATGTAATTTGTCATACAGAAATCCCAAGCTAGACAAAGAAGATTAAAGACTCATAACGGTCCAATCAAAGGAATCCTGCAGTCAAAGCCTATGTAATTGTCAATCAATGACCAATGGTGACTTAACGGGTGATAAAAGTTGATCACCTACCAGTAAAGGTGTGAACAGAATCCACGTCACATAAAATGACCATCCATCACACCTTTATTATTATTCCATCATGGATAACCTGAGTAGCTCTCCGATATGTGTGAAGAGTAAATGTAAATCTTATCATGAATTTTAGTATTTAATTATAGTATCATATTAATATTTTATTGTTTATATAGAACATATTAATACTTTTATTGTTTCTATTCTGTCTGCTCCTTAACATGTAAAATGTATACAACATATTAATATTTTTATTGTTTCTATAGAACATATTAATATTTTTATTGTTTCTATTCTTTCTGCTCCTCAACATTTCAAATGTATACAAAATATTAATATTTTATTGTTTCTATAGAACATATGAATATTTTTATTGTTTCTATTCTGTCTGCTCCTTAACATGTCAAATGCATACAACATATTAATATTTTTATTGTTTCCATTCTGTCGGCTCCTTAACATGTCAAATGTATACAATATATTAATATTTACTTACTTATACATTCAACGGACAATTATTGGATCCATTTAACCCAAATATTTCCATTCACAGTATACTTTTTCTTCAAAATTCAATCATCTGGATGAAATCTTTATCCCTGATGTTTTACTGTATAGATACATGTAACATCCTGGAAACTTCTAGTTAGTCCAATATTGACATGAACTAGAATTAAGTTCCCATTTACATACATGATTTTAAGATGTTATTTAATAAGTGAAGGACTAGAATAACTTTGATATTTGTACATCTCCTCCCCCACGTTTTTACAAATTGCTTAATTTGTTCAGTGTAATTTTAGACCTTCTAGCCTAACGTTTCCCCCAGCCTTGAGGATGTAACCTGCAGTCCACTAAATTACATGGTTACCATATGACATAGACAAGTGATTCCAAGTTTGGTGAATTTCCAGTCAGCACTTTAAGGAGGGATAAAGTTACGGACAAAAAGACATACGGGTGGTCAGAAAGAAAGTATCAATTATTTTTGACACTTTTAAAAAAGCAGGTAGATACAAACAGAGAAGTTGTCATAAATGTTATGGACAGAAATTATGAAAGTATACTGAAGCATACCTTGTTATGACACAAATATAAGAAAATGAAGATCCAATTCAACAGAGATGACAGAACCAAAATAACAGCAATAAACACAACAAAAATAGCAACATTTTGAATCTTACCTTGGTATCTTCCTCGGAATCTGACTCCCTTTTTATATCAACCCCACTATCTGTGTCACTGGTGTTCACGCCTGATGATAGTGACTTGCCAACCTTCTTGCTGATTTCTGTATGCTTAGCAACAGCAGATTCTCTGGATTCATCTTTCTTTGATTTCTTTGCATCAACAGTACATGCAGATTTGGATAACAAAGATTTTCTCTTCCCTTTTGCTGTTTTATTCTTGTCTGATTTAAATAAAATGTGTCAGTAATAGTATTTGTATAATATAAAAGCAATCATCTTTCAGCTACTTTCTTTCACTAACTCACTTCTGTATCCACAAATATGAGAAGTAATTCAAATTTTCTAAATTTTAAAAGTTTTTGTTTATATGGTTATTTCTGATGAAATTAATGATATAATACCACCCAAGATTTTCTGATACTGCCCATCAGCAAGCATACCTAATGTTTACCAAAGAAGAATCTTGATAGCTTGAACACCCAAGGGACCAAGTATATCACTTCAAGAAATATGTAGTTCCAGTCAACAAGATTGGACATAATTAGAAACATTCTATCAGGTCTTAAATAAAAGTTTGAGCAATCCAGGGTGTTCAAGTCAACCATGTTCAAACAAATAACAGTCTTAAATACAAGTTTGAGCAATCCAGGGTGTTCAAGTCAACCATGTTCAAACAAATAACAGTCTTAAATACATGTCTGAGTAATCCAGGGTGTTCAAGTCAACCATGTTCAAACAAATAACAATTTTAAATACAAGTTTGAGTAATCCAGGGTGTTGAAGTCAACCATGTTCAAACAAATAATAGTCTGAAATACAAGTTTGAGCAATCCAGGGTGTTCAAGTCAACCATGTTCAAACATACTGACAGTCTTAAATACAAGTTTGAGCAATCCAAAGTGTTCAAGTCAACCATGTTCAAACAAATGAGAGAGTCTTAAACACAAGTTTGAGCAATCCAGGGTGTTCAAGTCAACCATGTTCAAACAAATCAGTCTACAGTATCTATAAATGATAGCAAATTACTGGCTCTTAAAAGTAATGTCAAACGACAAACATATATTTCATGTTGAAAACATTAAAACTTTAATGGTGAAAAAATTCATAACAACATGACATTATGCTGAAATTGGAAATTAATTTTTCTGTCCACAGAAGAATGTGTTCCTATAATGAAACCATTCTTCCACTGTCTCTTTACCTTGTATATATTTAAGTTTTACTAAAAAAGTATCCTGCACAAAAAAGAAGCATGAATAACAAGTGTAATGTTGTTCACTGACAGATTTTCTGCATATATGGATTTGGCAACTTTTTTGAGAGACAGATAATTTTTCATTCACAATTTATATATCACAACCTTACTTTTGTGGGGCAGCTTATTAATTTAAACCCACTTCTTTGGTGTAGGAAAACAAGGATACAGTGTATGACTGACCGATACATCTGTATGGCTGCCCATTACATCTGTATGACTGCCCATTACATCTGTATGACTGCCCATTACATCTGTATGACTGACCATTACATCTGTATAGCTGACCATTACATCTGTATGACTGCCCATTACATCTGTACAGCTGACCATTACATCTGTATGACTGCCCATTACATCTGTATGACTGACCATTACATCTGTATGACTGACCATTACGTCTGTATGGCTGACCATTACATCTGTATGACTGACCATTACATCTGTATGACTGCCCATTACATCTGTATGGCTGACCATTACATATGTATGACTAACCTTTACATCTGTATGATTGACCATTACATCTGTATGGCTGACCATTACATCTGTATGATTAACTTTGACATCTGTATGACTGACCATTACATCCATATAGCTGATCATTACATCTGTATGACTAACCTTTACATCTGTATGACTGACCATTACATCTGTATTACAACTAAAAGAATGACAAAAAGTAGCTTTACCCTGAGCAGTTTTCTTCTTGTCTTTCCCTTCCTCAATGTCATGCCCAAGAAGGGACATTTTCACCACAGGCTTTTCCTCTGATATGCTGTATAAAGGATGAAAGAATCATAAAACTGCATTTTCAGGCATAACAAATCATGGAGTGAATGTTGAAAATCCTAATGTATCAAGTATCTTTTTCAATAAGAGCTTTCTATGAGAATTATGCACTACAGGTATGTCAATCAGAATTTTCAATTTGGCAAAATCATACACCAGTCTCAAAATGTATGTAATATACTTCCTATATACAGTGAAACCCTGCTATAACGCGATATTTGGGGTCCATAAAATTCGATCGGGGAAAAAGCGGGGTTGCGTTATTGCGGGGTTTTACAATTTTTTACTTTATTCAGAGAACAACGGATACACGTCTAATGTATAGCATGAATAGGGTATCAACACCGTTTACTATCTGATATCGATACGTCTTTGTTTTCCCACATGACAACCCTTTGATTGAGCCACGAGTTTGATACTTGTTCAGTGCCAAGAAACAGAGAGTGGTTATTTGAACTCCCTGTGATCTTGCCGCCCAAGCTCTGTCTCTACATAAGCACCCACATATGACAATCTTTGATCTTGCCGCCCAAGCTCAGTCTCTACATAAGCACCCACATATGACAATCTTTGATCAACCACCGCATTGTCTGGTGCTTGGTTGTGTATGCAGTTAAAGAAGAAACATAAGTCGGCTATTGTTTGCGCAATGATTGTATACAGGATGAATTGAAGTCCAGTGCATGTGTTGGTGGCTTACGTTTTTTGATGTTTATTAAATCGTGAGAATCTTTTATCAACCACCACATTGTCTGATGCTCGGTTGTGTATGCAGTTAAAGAAGAAACACATGTCGGCTATTGTTTGAGCAATGATTGTATACAGAATGAATTGAGGACAAACACAAAGAAGACTTACTGGCTTTACTCATGGATCAGTAATAAGTAACATTTCTGTTAATGTTTATTTTGGCATAACACTTCAAGAAATTGGTGAAATTGTTAAATTTCAGAAGCCACACCATGATCGAATTCATACATGATCTCTTCCCACAAAATGATAATAAACTTTTTATACACTATTTCTCGTACTTAAAAAAAAATATTTTTTTCCGTGTACCAAGCCACAAACGTATTATACTCGAATTCATACGCGATCTCTTCTCCAAAATGATACTGTAATATACACATTTTATACACTTTCTCATACTTTGAAAAAAAAAATTTCATGTGCGAATGAATATATGAAATTTTGGGAGCCATGCCCCGATCATGTTATATCCAAATTCGCGTTATAGCGGGGCACGTTATAGCAGGGTTTCACTGTATACTCGTCTGCAAACTGCAACAACAAAAAATCTGATCTACTGGAGCATAATATACTGGCAGATCATGGTCTATGCTGTTTGTTCTACTGATCAGTTCTAACAAACTGCAGACCCAGACCTGTCAGCAGAATAAGTGGCGGCAGATCTTGGTATTTGCTGTTGGCAGTTAGATGCAACTTATGTTTGAGTATATACAGTACCCCTTATATAATGGGCACTCAACTGTGAACAATGTATACCCAGATCTACCTTCACAAAATGAGCTGGCAGATCAGGGTCTATGATATCTGTTTGAAATCTTAACCCTTGCAATGATGAATTGTCTTACAAGTGCAAGTGCCCAATGTTGAATTGTTTCAAGGTTTTACCAATGTTTAACATGTTGCCTAATGAAATGAAAATAGCATTCTGATTTTTGCTCCTAATCTGCTCAAAGTTTTTAGCTTTAAAGAAAAACAATAGAATCCCTCTAAAAGTTGATAAAATATTGAAACTGTGAACTGTGATTTTAGTTACCATGATAATGTTGAAATTTTAAAAACTGCAATTTTTGACAAATTTGGCAAATGGTATTAAAAAATGGATTTTTAAATGTGTAAATTACTAACTTATGGGAAATTGATTGATACTTTACATGTGCAAATTACTAACTTATGGGAAATTGATTGATACTTTACATGTGCAAATTACTAACTTATGGGAAATTGATTGATACTTTACGTATGTAAATTACAGACTTGTGGGAAACTGATACTTTGCATGCATAAATTACTGACTTGTGGGAAACTGATACTTTGCATGTGTAAATTACTAACTTATGGGAAATTGATTGATACTATACATGTGTAAATTACTAACTTATGGGAAATTGATTGATACTTTACATGTGTAAATTACTAACTTATGGGAAATTGATTGATACTTTACATGTGTAAATTACTAACTTAATGGAAATTGATTAATACTTTGCATGTGTAAATTACTAACTTATGGGAAATTACTAACTTATGGGAAATTGATACTTTACATGTGTAAATTACTAACTTATGGGAAATTACTAACTTATGGGAAATTGATACTTTACATGTGTAAATTACTAACTTATGGGAAATTGATAATTTACATGTGTAAATTACTAACTTAAGGTAAATTGATTAATACTCTACATGTGTATATATTTAACTTATGGGGAATTGATTGATACTTTACATGTATTGCTGGCTTGTAAGAAATTATGGCATAATTTCTTATTATATGTATATGACATCAATACTGCAAAATGTGTATGACATCATGTCTGCTGTATGATAACACTACTGTGATTTAATGTGCTTATGTATTTGTTTGATTCATCTGATTCTTACAGCATTTATTTCTGTAATGACAAGCATGTATGTGCTTACATTAATAAAGAACTCGAACCTTGTGTTAAAGAAACAAAGTTGAAAGTTTATTATAATGGGATGCATGAAGATAAGGATAGTTTGGGGAGAGGAGGGCACATGCTGAGGATAAGGGTAGTTTGGGAAGAGGAGGGAACATGAGTGTACCATGAGAATAATGGTGGTTTGGGGAGAGGGGGGCACATGATGAGGATAAGGGTAGTTTGGGGAGAGGGGGACACATACAGAGTGTACCATGAGGATTAGGGTAGTTTGGGGAGAGGGTGTTACATTAGAGTGCACCATGAGGATATGGATACTTTGGGGAGAGGAGGCACATGAGAGTGTACCATGAGGATAAGGGTAGTTTGGGGAGAGGGGGGCACATGATGAGGATAAGGGTAGTTTGGGGAGAGGGGAAAAATGAGAGTGTACCATGAGGATATGGATAGTTTGGGGAGAGGAGGAACATGAGTATACCATGAGGATAAGGGTAGTTTGGGGAGAGGGGGGCACATGAGGGTGTACCATGAGGATAAGGGTACTCGGGGAAGAGGGGGGCACATTGCAGATGATGGAGTACCATGAGGATAAGGGTAGTTTGGGGAGAGGGGGAACATGACGGTGTACCATGAGGATAAGGGTACTTTGGGAAGAGGGGGACACATGAGCATAGACTATGTAATATTACCTCATAATTTGTACACTGACTACTCTTCCAGGATAATAGTCGTCTTTAGAGTCTCTGCATTTCACAAATCCTGATACCTCATGACCAACACTGAAATGATCAGATGTGGGAAAGTGGCACAAACCTTCTTGTTTACACTATATGATTGGAAAATTTAGAAAAGTAAAATTAATTTTTCCAAAAAAGACATGCAAAGCTGGTCTTCAAAAGTGTGTAAATATTTCTTGATTCTCAGGTAAAAAGCTGGAAAATGAGCAATGCATTTATATGACAAATACCAAGACTAACTTTACAGACAAAAGAATAGAAACTTGCCAGATAAAAACATCTCGGATATTTTTTGTACTCAAAAAATAAATTTACAACAGATTGAATTTACTAATAAATTTTTTCAATAATAATAACAATAATTTTTAAGATTTGTTGCCATTCATTTCAAATATCAAGACTCATATGCTGAATGTGGTCCATTTCTCCATGTTTCCTCTAGCATGAAGACCACCATATGTCATTTGAACTGCCAAGAGTACCTAATGTAAGATAGGGTAAGCTGGTCAAATTCCAACCAGTGGAGTAATTCTGACAACTGACATATTGTGTGCTACTGATGATCAGCTAATGCATAATTACCTACACACAGCATGGCTCATCTTTGTATATGAATATGTAAATGAGATAATGGTAAATTCCAGCACACGGGGAATTCCCAGTGCAAATTATGTCACCCCACCATCACCTGCTTCTCTGCTGTCAATAAGAAGCGTAAATCCATAAACAATACATGGCTAATAGGATGATGGAAATGTATCAGTCAGGTTTTGCAGACAGTTAAACCAATGCCTAATGTGATGTGTGTGAATAATATTAAATTCTTAATTACTAAAAATTTGAGAAATAATGCAGGAAAGAGAAAAGGCACCAAAAAAAAACAATTACATTTCAAAATTTCAGCTGTGGGGTCAAATTTACCCAAGTAATATTAATCATTTAGACAATTCTGACCATAAAGGACAATAATAAGCACACTTGAACAATGCTGAACACCCCACCCCACCCCCAACCAGCAGCCACCCACTTTTTTATGGCCAGAATCCCTTGGCACTGTTGAGTTTGTCTTCAAAAGTACCACTCTAGGACATCCACCCCTTTAGTGTGAGCAGGGGCCAGTATATTAGTGCAAAAAAATTTCAAATTACCTTTTACAACCAGCCACATATTTTTCCATCATGTCAATAAAGAACCAAATTTTAGGTAAGTAATCCGATTATTCTTATTGCTGTGTGATCCTCAAATGTCAGGCTTTGTCACTTTGCTAATTGCTGGCTATCATTACTGCTGATAATTGTCAAGATTACAATATGATATCATTTTTGGCTTCTCCCACTTAGAGTAAAGAAACATAAACTGAACAGGGTACCAGACTATGACCAATGAATCACATGACAAGATCACTTCCATTTTAAACAGAGAACATCTTAAAAGATAAGGAAAATATAATGCAGAAATGGGAAAATGGAATGTCCAGAGAAAGTAAAATTGTTAGAGCCAGGAGATGCTTGTACCCTGATTTAAACAAGGTTTGCAAATGGTTTTGCACTATGCACGCCAAGAACATTCCACTTACATGTCGAATGATTTAGGACAAGGCAACGATTTTATCAGTTGAAATAGGACATGATGGCTTTACCGCAAGTAACGGGTGATTACATAGATTTCAAGTCAGACACAATATCAAGTGTTCTGTCCTTGACAGAGAATCTACTCAAGTCAGTAATGAAGTTGTAGAGGATTGGAGCAAAAGACTGAATGATATATGCTAGGCATATGACAGTCAGGATATTTTTAATTGTGATGAGAATGGGTTGTTTTTCAAAATGTTAACAACAAGGTCGCTGGTAAAAAAAAAGGAGACTCATGTAAAGATGGGAAAAAAGCAAAAGAGATTCACAGTTTTGCTCTGTGCAAGTTATTCTGGTGAGATATTGAGGCCATTGGTGATTGGAAAATCACAAAACCCATGTAGCCTTAAGGGATATAGCAAAACAAATTTAAGAGTGACATACGAGGTAAACAGAAAAGCATGGATCATGGGACAAATATTTGAGTCGTGGATAAAGAAACTAAATCAGCAGATGAAAGTGTACAACAGAAAGATCCTGCTTTTCCTTGATAACTGTTCTGCACACCCAAAAATGAATTGGTCAAATGTGAAGCTTTCATCCTACCCCTCCCTCCCTCCCCTGAATACAACTTTAAAATTTGAACCTATGGATGCAGGGTTAATCCAAAAAGCTGAAGTCATATACAGGAAAAAGCTGCTGTGATATGTGTTGTTCCTGATGGATGAGGTATCAACTGCATCTGAGATAGCACAACATGTGACTTTGCTAGATGCAATCCAATGACTGAATTCAGCATGGGCTGTAGTGACAGCTGAGACTATTCAACAGTGCTTTCTGAAGTGTGGTTTCTTCCAAGAAATTTCAGATGTACCAGAGGTAGAGGAGGAAGACTGGGATGAAGAGGACTTTTGTCCCCTTATACCACCTTGGACAGCCCTCAAGAATTATGTGCAGTGTGATGACATATTAACGACAGAGAACACAGCTGGTGATGATTGCAGAACATTACTGTTAGACAGTGTGAGAATTCCAGTGAAACAAGCTAGGATGAGGAAAGTGACTATAAGAGTGACAACCTGTAATGATCAAAAACCAGTCAAACAGTGCATTGCATTACAAACTGCATGACTGCATTCCACAGAATTAATGGATTATGGCCTTGCTCCAAATAATATTGAACTTGTGGACATAATTACAAGAACACAAGACATTCTTAAAAAGGCAAAAAAAAGCTGTGGAAAGCATGAGACAAACAAAATTGGATAAATTGTTCATGCCTAAGGATTCTTAACTACTATGCTGTGTTAAAAGTGATAATATTATTATTATTATTATTATTATTATTAATTATTATTAAGACAATTGTAAGCACATATTGATGATTATTCATAATATTCTTTTTAAAATGACATTAATAACAGTTTGTATAACACTGATTCCACAACATGCATTAGGAATTTCTTACTTTGCATGTAATTACTACTCACATATCTGATGCCCCTCTAGAAAGGCCACCCCTCTTATAAGGCCACTTTCCTGCTGCAGAAGGGGTGGCCTTATAATAGGGGCATCACTGTAATTCTGACCACAGAGAAACACTAAAAAGCACAGTGGAACAATCATCACTAATTAGGTAATTCCGACCATACAGGAACATTATTAAGCACAGTGCAACAATCACTAAACAAGAGCAATCAGCTTCAGATGGAATCTAAAACTTTAAAAACATCCATTCAATCTTCTAAAAGTATCATTTTTTTCTTTCCCATTCATTCCCCTCCCCCAACTCATTGCTTCTCGTATCTCAACTACATGCTCTTTGTATTAATAAATTGTATCCTAATGACTCATAAACTGTTCAATAAACTTGAAACAAAAATTATAATATATCAGAAGTGGTTGGTTAATGTCTGTTTTGACTGTTTGGAATTTTGTTGTAGACAGAATTGTCCAGTTGGTCAGAATTAACCAGCTTGATTTGATTGGATAAAATTAACTGTTCTTCTGTTATTTATAGTTCCCACATGACATTCATAGTCTAATTTCATTCCTTAGGATCTCTATCAGCCTTTGACTGGCAGAGATAATATTAAGAGTCAGATATGCATGAAAAGGAACAAGAATCCCAGAGTGGTCTGAATATGGTCCACTTACCACTATGAAACTTGTGCATTTGAAAGTACAGGTTTAAAATCTTTAAACGATCCAATGAACACCTAGTGATTACTATTGTACCTGACAATCAGCTTATCTGGCAGCTTTTTGGTGATGTAGCCCCTAAGGACCTGTCCAAGGGACAACTGAGAGTAACTGTTGATGTCAGGGTCCTTCACTCGAGTGGGATCTGTTTTACTTGATTTTAGCCTGGAACATAAATGTCTGAGAAAATGACCTTAATGCAAACCTTAACTGGATGTATATGTCCCTACCACATTCAAGGCTATAGGTATAAAATAAGAGTGTAATCAATGATTACACTGCTCACCTCTACGATGCTTTTAGCAGTCTCCAGTAGCTACTGTAAACATTAATTAGCACGCAGAAAATAAATTCACACTAAACCGATTCTAACAATGAAATACTGACCCCTTTTTAAATTAAAGTCTTTTGTTTTACTTTTTTATCTTTATATTTTTAGAACTTAATTGGCACTATATACCCATTATTGTGTTGACACGCTGTTAAACCATACATACATATATACATACATACATATATATCTATACATACATACATGCATACATACAAATATATATATATATATATATATATATATATATATATGGGGTGCCGCGGTGGCACAGTTGTTAGCGTGCCGGACTCACGACCGAAAGGGTCCGGGTTTTAATCCTACCATCGGACCTGCCTGGGTCAGCTACTATAGTGTGTCCTTGGGCAAGGCACTTTACTCCAATTGCCTCGGCACTAAATAACCTACTTGTGTTGCTGTGCCGTAAAGCACCAAACAAATAAACATATATATATATATATATATATATATATATATATATATATATATATATACACACACATATATATACACATATATATACACACATACATACATCCATACAGATATACATACATATATATATATATATACATACATGCATGCATACATACATACATACATACATACATACATACTGTGACAGGCAGAAAAGACAAACAATAAAAAGAACATTTTTTTATAATATCAAAGTAGAGGTACTATAATCAATAGATAAAAATCAGAGTTGTACAGTTCTTAAAATTTGCTTCAAAAGCTATTATCAATGTCCACCACTAGAAGTCAGATTTAACTGTGTGAAAATCGTATAGACTTTCAATATTCATGGCGTGACAGTCATTACAAGTTCATACATCAACAATTACCTTGATTAGACACTACAGCTGAGAACTCACATGAAAATCATGAAGCATTTAGTACACCCATCTAATTCCTGTACTCATTCACATGTACAATACACACTTAATCTGCTGAGAAAAACCTATCACAATATACAATGTATTGTCATTAATATGAAAGTTTACCACTCAATAAACATATTTATTCATACTTCCAATTGTACTGGTCAGAAAGGGCCTTCTGAGTAGGCTAGGATGTATATAGCATGGTAGAATCTATATGGTCAGGTGTAAAGCATAACATGTAGGTCACAATGACCTCTGGTTGTAAGTGTATAGTAGTAACAAAGATGATCCAATTATCAAGTTTTATGATTGGAACATAAACAGCACCCAATAAATTAACTTTAAGCATGAAATTTCAACAAAGTCACTGAAGCATGAGATATAGGTCACAGAGACCACCTTTTCTAATAAGCGTGTAATACTTATCAAGATGCATCCCTGCACCAAGTTTCATGCTTCAAAGTAGGATAGTATGCATATAGCATGCCAAAAACTGTTATGATCGTGAGCTTAACACAGAAACATAACCAAAGCCAGTAAAATTTTAAATGTAGGTCACATTAACCTTCTTCTGTTGTAAGGGTGGGGTAGTAACAGGGTGCACAAAAAACTATTTGCTCATAAACCAAATGCACAAACTTAACCTGAGCCAGTAAAATCTTAAATGTAGGCCACAGTGCCATTCTTCTGTTGTATGGATGTAGTACTAACAGAGATGCATACAATCATATAGTTGGATGATACTAGCATGAACAGAGCTTGAGAAATAAACTTGAAACACAACTGAACTCAAGTCAGTGTAGCATGAAATATGGGCCATAGTGACATACTTCTGTGATGAGGGTGTAGTACTGTTACGACTCTATGGTCTAAGAAAAATGTAACAGAAAGAAAGTGAAACCAACAAATTAAGTAAAAATCAACAAGCAATTTATTTCTAGATAATTAAAATGAAAAATCAAAAAGACACTTACAGTAATGTGTATTAATATCCAAATAATCCAATAAGAATTAGTGTCCTAATCACAAGTCCTAAATATAGAATGTTCTGAATGCAAGGCTGTATCCTTGAATGTTTTGATGTGCCAATGGTCTTTAATGTCCTGATGTACCAGTAGTCTTTAATGTGCTGATGTCAAAATGAAGTCCTCCAAAATATCTCTGAATAAGTTCACATAAATCCCAAAATCATCAATTAAAAATCCAAAATCCAAAAGTCTATGAGCACTGTTACAATCCAATGAATATTTAAAATAATTCCTCTCTCAGAATTTTGATTAACTTTCCACAACTGTTTTAGCTCTTTACAAGACTGATAGTAATGTTGAAACTGAAAAACTGTCCACTAAACATGGTATATATAAAGATAGTTCACATGACAGAACATTCTTGAATAATAAATGTATGTGTGACCATTGATATATAACTCCTAAGGGATTTCCAGTTTTATCTGTAAACAAAATCAACCTTGACCTCAAATTAAGTAAACATTGTATTCATCAAAACTATGCTTGAACTCAAATCTGAAGTAAACAACCTAATTCAAGGACACTAGTTAAACATGTTTTTTTTCTGATAAACAACATTAAGATTTAAGCAAATATTAAAGTCAAGAAACATTTATAATTTCCTAAAATATCTATAATATTATATTAACATCATAACAGTACTCATCAATATGCATCCTCTCACAAAGTTTCATGATTCTAGATGTAACACTCTGTACACAGCATGCATAAAACCTATTTGGTCATGAAGTAAATGCAAAAGTTTAATCTAAGCTAGTAAAATGTGAAATGAAGGTCAGAGTGTGGTATTAACAGAGATGCATACAATCACCTAGTCTGATTATTCTAGCATGAAGAGAGCTTCAGAAATAAACATAAAACACAATGTAACCAAAGTCAGTTTTATGGTATCCAAGCCAGATATTTTGATGTAATTAGGCTGGTTCCAGCTGATGTAAGTAAGATTTATAATTTGTTTTGCCATGAGCTGTTTTCAAATAGTTACACCTCAGTTATGTAAGCTAATTTGGGGGCAAAACAAAGGTCAGGATAATTGAAAATTTATTAAATCTAGTCTTGTACTGTGCATTCATTGATTTGCTAAAAATTACATTTTTGTCATTACTAAAACTTCAATGACTGGGGAAGACACCCTAATATTTCTATGAAAGGATCATCATTTGTTGAGCTTTTCACTTTGTTGTTTGTAGCAACCATGGTGATCCATGAAAACTGATGCCCTATGAAATATAGTTAACTGATAGTATCTGTAAATAACAGAAATGAATGGGAAATATGGTACTGGTTGAAAAGAATAAAAAATTTGAAAAATCAAAGTTATGAATGTATAAACTACTCTTTGAGAATGATATGTACCATACAGATACAGTATTTGCTTTACATTCGCTCATTCTAGGCCTTTCACAAGGTACTGATAAATTTTTATAAAGAAGTGAGATGATGCCACAATGAACATGTAAATAACTCATGAACACAACATCTGTCAGGTACTCCAGGCATAAACACTGCCAAAATATTCAGTTTTGGGAGAGTTTTGTTTGAAATTATTTGGTAAGATCTTGTCACTGATTAAGCAAGTAAGAACAACAATCACATATAGTTTACAAAGTTAATTCACCAGAACACTTGGGAGGAATTCAAACCCTTAAACTTTGCCGCTGGGTTCAAAATCTTCCACAATGACAAACTTTTAACACTGCAAACCATAAATAAGGGTATTTCAAATTTTAGGGGGAAATTTTAATGCATATTACGCAGTCAAAAACTGCATATTCTATTGTGTTTTTTGCTTATGCAAAGGTATACATATTATCCATACCTGTACTAATGTACCATCATGAGAAGCATGTTTATGTACCATCATGAGAATTTAATGTATCATCATGAAAAGTAGGTTCATGTACCAGAAGAATGTTAATGTACCATCATTAGAAACATTTTAATGTACCATCACGAGAAGCATGTTAATGTACCATCATTAGACACCGTTTAATGTACCATCATGAGAATGTAATGTACCGTCATGAGAAGTATGTTAGTGATAGAGTGAATACAACTAACTTGAACTGAATAAAAACTATCTTACTTCAAATTCTCTGATTTCATTGCACATGTTCACATACCTTGATTTTCGAAGAGATACCCTACATCTGTTCCCTGTTGCCATGGTAACCACACAGCATTTAACAACCTGGCCCTCTCGATACATTTTGGCTGGAGAGTCTGTAAATTCATCCTGGAGATCTGTTAAACTGGCAAACCCCTTATAAGGGTGTGGCAACAAAACAGTCAGACCCAAGTCCTCTTTAACCCCTACTATCTTTCCTTTGGTGATACAACCTTCTTTCACCTCAGTATTAGAACCTATTTTCAGAATCAAAATATAATTGAAAAGGTAAATTACAAATTTATTGCATACAAGGAAATTATTTTCATTTATACAGCTGTATTAAAATGGTGTTAGCAGCTGGAGCTATTGGGTCTCAGATTCAATTTATGTCAAGGAAGTTGATTTATAAGTCTGCTACATCAGCTAGTCAACAGCTGGACACACATTTTTTTTTCCTCTCATGAAGTTATTGTTTTAATCTTTCTACTTAACTTGCGGATGGAAGTTACTCTAAAAAATTATATTTTGTTTGTGTTTCAAATTCAAGCAGTAATATGTCACAAATGCCATGGACAGACTGCTGATTTTATTCGTCACTAATATGTATGCATGGTGTCAATTTCAGCTTGCAAATGTAAAAAGAGATTGATGTTATAGCTCTGGGCTGTGTTCAATTAAAGGACTACCAAGCACTGCTAGGTTGGAATGCAGTTAGGTTCAAGAAAGAGGGCATAAGTGTTCAATTAAAGGACTACCAAGCACTGCTAGGTTGGAATGCAGTTAGGTTCAAGAGAGAGGGCATCTGTGTTCAATTAAATGACTACCACATACTGCTAGGTTGGAACACAGTTAGGTTCAAGAAAGAGGGCATCTGTGTTCAATTAAAGGACTACCACACAACTGCCAGGTTGGAACACAGGTTCAAGAAAGAGGGCATCTGTGTTCAATTAAAGGACTACCAAGCACTGCTAGGATGGAATGCAGTTAGGTTCAAAAGAGAGGGCATCTGTGTTCAATTAAAGGACTACCACGTACTGCTAGGTTGGAACACAGGTTCAAGAAAGAGGGCATCTGTGTTCAATTAAAAACTACCAAGCACTGCTAGGTTGGAATGCAGTTAGGTTCAAGAGAGAGGACATCTGTGTTCAATTAAAGGATTACCAAGCACTGCTAGGTTGGACTGCAGTTAGGTTCAAGAGAGAGGGCATCTGTGTTCAATTAAATGACTACCAAGCACTGCTAGGTTGGAATGCAGTTAGGTTCAAGAGAGAGGGCATCAGTATTCTTGATCTGCTGCCAGATCCTAATTCTGTCGAAATTTGAATAAATATAAAAACTGAACAGCCTGCTGTATTTTGGTTTCTTCAACATGGTGGACAAAAATATAGACTGATCTGGTCTTTAAATAATTTTTTTCTAAACTTTACAAATTTGTTTACATTAGATTCACAAACAAGAAGTCCAGGGCCTGCATGTCAGGCACATGATATAAATGCTGGTGTAAAATGCATGACTTCCAGCCCAAGGTCAAAAGAAGCAAGTGAGCATGTCAAAGAACGATTTGTCTTGGCTTCACACTGATTCATCCCAAGTATGAAAAAAATCCAGCAAGGGGTTTAGGAATTATAAGCAAATGCAAAAACTTTCACCAAAACCTTAATGCATGCTGTCTATGACTGTGACCTTGATCCCAAGGTAAAAGGGGTGAGTGAGCATGTCACATAATGAATTATCTTAGCTTCATAATGATTCATCTCAAGTACTAAGAAAATCCATCAAGGGTTTTAGGAAATATAAGCAAACAAGAAATCTTTAACCAAAACCTTAATGCAATTTTCTGCGACCTTGACCCCAATGTAAAAAGGGTGAGCAAACTTGTCAAAGAATTAATTGTCTTAGCTTTATAATGATTCATGCGAAGTATAATGAGAATCTATCAAGAGGTTTAGGAAATATATGCAAACAATAAACTTTTAACCAAAAGCTTCACAAATTGTTGCTACTGCCAGTGCTGGAAAAGTGACTACAATGTCTTGTTTCCCACTAACATGGACTCAACAATAAAAATTACCTGCATTTAAAAATATACATTCAGTCAATATCATCAAGCAAACTACTTCTAAATATATTTCAGAACATTTAAGGTACACAAGATTCTATGTCTTACCCATCCAACTTCAATAAAACTGTCTTCCAAAGCAAACACTGATGTGAATAAAACCAACTTTCACATGATTTGCTTGTGCTGCCCTACTTCTCTTGACCATTAGATTTTGTTCTGAATACTATAAACAGACAGACCCCTCTAATGCTACCCTCTTGTCCTGCCCTACTTCAATTGACCATTAGAATATGTTCTGAATACAACAAACAGACAGACCCTTCTAATGTTGCCCTACTTCTTTTGACCATTAGCTTATGTTCTGAGTACTACAAACAGACAGACCCCAATAATGCTGCCCTCTTATGCTGCCCTATTTCTCTTGACCATTATCTTTTATTCTGAATAACACACTCACCCTTCTAATGATGCCCTATTGAGCTGCCCTACTTCTCTTGACCATTAGCTTTTATTCTGAAAAACACTCATTCCTCTAATGCTGCCCTCCTGAGCTGCTCTACTTCTCTTGACCATTAGCTTTTACTCTGAATCACACACTCACCCCTCTAATACTGCCCTTTTGAGATGCCCTACTTCTCTTGACCATTAGCTTTTATTCTGAATAACACAGACTCACCTCTCTAATGCTACCCTCTTGAGATGCCCTACTTCTCTTGACCATTAGCTTTTATTCTGAATAACACAATCACCACTCTAATGCTGCCCTCCTGAGCTGCCCTACTTCTCTTGACCATTAGCCTTTGTTCTGAATAACACAACCAGACTCAACCCTCTAATTCTGTCCTCTTGTGCTGCCCTACTTCTCTTGACCATTAGCTTTTGTTCTGAATAACACAGACTCACCCCTCTAATGTTGCCCTACTTCACTTGGCCATTAGCCTTTGTTCTAAATAACACAAACAGATGGACCCCTATAACAGGATTTACAACCAATCTGCCACTTAATGATATACTTACTAAACACAACCCTTGCATACTTGGTCTGAAAGTCATTAAAAAGTACTATCTGCACACTCCTTCTACTGAAAATGCAATTAAAATCTGAAGCTGAAAAAGAAAAATATTTTTAGTTTACCTGTGAGAGTGAGCTCTACCAGTGAGTCATCAATAACATGCATTACTGTTGCATTATATCCATTTCCTTGCTTGAAGTATATCCTGGGATTTTCAAGGACCTGTAAGAAATTTTCAAGAATATACATGTATTATTATGATATATTGTTAATTAAATGTTTTACATGTGAAAAATCTCATTAGAAATAAGGATGTATGTGAAAAGCCAACCGATATACTGTTTCAATCCATCTGCTAGATGTAATTGCACAAGTGGTTGACCAAGACAGGAGCAGATTAGATGGAGGAATGTAACCATCACTAGATGATGCCAATCATGAAGATAAAATGATTTTGATGTTAATGAAGTCTGATAAAGATCAAATCATGCCAATACAAAGTATGACAAAGAAGCTATTACAAATGCTAACAAAACTGAATATAAATTCATGGCTAACTTAAAAATGAATCACTTCATTGGAGACAAATTTTATTCTCCCAATACTTGGAATAAAGAATGCACAAGCATGACAATTCACACTTATATAGGGGCATAGCGAAAAAGTTCAAATCCACACTTTAATAGTTGCATAAACAAAAGTATGACAATTCACACTTATATAAGGGCATAGCAAAAAAATTACAATCCACACTTATATAGGGACATAGCAAAAAAAATTACAATCCACACTTATATAGGGACATAACAAAAACAGAAAATACTTTCTTTATAATTTCACCCTATCACTTCTGAGAATGATGGATGTGAATGGATGATGCAGTATTCCTCGCCCAAAAATGCTTTTGAAATGCCAAAGTGTAAATATAACTAGACTTATGTTTGTAAACATATATGCTTTCAATGCAGACCGAAACATACAACTCCAAGTTCGAAAAATTAAAACATTAAAATCTGACAAATTATAATTGTATAAAAATCTAATCAGGCCATGTACATATGCATACAAATATATATATATATATATATATATATATATATATATATATATATATATATATATATATATATATATATATATATATATATATATATATATATACCAAATTTCATTTGTCTACCTTAAGTGATTTTTGCTTAACTGTAGTAAAATGATTTTTGTCACAGATGTCCAAGTCCAAAATTGTTTGCAATATTGAAAACATTGAAAACTGCTTCATTGATCTGAAAATCTAATCAGATCATCTACATATATGTACAAATATACCCGCCAAATTGTATTTGTCTCTGATGAGCAGTCTTTGTGCAATCTAGCTAACAAAGTTTATTTGTCTCTGATAAGCAGTCTTTGTGCAATCTAGCTAACAAAGTTTATTTGTCTCTGATGAGCAGTCTTTGTGCAATCTAGCTAACAAAGTTTATTTGTCTCTGATGAGCAATCCTTGTGCAATCAAGCTAATGGAGTTTATTTGTCTCTGATGAGCAATCTTTGTGCAATCTAGCTAACAAAGTTTATTTGTCTCTGATGAGCAGTTTTTGTGCTATCTAGCTAACAAAGTTTATTTGTCTCTGATGAGCAGACTTTGTGCAATCTAGTTAACAGAGTTTATTTGTCTCTGATGAGCAATCCTTGTGCAATCTAGCTAACAGAGTTTATTTGTCTCTGATGAGTGGTCTTTGTGCAATCTAGCTAACTGAGTTTATTTGTCTCTGATGAGCAGTCTTTGTGCAATCTAGCTAACAAAGTTTCTCCAGACATATGTCTGAATATCATCAAATCAAGATGCTCGCGCTGCATGCGCATAACAATTTTAATTACAATATGAAACAAGACACACTTATCATGAAGAGCATACTGTATTGCTAATGTATACTGGTGAACTTGTCATTAAGAGCATACTGTATTGCTAATGTATACTGGTGAACTTCTCATGAAGAGCATACTGCATTGTTAATGTATACTGGTGAACTTGTCATTAAGAGCATACTGTATTGCTAATGTATACTGGTAAACTTGTCATGAAGAGCATACTGTATTGCTAATGTATATTGGTAAACTTGTCATTAAGAGCATACTGTATTGCTAATGTATACTGGTGAACTTCTCATGAAGAGCATACTGCATTGTTAATGTATACTGGTAAACTTGTTATGAAGAGCATACTGTATTGCTAATGTATACTGGTAAACTTGTCATGAAAAGTATCTGTATTTGCTAACATACACTGGTAAACTTCTCATCAAAAACATACTGTATACTGGTTAACTTATCATGAAGAGCATATTGTATTGATAATGTGAACTGGTACACTGGTCATGAAAAGCATACTGTATTGCCAATATATACTGGTAAACTTATTGTGAAGTGCATACTGTATTTGCTAATGCATACCAGTAAACTTATGATGAGCATACTGTATTTCTAATGTATGCTAGTAAACTTATGATGAGCATACTGTATTGCTAATGTATACTGGTAAACTTGTCATGAAGTGCATCTGTATTTGTAATGAATATTAAACACCCAACTGTGACCCCATTGACCCAAATCTTCTGTCTTATAAAGTGCCAGGTGATCAGGGTCTACACTCATTTGGAACACCTAAGACTTCTCTGCAAACAGAATAACAACTTGGATGTGATTGTTCAACCCAAATGTCATATCAGATAGGGCATGGCCATTATTTTGGGGAGTTTAACACATTGAATATCACCCTTTTAGTTTTCTTCTGTGATGAAGGTATGTCACTTACATGCACCTGGTGAACCGTCCTAAAATATGACATAGCAGAGATGTCACAATGTTACTTGTGGCATTATATTATGTAGCAGTCATTGTTTGAATTTCTATCATCAAAGCTGTGTTAATTATGACATTACATTATGAAGCAATCATTGTTTTGATTTCTATTTTCAAAGCTGTGTTCATTGTGACATTACATTATGTAGCAATCATTGTTTAGATTTCTATTATCAAAGCTGTGTTAATTGTGACATTACATTATGTAGGAATCATTGTTTGGATTTCTATTATCAAAGCTGTGTTCATTGTGACATTATATTATGTAGCAATCATTGTTTGGATTTCTATTATAAAAGCTGTGGTAATTGTGACATTACATTATGTAGCAGTCATTGTTTGGATTTCTATTATCAAAGCTGTGGTAATTGTGACATTACATTATGTAGCAGTCATTGCTTGGATTTCTATTATCAAAGCTGTGGTAATTGTGACATTACATTATGTAGCAATCATTGTCTGGATTTCTATTATCAAAGCTGTGTTCCCTATACAGATTTATCCCTACATTCATTTTGTTAAATATTACATACTTTAAAATTCATGACTTTAATTATAAAATGCTGTGGTTTCACTAATTTTTGTGCAGTACCAATTTTCATGGATTTCATTGTTGCCCCAAACAATGAATTTCAAGACCCAACAAAAAAATTGCCACATCTGCTACACAAATTCCCCACCCATTTTCTTACTGAAACATTCCAAGCAATCAACTAAGTCATTTGATGAATCAATTTCATAACTATAATCTAGTAATAAATATTAGCTTTCAAAAGTTTTTTTAAAAATATTTTAACACTTTAAGAAAATGAATAGAATTATAAAGCATTTTATAATGTTTCAATGCACATGCATGTATACAGTATCCAGTGGCTGTAATTTCCACTCACTGCCTTAAATCAATATGTTGTGAGATCAGTAAGGATAGAGAGAACAAGAAAAGGCATCAGGTATTTAAACACTAGTATTACTGAAAATGAAAAAAAAGAATAATAAATGATATTAGTACATGAAAATTAAATTTAATAATTATTCAAATCAATCCTTCATTCAAGTGAATATGTTGAACAATTTAAATCCTCTTGAAAGCACATCTCATTTTATCCATGCATGTTTAAACCATATTAACAACAAGACTGTAAAATGTTAGAACTATTGCTTGAAGCACAATCACTAATAAAACACTATTTATAAACACTAATTACAGCAGAGTAATGAAGCTCACACATCACTGACTTTGAGACAAAACCACTGATCAACATTATGTCAATCAAGTCTCCTGGTAGAGACAAATGGTTGTCAGGTAAATAATCCAGAAATTACTGAAATAAAAAAGTCCAACTTTCTTAAAGCCATAGATAATTAGGTCCAATCTTTTACACATTTTTGCATCAGCCACAATTATCTATTTAACATTAATCTGTTTGATTGACGAGGCTTTAAGGTCTACTAATACACTAATCTTCAATAGTGGCATCTTCCTTTTTCCTGATGGTCTCCATGACCTGCTTAGCATACCAGTTGTGGAGATATGATTTTAAATCTTTTTTGTAGTCTTTATTTGTTATCAACTCTAGTGGTTGAAGTTGGTCCATACATGAGGCAGGCACAGGTAATTTCACTGTCTTTCAATTTAGTTAGTATCTTTGCATTTTGATGGCCTCTGAGCATATCAAATGTTGACACTTCCTGCCAACTGCACTGAGCAAGGGTCAGCTGGTCACATGTTTGGTTTACATGTTGAATGATGACATTATCTAAACCAAGGGGGAACTAAGCTGAATTTTACCACTCTTAAGCCACCATATTAATGCCATGGTCATTAGAAAGTACTGATGGTGCAACTCTGTAGACAGTGTTTTAAGGGAAGATCATACAAATGTACTTTAATAACCGATTAGCTTAGTGTTGTTGGCTGCATAAGATCCCTTTGATGTTGAGTGTAGTGATTGATCCTGACAGGTGTTTGATTTGCGCTCAAACAGGTGGCATTGTTTTCACCATTCAAGCAACCAACATTTGTTGCCAGCAGAGTTTTGGTCTTTTGCATACTTTATTTTAGATATTTGTAAAGGTTAATCCACAAAATTAAATACTTACAAAAATGCAAACTTTGACACTCAAATCCACAAATTTAAGTACCCATGAAAATGCCCCTTTTTTTAGATACAAAAATCATGAAAATTGAGACCCATGAAAATAAATCAAACCACAGTATTGTTGTAGTGTCCACTATCACATGCAGATCTCAATGATACTGTAAAACCTGTCACAAGAGACTACCCATTCTGACAACAAAAATCAGTCTCTCAAGATAGGTGGTCCCTCATAACAGGTTTGTGAGAGGACTAGTTTCCAAGGTCAAAATTCAACACTGTTTAAGAAGGACAAATACCCACAATAACTGTACATGTATTGTATTTTTTATTCATAGGTCTTGCTAAAATATTGCATGCATTCATCTGAAATTAATTTTATATAGCAATATAGATATACATCTATCATAAAACATTCACATTTATATCTGATAATCACATGTACATGTATTAGCATATGAACTGCAAAATTAACTAAGGTAATATTTATTTATCCTGTCCGTAAGTTAACTTCACTTCTTTCAATTATATTAATTCTTTCCTCCAGTTAGAATGTTTCTCTTCTTCATTGGCAGTTCTGTCTTTGTTATCAAGGTATTAATGTTATCAATGAACAGTTGTAACACTGACTGTAATGGTTTTGATCAGGTTTTGGGTAAATATGGAATATACATATATGTACAAATAAATGAAATCAAAATATATAATAAACTCATCCAGAAACAGAATAAATCTATTTAGAGACAAGAGCCAAGGCTTAATTTACCTATGACATAAATGGATTATCTCTGTAAAAAAAAAGGTATAAATGCCTGTACTAAGGCTAACAGATGACAGCGGGTTGTAATCACTGTACCATAAAAAAAGCAGCAAACACAACCCTTTAACAATGACAATCAAATCTGGAAACGATTATCACTAACTGGTATTAAATACGAAGACAAAGACCTCATTCGCCCCAGGCATTATGGCTGAACTCCAAAGACAAATTATATATTCGACCGCTACACCGAAGCCCTTGAAAAAGATTTCTCATTGTGACATTATCGTCATTGTGCAGGTTTTCACAAAAGATAAAGAAACAATACAAACCTCTGAACTGACTATGTATGTCCATGACAATCCCATTTGAAGAAAGAATGGTTATTCTCAATTTGTCTTCACATGACTTCTGCACTATAATGGCAGTGGGTGACATGTAGTTTAGTTTGGTATAGTCTATAACAAATAACACTACCTGCATGACCTGTACAATGGTAGCCAGCCACATTATTTTTTTTTCTTGATTAGAATGGTCTTTACTTTTCAGAGATCATGTTTACAAATAATTAAATAAAGGTCAGTGGCATTTGTCTGTTTTTGCAATATAGTCTTTAATAGCAGTCTTGTTTAAAACAATCTGCACTTTGGCTGCGGACCCTCCTAGGCGGTCATCTTTACAAAAGATGAAATCAACCCCAGTGGTGTTTGTATGTTTTTTTTGTGATGCGGTCGTTCAATGCCATGTCTAAATGCATATTTTGCCTAAAAATCATGGTCACTGGTCACATTCTGCAGGTGATTGCTCATGACAGTGCATTTATATAATAAAATCAATACGTGCATTACGATTGTGGTCGTAATTGACAGGTGGTTGCTCATAGCAGATTATGCGCAAGACAGGTTTTGCTGTGTATGTTTTTGGCATATAACACCATAAAGAGTGCATGAAATTTATGCATATTCCAGCAGTCATGTCCAAAGATGATTTGGGCCACTACAGAAAATCCCAAGGTGTTCCAAATGGGTCAACACTTTTGCTCCATTTATCCCTTTAAGCATACAGTAGAGACCCTTATCTGTCAGTGTATTATGACACAAAAGTTGGAAAATGGCACATGAAAAAAAAGTAGTGTTCTATGCATGTCACTCTTTGAGTGTGTGTATCTCTGTGTATGTTATTTACTGTCGCCTGAGGAAGACCTTGCCCCAGGTCGAAACATTGAAATGCAGGAATCTTTGCTTTTTTCTCAATGCAGTTTTCCAACTTTTGTGTCTTATATATATATATATATATATATATATATATATATATATATATATATATATATATATGATGATGATCACAGATTTTTAGGTTTGTCTGCCAACTTGAAATTTGTCAAAATTAAAACCTATTTTCATTAAACAATGAAGTAGAAGATAAAACCACTCACATTTCTAACAAATATATAACACAAATATTAAATCCCTGTTTTAATCCTAATTATAAAAACAGGTATATTCAAATAAAATAAATCTTAACTTACCTTCAAGTCATTTGAGATGTCAAATAAATGAACTTTCCCCTTAATATTAGTTGTCACATGCATCCACAGTACATTTCCTGAGTACTGAAGGAAAATAACAAAAAAAACATTATTTATGGACTTATTTGATAATATATTTATCATTAATTAGAAACTTATTAATTATTTCTATCTTTCTTTTGATGATTTTTAGGAATGGAAAAGGTCAAGCTCATAAATATCCTCTTCCTCAATATCACATTAGACTGTTGCAATAAAGAACAAAGTGTCAACTGAGAAAAAACTGTTCCTTATTAAGAGTCAATCAGTAGGTATTTCATTTGTGCAGTCAATCCATAGGTATGTCATTTGTGGGGTCAATCCATAGGTATGTCATTTGTGGAGTCACAAATGCATTTTGTGGAGTCAATCAATAGGCATGTCATTTGTGGAGTCAATCAGTAAGTATGTCATTTGTGGAGTCAATCAGTAGGTAGTACTTTATGGAGTCAATCCATAGGTATTTCATTTGTGAATCAATCCATATGTATGTCATTTGTGGAGTCAATCCATAGGTATGTCATTTGTGGAATCAATCAATAGGTATGTTATTTGTGGAATCAATCAATAGGTATGTCATTTGTGGAATCAATCAATAGGTATGTCATTTGTGGAATCAATCAATAGGTATGTCATTTGTGGAATCAATCCATAGGTATGTCATTTGTGGAATCAATCCATAGGTATGTCATTTGTGGAATCAATCAATAGGTATGTCATTTGTGAATCAAATGAGTGTATCTGGTTTATCTGGCAGTTCATTCCATTCACATTTGCATTTCAAATCATTTGGAATTCATTTAATCTACATTCCACTCACATTTGCATTTCAAATAATTTAGAATTCATTTAATCTACATTCCATTAATATTCCATTCACATCTGCATTTGAAATGCATTTGGAATTCATTTAATCTACATTCCATTAACATTCCATTCACATTTGCATTTCAAATGTATTTGGAATTCATTTCATCTGCATTCCATAAACATTCCATTCACATCTGCATTTCAGTTATCTCGTCTTTTCAGATATCATCTTTTTACATTTGCAGTCTTGGAAATGCATTATAATTTTGCATTTATCATTTCTATTTGAATTCACTTGTCTGTAGAGAAATGGAAATGCATTTATCAAAGTCAAGTTTTCCATTTTCAAGCTTGTTAAAGGAAGAGAACTATTGCTTTGTATCCTGTCCAAAATCATTGAATTTATGATAAATAAAAATATCACCAAACAGCAATAAATGTGTAAATATAGTTGTAGAGTATTTGTCAGCAAATTTTTATTTCTAATTCTTATTTCATTTCATTCCATTAAAACTTGTATAGTTACAACCACCAGTTGTGATATCATCATATCAACAGCAGTTGCTTTCTATGACTGTCTCTAAAAGGATAATGTAATGGTATGTAAAGGTGAAAACTGCCAATGTAAAGAATCTGATCCTGGATTAACATGTGAAAAGGCTTTCATCCATGAAAATTTAGTGGCAGTCTGGATATCATCTGGATTCATTCTACATACTGTTTGCATTCCTTTTTCATTGCACTGGTAAAATTACCCATTTTAGGGTCTGTAATTACATAATTTCTATTATTAAAACATGTACATTGAATATAACTCTATAAACTTTTGCAATTTATTAAGGAAATCTCTACCTGTTATAAATTCATCTTTCTGATAATACTTTAAAACAAAGGTATATAAAAATTACATTTTAATTTAAGGCTTTTCTTTTATTTGGTACTGTTTTTTTAAAAATGTGCAATCTTCTGCTCATGCTACACTTAAAACTGTATCTTTTTGTCATTGTTTCAAACAGGAATTGTGTGTACAATAAAATCAGAAAACATATAATACAAACTGAAACATCAATTTCTGGAGTAAAATATGTTTCTTTAATAATATTAACCCAACCCTAATACATTAGGAGTACATCCACTACCTTGTAAATCCAGCCTTCACAGGCTAGTTTTAACAACAAAAGTGCTAAATTTTGTCTGTCAGATGAGAGTGGTCTCCCCTTGGATTGAGGGACAGACACCGAATCCCATCTATTCATCAGTTACTATTGTTGCAGATGTGCATACTCTTCCAGAGATGCAACTGTGGGGAGGGCTTGGGAGGGTATGCTCATATTTAACCGGTTTACAGTTGTTGATATATGTTAGCTTTGCCAATATATTCTTTTCTTTTTATTCTCCCATTGATAATCCATCGAAAATAGATTATCATTAATTAATGGCACCGTACTGAGATTGTGGCAATATCAACATCTGGGGGGACATGCAAGGTGTTTCCTGTGATCAATAATCCTATTAATAGCCAATTTACACATGACACTGACCTTATCCAAAATGAGGCAAGGATGCAGTCTATTTTGGGACAACTTGATCCGAGTTATTGAACGTGAAATTCCCCCATGTAATCTGAGTAGTAAAGCAGAGGGTGCTGCACTCAATTTTTGCATGTTCCCAGGCTGTCAATCTAGAACTTTTTCAAAACTGGCCGGACTGTGACTCAGACTAGCCTATATTATGACTGGGCAAGTATTACTGAAGAACATATTTTACTCCAAAATTAGTTTCTTTTTCAAATACATTTCCTGATAATACAATAGGAGAATAGGAAAGAAAAGTGAGTTACATGCCCTTACACCAGAGCTAGCCCTGTCTACGGTCTTCTGATTTACATGAAACAGCTTAAAGTGTCATGTGAGATATGGGCAGCTTCAAGTATCATGTGAGATATGGGGTTAGCACACAGTTTACACATGGACACAGTTTGGGAAAAAGTTCACTACTGCAAATTAAGTGGAAGTAGATTTACCCGTGTCATTATGAAGCTGCTAAATGACCCTGGAAGGAAATCTGTTGTGTCATTATGAAGTTGCTGAATGACCCAGGAACGTGGCCTGTTCAGTCATTATGAAACTGCTGAATGACCTGGGAAGGTGGCCTGTTGTACTGCTGATACAAGGTCTTACCAGGTCAAACTGTAAATGCTAAAGAATGTCTCAGACCTACATCCAGGGGCAGGCAAAACAGGCAATCGCCTCGGGCACCATGACTGGAGGACGCCATTTCACAGAGTTTGCGGTATTTTTTCCCCGAGTGGGGGGCACTGAAGACAGCACTCTCCCCGGGTGCCGTTTCTTCCAGCACAAACTTGCAACAGCCCTGCCTACATCCCACAACTTGAATGATGTGCAGTTAGGGAGCAGTTGCACTTCAATGCTATGCTAGTGGTGACCACCATAACCTTTTGAGTTGATATGCACAAGAACTTCACTTGGTCTTGAGTAAGTTTTTTATATGCACCGTGGATTCAGCCATCATATCCAGGACAACAGAACCTGCACTGAAATATTGTCCCTTCTTTCTTTGAGTGGTAAGAACAAGTGCGATCCCCCTCTTCTGACTCGTTTGTTTTGCTGTTAGTACCATTTCTGAGCCTTTACATGGTCCTGTAGATATCCTTGGGGTGAGGAGTCCAAGGAAAATAGTGGTTTCAAGACAAAGGACCAATTCGAAATGAACAGAAACTTGTTTTTGGCAATGAAAGGAGCTGTCATGTGTAAAACCAAACCATCATGGCAGAACCAGAGATAGGTTGGATCAACTGAAAGGCATGTATCTCGCTGATCCTACCTGCTGCAGCTAGAATAACTAAGAAGCAGGTTTTGTACAAGAGGTGAATCAAGGAGGCTCTAGACAGTGGTTCAAAAGGTGCTCTATTGAACCACATTTGAACTCAATGAAGATTCCATTTCAGACAAAGGGCCAAAATCTTTGGTTGAGAAAAGTCAAAGGTTGTAAGAAGGTCTGAGAGATCTTTGTTCTGGTTTATATTCTACCTTCTATGATGTTGAAATGTGTCTGAAACTGTGGAACGGTAACTTTAGAGTGACAGGAAGTAGCTTCTTTATCTCCAAGAGCCAAAGGAGGAAGCTAACTATCTGTGGTTATGAGGCTTTTGAAGTTGAGATGTTTCTGCTTGCACCACAGGGAGTACACTCCCCACTTCATCTCATATGCTTTCAATGGTGGGCCTTCTTGCCCAAGCAGCAACTATGCCTTCACATGGAAGACCAGGATTCATGGTTGTTTAAGCAGGTTCAGCAACTCTGGCTTCAAGTGGAAGATCTGCAGTCACAGTTGTTTGAGCAGTTTCAGCAACTCTGGATTCAGATGGAAGACCTGCATTCATGGTTTAAGCACATTCAGCAACTCTGGCTTCAGATGGAAGACCTGTAGTCACAGTTGTTTGAGCAGGTATAGCAACTCTGGATTCAGACAGAAGACCTGCATTCATTGGTTGTTTGAGCAGTCCTGACTAGATTGTACTCTGATTAACTTCCTATTTGTAAGACTTTAGGAATCACAAGGGTTAAGAAAAAGCATTATGTATCAAGACCATTTCAGTTCAGGGAAAGAGTGTCATCTGCCCAGACTTTTGGATTTGGGACTGGAGAGACGAAGGTTAGGAACTTTGCATTTCACCTTGTCGAAAATAAGTCCATGATGGGTCAATCCAACAGAAGCAGATTGGACTGAAGACAGAGGGGTGAATGGACCATTTTGATATGAAGTGGCTGCTACCGTTGGGTCAGGAAGTCTGCTCGGACAATAAGTCTGCAAGGGATGTGGCAGATTTGAATGTGGATTTGTCAATGAAGACACCAGTGGTGAAAATCCCAAGCCAGAAGGCAGAAGTCTAGGTACTTGGTTCTCCTATGCCTTCTGATGCAACTGACAACAGTAGAATTGTCAGACAGGATGAGAATGCCCTTTCCAAACAGCGCCTCCTGCTATGATTTAAAGGCATTCACTATGGCCTCAACTCCAAGAGGATGATATGTTAATGAGTGCTCCTGAAGGGAACAAACCCTGCCGACATCTTCAAAGGAGGACAGGAGGATGGGCACACCTACCTGCCATGCTGGCATCTGTGCGGATCATAATTCCTGATGGCTGATTCTGCATGAGGATGCATGCCATAAGCCAAGTGAGGTTCTCCAATTTGCTGAGATGGGACCTTATATATCCCAAAACTGGAATCGCTTGGTACAGTGGACAAAGCATTGGTCACAACTGGGATAGAAAAATCATCAGCAAAGGTCTCATGCAATGGTAACCCATGATGAGATCTGATGCCTCATTGAGGAGACCCAAGAAGAAATTCCTGTGCTGAAATTGGATTCTCTGAGTGAATGGTAGACACCACTGAGAGGATTTTAAAGGGATGTTCCTGAGGGAGACAGAATTGGTTGAAATGGGTTTTTAACCCCAAGTGAGTGAAATGTTAGGAAGGAATGATATCAGATTTGTCCTTGTTGACAAGGAATCCAAGGTGAAGCAAAATCAAAACAAAGGACTTCATGTCTTGACATAAAAGACAACTTACCTGGTGCTTTTGTAGAATGTCATCCCAGTAGCTGGAAGTCATGAACATGGAAAAGTCTGTCCATAACTCTTGTGAAGACCCAGGGACTAATACTCAGGCCAAAAGAGTGTCCTGAACTGGTATACCATATCCCTGAAACGTTTGGGAAGACTTGTGGATGGGAATGTGGAGGTAGGCATCTTGAAGGTCTAGACTGATTGTGAAATCTCAGAGTCTCCGTTCTGAACCATGATGCATGAATGAATTGGTTTAGACGGCTTACATTTATGACAGGACAAAGATTGCCTCTGGCAATGGGGACTAAGAATAGTCTGCAGTAAAATCCAAGTGAGTTTACACTGAACAACCTTTACCAATATTTTTCTGAGAAGATTCTTTACTCCTTGCTGCAGAATAGCAGTTAGAGAGGGGGACTGAATGTGATTTGGAGACCCTCCAATATGATTTGTAATATCTATTGGTCACTGTGGCAAAGTGTTAGAGCCTTTGCAACACCTACCCACCAGGATGTCTGAAAAGGGCTCTAGGTCACTAGGCCTGTGCGAGGTTTGCCTTTTTGGAAGCTTGTTTCCCGACCTTTTCTATCTGTCCATGAAACAGACGGTTGGATGATTAGTGACTATGTTCTGAAAATGGCTTTGTGATAATCTTTCAGGAAGGAATACCAACAGAAAGCCACCTCCTTTTGCAAGATGTAGATTAATGGATTCCATGGCATAAATGGCATAATCAAGTGTGTTAAGCTGCTGTTAAGCACATGCACCATTCAAGAGATTCAAGCATGACCCACTGTTCTTAACACTGGCTGTGTTCAAACTGCTAAAATATAGACATCGAACCAAGTCAAGGAGGATCCTATCACTACAACATGCTTGGGGTTGAGGAAGGACATATAGTATGCATACAAAGAATGGTTTGACATTCCCAGGCTTGCAATGTATTTGTTGACAGCTGGGATATCAGTCTGAAAAACCGGCATGTGTGTCTTGCAGAAAGCCAGTTTGATATTTGATGGGAGTCGTCAATGTGAAATGAAAGGCCTGTTGACACTTGGGTCCTGAAGATGCATCTCAAAACACTTAAGTATATCAGTGACTTCACCTGGTATACTTCCTAGCTCTTTCATTCGACCAATACAGTTTTTTGGCAGAGACATACAGGTCTGTGCGAGCACAGGTCATAAGTATGGTCTGCATTGCACCTGTATAGCTAATACAGGTAGGGTGATTTTCTTCATCCAGCTTGAACCATTAATGCCCCATACACTCAGTTCTGCTCACTGAGTTAACACCTGTAAATAGAGAGAGCACAATGACATACATAGGATAATTAGTCAAGTCTTTCATTGAAGTTACTGTGACGACAATAATAATAATAAACAAAAATGACTATTGAAATTACATGCATAATGTTACAACATGTAACAGACAATTGCTTGAAATAATTCATGGACAAGGTCGAGTACTGAGATACCTTAAATACTACGGATCCCAGGGCAGGTAATTAAGATTGTGCCAATAAGATTATTGTATGACCAATGAAGTGCAAAATATTCATCAAGATGAATACAGACAGCGAGAAATAGACAGAAAAATAGCTGGAGTATACTTCCCTGATGTAAGAAAGCTTCAAAGAATCTTTCAAGTGATGAAAAAGTGGATTTGGTATTTCCATGACCTTAAGATAGAGCATGCTTCCTAGCACAAGCAGAAGCAGTAAATTGCCGACGACAGTGGTCTAATATGAATCTTATTTTGTGCAATTTGTCACCTTTAAGATTTTGACTGGTATCATCACTGAAATGCAGGTAGCGTTTTACCTGGACAAACCTGTCACGTGACATAATTTCTCCGAAATTTGATCCAACAAGCCAGAATTTCTCACTTTTATACCAATACAGTTCATCTCTGTCAAATTTCATAACTTCCATCAATATCAATAGGCCATAAAATGCCTTTATTTCTGATAACGTGACATCAGTCCAACCACCTTTGTGTTGATTTGGGTCAGTCTCTCGCTTCAGGTGTGCGTTGGTATTTGTAAATCTTGCTATTTCCGAAAACACATAGTCGCTATAAAATAGCTGAAAATATTCAAGAGGTGTTCCTGATCCATCAAATACTCGTGTTGGACCTACACGTTCGGAAAATGGGTGAATATTACGTTCCGATTCAGATTTAGTCCACTGACAAAATTCAGGTGTCTCGTACACATCGGCGAGTTCAAAACCTTCAAATTCCTTATTGTCATCATTATCACCAACAATATCCCTGCATTCTTGTTGTATATGTTCCCTTTCTTCTTGGTTTATATTTAGAAGATCAAAACTGCCGATATTTTCAATTATTTCGTCCCCAGATAATTCCGATTCATCATCAGACAAGTCCGCCATTTTGGATGTACTTAGGTGACCTCGAAGATTTACATTTATAGATCGGAAAAACCCCTTTTCTTGTAAAGAACCTACCTTAAAGTCCGAATGTATCCGAATAGTATGCAAATGAATCAATGTACGAAATAAATATTTACTATAGGGGAATCCCCGATACTGACCAATCAGAGAATTTATCACCAAAACGAGACAGGTATGTGAGACCGGAATACGGGTCTACAGTGATGAGCAGGAGTTATTGTTCCTGGACCGCTTTACCGGTCTGTAGTGTTGAAAGGGTTAAGATAGAGCATGCTTCCTAGCACAAGCAGAAGCAGTAAATGATGACTTGAGAGAATTTGGCACCAATCCCTCTATCCAAGGAGAGACCACTCTCATATGCCTTCCTCCTAGGCAATTGGACAACACTTTAGCACATCATTTGATAAAACTAGCCTGGGAGGGCTGGATTTCAGAGGTAGTGGATGCGCTCCTAACGTATGATTGGGTAATGTTTCCGAAGAAAAACTTCATTGTAGACTTCCTAAGAAATGCTCTGATAAGGTTGATGGTTTGACCCACTTTGTGAGAAAATGCAGTACAGTTAAACTTGAGAGTAACCTATCTAACATCCTAAATGAATATTTGCATTGTTTGCATTTAACAACTGTTCACATTCACACACTTACATTTTCAACAAAGGCAATAACCTCTTCTCCAACACTTAATTTCTTTTTCTCGGTTTCAAAATTGTCACCTTTGGCTGCTAATAGGCTGAAACATAGAATAAGGACACATAAACTTTAATTCTGAATATGTCAGTCACCTATGTCACCCACTGTTCAATTTTAACTCTAAAGCTGCATTCCTGCCCAAAAGTAGTTTTTTACCCAATACGATGAGTATATTCTTGGCTGCATATTACTACATAAAAATAATTATCTTACCACAAAAGTCCACCAAGATCATAAAGTTTCACTTGTATGGTTTTGGAGAATAACAAAAACAATACGATTACACCCAGGTTTTAAACAAGCACTGTTTTCAGATAATTGTTTTGCTTTTCACTTCTTTTATGTTGGACGCAAATTGTCTGGTAGTGAACTGGGACTGTGAGAGCATGTGCTCTACACTTTGTTTTGCCAGCCCTTGCATTAACTATGGGTGGACTGGTACAGTTGTGTCATGCTGACCTTTTAGCTAGTTGGTTTAAATGTGTGTGATGAATACTGTACTGGAAATCAACTGAGCTTTTTCACATGTTATGTGATGAATACAGAGACCCCTTTGATACCACCATATTTTTATCTTGATTCTGGTATACATCTTTGGAAAATATTTTCATCATTCTTCTCTTGGAAAGACACATAATCACAACATACCATTGTCTCAAATATATGATTTTTTATTGGTGAATGCAGCTTTCTAGTCTTCTGATGAGAAACTAGTATGAATAACCCATATAGTGTGCAACATGTGTCCATGTTAGGAATGCATACACATGCAATGACAGTCAGAAACATGTTCATTTATGTATTTGGGATCCTTCTCCATATAATAGACACCTGTCTATAAAAGGCAAACACCACCCTCTCTCCTGTCCTTAATATACAGGTATCACTGTATATCCAAGCTATTGGTTAAAATTTAAATGAAATATTGCACTAACATACTTGCTAAAGCCATCACTTTTAAAAGGTATTACAGCCCTGGATACAAATGTATGAAAAATAAATTAAAATAATTAATATTTACAGTAGTCTACATAGTAATTGCTATAATTAGATATATGTAAGCAACTCTTTTTTTTTTTTTTAAACTGACATATCTTACCTTGGTTTTAAAGTGCACTCAGGCATGGTTTTCTTGAATCTTGGATGCGTACTTGGTAAATATCTGTAATGAAACAAAATGTCTGCTTGTGATATGCTGCTGCTCTATGGACAGTAATGTAGAAAACACTTGCTACTATGTGCTATATCTTGTGCTATGCTACGGCTCCATAGACAGTAATATGGAAAACACTTGCTACTGTGTGCTATATCTTGTGCTATGTCATTGCTCCATAGACAGTAATATGGAAAACACTTGCTACTGTGTGCTATATCTTGTGCTATGCTACTGTTCCATAGACAGTAATGTAGAAAACACTTGTTACTGAGTGCTGTTTCCATAGACAGTAATGTAGAAACACTTGTTACTGAGTGCTATTTCATGTGCTATGCTACAGCTCCATAGACAGTTATGTAGAAAACACTTGTTACTGAGTGCTATTTCTTGTCATATGCTACTGCTCCATAGACAGAAATGTAGAAAACACTTGTTACTGAGTGCTTTTTCCATAGACAGTAATGTAGAAACACTTGTTACTGTGTGCTGTTTCATGTGCTATGCTACAGCTCCATAGACAGTTATGTAGAAAACACTTGTTACTGAGTGCTATTTCTTGTCATATGCTACTGCTCCATAGACAGAAATGTAGAAAACACTTGTTACTGAGTGCTTTTTCCATAGACAGTAATGTAGAAACACTTGTTACTGTGTGCTGTTTCATGTGCTATGCTACAGCTCCATAGACAGTTATGTAGAAAACACTTGTTACTGAGTGCTATTTCTTGTCATATGCTACTGCTCCATTGACAGAAATGTAGAAAACACTTGTTACTGAGTGCTTTTTCCATAGACAGTAATGTAGAAACACTTGTTACTGTGTGCTGTTTCATGTGCTATGCTACAGCTCCATAGACAGTTATGTAGAAAACACTTGTTACTGAGTGCTATCTCTTTTCATATGCTACTGCTCCATAAACAGAAATGTAGAAAACACTTGTTACTGAATGCTACTTCAATAGACAGTAAATGTAGAAAACACATGTTACTCAGTGTAAAGTAGAAAACACTTGTTACTGAGTATAATGTAGAAAACACTTGTTACTGTGTAAAGTAGAAAACACTTGTTACTGAATCTAATACAGAAGTTAATAAGAAATAACAATAATAATGAAGACTTAGTACTGTGCTTAATTGTTAGAAGCTTGAAGTTTACAATATTAGTTAACACATAAGGACATATATATAGACACGATTACAAAAACAAACACCATGAAATTACAAACAAAAAACATGCTGAAAATAATTAAGCTAAGGAAACATTGCTAAGTCTTAGGTCTATTCTTGCACTTGAAATAGGTGAGTTTTCAAAGTATTCCCGAATGAGATCACAGTGTCATTGGGTCTAAGTTCAACAGGCAATTCATTCCAGGTAGCTGGGCCATGGTACATAAAAGAACGTTGTCTGTAAGACTTTGTTTTGATAGTGGGAATAATGAGAGTACGAGTGTTGGAAAAGGAGTGTAAGTATCTAGAAGTGGTGTACACGTGGGTGAGGTCCGATAGGTATTTTGGACTGGAGGCAGTCAACGAAATGTAGCATAGAGAACAGATTTTGTGTTTGATTCTGAAGTGAAATGGTAACCAGTGGAGGGTATATAGCAGAGTGGAGGAGTGCTTGGTTCTTGGTACTCTAAGGATGATCCAAGCAGCTGTGTTTTTAACTTTTTGAAGTTTCTGTACAAGATTCTGATACGAATCAGACAGAAGAGAATTACAATGGTCCAGTCAAGAGAGTACTAAGGAACACAAATATTTTAGTGGCATCAACTGAAAGAAAATTGTGAATGGAGCTGATAAATCTCAGCTCCAGATATGCAGCCTTGCATATGTTCATGACATGTTGGTGTAATGAGAGAGTACTGCCTAGATCAGTGGTTCCCAAACATTTTTTATCGCAACCCTAAATACCATCTTTTGCAACCTAAAATGCAGTACCAGTATAGGGTCGCGAGGGTCCTCATTTGGGTCACAACCCGGGGCTAGGGAATCACTGGTCTAGAGTGACACCTAGGTTTCGTACTGATTGTGTGAATTAAACATTGGTGTTGCTGATACTTATTGTTTGAGGTAAAGGGTTGGAATGAGAAAGTCTTTGTGTTGTAATCAGAATGACTTTAGTTTTATCATCATTCATCTGCAGCTTGTTACATGTCATCCATGACTTCACATCAGAAATGCACCTCTCTACGCCTTGGATGGTAGCATCAACTTCAGTTGGGTTGCTAGATTTGTGTATTTTGGTGTCTGGCGTACATTTGGTGCGACACCAGATGATGATCTATGACACTTGAGAGGGGATGAGTGTATAAAATGAAGAGAACAGGGTCCAAGAACAGACCCCTGTGGAACACCAAAACACAGATCAACTGGGCTGCAATATTTTCCATTTTATGGACACAATTTGTGTCCTGTCAACTAAGGCTGTATCGTGAATGCCAGATACATGCTGGAGATGGTGAAGTAATATATCATGGTCTAATATGTCATATGCTGCAGACAAGTCAAAGAGGGTGAGGACTCTTTCCACTATCCAAAGCAGAGAGAAAGTCATTAACTACTTTCAGAAAGGCAGTTTCAGTGCCATGGCAAGGGTGATATGCAGACTATAAATTGCTAAAAAAAACTATTTAAATTCAGATGAGATACCAGTTGGGACAGAACAACTTTTTCTAAGATTTTTTACATGAACAGGAGGTTAGAAACAGGGCAGTAGTTTTTTAAATCGTTTAGGTCCAGTGTTGGTTTCTTCAACAGAGGCTTTAGAATGGCAGTTTTGAAAAATGATGGGAATTCCCCAGATGAGAAAGAAGCATTGATAGCATTGGTAAGTGAAGGCAATATTGAATCCAAGCACTCAAGCAGCAGTGATGTTGGAATTGGATCAAGTTCACATGACTTTGGGACACTCTTCATCAGGATTGTACATGAGAAATCCATAGAGACAGGCTCAAATGCTGTTAAAGGCTGCCTTTGAAATTCTGTATCACAATTGTGTGGTGGCAATGAGTCAATTGAAATTGTATTGTCAAGTTGATCTCTAATGGTTTGCACTTTCTCATGGAAGAAATTTGCAAACAGGTTTTGTAGTTCGACCTGGAAGAAGGTTGTTGGAAGTTTGACCAGGGAGAAGGTTGTTGGAATTGGTGTACATTTGTTCCTTGACATTAGCTTGTTAGTAATATCAAAGAGCTCTTTGCAGCTGGAACTTTCGGTGATCTTAGTACTGAAGTAGGTTGATTTTGCTGCATGAACTATGTTTGTGACATTCTTCTTAGCACTTGTTACTGAGAGTCATGTAGAAAACACTTTTTACTGAGTGTAATACAGAAAACACTAGTTATTAAGTGTAATAAAGAAAACACCTGTTACTGAGTGTAATATAGAAAACACTTGTTACTGAGTGTAATGCTGAAAACACTTGTTACTGAGTGTAATATAGAAAACACTTGTTACTGAGTGTAATGCTGAAAACACTTGTTACTGAGTGTAATATAGAAAACACTTGTTACTGAGTGTAATACAGAAAACACTTGTTATTAAGTGTAATATAGAAAACACTTGTTATTGAGTGTAATATAGAAAACACTTGTTATTGAGTGTAATATAGAAAACACTTGTTATTGAGTGTAATATAGAAAACACTTGTTATTAAGTGTAATATAGAAAACACTTGTTACTGAGTGTAATATAGAAAACACTTGTTACTGAGTGTAATATAGAAAACACTTGTTATTAAGTGTAATATAGAAAACACTTGTTACTGAGTGTAATATAGAAAACACTTGTTACTGAGTGTAATATAGAAAACACTTGTTACTGAGTGCAAAGCAGAAAACACTTGTTACTGAGTGTAATGTAGAAAACACGTGTTATTGAGTGTAATATAGAAAACACTTGTTACTGAGTGTAATACAGAAAACACTTGTTACTGAGTGTAATACAGAAAACACTTGTTACTGAGTGTAATATAGAAAACACTTGTTACTGAGTGTAATACAGAAAACACTTGTTACTGAGTGTAATACAGAAAACACTTGTTACTGAGTGCAATATAGAAAACACTTGTTACTGAGTGTAATATAGAAAACACTTGTTACTGAGTGTAATATAGAAAACACTTGTTACTGAGTGTAATATAGAAAACACTTGTTACTGAGTGTAATATAGAAAACACTTGTTACTGAGTGCAATATAGAAAACACTTGTTACTGAGTGTAATATAGAAAACACTTGTTACTGAGTGTAATATAGAAAACACTTGTTACTGAGTGTAATATAGAAAACACTTGTTACTGAGTGTAATATAGAAAACACTTGTTACTGAGTGTAATATAGAAAACACTTGTTACTGAGTGTAATATAGAAAACACTTGTTACTGAGTGTAATATAGAAAACACTTGTTATTGAGTGTAATATAGAAAACACTTGTTACTGAGTGTAATATAGAAAACACTTGTTACTGAGTGTAATATAGAAAACACTTGTTACTGAGTGTAATATAGAAAACACTTGTTATTGAGTGTAATATAGAAAACACTTGTTACTGAGTGTAATATAGAAAACACTTGTTACTGAGTGTAATATAGAAAACACTTGTTACTGAGTGTAATATAGAAAACACTTGTTACTGAGTGCAAAGCAGAAAACACTTGTTACTGAGTGTAATATAGAAAACACTTGTTACTGAGTGTAATACAGAAAACACTTGTTACTGAGTGTAATACAGAAAACACTTGTTACTGAGTGCAAAGTAGAAAACACTTGTTATTGAGTGTAATATAGAAAACACTTGTTACTGAATGTAATGGAGTAAACACTTGTTGCTGAGTGTAATGTAGAAAACACTTGTTACTGAGTGCAAAGCAGAAAACACTTGTTACTGAGTGTAATATAGAAAACACTTGTTACTGAATGTAATGGAGTAAACACTTGTTGCTGAGTGTAATGTAGAAAACACTTGTTACTGAGTGTAATGTAGAAAACACTTGTTACTGAGTGCTATTTCAATCTGTTATGTAATGTCAGTGCTTTAATTTTAATTATAACTGAATTTGCAATGCTTTCACATTGTAAAGAAACTCATTTGGCCTATATGGCCATACTTTAATCATTTCTGTTTATCATTTTGAGGTCATTTGATCATAATCTTAGTCTCTGAGTTTTCATGAACATTTATTTTTAGTTCAATTATTCTTTCTCAATAATTCAGTTATTCTGTATATTCAAGATTCCAGCATTCAAGAATGGCTGAAAGTGTTCAGACCTCTTTTTGGCTTTTTTAACTGTAAACTATCTTTGCCAGCCTGGCTTAAAACTGTACCAAGAACCACTGTACCTGGGTTAAAACTGTACCAAGAACCACTGTAGATGATGGGTACAGATCAAGAACCTAGTCTAGATGAAATGTACCATACTTATCTGTGTTTAATGTGCACCAAACTGGACAGAGCATTGTATTTACCTGTGTTTAATGTGTACCTAACTGGACAGAGAATTGTATCATATTTACTTGTGTTTGATGTGTACCTAACTGGAGAGAGAATTGTATCATATTTACCTGTGTCTAATGTAAAACTAGCCAGACAGAGCATAGTATTTACCTGAGTATATTATGTACCTAATTGGACAGAAAACTGTCTCATTAACTAGTGTTTAATGTGTTTCAAACTGGACAGAGCACTGTATCATATTTACCTGTGTTTAATGTGAATGAAAATGTCTTAAAGATCAGACCTAATTATCTATGACTTCGAGAAAGCCAGACTTGTTTCATTCAGCAATTTCAGGTTTATTTTTGTGTTTACCAGGAGACTTGATTTGGCATGATGTTGATTCAGTGGTTTTGTCCGAAAATCAATGAAATTTGAGCTTCAATACTCTGCTGCAATTAGTGTTTATACAAAGCGTTTCATTAGTAATTGTGGTTCAAGCAATAGTTCTAGTATTTTACAGTCATGTTGTTCACTGGGATTCAGCATATATGGATAAAATGAGATGTGCTTTCACAAGGACTTAAATTTTTCAACAACAGTTCCAACTGAATGAAGAATCAATTTGAATAAGCATTAAATCTAATTTTCATGTAATAGTACCATTTATTATTCATTCTTTCATTTTCAGTAATACTAGTGTTTGTATACCTTATGCTTTTCCTCATTTCTCTCTATCTTAACTTATCTCACATCATACTAATTTAAGGTAGTGAGTATAAAATTGCATCTACCGGCCACCGTATAAATTTGCGTCCACTGAAGCAATATCTAATGCTTTATAATTCTAATTTTTAAAGGGTTAAAATAAAACAAAGACAATGAAAAAGCTAATATTTTTTTTACCAGATTACAAAATGGCATTGATTTATCAAATAGCTTAGTTGATCTCTAGGAATGGCATAAGTAAGAAAATGGGTGGCAAGGTGTGGGGAGGGAGAGGGCAGTCAGGTTTCATCATCAGATGTGGCTAATTTTTCATTGGGTCTTTCAATTCATGGTTTGGGGCAACAACGAAATCCATGAAAAAACTTGGTAGCCCATGAAAATTTATGATACTATAGTAGACTGAATAGACCACTAGTGTGGTACATGTATATATACGCTAAATATACTTCTAGTGAGGCACATGTATATATGTACTGAATAGACTACTAGTGAGGTACATGTATATACACACCAAATATACTGCAGGTGATATATATATATATATATATATATATATATATATATATATATATATATATATATATATATATATATATATATATATATATATATATATATACACACACACACACACTGCTAAACAGGTAATATACTAGCATTCTAATCTCATGGAAATTATCTCAATTATTGACCAAAACAGCTAAATGCACTAACAGTCTAACCTTATGGCATTATCTCATTTACTGACCAAATAGCTAAATGTTCAAAGAGTCTTATCTCATTTATCAACCAAAACAGCTAAATATACAACAGTCTAATCTCATGAAATTATCTCATTTATTTTACCAAAACAACTAACTATATGAACAGTATAATCTCATGGCATTATCTTGTTTATTGACCAAATCAGATAAATGTAGTAACAGTCAAATTTTGAAGACATTATCTCATTTTCTGACCAAATCAGACAAATAGAGTAAGGGCTGTTCCAGTAAAACATATATCCCCCCAGGAGATGGCACTTCAAAAAAACTTCTGTAGGTGGTTGTGTTTCAAACTAATTTGATTCTGATAGTGGAGGGTTGATTAGGAAAATCACTTCTGGTGTGGGTTGCGTCAACAGAATCACAAATCACATGTGGGGTTGTCAGAAAAAATGCATACATATATTTAAAATCACATCTAACCCCTTCTTAGCGGTCTAACTTGTGGCGAATCAATAGATGCTGCCAGGGCACACGAGTGCGCAAACTTTGTACCCATTCACGACGTTGGAAAGCAGTGATGCGCAAGAACTCCCGCAAATTAGTTTAAAGTCACACATATTAAAAATGTACCCTGCGCAGTAAACATGTTTTATTTAACTGTTAACCCTTAAAGTGCTTGTGTGACCTAAGTTGAGCTGCAGGTAGAGTTCTCGTAGCGCTTGTCGCAGCATCGTTTTTCAGGTAGTCAAATGTGAACTGCTGTTAAACAAAATTTGATTTAATGTCAGTAATAATTTACCTGTCACTATTATTATTAAGCTTTCTCCTTTCCGCATGGAAAGACCTCATCCATGCTAGATGCACCAACTCCCTGTTCTAGAAGTTTCTTAGAACATGCACCCAGTCTGATCTACATCATCAGCTCGTGCTCCACTTAGCATCGTCATTCTTTTCCGGACAACAGATGAGTCAACATGTGGAAAACTTTATGACGAAGATATACAAGTGCAATGGTTTCAATGCTAATAACCAGGACTTGTCATAAATATTCTTTATAATGAACGTTAACCTCTGTCCGTATTTATCAAGTTTGTAATTGATAACATTAACATTGATATTCGCCATTCATGCATTGTTAACACACTACAAGCCACCAACAATTCCCCCTCCTATGTAAAGGGCTTGGGACATAGTGGTAGCAATAAGTAGTCAGAATATCCTTTTTTAATACAGTGTTGCAACATTGGGGTCCATCTTTACTGTGAGTATTATTTATTAATGAAAAAAGAAAATAAGTTGGTCACGAGACGGAATCTCATAACTGTTGTCTATTAGTAGATTCTAGGGCTCCTAAATGTTTTCAATAATGTTTCTATAACATTACCTTAACCTACAATGATACTCTGATGTTTATATCTGTCACGAAGTACCAAATAAACTCAGACATTCTTGTTTACAAAAAAAAAAAAAAAATCAGTAGTAAGGAGATACAACGGGCTGACGCAACCCGTATTATTATCATTGCTCTGTTGTTTTGTTAAACTAAGTTTCTTTTTCAGAACTCTCAATCAGTTGGTAAGTGTGGGCATCATAAAGGCCCATGGGACACTCACCAAACTTGTTTATCATGTACAAAATGTACACGTATGGACGGATGCCCCATGTGTTGTCTATGGTCGGACGACACTTGGAATCTGGCCGAAAGCCATCACACTTATCTGAAGAGAAAGGTATCACATTCTTCCCCTTCTAAATCAAATAAATCTCACTTAGAAAGAAATATTGGTGCTACTTGTGAGGTAGAAATAGATGTTTCTAAAGGGTTCAAGTGCGATCCCCCAAATAAAAGAGGGAGGAGCGGCACCTTCCCAAGTCATCATGGAGTGTCTTCTTCTAAGAAGGCAGCATCTATCATCAAGGGCTATCAACTTGCTGGGTCCGAGTGGGATAGGTCCGAATACCCCCCTTTCGCTACATTACCTAGATGTCACACCACAGGGACAGAACGTGCAAACAGACATGCTTCTGGGATTGGAAATCGGACAGATGTCCCTTCCTTTCCCATGTTCCCTTTCAATCCATTTGGTATGTGGAACTTAACCCCCAAGGGAGAGAAATACCTCTACCATGGATGTCGTCCATGTGGCCTCCTGCATGTATGAGTGATGAGATCTGACGACAATCACAAGTTCTGCAGAATATGTCATCAAGGGAAGAGATGATTAATTCCCCTCCCACTAAGAGATGAAAGAAAGGCAATAAGAGTTCTTGCTCTCCATACATAACACCCATTGAGGACAATTCTGTCGCTCCCTGCGCTGAGACACAGAATAGATACGTCCCTACTTCCTGTCCCTGCCAAGGGATAATTCGGGATATATTTCTCCTGCTTCACACCAAGCTTTGGAACAGAAAGATGGTGCATTGTCAATATTAGTAGATTCACAGGAATTTCCTGAAACTCTGGAGGATAGGGTATACCCTACCAGTCAGAGCGCTCTGAATCCCTCACCACCATCATCTCACGTGGTCGAAGGGGAGACTTGGTCATTTGACATGGTTGTAAATGAAGTATACAGGCTTCTTCCCCCTGACATGTGCCCAAAACCAAATTGTCCAAGTGACACTAAGATTCTCTCTTGTTTAGAGAAACTGTCAGGAGTAATGCCCAGACCGGACTTACTGCTACTTCTGCACTCCCCGATGGATAGTGAAGTTGCGAAACGGCTGAGCAAAGGTCAAGAAGCAGTGCGAAAGATTAAAGGGTGGTCTGTCCCCTGTGCTACACTGAGGCCCTTAATTTCAGCCTCGAGCTATAAGGTCCATTCACCTGTCTGGCCGTTGAAACCCCCCCCCCACTTCGATGCCGAAGCTTCACAAGTGGGCATTTCAGTGAGTTCTTTTGCTCGCCTATCGGTTAAATCCTTGGAGGCATTAGAATCAAAGGCCAGGTCAATAGTGACTATAGCTTCACATGCTGACCTGTTTTCAGCAGCTTCCTTCAGTTTACTGAAGGAGGAATCATTATCAACCGTTGCCTTGCAACGACTGTTAGAGGCTGTGGCAAAAACTTCCCAATACGCATTGTCTACGGCAATGGCATTGTCGGCAGAGCTTCTACACCTACATAGAGATGTAGCACTGGACTCTTCCAAATTGTTGCTGGGACATAGCAAAAAATCTTCTGAGGGCTGCACTCCTAGATTCTGAGACTTTATTCAGCGGTCTAATTCCTTCTATCGCCTCTCAGGATTTGAAGGACCAACAATACAGGTCCCTCGCATCAGTTGCTGTTCCATTGAAACCAGCCAGCGTTCACACATGTCCTGAAAGGGCTATGGGTCAGCCACAATTCATACTAAAACATGGTATGCAATCACGATAGCAAAGTAGACAACCCGCCTATAAGCCCTCTTCAGATACACGAAGTAGTAACTGGAGAAGCAGGGGCAGGGGAAAATGGTCTAATTTTGCCTCCGCCTTCCCCAAAGTAGCAAAAGTGGGAAAGAGCGGTTGTCCCTAGGGACACCTCACCTCTCCTGCAGTGCATACCTCTTCCTTTAGTTCAGGTAGGTGCTCGACTGGCCCTCTTTTCGGAGGTCTGGTCGAACGTCACGGAAGATCAGTGGGTCCTTTCTATTGTCAAGGAGGGTTTACATCTATGCTTCATAGAACTCCCTCCTCTATCAAGGTCACCCATCCTCTTCCATCAAACATTTTCAAATTAAAGGAAGAAGTGCACACCCTTCTTCGGAAGGGTGCAGTGGAGAGGGTTCAAAACATCGAGTCGCCAGCATTCTACTCCCGGATTTTTCTGGTCCTCAAAAAGGGTGGAGAACTGAGACTGATTATCGACCTTTCCCCCCTAAACAAATTTCTGCAAGCGGAAACTTTCAAGATGGAAACTGCAACTTCAGTTCGGAACGCTGTCAAACCAGCCGACTGGGCGGTTTCCATCGATCTTCAGGATGCGTACTTCCACATCCCAATTTTTCCACCGCACAAAAAAATATTTCCGGTTCTCGACTGGACAGGAAGTATTTCAATTCTGAACCATGCCATTTGGTCTCACCTCAGTGCCCAGGATCTTTACCAGAGTCGTGGGAGTAATAGCTGCACATTTGAGATACTTGGGATTCCGTTAATCCTGTATTTCGATGACTGGCTACTACACAACACAAACAAACAGTCCCTATACATGCAGCCACATGACCCGCTGTTGGTCTGTGGTGATGCATTTGGGACTGATTCCAAATCTAGAAGTCTGAACTCGTTACTTCTCAAGATTTCGTGTACATTGGAATGAATTTCCTTACCTCCCTGGGCCGCATTCGTGTTCCCCCAGAGAGGATACACAAAATCATGGAACTTTTAAGGACATTACAGACCAAGACTTCATTGTCAGCTCGTCTGTATCTCTCCCTCCTGGGAACCTTAAACTCAGCGTCGGACCTGGTTTCCCTAGGGAGACTTCATTTACGTCCTCTTCAGTTCCTCCTGTTGGCAGTTTGGAGACCCCACAAGGATTCCCTCTCAATTCGAATTTCTCTAGGGTCGAGTTTCAGTACCACCTAAAGTTGTGGTACAATCAAGATATGTTTCTGAGAGGAGTTCCTATGCATGCCCCAGAACCCCACTCCTATCTGTACACTGACGCGTCAGATTCAGGTGGGGGGGTAATTTAGAGCCAGAAGGAGTACTTCTCCAGTGCCAGTGGTCACAGGAAGACTGTCTTCTCCACATTAACAATCTAGAAATGAAAGCTGTGTTCTTTGCCCTAAAAGGCTGCCTAGAACACATCAAAGGGCATTGCATCATGATCTCCTCAGACAACACATCAGTGGTTGCGTACCTCAGATGACAAGGAGGCACTCATGCTCCTTCGCTCTGCATGGAAGTCTGGAACCTTCTACGTTTGGCACAGTCAGAAGGGATTACACTCCTAGTTTGTCACATTCCAGGGAAGGAAAACATTCTGGCAGTCTGTCCAGAACAGGCAAGGTAGTCCTAACTGAATGGTCTTTTCATCAAGTGGTTGCAGAGACTCTGTTCAGTCTATGGGAGTGACCTCCAGTGGACTTGTTTGCGACAAAACTCAACAACAAGCTCCCATTTTATGTTTCCCCAGTCCCAGATCAGGCAGCCTGGGCAGTCAACGCCTTCAGCCTCAACTGGGATCGACTGTCAGCATACGCATTCCCACCCTTCCGGTTTATTCCACAAGTTTTACAGAAGATTAGGATGTCCACCGCACAGATCATCCTGATTGCACCTCTGTGGCCTCAAAGGTCGTGTTTCAATGACTTACTTGACCTGTTGATCGACAAACCAAGGTTATTACCTCCGTGGGAAAATCTTCTCTCACAACACAGAGGCACCCTAGTTCACACCAATCCCCAGATCCTCCACCTTCACGCTTGGCTTATCTCAAGCGATCGATCCGCCAGGCAAAGTTTTCAAGCAAAGTTGCCGACTTTATCATACAAGCCCGGCGATGCTCTACATCCAAGGTCTACAATCCAGCATCCACTATCTCTCGATGGATCTCGCTCCCCATCAAGAGAGCTTATGCATCTCTCACGGAAAGAGACCTATCATTCATGAACATTAAATCCCATGAAGTCAGGGCTATTGCTACTCCCTGGACATATTTCAACCATTCATCTTTAGACAATATTATGAAGGCTGCATTTTGGTGCTCACACACAACCTTCTCGTCTTTTTAGCTTCGGTCATTAGCAAACCAAAGTCAAGGTATATTCTCTCTGGGTCCAATCATCGCAGCACAATCTGCGACCCAGACAACTGCCACCTAAAACTGCAGTTGACTGCTTGTGCTAGAAGGTGAGTAATTTTTCCACAATTTTACTCTTCTCAAAGTCCATCAGCCACCCTCCTTACTGACAAATTCAGCTTCATAATAATAGTGACAGGTAACTTATTACTGACATTAAAATGTAGTTTTTTGGGGGAGTCAAACTAATTTTAATTTTGTACATTGGGCCCTGAGCATGCATTCTGTCATAGTTTTAACCTTAGTCAACAAGAAAGTGTTACAAATGCATGTTTAAAATACAGGTCACTCAGAAAACTCAAAATGTCCGACTACCAACGTGGTTCATCTTCAGATGACGATTTCATTCGGCAAATACTGGCTGATGACAGTGATGATGACAATAATTATGAAGTTTTGAAGTATATCAGTCTACTGGAGCCGCAAAAGTGTTACTGGAAATACCAGTGAGTACTTTTGAACCCCAAAATGATGTTGAATACGAGTTCGATGTACAATCCAGCATTCCGGTCAACCCCCTATTCAGTGGTATTTTGAAATTAAAAGGACAATACAAGCCTAATTAAATTATAGGCAATTTAAAAGTAGAGTGCAATTTTCATTTCTTTTCTCAAACAATTCAGCACTGGGGGATCATGTGCTACAAAACTATACTGAGTATAGCACTTTAAGGGTTAAGATAAATTGAATAAAATAAGAATCTATTAAGAATTAAAATGTCAGGATATTTATTTTACCAAAATACCTTCGTCTGAACACACAGACTATGGCATTGATGGACTTGAAACCCTAAAACAGCATTATGGAACATATAAGAAATCTGGCACAGTAGGCAGCAAAGCACTGATTCAAGAAAGTGAAACTTTGGCAGAGTTCATGCTAGTGAAAAATCTTATTTTGGAACAGAGATATCCAAGAGACAATGCGTCTGCCTGACAGACTTGAATAATTTGATTTCTTGGTATATTGATTCTTGTAGTTACTCAATCCAAATGCATCACCGAAAAACATTCATGCATCTTCATATTGTTTGTTAAAAATATTTATCAGACTATGCACATGTCCAGATAGGGCTAAATATAGCCTATATTAAACTCCCATAGGCTGAAAAATGTACAGAGTGCAGATGTCTTTCTTGCAGTCACATGCACGATATGATTGGAACGATGTAAAAGATATTTAATTCTTGTATGTTTTTTTGTCCATGACAAGCTTGACAGACTATGATCTTGAGCAGAATTTTGTTCTCACATTCTCCACTTTATTTTCAGGTCTAACATTAACAAATACATCTCCTGATATGTATTTTTTGCTTCAAAGCTCATTACTTAGGTGAAACTGAAATGGGGAAATATTTTACAGTTGCACTGTATTGTAAATGATAGCCAGCAGCTTTGGCATGTGCTAAGTCAGGAGGAACATGCAAGTTAACACAGAAATATCAAAAAGAATTTTGCAGAATTATTATAAACGAAGAAACAGTGAGGAAGAATCTCTTGTTGAAACATAATCAAATGATTCGAACTTAGCAGTGCAGCAAGTGCAAGCAACAAAGCAAAACTTTGTGCACAACTTCCAGTCAAACTGGCATGGGGAATGGTTGTGGTTAGAAAAGTCAGAGATGGGGATGCTGTGTAAACTGTGTGAAACACAGAAAAACAATCACCTTTACTGTAGGATGCACAAACTATAGGACAAGTACAATAGACAGGCACATACAATTCAGCTGATCATGTGGCAGCTGTAATGGCAGAAGCTGTGAAAAAGAATTTCGAGCTGGTAATTAATGGGCCGACTAAATCTTGCTTCTTTTGCGCTTTCGTTCTGTAATTGTATTGTTGAAGTCCACACCAATTTGAGCCGTTTATAAAGTTCTTTCAGAAAGTTGTATTCTTAATTTTCTTGTTTTTCCATTTTTCTTCATAACTCCTTTCTACTTGCCATTCTAACCTGTACACTTTATTATACCCATGCTTGACATACATGAAAACCATCAAAAAGGAACACATTTACATTGGTAAATATTTTTAAAATCATGGATCAGGTATACAAGCTAAAAAACATTGCTTACATACAATAAACCACACAATAACCTTGTGCTTGCCTGTTTTGAAGATGCTGCAATGACTTGAAATTTTTCTTCTCTGTGACCCATATTTCTCAAGGAAGTGGGCCAAATTTGTCCCAATGAATTTAGAATTGGCCCACTTTTGGAAAAGGTATGGGGGAGTTGGCCCTCTTTTGAAAAATCATAGAAGCAACACTGATGCTGCTGTTAACAGAGACAGAAAACTGCAATGATGTTGATTTTAAGAGTATGCTGGGGTCAAGAAAAATATTCCTAGATTTTCATCCATTTTTTAATCTAATTCAGGGCAGGTTGTGAAGTTGTTTTTTTTAAAACAATTTTTTTTTTCAGGACAGAGACAGCCATTGTATCAAATATTTTAACTACATCCAGTGAGGGGAAGTTAGGATGAAAATCTAAGAACTGATTGATTGTGGCCTGATGATGGTAGAAAACTGATCTGCATTGATGATGAGGCCAAAAAATCAAATGTTTGTTTCTGGTCGGCCGACCGTCCCTGTTTCTCATTGCCGACCCCAGCACTTTTTCCTCACCCCCACAAAAAAAAAAACACATTGCCAAAATTGATTTGTGCTTCTAACTGAGCCAGTTTTGCCCAGTACTTTGAAGAGCTTTAAAAAAAATTTTTTAAAAACCCAACCTGCCTACCCTAATTTTAAAACCAGTGCAATAGGAAACACACATTTTTTTGCAGCCTGATGATAATCTGACTGATCACAGTAGGGATCTTTTTTTTAACATTTTATATTAGTCAGGCAACAAGACATAAAAATAAGACATATCAGTCACTAAAAATATATTTTTCTTACAGAATTTATATAGTGTAAAAGTTGGCAGAAATAATGTGACATCACTTCCATTGGCATTATTTTTTTTTCTTCTGACATATCAGATATCTATTTACAAATGCATTTATTGAAAAAGCATAAAAATAAATCACAGCATCTGACAGTACATTTAAAGCTATACAAGATTTAACTATCATGCAAATCAAAAGCAGCATGCCCAAGGACAAAGAAATTTAAGCAAAACATAGCGATCACTGAAATAAGCACACATACATAGTCATAATGAATGACAGTTTAGTAAGGATGCACATTCATGATTTCTGCATTATAAGAGAAATCCCTACTGTAAAATCTAGATTCATGGACATTAAATTAGTAGGTATTAAGTGACTGAACCAGGAAGAAAATTTTTGATTTTACAGTAGCAGAAACATACATGCCTGACATACAAACAAACAAAAGAACAAAAGATGATTGATTATAAAGTATGAATACAAATAAAAATATGCAGTGGATTATATAAAATATATAAGAATTCAGTATAGGTTACCTCGGGTCAGCTGTCATTTAAATCGCTTCTGTCCACAACCCAAAATTAAAATCGCTTCTACTGCCATCTAATCCCTAGCCAGAAATTATGTAAAATAATACGCTTCTGTAGGGGGCAATGTTTTTCTATTAAAACACATCAGTGGGTGGATCATAATTTTTTAAAATTGCTTCTGTTGTGGGTTGCTTGAATTTTTAAGTGCCTTCCCCCCGGGGGGTATATGTTTTACTGGAACAGCCCTAACAGTTGAATCTCATGGCATTATCTTATTTATTGACCCAAACAGCTAAAAGTTCTCTACATGTTCTAACAGTCTAATCTCATGTCATTATAATCTCATTTTTTGTGTAAAATGTGCATCCAACTATGAAAAGCCCAAGTCCAACAAATCTTGCACCTGGACCCCAGAGGCTACCAGAATCTTGAGTCTTGGCTACCATATACTGAAGTCAGGCATTCTACATTGTTTCAATACATACCTAAGAAAATACTTTATGAAGGATAATAACTGTTAATAACATGTAAGAAGGCACAAGGGCAGTCTTGAAGCTAACAGTTTCATATTCAAATCACTTCTTTGCCTTCTTTGGGCTATGAGGTTCTTTTCCAGGTAGCCTGATGGATTATCTTCTGATACTGAAATGTGTCAAACCTTGATAACATAGATTCAGACCTGATGTCACACAGGATGCCTATAACTCAGAGTATGTGATGTTCTACCTATGACTTCAAATGAACAGCACTGACCCTATCTGAATAAATAGTACCCATGTATGATGTAATAATTAGGTCATAGTTGGACATATAGAGGTCAGATAAAGCGGAATAATTCCCATGTTTGATGTAATAATTAAGCCATAGTTGGACATATAGAGGTCAGATAAAGTGGAATAATTCCCATGTATGATGTAATAATTAAGCCATAGTTGGACATATAGAGGTCAGATAAAGTGAATAATTCCCATGTTTGATGTAATAATTTCGGTCATAGTCAGACATATAGAGGTCAGATAAAGTGGAATAATTCCCATGTTTGATGTAATAATTAAGCCATAGTTGGACATATAGAGGTCAGATAAAGTGGAATAATTCCCATGTGTGATGTAATAATTAAGCCATAGTTGGACATATAGAGGTCAGATAAAGTGGAATGATTCCCATGTATGATGTAATAATTAAGCCATAGTTGGACATATAGAGGTCAGATAAAGTGGAATCATTCCCATGTGTGATGTAATAATTAAGCCATAGTTGGACATATAGAGGTCAGATAAAGTGGAATCATTCCCATGTATGATGTAATAATTAAGCCATAGTTGAACATATAGAGGTCAGATAAAGTGGAATAATTCCCATGTTTGATGTAATAATTAGGTCATAGTTGGACATATAGAGGTCAGATAAAGTGGAATCATTCCCATGTTTGATGTAATAATTAGGTCATAGTTGGACATATAGAGGTCAGATAAAGTGGAATAATTCCCATGTTTGATGTAATAATTAAGCCATAGTTGGACATATAGAGGTCAGATGAAGTGGAATAATTCCCATGTATGATGTAATAATTAAGCCATAGTTGGACATATAGAGGTCAGATAAAGTGGAATAATTCCCATGTTTGATGTAATAATTAAGCCATAGTTGGACATATAGAGGTCAGATAAAGTGGAATAATTCCCATGTATGATGTAATAATTAAGCCGTAGTTGGACATATAGAGGTCAGATAAAGTGGAATAATTCCCATGTATGATGTAATAATTAAGCCATAGTTGGACATATAGAGGTCAGATAAAGTGGAATAATTCCCACGTATTATGTAATAATTAAGCCATAGTTGGACATATAGAGGTCAGATAAAGTGGAATAATTCCCATGTATGATGTAATAATTAAGCCATAGTATGACATAAACAGATTAGATAAAGTGGAATCATTTTTATGTACAATGTAATAATTAGGTCATAGTTTTACATATAGAGGTCAGATAAAGTGGAATATGAATTTACTAACTTTGAAGTTTTGATTTCTGTCATTCCAATGACCTTGACTTGTATTTCCATCTTCCCGCTGTAGTTCTTAAAAGGATTAAATCCCTGCAATCAGAATGATACAATATGTGGTAAAGAAGAGGAAGGAAAAATATATTATCCCGACTAGAATCAAGTTGTGAACTGGAAATGATATTGTAAATTACACTCTGAACCACAACTGTCATCATAAACAAAACAGTTAGCAATGTATAATGGATTTTTTTTATGACAAACTCAAAATAAGGATTATACAACAAGCTATTTTTTCAGTGAGCCAGGAAGTCCTAATAATGCTAGCATAACTTTGTACAAATAACATGCACAAGAATAAATCCGACTGAAGACATACAAAGAGGTCAGTGAAACTTGTAAGTCATATAAGTTACTGATATATAATGAAACAAAAATCTGGAAAATCTAGAAAAAAAATGCATTATAAATATACTAACATTATGTATCTCATCCACAGACTGGGTGATATGAACTCTGCTGGGTATCTCATCTATAGTGATGTTTATTTGTCCAGGTAACACACTCTTCACTCTGAAATTATTTGAATTATTTGAATGTACATGGAGTACAACACAAGAAAATGATCAGTACCTTCTGAAATCACACTATACAAGTGGAATCAGATACTTTCATTGTATGTATGTTCTAGCTAAAGTAATACCTTTCTGAGGCATTAAGCTCCTACTCAATTTGTTGGTAATTAACTTATCTCTTCGACTGGAGACAGAATACTGCCAATACATCATTACATGTAATGAATGGTATAATGAATAAGGACTGCTACATTCAATCGAAAAGTCTAACTGTTAGAAAATTTTCTCCACTGCTTTTGAATTTATTAGTTAATCCAGATTCCAGGATTCTCATAACAAGAATTTGTTGGAACGCTTCATCTTGCCTGCTCCTCTAGTGTATTATAAAAAGACTACACCTAGTCAATAAGGCATGAAAAACAGGTCATTGTGACCTTTATAAGTTACTAAATGGTGCTCCTCCAACAAAATGATTCAACTCAAAACATATCTTAACTGTACAATAAGGCATGAAAAACAGGTCATTGTGACCTTTAAAAGTTACTGAATGGTGCTCCTCCAACAAAATGATTCAACTCAAAACATATCTTAACTGTACATGCAATAGTATTTCAAAATTTTAATGCTCATGTCACTGTACCTACTGAAAAAAAGACAAAAAAAAAAGGTTGGGAAAAACTTTGCAAAATGGCATTTCACACTACAGCAAAGTTGTAATCATCCTGATCACAACAATCAAGATTTTTCACTGAATTAAACTAGCATCAATTCAATTTACCTTCCAGGACCATTTCTGAGATTAGACAAAGAACTGCATTTGTGCTGTACTTGTCATGATTGTTACACCTTTCCAAAGTATGAGCAGAAAACATTTTTAAATTTGCTTTTCTGGTATTGAGTAGAAAATGATGTACAGTGAAACCTCCCTTAGTGAACACTTCCATTTAAAAAACATTGAAAAGTGAGAGCAAAGCGCATTTATGAGCTTGATCAAAATAAATGGAAAACAAATTTCTGGTTGAAAGTATGGACTTTCAACAAACAAAGTCAACAATATTCCCAACAGTACAAAGAGAAACAATGGTCTGCTCTGAATCAGAAATGAGAGGAAAAGTGATTGGAAAGTTGACACAACTGCCCAGTGCTCAATAAATTCGATAGCCTGACACCTGAGGCTCCTCTAAATGTAGATTGGGACCCTCCTTTATTCCAAATTAGTTGCATGTAATGCTTGTCAAAACAAAAAGTGTTAAAAGGCAAATTAGTCCATCAAAACCTTGAGCACACCAATGAAATATGGCTTTTTCATTTTGAAGTTCTTGAAAGACAATGGTAAATTATTAATATTGAGCCCCCTGCTTTGTAGGTCCCTACACCTTATGAAGATCATCTGCTTACTTGTACTGAAAGCTATACATTTTGTGCACAAAGCAAAGCATATGACCTATGAATAGGGAACAATACTATTTATATTCTCCATATAAAAAATGAACTTGATATTTTACAGGATTCATGAAGTCATGAAACTTAAAAATCGATTACACACTGAACGAATGACCATAGTGAAGCAAAGGCTATTCATGGATACTGTCTAATTGATTTTCAAACTTAATGAATTCATGAATCCTGTAAAATATGAAATTCTAATCTTATAATTACAAAATAGTTATATAAATAATTAGGAATCTCAAGAAAAAAATATAATAACTATATTTCATCCGGTGTTTACAAATATTGACAAAGAACACATGAAGGGTGCATGAATGCATAAATAGTTTCTTTCTAGTGTTATGAACTAATCACTTCTAGTTTTCTGCACCACATGATGTGATTTTGACTAATCTAAATGCTTGTTACAAAGGCTTGTCAACTTTTTTAATTATATTTCATTAGCTACCTATAATTAGTGCTCACTTGTCATTTAAGAATAATAATTAGCTGTCCCTTGCTCACTCTTACAGGATAATGCATTACTGATTAAAAATATTGAGTGGTACCTATGGCATTGTTTTACAGTTAAGCTAAGCTATGGCATTAGCGACCTATAAAAGCCTCCTCCAAGACAATGTTTTTCATTCTAAAGGAACAAACATAATTACATCATATTTTAATCCATTTAGTTAAAAGAGTTGTTAGGCACTGATTCCATTAATATACAGACTGGGTATTTTCTGTAATTGTGATGCATCCACTGTACTGTGCATATGAACCATAATAATAATATATATACTGCTTTGGTATGGACTACTGGTTTACACCAGCACCTGATGAAAACATTGCTTTTAATGAAATTAAATCAAATGTTTTGGAGATGAGGTCACACACAATTTATTTCTTAAGTACACTATTTTGAGAGCTAAATAAACACAGAAAATGAGTCAATTTAAAGCATTTTTATATTTGTTTCATTTAAATAATAGCAATTTCAATGTTGTGTTGAATAATAGAAAAAAATATGGTCCTTAAAATTTCTTAAATTGACTCGATATTCACATTTTTTACTTTCTTTTTATATGGTCCTTTGGGACAAGTAAATTTTTGTCAGAGCAAGTGATTTTTTAAAGCCACTTTCCCTGAGCCACTCTGCAAAAAAGATTTCTCTGAACACTGCTGCCATCAATTTTAACTGACCATTTCAAGTTATGCAAGTTGAATTTTCAACCCCTGAAGGGTGATAACAGATTTCAAAGGCTTACCTGACAGTTTAATAAGGGTTACTAACGTCACTCTGCCTATGAAGTTATAAGCAGGATTACATCAGAGACTCAGACAACTAATGACAAAATGCAAGTGTTCTATTGAATACTTTGGTTTTGTTTATTTATGGCACTGCAAGACAGGATGGTTATATCGTGACAAGGCAAGTTAGAAGTCATATAATAAAACAAGGTCTGATGACATTCAACTGAAGCAAGAAGATTACAGCAATAAATATTTCTACAAGAGATCCCGTCTTGTCAGACCCAACTTTCTATTTAGCTAGAAAAGACATGCATAAAAAGAAAGTAAAAAATTTGAACATCGAGTTCAATATAAGAAACTTTAAAATGGATTTGATTAACGGGGGTTGGGAAGTCTGCAACAACAGGTATCCTTTGTATGAGGATGGAGTATTCTGCAACAGGTATCCTTTATATGGGAATGGGGTGTCTGCTATGACAGATTTCCTTTATATGGGAGTGAGGGTGTCTGCTGTGACACGTGTCCTTTATAAAAGAGTGGGGGTGTCCGCTACAAATTGTATCCTTTATATGGGAGTGGGGGATCTGCTACCACAGGCATCACTGTATAAGTACCTTTTTGAAAGAAGTTGTAATTCCCCAAAACATTAACACTGTTGCTATTAAGATCAGTCACTTGACTGTGACAATCCTAGCCTGTAACACTGACTTGGCTGTGACAATACCAGCCTGTAACACTAATTCAGCTGTGATAATGCCAGCCTGGAACACTTACTTGACTGTGACAATACCAGCTTGTAACACTTACTTGGCTGTGACAATATCTCCTATTTTGACATTCCTTGCTTCTATTTCATGTCGACCTCTAATAATGACATCTCCATCATCTGCCTCCTTCTCTTCATGGATCTTTAAAGAGGCCAGTATTAGATCACCACTTATTCTGACAGATGAAAGAAAGATATCAACATATTAATAATTCCAGATCAATAAAAAAAGATAAAAAAGAAAAACATCTTTATTATAACAATTATTTGGGAATATTAACAAAAAGTGCACAAACAGCAAGCAATAAACATGTGTTTTATATTCTAATGAGATCATTAGAGTCTGAATAAATTTCCATGATGTACATCCTCACTGCAGTCAATTTCAGTGACAATTATAGTGTCTGAATAAATTGCCAAGACATATATCCTCATTGAAGTGAATTTCAGTGACAATTATACAGTAAGTTTTATGATGTAGTAGTACACAATCTACAGAAACTCATGACATAAAAATCAAGATGACCCCCACTGCATGCAGTTGGGATACAAAAAAAATGGATAATGCAAATGAAAATGACAGCATCTGTAACCGAACTAAGAACCTCTGGGGTGCAATAAAAGTGCCAATCCACTACACTATGCATGCAAGATATTCAACATAGAGCCTAAATGTGATTCTTTATCTGTTCCGATAATATGGTTAGTGTGCCAGTCACATTCAGTGGTTTACAGGTTCGAAATCCTGCCCAGAGTTGCCCAAGATAGCTGCCATAGAGTGTTTCTGAGCAAGATAATCTGCTCCAATTGTGTAGGCACTAAAAAGTCTTTCATGTGCTGATTTGCCATTCAATCACTCTAATACTGTGAAAACGATTCATGTTTCATTGTACTTACTCCTTTATGATAATTGAGTTCACCTGGCCTACTTCAAACTGATAACATTCTAAAACATCATCCAGATGCTGCAAAACAAAATGAAACACAACTGACAAAAACTGTACTGCCATTGAAAGAAAATAAAACTTTTTTTTCTCTTGCTGCAATTACCTCTCATTTTCTATTAAATTATTAATATTTCCTTTGCTATGACTTTATTTTGAAAATGTGGATTAGTTCATGTTTTAAGATGTGCTAAAATTAATGCCATGTATTACAATATGATTGTTAAATCAGTAGCTTCAGCTACATGTCTACAATTAATACCAAGATTTTAAAAACTTTACATCAGCTGTTTCCTACATTTCATTCATGCAAATGATAAAAAACAAGATAACTGAAAAATGAAGAAACATAGGATTCCACACAAGTACTCATTTCAAATTAAATTTATTAAAAACAACAGTTGAAAACTTTCTATCTTTTCCAAGCTGTGGTTATAAAAATTATAAGTATTTAACTAGTTTCATAAATTACACTGAAAATGATCAATCATTTTAGATTCTATTTATCACCGGATGAAAAATTACACATTTAATTCAATAAAATTGCACAATTTGGTATAAAAATGACTGTCAAAAATATCTGAATGCATGAATTACATTTGGATGTCTTGGATATACACCATTCCCTTCCATGAAGCTGTGATATCATTTGTGACATAAGAAAGTGTTATTTTGTAATATGCAAAAGTATGAAATGGATTTATTAACTTAAATGAGGAATAAATACATTTGTGGGACAGATCAAAGTATGGATTCAATTCCCCTTCATGGTCTAGCCAAGTACACATTTTTATTCAAACTGATATTATGGTCAGATTAGAATTCAGAATCAGGAAAATACTGAAGCAGGAAGATATATATGAAAGAAATAGTAAAATGAACTCAACTGAAGTTTCCTCATGCAATTAATCCACAAGCAATAAACATAATAGTCTTGGTCAGTCTCTGATATGGCTCAGTGCAATCTCTGCCAAACAAGGGTCTGGTAAAAACCTAAATTATTCTTGTGACACCAGAACCAGTTTTTCCAAAAATTGGAAAAGTGATTTCATTGGCTGATGAAATATGGTGAAATCTTATTTTACTGTCCTGATGAGATGATATCATATTTCTCATACACATGGAGAGTTTTATTGGCTGATTGAGACACACCTCCTGCATTGGCATCTGTCAATGGCTGATTGAGACATGTCTCCAGTATTGGCATCTGTCAATGGCTGATTGAGACATGTCTCCAGCATTGGCATCTGTCAATGGCTGATTGAGACACACCTCCTGCATTGGCATCTGTCAATGGCTGATTGAGACATGTCTCCAGCATTGGCATCTGTCAATGGCTGATTGAGACATGTCTCCAGCATTGGCATTTGTTTACAAAGTGATGTTAAATAATATCCTTTAAAACTTTCAATTTAATTTCACTTTCAATTGATTGCTTAAACTTTGTCTAGAAAATTCTAAATTAGGACAAGATGTCTTTGTAGTTTTACAAAGTCTGACTGAAGAACTTTATATTTATAACAGAAATCAATGAAGCGTTGGGCCAGACTCCCGTGTGGTACAGATCTCACAGAACCACACAAGAGCTGGCTGAACAAGTCTATAAATGTAAGCACCACATTTATTATTCACCAAAGGTTTGGTAAAGCAAAACATACAAAGGACATTCTCTGTTGGTATGTCCCTATGAGATGACTTGGGACCTTAATGTGCATAACCTATGAGCTAGTTCCTCCTATGGAAGTATTATGGATCGAATCCAAAACAACCAAAAATATAACTATTGTGCATGTTTATATTCTGAGACCTATACGAACCCTTCTGGATGGGAGGTAGGCCAACTGACCAGCACCATGTCCTCTCAACATGACTATGACAAAGTCTTCCTTGATAACAAGCACCTCAGATTTAAATCCCTGTCCCTCCTTAACCTGAAAGGTCAATGTAAATGGAAACCATATCAAAATAATAACCAAGATCATTTGCCAGAAGACAAGATAGAGCTGGGGATAAAAGGGGAATCCTGAGGATTTTAATTTCTTCCTAAGGGCTCTGGCAAACTGGGAAATTCCCAAACTGTGTCTTACATTCTTACATGATCAATTACTTAGTAAACAAGAAGGCCAGGGTGTGTATGAAGAGTCCATGATTGAAGCAATGCTGTAAAATGTGTGACCTTGATTCCAACATCATAAGGTTGAGTGTGCATGTCACAGATTGAATTGTCTTAGCTTAATAAGTATGAACAAAATCAAACAAAGGTTCAAGCAATATAAACAAATTAAAATTCTTTAACTAAAACTGTAACAATTTTTTTTTCTACAAATGTGACTTTCACCCCAATGTCAAAGGGGAAGGAAGCATGTCACAGGATGATTTGTCTTAGCTTCATAATGATCTGTTCCAAGTATGAACAAAATCCATCAATATGCCTTAGACAAATGAATAACAATTTAACCAAAACCTTAACACAAATTTTCTATGACTGTGACCTTGAACCCAGGGTCAACAGGGTGAGTGGATGTGTTGCAGAATGAATTGTTTTAGCCTTATATTAATTTATTCCAAGTATGAAGAAAATCCATCAATGAAGAAATATATGAAAATGAACAACTTTAGCCAAAACCTTAAGGCAAATTTTCTATGACTGATGTTAAACCCATGGTCAAAGAGGAGAGAGGGTATTAGTGCAGAATGATTTGTCTTAGCTTCATAATGAATCATACCAAGTATAATGAGAATGTATTAATGGGTTGAGGAAATATATGCTAATGACCATTAACTAAAACCTTTACAGATTGTTGATGCCACCAGCAAAGTCACTACTATGTATCTTTTGACTAACAGAGGCTTGACAATAAATCATATGAATATTATGTACCAAAAAAAAAAGTTTTTAAAAGCAAAAAAAAGTATATACCTAATTGGCATGTACAATTCTGATGTCTGGATACACTAATATTTGCAAAATCACACATGTCAAATCAGCTGAAATCATCCTGTTCAGGTAAGAACGTAAAATCTACATTTGGGGAACAAAATCTATTCAATTTGTTTAAACTCTGGATAGATTCCTCTATATTTAAACGATTTGCTTTGTTGGCTTTAACAGCACTTTTAATACATTATTGGCCATAAAATGCCAAGGGAAGAGGAGCTAAGAGCGTTTTCCAAGGACACACCGAGGCAGCCAACCCAGGCTTGCTTGGGCAGGTATCAAACCCATGACCCTTGGATTATGAGTCTGATGCTCGACCAACTGAGTCACTGTGGCTCCCCTAGATATTTAAATGAGGATTGTACACTTTAATATGTATGAACCAGGCAAGTCAAATACATACCCCAGTGAAGTGGTTCTCTCTACATACAGAGGGTCCTAAATACACTATCATGCCTAAAAACTGCACTGTGCTGTGATTTTCACTATATCTGAAAACCTTTAACATGAAACTTCAACAACAATTCTTAATATAGTTGATGTCAAGAACACTAGTGGTACTGGCAACAAAGTGGTTAGTGTAATAACTATATCTCACAGGCAAGAAAAAAATGATGGCAATGTATTAGAAAGAGATTGAAATGTTGAGGCACAGTATATACCTTTGTGTAGCGATTCTCTTTCAGACTCTTGACCTTGTTGATGAGAGCTTTCTTCATTGACAGCTCTACATGAAGTTTAACCAGGTCAGTGGTCAATACTAGGCACTCCAAATCTTTTTGCAAATCAAAAAAGCCTCAAAAAGAATGAAACAAACTTTACCATATGCTGCTGATATGAAATTTAAAAACCTATCTAATATTCTTGATCCTTTACATGTGACATCTTTGAAATCTCTGAGACTTCTGTATGTACCTTAAAGTCAATTCAAGACACTATCTTGGTATTTATTGAATAGAATCATAATAAATGATCAAAGATAAATAGCTAGCATGAAAAACAAATAAGTGGGTAGAACAGATAGGTAGATACAGTAAGCAGATGAAAAGAATGAGACAGTGGATAGACATTCGTACAGACAGGGAGATGGACAGATACATTTAGCTAGCTAGCTAGATACGTACACAGATTGACATTGGTATATCAATTTACTATTTGATTCTTTATATCCTGTTCCAAGGACGTGGAGAGCTTGAAACGGTCAATTATAGATATTTATCAAATGAAATTCCCTCTATATGGAATCATATCAGACCTACTATACATGCCAAACTGTGACACAACATATAACACAGCAACAGCCAAACTGTGACACTATATGTAACACAGCAACACACTGAGTAACGCAGAGTTCTTGCATTTAGGTAATAAATAAAATCTTTAACCTGCATTAATTAGATAATTAGGCCTAAATAAAATCTTCAACCTGCATTAATTAGATAATTAGGCCTAAATAAAATCTTCAACCTGCATTAATTAGATAATTAGGCCTAAATAAAAATTGTTCAATAATACAATATAATTACAATACTCAAACTTTTAACACAAATGCAAGAAGTTAATTGGATAAAATGTGTCACATGTCAAGTGAAAACTGCAATTAGTGCCTGTATAACACAGATATGTCACATGCTCATGTTACAATTAGTGATCAATAGAATCCATTTACATGCAGTGAGACTACTTTTTGACCAAGATTTATTTATAGCTTGAACTTCATTCAACAAAGGTCAGGAGAATGTTATCCAGTGGAGGTCTCAGGATTATGCATTAAAATGTTTTGTTTTGAGTTTTATGTAGTTTCAGTAGAATTTTATTATTGATGAATATCAAAATTTGAACAATGTATTAAATTCCATTTTTTAAATTTCGCAACAAGTTGTTCTTTGTAGTTGTATATTTGTGATGATGTGCATTGCAAGTTTCAAAGCAAGATGCAAGTGAGGGAGGTGGGGCTTATAATTTATGTTCTACGACATCATTCTCTGAAGAATTTATTCATCCATGCTTGCACAATGTACAAAGTTTGTAAATGCCAACAGAAATGAAAATGTGCAAGCAAAAATACCGAAGATAAAAAAATCTTGCTAATATTGTAATTATAAGAATTGATTGTTGATTTTATTTTCATCTGTGTATGAAACTGTGGTGTAAAAAGTACAAACTTAGTGTGAATCCTCTACTGTGGTGACTCAGTGGTTTGTGTGCTGGACTCGCAATTGAAAGGGTGCAGGCAAGAATCCTATCATTGGATCAGCCCAGGTGAGCTACCATGTTGTGTTCTTGTTCAAGGAACTACAATCTCCTTTACCCACCAGTTTCATACACCCATGAAAATTATTTTTAAAAAAATGATCAATATATAAATGCATTTAATATTATTCAACTGGTTTTATAAATTCCATATCCAATGTATACTCATGTAAGATTCACTGTTTACCATGTTCCATGTGGTCCTTGAGTACAAGGCCTGGAACTCCATATCTAATGAACACTCAAGTAAGATTCACTATTTACCATGTACCATGTGGTCCTTGGGTATAAGGCCTGGAACTCCATATTTAATGAACACTTGTGTAAGATTCACTATTTACCATGTTCTATGTGGTCCTTGGGTATAAGGCCTCGAACTCCATTCTCAAGCTGGCACACAAGGCCTTCCTCAGTATTCTCTCTGACCCTGACTTTGACAATGCTTCCAGGGGAAATCTCGGCCACTCTGCCTTTCACATCTTGTATCCCAAAAACAAATAAAAATGAAGATAAATTGAGACAAAATTCAGCGACAATCATCAGTCCAATATCAGGTATGAGGGCTATATCTAAGGACTAATGTCAAAACAAAACCCGAGGCAATAACAAAAATAGCTTGACAAAACACAATGTCTCACCTGCATACACGTAATGCCAAAACAAAATCCCTAATGCAATAACAAAAATAGCTTGACAAAACAAAATGTCTTAAAGGCATAGAAGTAATGCCAAAACAAAACACCCGAGATGATAGCAAAAACAGCTCACCCAACCCAATGTCTTATCTGCATACAACTAATGCCAAAACAAAACCTGAGATGACAGCAAAAATAGCTCCAAAAATACAATGGAATACATACAACTAATGCCAAAACAAAACCCCTGAGATAATAACAAAAATAGCTCCACAAAACACAATGTCTTGCCTGCATACCCAACCCAATGTTTTATCTGCATACAACTAATGCCAAAACAAAACCCCGAGATGACTGCAAAAATAGCTCCAAAAAATACAATGTCTGATCTGCATGCTACTAATTCCAAACACAAAACCTCTGAACTAATAGCAAAAACAGCCCACAAAACACAAAGTCTTATGTGCATACTCTGCCCTGTTATCTGATAATACAGGTGAGACAGAAATAGCTAGGTGCAAAATGCATCTGATGTCGATTGAAGACCATGGTCTGTTCAGAAAATTGTTGGAGGGAGTATGTCTCCAATATCTGTACAAAGTCTAGATGTAACAAAGTTTCCTCAAATATATTTCACAGATTCACTTTTATTTGTGAGGTGTCAACTTGTATAGATTTTGTGGTTGTGGAAAGCAATGAATCTGTACACCCTATGGTGTCAACTTGTTTAGATTTTGTGGTTGCTGAAAGCAATGAATGTATGCACCCTGAGGTGGCAACTTTGTACAGATTTTGTGGTTGCAGGGAGCAATGAATTTATACACTCTAAGGTGCCAACTTTGTATAGATTTTGTGGTGGCTGAAAGCAATGAATTTATACACCCTGAGGTGCCAACTTTGTATAGATTTTGTGGTTGCTGAAAGCAATGAATGTATGCACCCTGAGGTGGCAACTTTGTACAGATTTTGTGGTTGCAGGGAGCAATGAATTTATACACTCTGAGGTGCCAACTTTGTATAAATTTTGTGGTGGCTGAAAGCAATGAATTTTTACACCCTGAGGTGCCGAGATTTTGTGGTTGCCAAAAGCAATGAATTTATATACCCTGAGAGGGCCAATTTTGTGTAGATTTTGTGGTTACTGAAAGCAATAAATTTATACACCCTGAGGCACCAATTTTGCATAGATTTTGTGGTTGCTGAAAGCAATGAATGTATACACCCGCTGCAAAATAATCTATTTGTAAAGAAACTGATAATCTTTTCTCTTTAAAGCTATATCTACAAGTAGTTATGCAAATGTAATTTTCTGTGAAACCACAAAAATGTATTCCTATGAAGACACATGCATTCTGGTGAACACAAGTCTTGCCAATACACTCTGTTGATATACTTCAACTGTACCTGACCAGTATGAAGACACACGTGTTCTGATGAACACAAGTCTTACCTGTACACTTTGCTGATATACCTCAACTGTACCTGACCAGTATGAAGACACACACGTTCTGGTTAACACAAGTATTGCCTATACACTCTGCTGATATACTTCAACTGTACCTGACCAGTATGAAGACACACGTGTTCTGATGAACACAAGTCTTACCTGTACACTTTGCTGATATACCTCAACTGTACCTGACCAGTATGAAGACACACACGTTCTGGTGAACACAAGTATTGCCTATACACTCTGCTGATATACTTCAACTGTACCTGACCAGTATGAAGACACACGTGTTCTGATGAACACAAGTCTTACCTATACACTTTGCTGATATACCTCAACTGTACCTAACCAGTATGAAGACACACACGTTCTGGTGAACACAAGTATTACCTATACACTCTGCTGATATACTTCAACTGTACCTGACCAGTATGAAGACACACACGTTCTGGTGAACACAAGTCTTGCCTGTACACTTTGCTGATATACCTCAACTGTACCTAACCAGTATGAAGACACACACGTTCTGGTGAACACAAGTATTGCCTATACACTCTGCTGATATACTTCAACTGTACCTGACCAGTATGAAGACACACACGTTCTGGTGAACACAAGTATTGCCTATACACTCTGCTGATATACTTCAACTGTACCTAACCAGTATGAAGACACACACGTTCTGGTGAACACAAGTATTGCCTATACACTCTGCTGATATACTTCAACTGTACCTGACCAGTATGAAGACACACACGTTCTGGTGAACACAAGTATTGCCTATACACTCTGCTGATATACTTCAACTGTACCTGACCAGTATGAAGACACACACGTTCTGGTGAACACAAGTCTTACCTATACACTCTGCTGATATACTTCAACTGTACCTGACCAGTATGAAGACACACACGTTCTGGTGAACACAAGTCTTGCCTGTACACTCTGCTGATATACTTCAACTGTACCTGACCAGTATGAAGACACACACGTTCTGGTGAACACAAGTATTGCCTATACACTCTGCTGATATACTTCAACTGTACCTGACCAGTATGAAGACACACACGTTCTGTTGAACACAAGTCTTGCCTGTACACTTTGCTGATATACTTCAACTGTACCTGACCAGTATGAAGACACATGCATTCTGGTGAACACAAGTAATGTCTATACACTCTGCTGATATACCTCAACTGTACCTGACCAGTATGAAGACACACGTTCTGTTGAACACAAGTCTTACCTATACAATCTCTTGAGATATACCTAAACTGTATCTGACAAGCAAAAACCTGAGAACAAAACTTCTTATACAGAAGCTCAATTTTTACATAGCAGCAACTGTCATAGCTAACAGCAAAAATGTAATACACTAAAACGTCAACTAGCGGTCACTTCTCCTAAACAGTCACCTCCTTTACATATCCATTTTTTGCATCTACCTGAATGTTTTCTCTATATGTTTAACCTACAATAAACAGTCATCTCTCTTATGCAACCAATGATCACTGTAATTCATCCTTAAAAAGCTGAATATTTCTATTAAGTGATCACCAAGAATCCTAATTTCAGCATGATTCATTTTCCATTAGAATCAATCCTTGAAAGGTTCAAATAAATATATTAAATGGTCATATGTGATCGTAATTTCAGGTAAATACATTCATCATGGAAGAGAAAGTCTCTAAAATTCCCCATAAAACTGAAAATGTTTGAATATTATCATTGTCCTAATTAAGATCTCAATGTTTTATGAAGTAAAAAATTGACATCTCGGTACATCCTATTCATTTTAATAATCAAGCAGCTGGGTCATTTTAAAAGGTCTGGTCCTTACAAAACTTTTCTCAAGGGGTTAGGAACAATTAAGCAGATCAAGTAGGGAAATTCAGATGAATATAGGTAAGTGTCCAATCAGATGAACAGATATATGTGCAATTAGATGAATAGGTAAGTGTCCAATCAGATGAACAGATATGTGCACAATCAGATGAATAGGTAAGTGTCCAATCAGATGAACAGATAGATATATGTACAATTAGATGAATAGGTAAGTGTCCAATCATATAAATAGGTAAGAATCCAAGGTTTATTTCATTAATTGTCTGTAATGTATGAGAAGTAGTTATGGTAATGCAAGAAAGAGTTTGGCTTTGGTGACTTCTATTCATCAATTGTGATCAGCTCTATATCGAAACATCTACCATTCAACATTATTTCAGATATGTTGTTTGAATTTCAGGAAAATATAATTAAAAGAGTTCAAAATATACAGGACATTCACATTAATTTCTTGTAGCATTTCACTCTGTATTATCTTTCTTCTTTCCTTCTTTGTTTCCTCTGACTTGAAGTAGTTCATTGTTTTATTTTTATTATATCTACATATAGACTAATGGAAACACATCTATATTTCTTTCTTCACTTATTCTACCTTTTCTGACATAATTACATGTATATTACATATATAAATAAAAGAAATCTACAATACACTACCAATTACAGTACATATTCTGGCTTTACGATGCATCTTTTTTGGGATATATTTTCTCCTTTCTGACCTTACTATGCTACAATCCATTACACATGAAAGACAAAATACTTAGCTAAAGTTTCATGGATGGGGAAAAACATCCATTAAACAGTCACCTCCCTTAAGCAGCCACATTGGCCTCTTCCTGTGGGTGGCTGCTTAAGAGAGGTTGTACTGTATCTATTTCTTGTCATCTCCACAGTATAACAGAAACTTACTCTTCTTCTTTCTGCATTTTTTTATCACTGCCTGTATCTGCTGTAAGTAGTCCCGTAACAGACCCAGTCCAATAGATGTATCACCATGGTAACAGTCTTGCATCCTCAAACTGACTAGAAACTGTTTCTTCTCAAGGTCTACATCAGTTACCTTGGCAACAACTGTCTGGCCTGGGGTGTAAACTTTAGAGAGGTCAGGTACTCTTCTGTCAACTGCAAACTGTGGGAGACAGAGACACAAGGAGACTAAATGATCTGTTGCTGTGGGAGACATAGACACAATGAGACTGAGCAATGTTGCTGGCTGTGTGAGAAAGAGACACAAGGAGACTGAGTGATGTATTGGATGTGTGAGACTGAGAGAATGAGATTAAGTGATCTAAGTGATGTGTTGGCTATGGGAGAAAGAGACACAAGGAGACTGATGTGTTGGCTGTGTGAGACAGAGACACAAGGAGACTGATGTGTTGACTGTGTGAGACAGAGACACAAGGAGACTGATGTGTTGACTGTGTGAGACAGAAACACAAGGAGACTGATGTGTTGGCTGTGTGAGACAGAGACACAAGGAGACTGATGTGTTGACTGTGTGAGACAGAGACACAAGGAGACTGAGTGATGTGTTGACTGTGTGAGACAGAGACACAAGGAGACTGAGTGATGTGTTGACTGTGCCAATATAATGCCAAACTGCATATACTGGAACAGAAACTAATGTATATTACTATGCCTCATGTTTCCAAGGATGTGCCCCCTCCCCCCCCCCTGCATAGATTTGTTTCAAATCACAATTACAGAAAAAGAGTCCCAAATGGGCCTGAGAAGATTGCTTACTTGGATACGATCTGCCCATACGTAATAACCAAATGCAAGAGCAATTTGCCAAGAAATACATGTCAATAGGTGTCACGGAATTGTATGATTTATATCAATATGTATATGTGATCAAAAATGTATTCGGGTTTCGTTTCCGACTAGAGCGTTACTTGAGGGTTGTTTATTTTTTCGGCTCTAGTTATTTTGAAATACTGAGCGCGATTCACCCCATGCTGCACGTGCAAATTGCCTGCAGTGAAAACCTAAGTACCTAGCTGCTGCGCATATCTGTCGCAGCTAGGGTACATATAGAGAAAATTCTCTATAAACAAATTACACTACGACGAGTCTTGTCAGAAAGCTTACCTCTTTACGGGAGCAAATCTTCAGCTGTAGAGGTATGTGAAATTTAAGATAGTATTCTTTATCACTATTCATTTTATATGACATAATTGTTTCATATATTAGATGTTTTAGAATTTATTTTAAATTCTACAGAGAGTCAATACCTAGGTCATACAACGCCATGATATTAGAAATACTATAGTCTGGTTCAAGTTAGCTATGTGTTGTAACTGAACAGACGGATTTTATTTAATTCTATGCAGCATGCTTTGAATGATTAATGTAATGTGTAACGAGATGCGCAACATATATCAATGCAAAAGTACTAACCGTGTCATATGTACTACACGGTTTAGTTGTTATACTTTTAGCTGCCTTGTGTGGTGCCTTGTGGTGCCTTGTGTGGTGCTTGTGTGCCTTATATATGGTTTGGTGATGTGAAGTCACAGAACTCTGTGTGGTTTCGTGTGACGTGTACGCTGTGTCTGGTGACTTTGTTTCGGAAGAGTGTACTGGTTTTCTCGATGCGAGGGACCAAGGCTTCTCGACCAGCGGGTCTGTGTTAAATGTGAAGGCTCTCGAGAGATCCTTCAACAGACTGGAAGGGGTGGACCATGCGTGGTGGCTCCTTGATCATTGACTAGAGCGGGTGGAACCGGGAATACATCTTGGTCGTCAAATGGGCGCCATGATAGTTATACATATTAAGTGTTCCATTTTATTGTTTTTTTCAGTAATGCTATCTGTGCAAAATTACATGTATTCACATTTCAATATCGCTATATGTGATAGATTCATAATTTCATGCATTCCCATTTCAATATCGTTATATGAACGACAGATCCATAAATTCATACATATTCCAATATCGCTTGATGAATTGATAAATTGATGAGTTAACAGATTGATGAATACATGAGTATTATATTGATAAGTGCATAAATCACATGCTTTGGTCACCCTTGGTACTCAATAAGACCTTGTTTACATTGGGGTGTAGATCATATACTCTTATTTGTTGATTGGTGATAGGATGTTATTCACGTTTGTTTAAAATTCCATTCGTTAAATTCATCTTTGATTTTTCTCGTTGAGTTACTTGTTGTTGATAGTTCCATGTTAGGAACTTTATAATTTTCCTTATCTTTTTGTTATAATGGTGTCAGGTTTGTTCATCTTTAAATTGCATTTATAAATAAACATCTTATTAACGCAGTTGCTTTCGGTGTCTTCACTAATCCAGTCCCAACCCGGCTTCATCCTGTGACAATAGGATACTTTCTCTCAAAATTTCTCACAATGATGTTGATTGCATATGTTATAAAAACAAATGTTTCAAGGTTTCTCTGTTATTAATATATTCATCCATATTTGATGGTACATCAGCATAATTTCTATACTGAAGACCTTTATGCCATGATGTGTTTTGTCAAAACTGGTCAAATTTTGTCAAGCATTTTAAATGAAGTTCTTTAAATGTTTTATCTAATTTTAGCAATGGTAGCCATATTTGATGGTGGATTGGCACCATTTATAAAACTCTAAAAGGCCTTCAAGCTAAGAAGCCTTCTGTCCAATTTATTCAAATTCTATTAATCGGTTTTTGAAAAAAAGTTGTTAAAGGTTATTCTACTTTTAGTAACAACAGTCATATTTCTGATGGTGGATCTGCATCATTTGAACAAATTTGAATGCCAGGATGCTTTCTGTCAAATTTGGTCAAATTCTTATGAGTGTTTTTTTAAAAAAAGGTCAATTAATGTTTTTTCTATTGTTACTACTGGCGGCCATACTTAAGAGCAAATCAGCATAATTTGTACAAAATCTGAAAGACTTCATGCCAGCATGCTCTCTGTCAAAGTCTGTTGAGGAATTTATAAAAAGTTATTTAAAGTTTTCTTCTATTTCAGTAACAGCTGCTACATTTCATGGCAAATTGGCATCCTTTGTAAAAACTTAAAAAGACTTTATGCCAGGAAGCTTATTGTCATATTTGGTTAAATTCTGTCATGCAGTTTTTGAGAATAAATATTTCAAAATTGTGTCTATTTTCAGTAATGGCAGCCATATTTGATGGCCATTCAGCATCATTTGTACAAGGTTTGATTTGTTGCTTTGGCATTGTACAGCACAACACTTAGCAGGTTATATTGTACTGAAGCAATTAAAGTGCCTTGCCAACGGACATGCCATGGTAACCAATCTAGACTGATCCAATAGTAGGAATCAAACCCACACCTTTCTGGTCAGAAGTCCAATGCCTAAACCACTGAGAAACTGTGGCTCATCTCCATGATGTGTCCTTGGGCAAGGCACTATACTCTGCTTGCCTTGGTACAATATAACCTTCAAAGTGTTGCTGTGCTGTAAAATGCCCCCAAACAAGTGTCCCTCAAAGGGACTGACACTCCACTGGCTGAAAAGAATTTCCTGGAATTCAAGACAAGACCAGTTCTTCCTTTTAACTGCGGAGTGTTGAAACTATCTTTGATATTCTTCAGTGATAACAAGATTTTTCTGATAGATGCTATGGTGGCCATATTAAATATCAGATTGGCACCATTTCTATTTAGTACCAACTAGATGTCACAGGAAGTCTTTTGGTGAAAGCACAATGTCGATATGACCAGCCATCTAGGATAAGTAGTGATAACAAGAATTTCAAGATGGCCACTGTGGAAGGCAAATTGAATGTTTGAATGGCACTATTAGGACCAATCAGATATCATAAGAATTTCTTTAGTAAAAGCCCTATGTGGACACGGCTATCAATTCTTCTGGAGTAGTGATAATATTTTCAAGATGGCTGCTGTTGTGGCCATATTGGACATGAGATCAACACCATTTTCACTTTGGACCAACTATCCATCATAATAAGTCTTCTGGTGAAAACCCCATTGCAATATTATTTTTCATTCAGGAGGATTAGTAATAAAAAAGTTTTCAAGATGGTCACTGTGGCAGCGATATTGGACATCAAATCAGCACCACTTTCATGTAGGATCAACTAATCATAATAAATCTTCTGGTGAAAACCCCATGGCAATATTTTTTTTCATTCAGGAGGATTAGCAATAACAAGATTTTCAAGATTGGCACCATTTTCATTTAGGACCAACTAGACATCATATAAAGTCTTCTTGTGAAAACTCCATTGCAATATTACATTTCATTCAGAAGTAGTGATAATAAGATTTTCATAAGGGCCATTGTGGAGGCCATATAGGACATCAGATCAGCACCATGTTCATTTAGGACCAACTAGACATCATAAGAAGTCTTTTAGTGAAAACCCCATGTTGATATAAATATCCATTCAGGAGGAGTAACAATAACAAGATTTTCAAGATGGCCACTCTGGAGGCCATATTAGTAATCAGATTGGAACCATTTTCATTTAGAACCAACTAGATATCATAAGAAATCTTTCAGTGAAAACCCAATGTTGATATGACCATCCAATCAGGAGGAGTAGCAATAACAAGATTTTTAAGATGGCTACTCTGGTGGCCATATTGGATGTCCAAGCGGCACCATTTTCATTACACGGAGTCAGTTTACCAACATATAGGCACTTTGAAATCATTGGAGTCAGTTTACCTACACAAAGACACTGTGAAATTATCTAAGTAAGTTTACCTACAGATAGGCATGTTGAAATCAGCTCAGTTTACATATACATTGACACTCTGAAATTGGCAGTCAGTTTATCTACACACAGACACTTTGAAATCATCTAAAAAGAACTGACTTCCATAATGGTTTCTAAATATCTGACAGAGTCTCTCTGCCTACACATAGACACACATGGACACCTTGAAATCATCTAAAAAACCTGACTTCCATAATGGTTTCTAGATATCTGACAGAGTCAGTCTGCCTACACATAAACACACATGGACACATTGAAATCACCTAAAAAAAACATGACTTTTATAATGGTTTCTAGATATCTGACAGTTAGTTTACCTACACATAGACACATATGGACACATTGAAATCACCTAAAAAAAACATGACTTTTATAATGGTTTCTAGATATCTGACAGTTAGTTTACCTACACATAAACACACATGGACACATTGAAATCACCTAAAAAAAACATGAGTTTTATAATGGTTTCTAGATATCTGACAGAGTCAGTTTACCTACACATAGACACACATGGACACCTTGAAATCACCTTAAAAAAACATGACTTGGTAGAACAGGGTTTACAATGTCTGTAGATGAGTACACATTAGAGACAAACAAATATTTTACTCTACTGGAAGGTTAAACTGCCATACATAGCGATACAAGCTGGGATTTGTGTTACCTTATTGGGGGCTAAACAAAACATTCCTCCTGGGAACTCAACAAACACCCCATAAGACATTAGGTTCTTCACTACACCATGATACATCATTCCAGGCTGAAAGGATAAGCAGATGATTACAGCCACTTAACTTCATATTGCATGTAATGTCAAAAAAAAAATGTCAAGCACAAAGTAGAATGATTAAAAACTGATGTTAAGTCATTTTATAAAAATAACTTCACTTATTTTAAGTAATTAGCAAACTTTTCCAGGTACACGTGCCTTGGAACTCACATTTAAATTAGAGATCATATAAAGTTGTGTGAATATACATTTTCAAATGCAATTTGTGTGTATATTTTGATGAAAAATAAACATGATTAAACATGCCAAGTTTGGTACCTTCAGATTTTCTCTTGACAACAATGATACAAGTCTTGCTAGATTTAGATACATGTACATGTTTCTCAGACATGACATCCTGATCATGATAGAAATAACATTCACAACTAACTTGTTCCTATAATTGCTGCATGATGATTGCAAAAGCATGAAAGGAACCAGGCTGGCCACTGACTTGTATGAACATTAGAAAGGAACCAGGCTGGCCACTGACTTGTATGAACATTAGAAAGGAACCAGGCTGGCCACTGACTTGTATGAACATTAGAAAGGAACCAGTCTGGCCACTGACTTGTATGAACATTAGAAAGGAACCAGTCTGGCCACTGACTTGTATGAACATTAGAAACTGGACTATCCAAACCTGAATCAAAAATTCTCTTTTAAACAAAATGTCTAAAAATCTAGGACTTTTTGGCATACTCTACCCACTGTTAAAAACTGACGACTTTTTGGTATACTCTCCCCCTTGTTAAAATTCTACGACTTTCTGGCAGGAGGAGAGCTCCTACGTTAAAAATCTAACTTTTTGGCATATTCTCCCCAATGTTACAAATCTACGACTTTCTGGCATACTCTCTCCTATGTTAAAAGTTTATGACTTTTTGGCATATTCTTCCGCTTGTTGAATATCTATGACTCACTGGCATACTCTCCCAATTGTAAAAAATCTGACCTTTTGGCATACTCTCCCCATTGTTAAAAATCTCTGACTTTTTGGCATACTCTCCCAATTGTAAAAAATCTGACCTTTTGGCATACTCTCCCCATTGTTAAAAATATGACTTTTTGGCATACTCTCCCCATTGTTAAAAATATGACTTTTTGGCATACTCTCCCCCATTGTTAAAAATCTCTGACTTTTTGGCATACTCTCCCCATTGTTAAAAATCTCTGACTTTTTGGCATACTCTCCCCATTGTTAAAAATATGACTTTTTGGCATACTCTCCCCATTGTTAAAAATATGACTTTTTGGCATACTCTCCCCATTGTTAAAAATATGACTTTTTGGCATACTCTCCCCCATTGTTAAAAATATGACTTTTTGGCATACTCTCCCCATTGTTAAAAATATGACTTTTTGGCATACTCTCCCCATTGTTAAAAATCTCTGACTTTTTGGCATACTCTCCCCATTGTTAAAAATATGACTTTTTGGCATACTCTCCCCATTGTTAAAAATATTACTTTTTGGCATACTCTCCCCATTGTTAAAAATCTCTGACTTTTTGGCATACTCTCCCCATTGTTAAAAATATGACTTTTTGGCATACTCTCCCCTATTGTTAAAAATATGACTTTTTGGCATACTCTCCCCATTGTTAAAAATATGACTTTTTGGCATACTCTCCCCATTGTTAAAAATCTCTGACTTTTTGGCATACTCTCCCCATTGTTAAAAATATGACTTTTTGGCATACTCTCCCCATTGTTAAAAATCTCTGACTTTTTGGCATACTCTCCCCCCTTATTAAAAATATGACTTTTTGGCATACTCTCCCCATTGTTAAAAATATGACTTTTTGGCATACTCTCCCCATTGTTAAAAATATGACTTTTTGGCATACTCTCCCCATTGTTAAAAATCTCTGACTTTTTGGCATACTCTCCCCATTGTTAAAAATATGACTTTTTGGCATACTCTCCCCATTGTTAAAAATATGACTTTTTGGCATACTCTCCCCATTGTTAAAAATATGACTTTTTGGCATACTCTCCCCCATTGTTAAAAATATGACTTTTTGGCATACTCTCCCCATTGTTAAAAATATGACTTTTTGGCATACTCTCCCCATTGTTAAAAATCTCTGACTTTTTGGCATACTCTCCCCATTGTTAAAAATCTCTGACTTTTTGGCATACTCTCCCCATTGTTAAAAATATGACTTTTTGGCATACTCTCCCCATTGTTAAAAATCTCTGACTTTTTGGCATACTCTCCCCATTGTTAAAAATATGACTTTTTGGCATACTCTCCCCCATTGTTAAAAATATGACTTTTTGGCATACTCTCCCCATTGTTAAAAATAAGACTTTTTGGCATACTCTCCCCATTGTTAAAAATCTCTGACTTTTTGGCATACTCTCCCCATTGTTAAAAATATGACTTTTTGGCATACTCTCCCCATTGTTAAAAATCTCTGACTTTTTGGCATACTCTCCCCCCTTGTTAAAAATATGACTTTTTGGCATACTCTCCCCATTGTTAAAAATCTCTGACTTTTTGGCATACTCTCCCCATTGTTAAAAATATGACTTTTTGGCATACTCTCCCCATTGTTAAAAATATGACTTTCTGGCATACTCTCCCCATTGTTAAAAATCTCTGACTTTTTGGCATACTCTCCCCCCTTGTTAAAAATATGACTTTTTGGCATACTCTCCCCATTGTTAAAAATATGACTTTTTGGCATACTCTCCCCATTGTTAAAAATCTCTGACTTTTTGGCATACTCTCCCAATTGTTAAAAATATGACTTTTTGGCATACTCTCCCCATTGTTAAAAATATGACTTTTTGGCATATTCTCCCCCATATAAAAAATTTATGACTTTCTGGCACACTCTCCCAATTGTAAAAAGTCTGATTTTTCTGTCACACTCTCCCACATGTTAAAAATATGACTTTCTGGCATACTCTCCCCAATGTTAAAAATCTATGAATTTGTGGCATACTATCCTCATACTTAAAAATCCATGACTTTTTGGCATACTATCTCCATTCTTAAAAATCTCTGACTTTTTGGAATACTATTCCCATTGTTAATCTCTGACATTTTGGCATACTCTCCCCACTGTCAAAAATCAATGACTTTTTGGCATACTCTCCCCATTGTTAAAAATCTATGACTTTTTAGCATACCATCCCCATTCTTAAAAATCAATGACTTTTTGGCATACCATCCCCATTGTTAAAAATCTATGACTTTTTGGCATACCATCCCCATTGTTAAAAATCTATGACTTTTTGGCATACCATCCCCATTGTTAAAAATCTATGACTTTTTGGCATACTATCCCCATTGTTAAAAATCTAGGACTTTTTGGCATACTATCCCCATCATCTGAACTCAGTTACACAAACCAATTTATGTCCTATAATATCAAGGATGTACTCTATATGCATAAAATGATACAGGGTTCCCTTAAAACATAACTAATTTTCAGCTGTAAAGATAACTTACTTTGGACACCCAGAACGAGTGAGCAGAAATAAAAGAATCTTGATATCTGAAGTACCTTATTATTACAAAAGATTCTCACAGACTCAAATTATTGTCGCCAAGGACAGTTATCCTACATAACATACCTACCTCTAAGTCACTTAGCCCTGGGAACAATTCATTGGATTTGGAAGCTTTAATAAAACTTTGTTTGGCACTCACAATCTTGTGCAGGGGTCAAGGTAACAAGCAGATATTGAATAACAAACCGTAATGTAAATATATGTAAATCATAGATGCATGGTCTAATCAAGATGGGTTTCTCATATGGCATACCTGCCAACCCCCTGAGAGGCAAAAGTGTAATCCAAGTGCACAAAAAGAGTAATCCGAGCAAAAAAGGAGTAATCTACATATAATATGCTATAAATTCAATGAAATTTAAGAAAATTGAACATTCTTTATTTTCTACTAACCTGAATCAGCAGCTAGTTCCAGTCCTTGTAAAAAATGGACATAATCTAAATGGATCAGTCCATATTAAACAAATGTTAAACATATTTACAAGAATTTATCTAATCCTCTGGTCTTGTTTTTTGCTCAAAATTTACTGCTTTAAGTTTTCATATGTAGCACTTTTAGCTTTAGAAAGCAACTGACTGTCATGTTGCAATTCAAACACTTCTTACCAGCTGCTGCCATTAATGTTTTGCACACCAGTAGAGCACTAAGCTCTGGGTTACTGAGACAGGATCTAAATTCCGTTTTAATTTTCTTCACAATACTGAACAATCTCTCACAGTCAGCATAATGATAAAGAACCAATATTCCTTTCATAAAACCAATATTCCTTTTGTAACCTGACACAGAAAAGGAAATTTATGTCTTCCAGTTGCTGGGTCTTTTAGCTGGGAAATAATGTGCCATTGTCATACCTGCCAATCCCTACAGAGATATAAGCGTAACCTAAGTGGCAAAAAAGCTTAATCTGAGCATAAAAAGTGTAATCTATATATTACATGCCATAATTACAATAAACTCTATGAAAAATGTACATTTAGTTTTGCTACTTAATTGGATCTGCAGATGGTTAAAAAGTTCTTGTTACAAATGGGCAAAATCCAGGTGAATTAGTACCAGAATACAAACCACAAAACATACTAACATATTATATATACACAACATTCACTTTAACTAGTCTACATGTCTAACTTTTGCTGAGTGATCGTAAAGTCAACTGCACACATTCTGCAATGATCACTACTATGAACTCAACTTGAGGTATGTATTACCCCACTCATGTTCTTCCTTCTAAATTTATAAAGCACTATTGATTTGTCTTTTTTCTGATCTGAAATGTTTTAAAGTTAAAAAAGATCCCTCTTCTCTAACATATTTCAGTCATATAACATCCGAGAGTCACATCAATGAAGCCCATTTCACTTAACATCTGCCACCATATTTTTAAGTATAGACTGGTCTGCTAACAAATTCTGTGTATTAATATAATCAATCTGTGAGACAAGTTTTCAAATTGATGAAACCCATCTGTTTTCTTGGAAATGTGTCATATACAGCTGCTATAAAAAGAAAATATGGAAAGAACATGGAGGTCTATGACAAATGTACTCTTATGCTATTATTATGCAGCAGTCATCTTTTTTAGTTTGTTCTCAGATTTATATGATGTGGGGGATTAAAGAGATGATAATAAAAATGACAAACACAACTTTTATTGCTTAAAGCATAATCCATATAGAGGCAAGCCTAAGATGTAATTAGGTGAAAAAAAGCAGAATGATTACACCAAAAGCATAATGGTTGGCAGGTATGCATTGTACATCAACTCTGTCTGCATGAAGTACATTGTCATGTAGAATGTCAACTTGATACTTTAGGAATTCTCCTTCCAGATGATCCAAAGTAGATGAGAGAGGCAATATAACGGGATATCTCTTAACAAAGAATCTGACACTTTTAAAGCTTTTTGACTGTCTCTTATTTACATCAGCAAGTGAAGCATTTAAAAGAACTTCATATCCATATGGGAATTTCTGCAGCATCTAATCACAGGCTGTAGCATAATAATCTCTAAGATTATCAGAGAACATTTTCACAGCAAGAGTAGAATTCTGTTCTAAGAATTCTCTCGTTTCTGCACCAACAGCAAGATCTTCATTATTTTTCTGGTTTGCTCTGTCATGAAAGTCTATATCAGTCAAAAGCTTGGCTGATGAATAATTTCTGGTTTAGTAAACCTCATTAGCAAATCTGACAAATGGTCTGATAGAATTTTATGCCTAATATGAATGCATGGTTTGTCTTGCTGTAAGACAATATTTGCTGTATCAAACAATAGAATGGCACTCTTCAAAAACAAGCAATATAGCTTTGTAACTGGATCATTGAGTTTTTTGAAAGCCATCTCACATTTTGATTTTTCTGAACAATGAACAGATTCTACTTGCGTCTGTGACTTCTTTGTATCCACTGTGCTAGTTTTTCCTGTAGAAGATTGAGGAGATCCAGTATACTTCTTCATTTGAACTACACTTATCCTTTGAAGAACCAGATCCAGTTGTCTGCTTTAGTTTATTTACAATGGATTGGAATTTTCTGTCACAACATTTATCTTTCACAATGTCAGACTGAGCTTGGAGGCCCTCAGGCTGGATAGATAATGGCACACGCATGCTTTATAACTTTATACTCTTCATGGTTAAACTCATCTTGCAAAAAGCTTTAGTGCCGGTTTAATTTTACTACTTTTCTCCAAATAATAGTATATGTCAATTAGCAGACAACCAATATCTACTTCTATTTTATCTGCAGCCTTTCCTGCAGCAAGGTGCATCAAATGACAGGGACAACCTGATACATAAAATGATGGAGATGTTTTCAAAATGTTGGATGCAACTCCTTTATGAATTCCATTCATAACTGATGCATTATCAGCAGAAAACCCCATACAGTTCTGCCAACTTATGTTATATTTTTTCAATGCATTATCAAGCAAATAAAAAATGTTTTCTCCAGTGGAAGCTACTGTTAATTCTGGTAAGGAAAGAAGAACACTCATGATTTTGCCTTTTTCATTATCAAAGTATCTAACACAGATAAAGTACAACTTTTTCTCATCGCAATCACTACTTCTGTCTGTAGCAACACTATATGGTCCAATTTTCATGGCCTCTGCTACTTTCTGTGAAGTATCTTTTGATAAACACTGAACAATATTAGATGTTTTTGTTCTTGCACATGCATATTTTTCTGCAATTTTGGAATCTGGGAACATGTTTAAATAAAGGACCAGCATGGACTGCTACTGCAAGGGGAAGTCCGTGTTCTATTAAGAACTCGGTAAATAACACCTCTGCATTTCTCATGCTGTAAAAAGGCAGTTACTTTAGTATTCGAATTAGTGACATGGGCTAATTCGATGTGCTTTTTTGTTTTCAAGTGTTTTTCCACATCAAATTTACCACCATGACCGATCATAAAATGCATTCCACAGAGCTTGCATCGGACAGGATGCTGCCCCAAACTGAAGCGCTGTATTACATCATCCATGTATGCATCTTTGAATCTTTGGAGGATTCTGGTTTCTGTCTTTTTCTGTTCCATCTGTTAAAATTATTTTAAAAAATTCTCCTCTCCCACACACTGAACAGAATCCATTCAACTTAACTTTTAGTGCCAAATAGCTATAGACTGGTTCTGTATAAAACATGAATCGCAACAATAAATCTGAGACTAAAGTTTCAAAGTAAAAAAAAGTCTGTTTTCTTGGAAATATGCCCTACAGCCCCTTGTTAGGAAAGTACATGTACATGTAGGTCAACCGTGGACAACTACACCCTTACACAAAATCCATTTGACGTGATTTTCAGCACACTAGCTATGGACTGGTTCTCTACCAAATATGAATCAGAACAATGAATCTGAGGGAATAGGTTTAACAGTATATACCCAGTGTGTTTTATTGGAACTGTGACAGCTGCTATAAACAGAACATAATAATAGTGTACTTTTGGAAAGTGCATGTAGGTCTAAGATGGACATATGCACTCTTACACCAGAGTTATGCAGAAGCCTTCTTTTCTGGAATATGATGTGTGGAATTAATGAGCTGTTAATAAAAACAAGAAAAATACTTTTTATTGCTTTATTTGTAAAGTTTTTTCTATATTATTATATATTTTTTTACCAAAAAAGCGTAATCCATATACTCGCGAGTGTAAGACATAATTCAGTGAAAAATAGCATAATCATAACCAAAAGCATAATGGTTGGTAAGTATGATATAGTTATGTTTCTTCAATAATACTTACCTGATCATAATACATCAGGAGTACATCCCCTACATTGCAAATCCATCCCTCCTAAGCTAAAATTTTTTTACTGCATTTGTGGGGCTTCTTTTAGCAACAAAAATGTAAAAACATTGTCTGCTTGCCAAATCCTGTCAATTGTCAGTTAATACTGGATCAGATGTGCACACTCTTCCAAGAATGTAACTTTGGGGAGGGCTTGGGAACTGTACTCTGCTTGCACAGATGGAAGTCAGAATAGAGTGGTTTCCCCTTGGACAGAGGGATTGGTGCCAAATCCCATTAAGTCAGTTACTACTGGAGCAAATGTGCACACTTTTCCAGGGATGTAACTGTGGGGAGGGCTTGGGAGTGTGTACTCTGCTTGAAAAGGTGGAAGTCAGACAAGAGTGGTTTCCCCTTAGACAGAGGGATTGGTGCTAAATCCCATCGATCGTTAGTTACTACTGAATTGGATGTGCACACACTTTCAGGGATGTAACTGCTGGGAGGACATGGGAGGATGTACTCATATTATAATTGTTTAAGTATTGTATAAGAAATATATTTTACTGAAAATATTGGCTTCTCCAAATACATCACCCAATCATAACATGTTAGGAGAATATGTATGAGGAAGGAGTTACATGCCCTTACCCCTGAGTTTGGCCCTGTCTTCAGTCTTCTAACATATCTGAAGCAGCTTTGAGTTACATGTGAGATACGGGTTAGTGAAGCAGCTTTGAGTTACGTGTGAGATACGGGTTACGGTTAGCAAATGTTTTATGCATAAATGTCACTACCACAAATCCAGCAAAAGTAGAGTAACCTGCTTTGTACTAAGCTGCTGAATGACCTGGAAAGGTACCATGTTGTGCTGCTGAATGACCTGGGAAGGTACCCTGTTGTGCTGCTGAGTGACCTGGGAAGGTACCCTGTTGTGCTGCTGAGTGACCTGGGAAGGTACAATGTTGTGCTGCTGAATGACCTGGGAAGGTACCATGTTGTGCTGCTGAGTGAACTGGGAAGGTACCCTGTTGTGCTGCTGAATGACCTGAGAAGGTACCCTGTTGTGCTGCTGAGTGACCTGGGAAGGTACCCTGTTGTGCTGCTGTATGACCTGGGAAGGTACCCTGTTGTGCTGCTGAATGATCTTGGGAAGGTACCCTGTTGTGCTGTTGAAATAGGTTCCACCAGGTCAAACTGAACCCTCTAGAATGAAAGGACTCGAAGGTAAGGGCTATACAATGCCATCTCTGACCTCCATCCCAGAGTCTGGATGAGGACAGTTAAGAAACAGTGGTGCTCAAATGCTATGCAAGTGGCAACTGCCCTAACCTCCTGAGCTAATATGCACAAGAAATTCAGTGTGACTTGGGTAGTTCCTTGTAGGCTGAGCAGATAACCCATCATATCCAGGATAACAGTTGGTGGTGGTATAACACTATATTACTGTAGAACAAGGTGATCGTGTGGCAAACAGTGCCATTGTCCACTCAGACAGTAAGCGGTGGTATAATACTGTTTTGCTGTAGAACTAGGTGAGAGTGTGGAAAAACAGTGCCATTGTCCACTCAGACAGTAAACGGTGGTATAATACTGTTTTGCTGTAGAACTAGGTGAGAGTGTGGAAAAACAGTGCCATTATCCACTCATGTAGACATGGTTTTATAAGAGTTCAGCTTATATGCTTGCTGTTTACAGCATGGTTAAGCCAAAATTTCTCAGAAGCATCTGTAACAAATAAAAATGTACAAGAGTCAAAATGTAATACCAAAAACTATATTTCTATAATAATTAACAACTATGGATACCTTTTCAATACTGAATAGCTACTGCATGCCAATTAACACAATGAGATAACTTAAGTCCTAATGCAAAATTATGCAAGTTTGAAAGGTCTGGGTTATTTTGCCAGTTTGTTGAACCAGATAAAGGATACAATAATACTAGTCTTGTTGTAGTACATGACTTGAGGTATTTTGGAGCCCTCCTGGTGCATGTCCCACAACAATTCACACATTGCCATAGAATCAGATAGGTGGGTCTTTGGTAGAAAAGCTTTCTTCCCCGAGGGCTGCAACTCAACATCAAAGCCTTCCTTTCCCTTCTGGGTTACCACACAATCCACCAGCTACAATAGAAATCAATTCTCTTCTAAAAAAAAAAAAGATTATTTTCCACATAATGTTCTACATTGAAACAATATCATATTTGACAAACTTGTATGAGTTACTGCCACATCATAAAAATTTTATGAATATGCATATTTATATATAGGTAAATATATATGATTTTACATTCAAGCCAGGCTTTGGAATGAATGCTACCACTAAGATATGTAGGTAAATATATACGATTTTACATTCAAGCCAGGCTTTGGAATGAATGCCACCACTAAGATATGAAGGTAAATATATTTTATTTTACATTAAAGCCAGGCTTTGGAATAATACTACTAAGATATGTAGGTAAATATATATACAATTTTACATTCAAGCCAGGCTTTGGAATGAATGCTACCACTAAGATATGTAGGTAAATATATTTTATTTTACATTCAAGCCAGGCTTTGGAATGAATACTACTACTAAGATATGTAGGTAAATATATAAGATTTTACATTCAAGCCAGGCTTTGGAATGAATACTACAACTAAGATATGTAGGTAAATATATATGATTTTACATTCAAGCCAGGCTTTGGAATGAATGCTACCACTAAGATATGGAGGTAAATATATTTTATTTTACATTAAAGCCAGGCTTTGGAATAATACTACTAAGATATGTAGGTAAATATATATGATTTTACATTCAAGCCAGGCTTTGGAATGAATACTACTAAGATATGTAGGTAAATATATATGATTTTACATTCAAGACAGGCTTTGGAATGAATACTACTACTAAGATATGTAGGTAAATATATATGATTTTACATTCAAGCCAGGCTTTGGAATAATACTACTAAGATATCTAGGTAAATATATATGATTTTACATTCAAGCCAGGCTTTGGAATGAATGCTACAACTAAGATATGCAGGTAAATATATATGATTTTACATTCAAGCCAGGCTTTGGAATGAATACTACTACTAAGATATGTAGGTAAATATATATGATTTTACATTCAAGCCAGGCTTTGGAATGAATACTACTAAGATACGTAGGTAAATATATATGATTTTACATTCAAGCCAGGCTTTGGAATAATACTACTAAGATACGTAGGTAAATATATATGATTTTACATTCAAGCCAGGCTTTGGAATAATACTACTAAGATATGTAGGTAAATATATATGATTTTACATTCAAGCCAGGCTTTGGAATGAATACTACTAAGATATGTAGGTAAATATATATGATTTTACATTCAAGCCAGGCTTTGGAATGAATACTACTACTAAGATATGTAGGTAAATATATATGATTTTACATTCAAGCCAGGCTTTGGAATGAATACTACTACTAAGATATGTAGGTAAATATATATGATTTTACATTCAAGCCAGGCTTTGGAATGAATACTACTACTAAGATATGTAGGTAAATATATAAGATTTTACTTTCAAGCCAGGCTTTGGAATAATACTACTAAGATACGTAGGTAAATATATATGATTTTACATTCAAGCCAGGCTTTGGAATGAATACTACTAAGATACGTAGGTAAATATATATGATTTTACATTCAAGCCAGGCTTTGGAATGAATACCACTAAGATATGTAGGTAAATATATATGATTTTACATTCAAGCCAGGCTTTGGAATGAATACTACTACTAAGATATGTAGGTAAATATATATGATTTTACATTCAAGCCAGGCTTTGGAATGAATACTACAACTAAGATATGTAGGTAAATATATAAGATTTTACATTCAAGCCAGGCTTTGGAATAATACTACTAAGATATGCAGGTAAATATATATGATTTTACATTCAAGCCAGGCTTTGGAATGAATACTACTACTAAGATATGTAGGTAAATATATTCGATTTTACATTCAAGCCAGGCTTTGGAATAATACTACTAAGATATGTAGGTAAATATATATGATTTTACATTCAAGCCAGGCTTTGGAATGAATGCTACCACTAAGATATGTAGGTAAATATATATGATTTTACATTCAAGCCAGGCTTTGGAATGAATGCTACCACTAAGATATGTAGGTAAATATATATGATTTTACATTCAAGCCAGGCTTTGGAATGAATACTACTAAGATACGTAGGTAAATATATATGATTTTACATTCAGGCCAGGCTTTGGAATGAATACTACTAAGAAGATCCTCTATTTATCAAATATCATTTTCATACAATGTTAATAAAATAAATAGAGTTTAAAAATCACAGACATTATGACTTGAAACTTTATTAAGTCAATGAAAAATTCTCATCTTAAAATTCTCAAAAATAACAATAATAATAATAATAATAATAATGATAACAACAACATACCTTTCCTATTTGAAAGTCATTGGGGACATCAGCTTTCTTTTGTCCAAATGGTACCTTGCTGGAGAACTATAAAAGTGTGAAATTATAATGATTTCATTCCCTACAATGAAGGATGCAGAAATGAATGTTTTATGTTGAAATACAGAAAACAGTAAAATATGTTTAAGTACAGTCAATACTGATGAAGCCACCTGCCATGATAGCGTCTCCTGGATGGGGAAAGCAGGAAGTTAGGGATGATAAATGAGGCTTGGAGTCAGTCCAAGTTGAGAAACAGCAATCTCCAGGTGTTGGCTTTGACAATGGTCAAAAGTCTGGGATGGGTACCGTTTATCTGGGAATGGGAAATCAACATAACTGGTACTGGGTTGTGATGGAGCTGGGACAAGAGATGGTTGATTACTTTGTTCATTGGTTTTAACAGCATTTTTAACACATTTTTGGCTATATCATGCAGAGAAAATGGGAGCTAAATGCAGGCAAAATCAGTCATGTGCAGCACTAGGTATACAGTGAAGTGGATGCAAAAAAATGGAATGAATGTCATAAAAAATTACAGAAATGATCAAAAATAATGAGAACAAGAAGGGAAGAGTCTGAATGTTGAGCCCATGATCAAGATATTGCCATAAAATGCAGGACCTTGACCACAAGGTCAAAAGGCTGGGTGAGCATGTTGCAGAAAATTAATTGTCTTAGCTTCATAATGATTCATCCAATACATGCATAAAATCCAGCAAGCAGTTTAGGAAATATAAGCATATGAAACAAGACTACTAAGAATGGCACATTATATTCTTGCCCCATGTTTAAAAGTCCGCTATGAAGGTACTAGTAGGGTATGGTTGATGCTGGAGATTACTGACCAACAGGACTGAATGACCTTGACATATGGTTATTTTCTAATCAGACTTAACAATGACATTGACCTCTGACTTTTAGACACAAGAATTAACATGTTTCTTTATTACACTAAGTGCAAGACATCCAAGAAACTTGCATTAGAACAAATTATTCCGCAAAAGTTAATTTTTCTTTGAGCCATACTGACCTTGAACATTGACCTTTTGACCCTAAAATCAATAGACCTCTTCCTACCTTAAGTGCAAGCCCTCCACAAGCATTGGTCAAGAACAATTATTTTTCTTCTTTCAGTCACTGTGACCTTGACCTTTGGCCTTTTGACTCCCAAATCAATAGGCTTCTTTCTTACCCAACATGAAAGTCATCCACAAAATTTGAAGGTACATGGTCAATAACTGAAAATTTAGTGCAGAAACCATTATTCCCTGTCAGTCACAGTGACCTTTGACTTTTTGACCCCAAAATCAATAGGATTCTTCATTAGCCCAAGTGCAAGCCATCCATAAAGTTTAGTCCAGATCTGTTTTGTGTAACTAAAGTTATTGTGCAGAAATCATTTTTCTTCTCTGTCACACTGACCTTGCCCTTTAACCTTTACATCCTGAAAATGATATAGTTTTCTCCTAGACCAAGTGCAAAGCATCCACAACTCTAGGTGTTGGACAGCTCAAATAGAGAAATGAAATTCATAACAGAGAGATGAATGGACAAATAGATGGATGGTCAGTCAGATGGACAAAACCATAATACACTTTAAACAAAAACATAACACAAATTTTCAAGGGATTTATTGTACAGAAAAGAAAGTGTGTGGGTCTGACAATCAAGGGCAACAACTCCAATAAATGATGATATAGAAGGCTCTGAACCAAACTCGGCTAAGGCCTTGTCAATGTAAAGCAGCATACAAGATTTGGCTGAAATCCATTAAAGTCTAGGGATTTATTGTACAGGAAAGTGGGTGGACCTGACACTCTGGGGCTATAAGTTCGCTAAATGAAGATGTAGAATACTGACAACAGAACTCAGCCAATGACTAATCAATATCTAGCTGCATACCATATTTGGTTGAAATTGAATAATAACTAAGGGAATTTTTGTGTGGAAACTTAGGGAGTTATTGTGCAGAAACAGAAGTGGGTCGGTCTGACAATCAGGGGCTATCACTCTGCTAAATAATAATGTAGAATGCTGACCATTCAACTCAGCCAAGGTCTCATCAATTCAATATCTAGCCACATACCAAATTTGATTGAAATCCAATAATAATTAAGGGACATATTGTGCAGAAACACAAGTGGGTGGGTTCAACAATCAGGGGCTATAACTCTGCTAAACTTCAATACAGAACACTAACAATTAAACATGGCCAAGGTCTCATCAATATCAAGCTGCATAACAAATTCAGTTCCAATCTAATAATAATTCATATAACAATTAATAATTAAGGAAGGTATTGTGCAGAAATAAATTAGAGTGGGTCCGACAATCAGGGGCTATAACTCTGCTAAACAATGATGCAGAATGCTGTTTGAACTAAGCCAAGGTCTCATCAATATAAAGCTGCATTCAAAATCTGGCTGATATCCAATATTAATTAAGGGAGTTATTGTCTGGAAATGAAAGTGAGATCATACCAGCCAACCCCTACAGAAGTTAAGCATAACCTAAGTGGCAAAGAAGCGTAAATGAGCACAATAAGTGTAATCTATCTACTAAATGCAGTGGCATACTAAGGGTAAATGGCACTCGGTGTGACAATGATGCCCCACAGGGCCAGAATACGAGGCCCAAATTTTTATCAGCTGTTTTGGCACCCCAATATCTCTGGTGCATGAGGCAACTGCCCTGTCCACCACCACCCCCATTATTACGCTACTGACTAAATACCATAATTACAATAAACTGTATGAAAAATGTATGCTTCGTTTTGCTACTAACCTGGATCTGCAGCTGGTTAAAGTTCTTGTCACAAATGGGTAAAATCCAGGTGAATTAGTATCAGAATACAAACCACAAAACATATTGGTAATTATATATACACAACACATACTTTAACTAGTCCATGTGTCTAACTTTCGCAGAGTGATCCGTTAGCATACTAATGGGGGTGGGTGGCTGACAGGACAGTTGCCTCGGGCACCAAAGGTCTTGGGGCACCAAAACAGCTGATAAAAATTCAGGGGCCTCATATTCTGGCCTTTGGGAAATCATTGTCACCCCAGGCGCCATTTACCCTTAGTACGCCACTGGAGTGATCGTAAAGTCAACTTCACAAATTCTACAATGATCATTACCATGTGCTCAGCCTCAGTGTTGTATTACCCCTCTCACATTAATCTTTCTAAATTTGTAAAGCACTATTGATTTGTCTTTTTTCTGATCTGACATGTTTAAAAATTTAAAAAGATCCATCTTCTCTAACATTTTTCAGTCATATATAACATCCAAGAGTCACATCGATAAAGCCTGTTTCACTTAATATCTGCCGCCACTTTTTAAAGTATAGACTGGTCCGCTACCATATTCAGTATATTAATATAATGAATCTGTGAGAAAACAATTTATACTGAAGAAAAACCCGTCTGTTTTTTTAGAAATGGGTCACATACAGCTGCTATAAATAGAAAATAAGGAAAGTAAACAAACGTCTATAACAAATGTTTTCTTACATTATTCTTATGCAGCAGTCATCTTTTTTTTAGAATATTCTCAGAATTATTTGATGTGTGGGATTAAAGAGATGATAATAAAAATGACAAATACAACTTTTTATTGTTTTATTTTGTTTTTTTTATATACCAGAAAAGCATTGTCCATATACACGTGAGTGCAAGACGTAATTAGGTGAAAAAAAGCGGACTGATTACGCCAAAAGCATAATGTTAATATGTGAGATGGACAGAAGGATGGAGAGACAATCCCAATTTAATGTACCCCCTTTTCTACGAAAAGTGGGAGGCAAAATTTGATGGAGTATACTTCCCAGTAATGAGAAAATTCCTAAGGATTGCTCAAATTTGAGAAAAGGTACAAAATGGAAGGTATTTGCAAGGCCTCATGGCATTATGTGGACAATGCAAAAGCAGTAACTAATAAATGTAGGACTTTGACACCAATATCTCTATCCAAGGGGCAACCACTCTCACCTGACTTCCATCTTGGTAAGCAGATGACCTTTAAGGCCATTTATTGCTTACAAAAACAAGGCAAAAGATATTTCTTCACTTCAAACGACTGAATTTGCAAGCTAGTGGATGTTTTCCTAAAGAACCATATTTTCTGTATGTCACTGTTTTACTACACCAGAAAGGAAATGTTCTGTAAAGTGTTTTGTAATCATCTCTATGTAACATAAGTTAATAAAGAAAAACCTATAAATGATAACATTCATTCCTTTAGTGTTACCCTGAATGTGAGCCTGAGCTTTTCTTCCGCTGGGGATACAGATAGAACCCTACATCGAACAATCTGCCCTCTGTAGAAAACTTTCTCTGGATAGGGAATTGGCTCTGAGCTAAGATGTGACCTGGGCACAAAACCCTGAAAATACAGACATTGTGTAGGAGAATTTGGGTAACTTAGGCCTAGTTTGATTCTGTGACAAATTGCTACTTGTGTGAGACCAGCTATATCCAAACAGAGCAAGTAGCTCTGTTATATCATAAATTTGAACCTTTACTAGAATGTTTGGTTGAGAATCAATATCAGTTATTTTTGAGTTTGTAACAAGTTGTTTCCTCCATGCAATGTCTACCCAAGGTTTCTTTCTTACCCCGAGTGCAAGCCATTCACAAAGTTTGGTTAAGGAACTTACTCTAGAACAAAAGTTTTTGGCAAAACCCATTTTTCTAAGTCACAATGATCCTAACCTTTAACCTTCTGACCCCAAAATCATTAGGCCTCTTCTTTATCTTAAAAACAAGACATACACAAGCTTTGGTCACAGTAAGGTTATTATGGAAACAACCATTCTTCTTCTCTCAGTCAGTGACCTTAACCCTTGACCTTTTTATCCCAAAATCAACAGCTTCTTTCTTTAGCCCAGGTCTGTGGTGTAGAACCAATATTATTGTGCAGAAACCATTCTTCTTTCAGTCAGTGACCCTGACCTTTGAACTTTCTATCGCAAAATTCCATAAGCTACTTTCTTACCCCAAATTCAAGATATTTACAAAGTTTAGTAACTCTGCCTTATGGCGGGCATATAAAAAAAGAGTAAATATGAAAATATATGTCTACAGTACTTTTCCCTTGAAAAAACCAGGAGGCCAGCTTAATAAAAATGTCAAAAAAGTAGAGGATGGACTTATTATAAAATATATACTTAGCAAATATTGGCCAAAATTTGGTAAAAATGGGGTAGGTGGATGGGCTAATCATCAGAAAAAAATGTGTTCTATCTTAAAGTATGAAATATTTCCATGAAAAGCTCCCAAAATATGTCTCTCTGTGTGTCCATCTGTGTTGGTGTCTGTGTGTTCATCTATGTATGTATGTATACATGAATGAAGATAAGCCTGTCTCTCACATATACTTACAGAGATATCATTGAAGAAATTAACCCTCACACCCTTGTCCAAAATGGCCAGTATGAATCCCTCTAATTCTTGCCCAGGATGACACTGAGAGTAGTCTGTTATTATGGGATACTTAGAATGAACCAATGATTTCTTGTTGGTCAAGGTCAGATTGTTCTTCTGGGTGTTGACAAAAAGGACCTGTTAGAGATAAAACAAAGAGTTATGTACCTTGCAATGTCCCTATCAAAATGATCTACTGGAAACTCATTCAACTATGGCTTCTTAATGAGGACTGTTCCATTTAAACATACATGGTACCCAGTGAAGGCAGTTTTTAAAAAAAAATATATGCATGTGTATTCTGATCACTCAAAGATTTCATATGAAAAAAGGATACAAAATCCTAAATTGTGTATACAGGTGACTAGACCACTTTGAAAGTGCCTTTTCTGGCTCCCAAGTATGTTTTACCAGAAAAGCCCTGAGCCTAGTTGACTGCTCACCATTCTACTGGACAATGGCATTCAACTATGGCTTCTTAATGAGCCTTGTTGACTGCTCACTATTCATATTACAAAATAATCTAAAGGACATCAACACATAGAAGTTTGAAGATTCTGCCTTCGTAGGTGATCATATTGGTAATTACAGCTATTAAGAAGCCATGAAATAATAACTAGAAATATGTTCATGATACAGGGGTGATTGATGGATGGATGGACAAGGTGTGAAAGATGTATGTACAGATTGATGGGTGGATGTACAAGTTGTGACAGATGTATGTACAGACTGATGGGTGGATGGACAAGGTGTGATGGATGTATGTACAGATTGATGGGTGGATGGACAAGGTGTGATGGATGTATGTACAGATTGATGGGTGGATGGACAAGGTGTGATAGATGTATGTACAGATTGATGGGTTGATGGACAAGGTGTGATAGATGTATGTACAGATTGATGGGTGGATGGACAAGGTGTGAAAGATGTATGTACAGATTGATGGGTGGATGGACAAGGTGTGACAGATGTATGTACAGATTGATGGGTGGATGGACAAGGTGTGATAGATGTATGTACAGATTGATGGGTGGATGGACAAGGTGTGATAGATGTATGTACAGATTGATGGGTGGATGGACAAGGTGTGAAAGATGTATGTACAGATTGATGGGTGGATGTACAAGGTGTGACAGATGTATGTACAGATTGATGGGTGGATAGACAAGGTGTGATAGATGTATGTACAGATTGATAGGTGGATGCACAAGGGTAATAACCATTATGTCCCTACCACTGCTGTAGCAGGAAATACAAAGTAACATTTCTATACAATTATCTAACATTAAAATTAAACTCGTATAAAAGTATGCTATTTTTATTTTTGCCCAACAATGTGATTTTTCCTTGAGGTCACTATATATAAAATAAACTTCCAAAAATAATGTGTTACATACCCTACACTTCAATTTATCATCCTCTTTAAATTTTTTTTCTGGATTCTTCAAGGTCACATCTGTCAGATGCATTGTGGGTATAAAGCCTGTGATGCCCTTGGCAACCTTCACTGACACCCCTTTGTTATGGTGGGCTTTGATAGTACACTGAAAGCATACATAAATGCATAATCATTTTAACATTACTTCATTCTTACATTCCAACAAGAATAGAACTGTATGTGAGGATTACCCCTAAGAATAATACTGGATTCATTTCACTGCAGAACTCCAGTATACAATTAAGTTTGTACACAAGCAGTGTATATGAGGATTACCCTTAAGAATAATACTGGATTCATTGGATTGGAAAACTCCAGTGTACAGTCAAGTTTGTACACAAGCAGTGTATATGAAGATTACCCTTAAGAATAATACTGGATTCATTTCATTCAAGAACTCCAGTGTACAGTTAAGTTTGTACTCAATCACTGTATATGAGGATTACCCTTAAAAATAATACTGGATTCATTTGATTGGAAAACTCCAGTGTACAGTCAAGTTTGTACACAAGCAGTGTATATGAGGATTACTCTTAAGAATAATACTGGATTCATTTGATTGGAGAACTCCAGTGTACAGTCAAGTTTGCACACAGCCAGTGTATTTGAGGATTACCCTTAAGAATAATAATGGATTCATTTCTTTGGAGAAAACCAGTGTACATTTAAGTTTGTATACAAGCAGTGTATGAAAACCATACAATGGAATAAAATTACAAGACCACAGCACAAGGGTTTTAAAAAGATGCTAATATTCTAGTTTACTCTCCCATCATTTCAGTTTCTGTCTCTGAAACAAAAAAAAGTTTATTATAGAACAGCTCAATATAAATAAAAATTTGAAAATTATAATGCTAATAAAAGGCTTTGTCAATCTTTCCTTATATCAAGCCATCTTTCTTACATCATGTACTAGGAAGATTTTGAGAAAAAGGAAGTGTTCTTTGTTACGACTCTATGGTCTAAGAAAAATGTAACAGAAAGAAAGTGAAACCAACAAATCAAGTAAAAATCAACAAGCAATTTATTACTAGATAATTAAAATGAAAAATCAAAAAGTCACTTACAGTAATGTGTTTTGAAATCCTAATAATCCAATAAGAATGATTGTTCTAATCATAAGTCCTAAATATAGAATGTTCCGAATTCACGGCTGTGTCCTTGAATGTTATGATGTGCTAATGGTCTCCAAAGTCATGATGTACTAATAATCTTGATGTGCTGATGTCAAAATGAAGTATTCCAAAATATCTGAATAAGTTCAGTTAAATTCCAAAATCATCAATTAAAAATCCAAAATCCAAAAGTTTATGAGCACTGTTATAATCCAATGAATATTTAAAATAATTCCTCTCTTAGAATTTGGAATGAATTTTCACAACTGTAATAGCTCTTTACAAGACTGATGGTAATGTCGAACTGAATAAATGTCCACCAAACATGGTATATATAAAGATTGGTCACATGACAGAATGTTCTAGAATGTGTGTCATCTTAATGGAATTTTACTTGTAAACAAAAATTCAACCTTGACCTTCAAATTGAGAAAACATATTGATCAAAACAACCTAATTCAAGGACACTAGTTAAACATGTTTTTCCTGATAACATTAAGATTTAAGCAAATATTAAAGTGAAGAAACATTTATAATTTCTTAAAATATTTATAATATTATATAAACATCATACATAACACCTCCCCTCATAAAGAAAAAGAAAGATTTATATAATAAAGCTTTCTTTTGAATATATATCTAATACTATAATAACCAAAATTACATAAGAACATGTTTTATGATACTGGACTTAATTACATCAAGCAATATTACATTTCTAGGCACGTGAGAGTGCATCTGCAATCACATTGTCTTTTCCCCTGATGTGTCTAATGTCAATGTTTTATTCTTGCAATATCAAACTCCATCTCAACAATCTCCGATTTTTATCTTTCATTTTGTTGATGAAAGTAAGGGGATTGTGATCACTGTACACAATAATTGGAGAAAGAGCTGAGGTGACATACACTTCAAAATGCTGTAAAGCCAATATCAAAGCCAAACATTGTTTCTCAATTGTGGAATAATTTTTCTGGTGCTTGTTTAGTTTTTTAGAAAAATAACACACAGGGTGATCCACACCACTTTTTTCTTCCTGAATCAATACTCCACCAACCCCTACATCACTTGCATCAACAGATAATTTAAATGATTGGCTGAAATTTGGTGCAGAAAGAACTGGTGCATTCTTAAGCATGGAATTGACTTGTCAAAAGATTCCTGACACTTGTCAGACCAATAAAATTTGGCTTTCTTACTCAATAAACTTGTCAAAGGTTCAGCAATTTTGGAAAAATTGGAACAAAATTTCCGATAATATCCAGCCATACCTAGAAATCGCATCAGTTGCTTTTTACAAATTGGAACTTGAAATTCAGAGATAGCTTTGACCTTAGCTTCTATAGGTTTAACTTGACCTTGTCCCACAATATGTCCTAAAAATGTGACACAAGCATGACAAAACTCATTCTTCCTCAAATTAATTGTCAGATTCGCATCGCTGAGTCGATCGAAGAATTTTCGAATGGTTTCCAAATGATCTTCCCAGGTGTTGTTGTAGATAATGACGTCATCGATATAAGCGTCACAATTATCAAGACCAAATGTTATCATGTTCATCAGACGTTGAAACGTTGCAGGCGAATTTTTCATTCCAAACGGCATGACTTTATATTGATAAAGTCAATCTGGAGTTACAAATGTTGAAATTTCTTTTGCCCTTTCCGTCAGTGGAATTTGCCAGAATCCTTTTAAAAGGTCAAACTTGGTGACATATTCCGCATTTCCAATTTTATCAAAATGCAATCGTCCATTCTTGGGATTGGAAATGAATCAGTTTTGGTGACACTGTTGACTTTTCTATAGTCAGTACACATACGGAATGTATTATCTGGCTTGGGAACAAGAATACATGGTGAACTCCAGTTACTTTTACTTGGTTCTATGAAATCATTCTCCAGTAGATATTGAATTTCTTTCTTCAGATAGTTCTGTTTGAGAGGATTCATCCTATAAGGATGCTGTTTCACAGGCGCAGAATCTACAATGTCAACGTCATGATAAATTTTACTTGTTCATGTTGGAACATCAGGAAACAAGTGCTCATACTCATGTAATAGCTGTTTTAGTTCATTTCTTTCCTGTTGTTGTAGATGTGAAAGTTTCTGGTCTAGGTTGTTCAATATTTCTGAATTCCGAAGATTGGTTATACCAGAGTCACTATAGTCTGATCGTACTCCATCGTTGATATCTTCACTGTGTGGGACAGGTACAACTAAATTAACTGAATAATTAGCTGAGCTATCTCTGTCAAAATATTCCTTTAACATATTTATATGACAAAGTTGTTTCTGTTTCCGATCCCAGGAGTGTTAATGATATAATTTAAGTCATTTACTTTCTTTTCAACGGTATAAGGACCATAAAATTTAGCCTGAAGAGGATTCTGAGGTATGGGAAAGAGAGCCAGAACTTTGACACCAGGTTTAAAACTCCTTTCCTGTGAATTTCTGTCATACCTTAATTTCATTTTTGACTGAGTAGTGTGAAGATTAGTTCTTGCTACTTCACAGGCCTTTGACAACTTGTATTTGAAATCAGAAACATAATCAAGAAGATTAATCTTTGAATCTTCATTTGAAAGAAGTTTCTCTTTCAATAATTTCAGTGGTCCACGGACAGTATGACCAAAAACTAGTTCAAAGGGACTAAAACCCAACGACTCTTGAACTGATTCCCTAACAGCAAACAACAACAAATGAACACCCTCATCCCAATCCTTTTCTGTATCAAAGCAATATGATCGAATCATATTCTTCAAAGTTTGATGAAATCTTTCCAAAGCTCCTTGACTTTTAGGGTGATAGGCAGAAGATTTAAACTGTTGGATGCCTAATTCATGCATAACTTGTTGGAAAATTCCAGACATAAAATTTGACCCTTGATCTGACTGGACAGATTTGGGAAGGACAACAAGTGTAAAAAACTTCACCAAAGCTTTCACAATAGTTTTAGTTTTTATATTTCTCAGAGGAATTGCCTCTGGAAATCTTGTAGATGCACACATGATGGTCAACAAGTATTGGTTGCCTGACTTGGTTTTAGGTAAAGGACCAACACAGTCTACCATTATTCTACTAAATTGTTCATCAAATGCAGGAATAGGTTGTAAATGAGCCTTAGGTATTTTCTGATTGGGTTTTCCTACCATTTGACAAGTGTGACAAGATCTGCAGTATTTAGAAACATCACTTTTGAGTTTCGGCCAATAAAAATGATTCAAGATCTTGTGATAAGTCTTACGGACTCCTAAATGACCAGCCAAAGGAGTTTCATGGGCTAAATTAAGAATTTCCTGTCGATATGACTTAGGAACAACAATTTGATAGCTCACTGACCACTCGTCACCAGCGGGTACATCAGGTGGTCTCCATTTCCTCATAAGGACCCCATTTTTCACAAAGTAACACACTGGAACTTGTGTGGCTTCAGTTTCACTAATAGCCCTCTGAAACAAACAAGATATCTCGGGATCTTGCTCCTGTTCAACGACAAGGGATTGTCGTTTGTCATCCTGATTAGAACAAAGAGAATGAGTTGCCAAAAGAGGATCACTGTGATCAATACCATTTGATTGATCAATACCTGAGGAAAAAGTGACCTCATCAAAAAACTGACCAATACATGTGTCAGCTAAAGGAATAATATCCTGATCAACATCACTCTCAAGAGCTCTTTTTGCCATAGCTCTAGTAACTGCACAAGCAGGGTACAAATCAGGGATTTCAGTTTCGACAGGATCAACTTTCTGATCCAAACAAGGCTTGTCAGTTACAAGTGGATTAACCACAACCTTATCTCCAGCTAGGTCATTGCCTAGTAATAAATGAACACCCTCTATGGGTAAAGAAGTCACTGCCCCAACAGTCACAGGTCCAGAAACAAACTTCTGATGCCAAATTTACACAATGGAGAGGAACATTTACAAAGCCGCACTCTACTCCCTGAACAAGAACACTTTCACTTGAAGAAGACTCCTCAGACAAAGGCAAAGTACCTGATAATAAAAGACTCTGAGAAGCTCCAGTGTCCCTTAATATTTTAATTGGGATAGGTTTGGCAAAATCACCAATAAGTGATATAGAACCTTCTGACATGAATGGTTCATAAGCCTCCAAAATAGAATCAGACTGGGGTTTGTTTGACCCAACAAATGTATTGCTTTCAATACAAGACCGTGACCTTGACCTCGTAGAAATAAGAGCATTTGGAAAAGCTCTGTCTTTTCTCTGTTGCTTATTTTTCAACTTGAAGCAATCAGAAATAACGTGCCCTTTCGTTTTACAATAAGTGCACGTAGGAAGAGATAAGGATTTCTGATCAGTCTTATCAGATGTTTGATTCCTAACAGTTGTGCTGTTGTGAAATTTGGAAGTACTCGAATGAGATTGAAATGGATTTTTACCAGAAAACTGCTGAGAGGACGACTTATTGCCAAATGAAATTTTGTGAGTCAAGGAATAATCATCAGCCATATGAGCAGCATTTTCCAAAGTTTCCACATTCTGCTCGTCAAGATAGGTTTTAACATCACTATGGATGCACCTCTTGAACTCTTCAATTAATACGAGCTGTCTGAGGTTATCATAAGCTTGATCAACTTTCTTGGCTGAGCACCACCTATCAAATAGTTGTTCTTTATCCCTTGCAAATTCGACATGAGTTTGTCCAGTTTCTTTTCTACAATTCCTAAACCTTTGTCGATATGCCTCTGGTACCAACTCATAAGCTTTCAAGATGTACTCCTTAACCACATCATAATCAGTGCTTTGTTGTACTGACAGTGAAGTGTAGACTTCACGAGCTTTGCCAATAAGTACACTTTGTAATAACAAAGTCCAATGTTCTCTGGGCTATTTCAAGTTTTCAGCTATTTTCTCGAAATGAAGAAAGTATTTATCTACTTCTTTTTCCTGAAAAGGGGGTACTAACCTAATATATCTAGTAACATCAAAACCTGAACTTGTATTTAAAGGAGTGGAGTGTGCTCTGTTTGCCAGTTCTAATTCTCTTAACTTAAATTGCATTTCCCTTTCTTCTCTTTGCATCTGCATCTGCATTTGTATTTGTCTATCTTCTTTCTCTCTCTCTCTCCATCTGCATTTGCCTCTCTTCTTTCTCTCTCTCCATCTGCATTTGCCTCTCTTCTTTCTCTCTCTCCATCTGTATCTGCATTTGTCTCTCTTCTTTCTCTCTCTCCAACTGCCTCTCTTCTTTTTCTCTCTCCATCTGTATCTGCCTCTCTTCTTTCTGCATTTGGATCTGCCTCTCTTCTTTCTGCATTTGGATCTGCCTCTCTTCCTTCTGCATTTGGATCTGCCTCTCTTCCTTCTCTCTCTCTCTCTGAATCTGAAGCTTTGCCAATTCTAAATCAATCTGGTTCTTTAACTCTAATTCCCTTAATTTCCTGTCAGAACCAGATACAGGCTTTCTTTTCAAACTTAAAGCACTATTTTCAAAAATTCCCTTTCCTACTTAATACTGAATTAAAATAATCTTTATCTCCTGTTTTGTCAATGATACTTTTGCCTCAGATAGACTGTATTTTCTGGTAAGCTCGAGCAACTCATCCTTTCTCATGCACTCTAACCCCTCCTGGGTAGGTTTTGAAATGAAATTCTGAACATTAGATGCCATTGTAAATGCTTGTTGGTTTCACACAAAAAAATTTCTCTATTTAAAAATCTTTGCCAAAGACAAAAAAAAATTCTCCGAGACAAAATCAATATGAATTTCAAAGATAAATTTAATATCTCTAATATGCTTTAAAAAAATTCAGATCCCAGACGAGCCCCCAATTTCTGTTACGACTCTATGGTCTAAGAAAAATGTAACAGAAAGAAAGTGAAACCAACAAATCAAGTAAAAATCAACAAGCAATTTATTACTAGATATTTAAAATGAAAAATCAAAAAGTCACTTACAGTAATGTGTTTTGAAATCCTAATAATCCAATAAGAATGATTGTTCTAATCACAAGTCCTAAATATAGAATGTTCCGAATTCACGGCTGTGTCCTTGAATGTTATGATGTGCTAATGGTCTCCAAAGTCATGATGTACTAATAATCTTGATGTGCTGATGTCAAAATGAAGTATTCCAAAATATCTGAATAAGTTCAGTTAAATTCCAAAATCATCAATTAAAAATCCAAAATCCAAAAGTTTATGAGCACTGTTATAATCCAATGAATATTTAAAATAATTCCTCTCTTAGAATTTGGAATGAATTTTCACAACTGTAATAGCTCTTTACAAGACTGATGGTAATGTCGAACTGAATAAATGTCCACCAAACATGGTATATATAAAGATTGGTCACATGACAGAATGTTCTAGAATGTGTGTCATCTTAATGGAATTTTACTTGTAAACAAAAATTCAACCTTGACCTTCAAATTGAGAAAACATATTGATCAAAACAACCTAATTCAAGGACACTAGTTAAACATGTTTTTCCTGATAACATTAAGATTTAAGCAAATATTAAAGTGAAGAAACATTTATAATTTCTTAAAATATTTATAATATTATATAAACATCATACATAACATCTTAATCTTATTATGCTACCCAATTCTCATCTCCTGCTCACTGTAGTGAAGTGTGTATGCAGGATTTTTATTCAAAATGTTATATGGTTGAGTGGGAAAAAGTTAGCAGCTGTATGTTGCTGAATGGGAAAATTGTTTTTGTTTTTGTTGGCTTTAATGGCACTTTAAATGCATTATTGGCTATATCAACTGAGGAAATGGGAGCTAAATGCCTTCCCAAGGACACACCAAAGCAGCCAACCAAGATGCCTGGGCAACTATCAAACCTGTGACCCTTGGATTATGAGTCTGATACTCTACCAACTGAGCTACTGCAGCTTCCTGACTGGGACAAAGTTAGAAACTGTATGTCACTATGTGTGTGGAAAGTACATGCTGTATGTAACTGTGTGTGGAAATTATATGCTGTATTTCACTCGGTGTGAAAAGTACATGCTGTATGTCACTGTGTGTGGAAAGTACATGCTGTATGTCACTGTGTGTGGAAATTATATGCTGTATTTCACTCTGTGTGTGAAAAGTACATGCTGTATGTCACTGTGTGAAAAGTACATGTTGTATGTCACTCTGTGTAAATTACATGCTGTATGTTGCTGAGAAGGGAAAAATCAAAAGCTGTGTGTTTAAATTACATGCTGTATGTTGCTCTCTGTGGAAATTATATGCTGTATGTTGCTCTGTGTGCAGAAATTACATGCTGTATGTCACTGACTGTGTGAAAATTACATGCTGTATGTCACTGTGGGAAAAATTCAAAAGCTGACTGATTGTGGAAATTACATGATGTCGCTATGTGGGAAAAAGTCAAAATCTGACTGTGTGTGGAAATTATAAGCTTCAAGTCATTAACTGGGAAAAAGTTAGTATCTGGCTGTGGAAATTACATGCTGTGTGTTGCACTGACTGTGTGTGGAAATTACATGCTGTAAGTCGCCAAGTGGGAAAAAGTTTGAAGCAGACTGTGTGTGGAAATTACATGCTGTATGTTGCCGAGTGTAAACAAGTTAGAAGCTGACTGTGCATGGAAATTACATGCTGTGTGTTGCTGAGTGGTTAAAAGTTAGAAGTTGAGTGTGTGTGGAAGTTACATGCTGTTATGTCACTGTATTTGGTTCCACTTTCTTTCTGTTACATATTTTTAGGCCATAGAGTCATAACAACATGCTGTGTGTTAGTCTGATAATGTAAGATGTCGACCCCGATATGCATGATGGGGGATGGGGGTCGATGTATCACTGCCTGAACAAGTGGTGTCATGTAGCATGTTCTGGGTCAGTCAACCCCGTAGCTAGAGGCCAAATTTTCAAGAAGATCTCACATAGTTGGCACCCCATAATCGCATAGATTAATATTTAATTGCCAACTGTTATCAGATATATTTGTTTCATTAAAGAAAATCAGCCCATATGTTAACCTACTTCAGCATTCCTCAGCAACCATCACTCTTCAACCAAATGAAACTGGTGTCCAACAGGTTTTGAAAAACTCGATTACTCGATTGTGCCTGGATATACTTAAGAAAGGAAAAAGGCATTAGAGTAAATATAGTATGACTAAAAGCAATTAGATTTTAATCTCTGCAACAGTGTCAATATGTCTTGCCAACAATGTGAGATCTTCTCGAAACTTTGGCCTCTAGCTACCACTTGTTCAGGCAGTAATATGTCGACCTCTCCCCCCACCCCATCTTACATCATAGAACTAGCTACTTGTCTGTCCTTAAAAGTCACTCAAGGAACAACAGGTCTTTGTACCTCATTAGAAAACAAATTAAGAAAACGAATTTACTTTTAAAAATGGAATATTATGTCCCAAATACAAATATGGGAATGTCTTGGAGTACAGTAACTGTGTACCGATGAAGTGTCTTCCTATCTTTAAACTAAGGAATTTTTCCTCTTTATGTAAAGAAGAGACAGGTATCAACAAAAGTAATGAGGTTCCACTGTACTGAAATTTATTAAAACTTTTTACCTGCATTAGGTCTCCTGGTTTTATGTCTGCCAACCTTAAATATTTCTGCTCAAGAATACTCCTGCAATGTAAGAAAGTTATATGTACATTTGACAAAATATAGCATGTATTTATAACATTTTATTTCAATCACATCATCAAACATTTTCTCAAACTTGGATCCAAGGGGAGGACAAATTTATTCTTGTATTGCCAAGCGCCCAATGCAATGCATATACATGAAAGGGTTGCATGAAGCTTATGCGCTAAAAATATTTAATGGACTGACACTCTAATTGCCAAAAAGAATATCCAGTTTCAAGATGACCATACTGATGTAATATTGGCACCAGTTAAATTTAGGACAAACTAGATAATATATTATATATAAGAAACCTTTTGGTGATATGTCCATTCATTCAGAAGGAGTAGCAATAGCAAGATTTTCAAGATAACTGCTATGGTGGCCATTGTATGTGAAATTGGCATCATTTTCATTTAGGACCAAGTAGACCTCAGGATGAATATTTGTGTCAAGTTTCATGGCTATCCTTCAAGTAGTTTAGGAGTAGTGATAACAAACTGTTGCTATAGGATGGATGGACAACATATGACCAACTAGACCTCAGGATGAATATTTGTGTCAAGTTTCATGGATATCCTTCAAGTAGTTTAGGAGCAGTGATAACAAACTGTTGCTATAGGATGGATGGACAACATATGACCAACTAGACCTCAGGATGAATATTTGTGTCAAGTTTCATGGCTATCCTTCAAGTAGTTTAGCAGTAATGATAACAAACTGTTGCTATAGGATGGATGGACAACATATGGCCAATAGATGAAGATTTAAGATTCTTTAATTTGTAATATAGGCCACCGGCCCATAATACAATACATACAAAGATAAAATCTATAACCTGCATGTGCACATATACATATTGTAATTATATTAAATATTGTATGTATTTTCTTGTCAAAACAGCAAATAGCATATAAATAATGCAACTCTGAATGACAAAAGGATTTTGTGTTGATATAAAACCATTAAATTTGTCTAGAAATTGATTATTATATCAAGGTTTGTCTAAATACTACTAACATAATGAAGGATGACAAACAATAGGCCATTCTGTGAGTTCATCTTGTCTATGACCAGTACAGCTAATAAGTAACAATTTAAATGAAGATTTAATGGATTAAACATATCTCAATTTTTATCAATCATTTCTCTTACATGTTTCAAACTAACAAAATGGAAGAATATCTGAACAAATAACTGTTTTTTCATACATTTATGCAATTGCTAGTTATTAGCTTTGGCAGCTACATCAATGGTGCTCAAACATCTAATTTAGCTTTCAAATACTGAATTGTTCACTAAAATAAACAAAGTGAGTGATTGCTATGAAAATTTAGTTATTAAAATTAACTTACTTTTTCAGAGTTACAGTAACCTGGTTCTCCATTGGAATGAAGCCCATGACTCTACACCTGAAATAAAAAATGGATATGTTGAGGAATCCGAATGGCCATACAGGAGGCCTAGAAAGCCCAGCATTAACAATCCGAATGGCCATACAGGAGGCCTAGAAAGCCCAGCATTAACAATCCGAATGGCCATACAGGAGGCCTAGAAAGCCCAGCATTAACAATCCGAATGGCCATACAGGAGGCCTAGAAAGCCCAGCATTAACAATCCGAATGGCCATACAGGAGGCCCAGAAAGCCCAGCATTAACATGTTTGCTTTGCACCTCTGCAGCTTCTGAGTTTGACCACCTAATGCCAATATCTGTAGCATACAGTGTATTTTATTTAAGGTGTTGGAACTTGTAAAAGGCTGTAGAAGCCAAATCTGGGCTCGAACCCAAGACTGTTAGCTTCAGATGGTCACTTTAGCTCCTGGACTATCAAAGTTTTGATTCCTACATTGTTCATAGGAAATTATTAGGGATTGTTTTGTAAAATGACTGGTTAATTAATCGGCTACTTCCAAGAAGAGATCCTTTACCCAGATAGACACTTTAAAAGCAACTATGAAGGGATATACTTCCTCTCGGTATCAAAAAAATGTTCATACATAACACTGAATGTTTTATTTTTTACTTGGCTCACTTGTTTTTTTGTTTTGATACTGCTACAACATGAAAAACAAGAGATTCCACAATGACTTTCAATTGACAGGTTACTCCACAATGATCATCAATTAACAGGCTACTCCACAATGGGGGCCCCAGGTGGCCAAGTGGTCTAAGGTGCTCACCTTTACAGATCACTGACATCTCACCTCTGTCTGCATGGGTTGGAGTCCTAGCTTGGCCAACATGGGTATGTGAGAAAGTTTGCCATTAGCTTCCCGTGGGCAGGTGGTTCTTCCCAGGGTTTATCCAGGTTCTTCCTCCACCAAATATACTGGCTGCCATATATAGCCTTTCATGTGCTGAAAAATGGCTTCAAATCTACAAAACCAAAACCATACTCCAAAATGATTGTCAATTGATAGGTTACTCCACAAAGACCATCAATGAACAGGGTATTCCATGATGGTTGTCAATAAACAGAATACATATCTAATACTGCTACAGCACCACAAAACAGGCTACTATACAATAGTTGTCCATTAACAGACTGTTAACAAATGATGGTCAATTAACAGGCTGCTAAACAATGATTGTCCATTAACAGACTGCTCCACAATGATTGTCCATTAACAGGCTACTCCACAATGATTGTCCACTGACAGAATACATATCTGATACTGCTACAACACCATAAAACGGGTTACTCCACAATGATTGTCCATTAACAGGCTACTTCACAATGATTGACTATTGACGGAATACAAATCTATCTACAACACCATAAAACAGGTTACTCCACAATGATTGTCCATTGACAGAATACATATCTGATATTGTTACAACACCATAATACAGGTTACTCCACAATGATTGTCCATTAACAAGGTTACTCCACAATGATTGCCAATTTGACAGAATACATATATGATACTGCTACAGCACCATAAAAGGGGTACTCCACAATGACTGTCAATTAACAGGCTACTTACTCCACAATGACTGTCAATTGACAGGGTACTCCACAATGATTTCCAATTAACAGAATACATATCTGATACTGCTATAGCACCAAACAACAGGCCAAATCACAATGACTGTCCATTAGGGCTATTCCAGCGAAAAGCACTGGAGGGGCCAGGAATGCCAATCTTTATGAGGGTACCACCACCAAAATTTTAATTAATCTTGAGGCACCATCACAAAAACTAAAATTTTGATGATTACAGCCACCACCACCATAATAAAAATTAAAATATCAAAAATCACAAATATCAGTTTATATATCAAAATAATGGCCACTACTGAAGCAAGATCATAGATGGATATTCAAAGTGTGACAAAATTACTTTTTTGCAATGCAGTTTTAAGTTCTTATTTTGTTCACTCAAAGAACTATATCATTAAATGGGTTTTCATGTTGCTGATGAGCTGTTCAACCCCAATCACAAGAAAGAAAATCATTACTTTGTCCTGCATTTAATGTCCAATACAATGAGGCATGACACTGCATTTATTAAATACCTACTGCTGAAACGTATTTTATTCATTCATAGCATCCTTTATGTATTGGGTTTTACAGTCAATTTACACATATGAGTCTGAAGGTAGTGATGTAAGAATTTTGTGACACTGAGAGGGTGGGGATCAAACCCACATCCCAGAGGTGTATGGCATACAACATAATCAATTTGGCCCTTCAGCCACATAGGCATTAGTATGCCTGCAAGGTAAATGAAGAGTACATGTTTGGTGGTTATGCAAAGATTAATTTGAATGAAGAGTACAGATTTGGTGGTTATGCATAGAATCATTTGAATGAAGGGTACAGATTTGGTGGTTATGCATAGAATAATTTGAATGAAGAGTACAGATTTAGTGGCTATGCATAGACTAATTTGAATGAAGAGTACAGATTTGGTGGTTATGCATAGAATAATCTGAATGAAGAGTACAGATTTGGTGGTTATGCATAATATAATTTGAATGAAGAGTACAGATTGGGTGGTTATGCATAGAATAATTTTAATGAAGCGTACAGATGTGGTGGTTATGCATAATATAATTTGAATGAAGAGTACAGATTTGGTGGTTATGCATATTATATTTTGAATGAAGAGTGCAGATTTGGTGATCATGCATTGAATAATTTGAATGAAGGTACAGACTTGGTAGTTATGCATAGAATAATTTGAATGAAGAGTGCAGATTTGGTGGTTATGCATAATATAATTTGAATGAAGGGTACAGATTTGGTGGTTATGCATAGAATAATTTGAATGAAGAGTACAGATTTGGTGGTTATGCATAATAAAATTTGAATGAAGAGTACAGATTTAGTGGTTATGCATTGAATAATTTGAATGAAGGGTACAGATTTGGTGGTTATGCAAATAATAATTTGAATGAAGAGTACAGATTTGGTGGTTATGCAATGAATAATTTGAATGAAGGGTACAGATTTGGTGGTTATGCATAGAATAATTTGAATGAAGAGTACAGATTTAGTGGTTATGCATGGAATAATTTGAATGAAGAGTACAGATTTAGTGGTTATGCATAGAATAATTTGAATGAAGAATACAGATTTGGTGGTTATGCATATAATAATTTAAAGAGTAAAGATTTGGTGGTTATGCATAGAATAATTTGCCTAAAGTCATACTTTCAAACAGTGATAGTACACTGTACTAGGAATCACCTGAAATTTAATATCAGCCACTGGTTATACATAAATAATAACTGACTGTTGGTAAAACAGGCATTACAAAATGCATGCCTAATACACGAATATTTGACAATACAATTTTGTACTAGTTTTACAAGTGTCTGTTCTCATTTCATTTAATAACTTTAATGTTACTGTTTCTTTTCTAAATTGTTATCATTTAACATTTTTGTATTTAACTATTGTTTTTACTAAAACCTTTTAGTATGTTTCAAATTGTTTGTCTTGAATTTATAATGTGTCACTGACAAGTCATTGGCACACCATATGGGCCTCTAATTTTCACAGGATGAAACTAAACCCAATGGATGATATATTTCTTTACCAACTGTGAAAATTTAGAATGAGTGGAAACTTAAAACAAGGCTTTAATGCAATACATAAAGTTCAAATTTAAAATAATAGTTTGAAAAGTTAGTTTTTTCCTAGACTGACCAACTTTAATACAACCATGCCATCAGGTGTGTCTCAGCCAACTCCCCCTCCCCCCCCCCCCCCCTTAAAAAAACTCCCAACAAACCAAAATTACATTTAATGCTTTTATTTCAAAAATTATTAACGGACAACAACACAAGTGAACTGAAAGTGATTGTTTATCACAGTATCAATATCAGAACAATAAAAAGAAATATTGGTTTTTAATTGTAAAACCAGTAAATCAGAAATGTATCAAATAAGCAGCATTTGAGTAACACATAAAAAAACTACAAGACTCAATTTTTATGAAAACTTCTCAATACGATTCATTTGGCAAGCACACATTAACAGTATATTTATCATTAAAGTACAAGATTATCATTGCTTTTGAGAACTGTCTTTAGTGAGAAGAACCTTTTATTTATTTCTATCAACAAAAGAGCTTTACCTGTGAAAAACAATGAAAACAATAGGGCTTCTCCAAGCATGTGCATGTATAAAATATTTCATTTTTGACCAAAAAATGGTGTTTCAATTGTGTAAAAAAATTATAAAATGTGGCTCATAGTTGAAGAATGGTTTCAATCATACATGTATGGACCAGTGTTGCTCTCACACATACATGCAACCTGGAACAATAAATTTAAAAGTCTGAACTGAAATTATTCATAATTAAAACCACGGACAAACTTTTTCTCCTCAACATTATTATCTGTCAAAGTGGCAGACAACAACAGGAGATCTGCTTTATTGTTCTGATTCTGGGTATATTTTACATGAAATTGTTCGGAGCAATCATAATTTCAGCCACTGTGAACTGGCAAAGACCAGATGAAAATCTATTTATGATGTCCTTTTTACCAGATTTAAATGTTTCCTTTTCCTCCAGCTGATGAACATCGGCTAGAATTTCTACAACAGATACACCAATCATGTCACTTAATAAGAATATTTAACCTTTCCTTGAAAAAGTCAGGATTTTAAGAAAATGAATATTTTTGGATGGGAGGAAATGTCAGGAACCGACAGCCACACTGGACGAGTAATACATGTTCCTCAAAATGTTGCACTAATGCCTTTGCCTCATGATGTTCTGGTAAATTTGAAACATCTAAAACAGGCTGCATTTCAAATCACAGGAGGGGTTCAGCAGACAAAGATTCATCCAGACAATAACAAGTAAAGGCATCCTGTTCTGGACATGAACATGATGGGTCCACTGATTCATGATAAACAGCTATGGCATTAAGAGACTGATCATGATTGAGATTATACATGTTACAAAGTGAATCCCATATTTTCCTTTGGGGGCCTAATTACAAAACTGTACTGAGAAATGTATTCAAAAGAGTTTGACTTCAACAGGTCTCTGCTTTTCACTTCAACTTCTTTGTCAAATACCCAATACGTTTCAGATGGGGCTAGATAACTTTGGAATCAACAACCAGCAAATGATGTTTCCTTTATTCAGTTTATGGCATCCTTGGCAGCACAGTGCATATTTTCTCTGAACAAATTGAGATCAAAATCTCCACTGCTGCAAGTTTCACTTGAATGTACTGCTGATACTTGACACAGTAAGCTTACAGAGGTACAGCATCAATTATCTCTTTCTCAGAATAAACACGTACCTTAGCTGGTCTTAACTGTGCACATTATTCAATTATCATACTGTATTGAGAAGCATGACTAGAAGTGGATTTTAGGAAGGGCAGCACAGTGTGTTGGACACCTGGGTTTATTTTGTGTCCTGCTGATTTACAATGCTTGGATTCTTTTGATGGGTTTGGTACCATCATGCTG